>JBAJFG010000057.1:0-600000 GCA_037903475.1 Ancylostoma caninum
GTTACAACATCCATCACCACAATGAAGAGGAGCGGGGACAGAGCAGAGCCTTGGTGCACACCAACGGAAATGGGGAAATCCGTAGACATGCCAGCAGCCGCCTGCACGTGACTTCTTGGACTGGTGTAAAGAATCCGCACCCATTCGATAAGTTCTTCAGGAACGCCATGCTGCCGAAGAGCGTACCAGATGACTTCATGGGGCACGCGGTCAAATGCCTTTTCTAGGTCAAGGAAGGCGAGATGCAGCGGCTTTTGTTTCTCACGGTGCTTCTCGACCAAGAGACGTGCAGCATGTATGGCATCAGTGGTGCCGCACCCAGCTACAAATCCGCACTGGTTAGCGGAGAGCCGCACGATATCGCGAATCCTGCGGTCAATGACATGCTCAAAAACCTTCATGGTATGGGACAGCAGGCGGATAGGTCGGTAGTTAGCGCAGTCAGCGGGACTGCCTTTGCGCTTCCATATCGGGATTGTGGTGCTCCGCTGCCATTCCAAGGGCACTATCTTTTCCGCCACTATCTGGTTAAAGAACCTCGCCAGCCATTCAGCAGATCCCCAGCATTGCGACTTCCATAGATCCACTGCCACGTCATCGGGACCAGTCACTTTATGTGACATCATTCGCTTCAGCGCTGCCTCCGTCTCCTCTGTAGTGATTGCCTGCACGGGCCCGTAGGTTGGCGATACATGGGGAATAGGTGGGTGGGCGAATTCCTCCGTCGAGACTTTCTCGAAGTAATCACGCCATCGCTTCATTGCCTTCCTGCGGTCCATTAGAAGGTGGCCATGCTCGTCGTTGACGCCATGGAACTTTTCGATATCTTCCATCTGACGTTTACGAGATTTCGCGAGCCGGTATATGAGCCGTTCGCCTTCCTTCGTGTCTAGCTTCTTTTCGACATCCGCGTAATGTGCGGCTTTCTCCACCGCCACAGCCTTTTTCGCTGCTCTCTTCGCTTCGCAGTATTTACGCCAGCGGTTGATATCTTCCATCTGACGTTTACGAGATTTCGCGAGCCGGTATATGAGCCGTTCGCCTTCCTTCGTGTCTAGCTTCTTTTCGACATCCGCGTAATGTGCGGCTTTCTCCACCGCCACAGCCTTTTTCGCTGCTCTCTTCGCTTCGCAGTATTTACGCCAGCGGTTGTCTGTCTTGCTGTCCAGGAAGGCATGGTACATGCGCTTCTTCTCCCGAACCCTCGACTTCACTTCGTCCGTCCATAGCCAAGGTTGCTTGTCGGTCTTCCTTCGACCTGATTTAGTCGCACCAAGTTCAGACCGCGCTGCCTCTACGACCACATGTGCTGCTTTCAGCCAAGTTTCCTCAACACTCGTTACAGGCGGTAGCTGAATGCGAGATATGACCGCGGCCTCTTTCTGCTTCAGTTTCCACCACTTGATTCGAGCTGGTCCGCATCTCTCCTCGTACTTCCTCTTCGGTGGAGTGATTTTCAACGAACAGATCAGTGGCCGATGTTGTGTCGCTACTGTCTCATACGGCACGACCTTCACGTCCGTGACCAGCTTTCGATCTTGACGACGCAAAAGTACATAGTCGATCTGTGTCTTCGTATTGCCGCTATAGAAGGAAACAAGATGAGACGTACGTTTTTGAAACCATGTGTTCGTTACGACGAGGTTGTGAGACTCGGCGTACTCCAGAATACGTTCACCATCTTCGTTACGTGTACCGTAGCCGAACCCACCATGACAACTGTAATCGCTCCTCGTTTCTCCCACGTGACCATTGAGGTCTCCCGCAACGACAAGAGTATCCTCCTTCGGCACCTCTGCTGTCTTCTCATCAAGCAACGCCCAGAAGTCGTCCTTGATACGCTCAGAACAGCCAGTTTGCGGAGCATATGCCGAGAAGAAGTGGAGCCGCAGTTCAACAGTGGCGATGACAATTTTCATAAGCCGATCGTCGAAACGCTGGACTTCTGCTATTGCGTCGCGGTAGCGTTCTGAGACTACGACTCCGACGCCACTTCTGGTACCTGCACTGCCATGGTAAATGAGTTTGTAGCCACATCCTATGTCCTTCGACTTACTGCCTGACCATCTCGTCTCCTGAACCGCGCATATGTCGATTCTTCTGCGCCCTAGTGCGGCTGCTAACTCGCACGAGCGACCTGTCAACGTGCCGACGTTCAAAGTCGCAATTCGCGTCTTGGCTACGTTGTCCTCCTTAACGACTCGCCTGCTTGCCCCCCGATGCCGCCGTTCGCGAAGCATCGGAGACCCTCGCATGCTTTTCACACTAACCGGGCCCCGAAAGTGCGCGTCGACTCCCGTGTACGCCGTAGTTTTCTTCTCAGGCACTATTGACGTCATAACCATACGACGTGACGTGGGTCTTCTTCGGCCGGCCTGTCACCATGGCCTGTCGCCGGCATTCGACTGTTGAGGGGAAGGATTCCCTTCCCCTTGGACGAGGGACTTATTTGTTAGAGGCGGCCCCAGATCGCCTCTCATGCGCTTCCCAGTCGGTAGAATGCGAGCTTTTGGCCAAATCCGGGCTGCAGGATACAGCCAACATGAAGCATTGGCACACACCCACACGCGCGAGTGCGTGTTCACACTCATATGCCGGCCATATGTGTCAAATCCAGCACTGTCGAACTAAGGAGTCCATCCCCTAGATCTACCCGCGTCTCAGGGCAAGCGCATGGCTGCTTTTGGTCCGCGGTAAACCCCCTATCCGCCACCTGGGGTCGCGCCACGTAGCCTCGCAGCAAATCGGCTGGGATCCCTCGTAAGAGGGAGATCCGTGGTCAAACGCCCTGTTCTGAAAAAAAAATCGCGCGATCTGTCCCGCAATGGTTCGGATACTGAGGACCACACTTTAGACCGTTCCATCCTGAGTTTCGTTTCCAGAATAACGGGCAAAACAACGAGACGTAGTTGAAATGCGCTTCTAATCTATACTCAATTTTATGAGCACTCCAGAACTCGGAATCTGCGTTTATTTTCGGAAATTTGTATTGTTTCTCAAAATAATTGCACGAAACAGTATCGAAAGTTGAAGACATTCTTTAAAAAATTTAGAACAAAAAGGACAAAAATCGAATTTAAGCAACAGTGGCTTAGATGCGAGAGGAATCTACCTATCGGAGTAGAAAAATTACTTGAGCGCTGCGATTCCAGGGAACGCAGAATTTGGGATCACTTTATAATTATGAAACGTACTGCATAATTTCCTTCGCAATGATTGATCGCCTCACAGAGGCGCGGGGGTCGAACTGCGATGCACAGTGGAGGTACGTCCCCCAGTAGGGTTTCCAAAGCAGAGAGGGAGTTCGACTTTTCCAGGCCACTGGGAGATTAGCTAAGAGTAAACCACTGTCAGAAGTCCCCACTGTCTTGACAGTATCAGTCGCAAGGTGGCTCCCTGATCCACTTAAGTCGGCAACTACCTGTGGTAACAGCCGAGCTCGTAGGGCTGCTCAGTACGGGAAGAACTTCTACTTCCCTGTACAGCACACATTCTGCCTCAGTACACCGCACTCCGCGTTTTGCCTTCTCAGACGTCGGAAGGTACGGCTACCGGCGAGAGGGGAACTAATCTCGTGTTGAGCAGGACCTTTGATTGTGGACCAAGGCGACAAGGGCGCGAGACGCCATGGAGACTGTTTTATGCTTTGCAATTATAACGCCAGACCTGTCTCTTCGTCTGAAGAGACAGGTCTGGCGTCTTCAGACGAAGAGACAGGTCTGGCGTTTATCTTCTTCTCGAAGCTGCAGGACGCATCAAATTCCACGGGATTGCTCTGCAGGAGAGCAAAAGCAAGAAGAAAGATGTTCGATAGATGAGTGACGAAACACTCGTTCATCCGCGGTGAGAAGCTTCCGTCGCGAAATGTTGGAGGCATTGGCTTTGTCCTACACGCGGCTGTCGTCCATCTCGTCGACTCACACGAGATCCTGTCACCTCATCTAGCAATTCTCCGTCTTCGCCTTCCGCGCTACAAGTTCGTCAACATCGTCAACCGTTACTCACCAATGCTCGCAGCTGAGTCGGAGTTGGAAGCTTTTTACGACAGGTTGGAGGTTGTCTTCCACAACGAAAAGTCCTTCTACAAATTCGTTGTTGAAGACTTCAATGCTAAACTTGGGAAGGCTGAAGGAGACAATGTACAGGATAGGAAGGTTTGGATTAGGGAACCGGAACGAAGACGGTAATCGTCCTGCTGGGCCTCTGTCCGCCGCACGCCTTTTCCACGGGAACTCCATTTTCATGAAGAAATATCATCGTCGGTAGACGTGGGAATCGCTCAATGCTACGACTCACACGGAGATCGACCACATTCTCACAAACCGAAGATGCTGTCTATTTGATGTATCAGTGGTGCCATCATTCTGCTGTAAATCCGATCACCGTCTCCTCCGTGCAAAAATCCGATTCAGCTGTAGGATGGAAAAGAACATCTGACAACGCGGAGGAGGAAGAAAAGAAGTCGTGTACGACGGCACTGTTCTTAGGGGTCCCTGGCTGAACTGGACTGGCACATTATGGAGGACCCAACTGAAGATTACGAGCTGCTTCTTCAAAAGTTATCAGCCTGTGTTAAACACCCAAGCGACAAACTTGGAACGTATTTCAAAACTCACCAAGGAACTGCTTGGGAAAAGAAGGGCTTTGAGGCTTGACCCGAGTGCACCACATATCGAGCAGTTGGTAGCCAATGGCAAATGCAGGAGAGCGTTGCAGGAGGATCTCCAAAAGCGCAGGCGGAAGAAACTTCTAGAGGCGGCAGGAGGAAGGAAAAGTCTGAAGAAGTGTCGGAAGGACCTCCGCGATTACAAAGTCCTGTTGACTGCATTATTGAACGAAGAAGGGATCGTCACGTCTTCCCGTTGTGAGATGGAATCCATCGCAGAAAGGTTCTAGACAAGCCTTTTCCGCTCCTCAGTTCTCGTGACAAACACACATAACGCACCTGGTGAAGAACCACCTCGGATTCTTCCCGCAGAAGTCAGTGTTGCGATCAGAAGCATGAAGCTGGGCACAGCTCCAGGACCTGACCGTATATCAGCCGATCCCCTGCGAGCTGGAGGGCATCGACTACACGTGATTCTCGCAGAACATATGTCATCGTATCTTCAGAAAGAAAGGATCTCGAACCAGTGGAGAACCTCGCGCATCGTTATTCTTCACAAGAAAGGTGACAAGGAGGACCTTCGGAACAGGCGTCCAAATGTTTGCTGAGTATGCTTTACAAGCTTGTTTCACGAAGATCATTCTCATGCGAATATCGAGGACCTTGGACGAAGCCAAACCGCAAGGACAGGCAGGATTCCGATAGGGGTTCAGCTGCATGTACAACCTAAACCGTTCCGAGGGTTCTCGAACTTGTCAAGAATATCGCTTTCCCCTCGCCCTAGCCTTCGTCGATTACGAAAAAGCATTCGAGCGTTGAAACAAACACTATATCGTCAGCACTAGTCGACCAAGGAGTAGATGCATCATATATGAGGACATTAGCTTACTGCTACCGTCAATGCTCTGCAGCGGAGCAGCTTTTCCAGCGCCTCATTACGATCCTGGTTGCGCAAGGAGTGCGACAGGGCGACACCGTATCGCCTAAGCTGTTTATTGCCGCCCTACGGTAGGCACTCGACTAGGACGAAAGGGGTATTCGAGTTGATGGAAGACTGCTCTCAAACCATTGTTTCGCGGACGACATGGTCCTCTTTTCGAGTAGTACCAATGAAGCACAGGCGATGCTCAACGAGCTAAACGAAGTTGGGAAAAGGATAGGGCTGCGAATGGACAGGTCAAAGATGAAGTTCATGAGGAACGTCTTCTGTGAATAAGAAGGAATAAAACTTGGAGGATCCCAGATAAAAGAGACGATGTCCTATGTGTACCTTGGATGCTCAATGAACATGGAGAACGATCTTAAAGAAGAATTGGATAGAAGAAGAGCAAGAGCAGCATGAGCCGCGTTCGGGCCTCTCAGAAAAGCCACAGACCAACTGGTGGATTTCGACCTCCGTGCTCATCTTTTTGGTCCCACGGTTCTTCCAGCACTCTGCTACGCTGCGTAGGCGTGGGCAGACACAATGACCACGTCCAGGACACTATGCACTGCGCACAGAACGCTCGAACGTTCTCTTTTGAGGTACAATCGGTGCACACAACTGCGAGCCGGACTTCGCAGCTCCGATTTATGGCGAATATCCTGTCTTCATGATCCAACGGAATACATGCCAAAAGCTAAACATCGATGGGCCGGTCATACATTGAGAAGGGAAGATGATAGATGGACAAAAAGGAGTTTGGAGTGGATCCCGAGGAAGAAGAAACGACCTCGAGAGAGGCCACCAACGAGACAGGCAGACGTATTCGCCAAACGGATAGGCCAGCTGAACCCCCAGTCGAAAACGAGTCAGCTTCGGCCACGGTGCTCCTGGATGACGATGGCGAAAGAAAGAACCGAATGGATGTGACGCTGAGGCTCGCACAACCAGTGGAGACGGGCCATCTAAGTATCTAAGTAAGTAAATACTGAATAATTCTGAGGTGAGCCTGGTGTAGAAACCTGTACAGAAACCAACGATGGCGGAGCTTCTCTTGCGAACACGGGAAGAACGGAAGGTGGCCGCGTCGCTCGCTCTAGAATCACCGCTGGTGTGACAAGTTGGGGTTTTCTTGATGGTTTTTCATCATATTATTAACTATTAGGAAAACTATGAAGAAAACTATCAAGATTGCAGGGGATTCGAGAGCGAGCGGCGTGGTCGCACCGCGTGCTTCCCGACTCGGCAAAAATTACTCCGCCATCCATGCTCATTGTACTAATAACGAAAACAGTATGAACTCTCTGATGGTGTCTAAGTAAGCTATCTCATCGCTGCTCTTCTTCGCCGACGGTGACTGTGACAGGCATGAATGCCTCTTCCATGAGCTAATATCCACTTGATTTCTCCGAGTGGAAAAACGAGTTTAGCGGGATTACAACCAGCGATTCAAAAAAATACCAAATTGCTTTCATATGAACTCTTTAAAGCAGATCATGAACGAAAATTTTCCGTCCAATCTTCGTTTAGCTTACAAGGTTGTATTCTTTCTATGTTGTCTCAATAATTGTGTACCATATCTCGGTTTTTATCATCAACGCTCACGTTGTTTCAAGCTATTTTACGGTGTGTGAGCGCCGCAAGTGATTTGATATTTAGAATAAGTGTTAAATGAGTAGCTAAATTGGCAGATATTGAATAAATAAATAAAAAAGTAAGTGAGAACAAATTTATAACTTGTACCACTTCTTGCCCCTTTTTTTGCGAGTGTTTTCTGTTCTGTCTCCGGATGGCTTTGACAGCGCAGGTGATTAGAATAATGTTAACAATTTCGACGATGAAGATCGCAAGTGCTCCAATTAGCCGTGCAGCCTGGAATTTCCTATTGTTTGAACAGTGGCAACATCGTCAAAGTATTTTTTCCTTCTAAGAAAACACTGACGAGCGTCTCCTTCTCCCTTCCAATCAGTTTCCAACCATCTGCCATCTGCTGGTAAACGCATTTAGTCAGGAACCATTCTACGTACGCAACATATGAGAATAAGACAGCAGCAAGCAGCATGTACTTAACTCGGGTGTTGGTCCAGAACTAAATCATTCAGAGTGAAGGAGATAAGAAAAATGGGAATAAGATTAAGGTGCTAGTTTGCTATAGAAAAGCCAGAAATATCTAAAGAAAAATCACCCTCCGATGAAGCGTGGGCTTACATGAAGCCGTGTAACGATTGAGAGTCATCAACACTGAGCCGAACACATGAATTAAGAAGTTAGTACCAGTGAATGTCATCATCAAACGAGTTCCCATCTCAAACCGATGCCCTGCAATATCTCGGGACAGGTAATAGATATTGAAGCCCTAATTATCGAAACCTAAATAGTTTATAATACGAGGAAAGAAACTCTGATCGCCAAACACTTTATACCAAATCCGAGTTTGAAGTCTGCCCTTATCCATTCTTGCGCAACGACTGTCATGATGTCAAAGATTCCTTAATAAAGAACCATTGCATATGTATGCTTTTGAAAAAAAAAAACGTGAATGCTTAGTCTGTTTCGTACTAGGACGAAAGACGCACCAGTAAAAATGAACATTCGAAAAAAAGTCTGATGAAAAATTTCGTTCTTGGACAGCGCCATCACAAATAGAATGAAGGCATAGAAGAAAATAGTTCCTATCGATATTATGAAGAGTGCATCCACTATTATGAAGAACAAGCTTGCCATTTATCTGCAACATGTTAATTGTTAATGACGTCAATTTTTTTTCGTTTTAGATCGTTCTGTAATTGATATGAGTTCTTGAGGAGATGAGTTCAAGTTACCATAACTCGGACAGAACAAAACGCTATTAATCAAATGAGTAATAATTTGAATCGGAACTTCTTCGCTATGCTTAGGTTAATTTTTGATTGCAAGAGGTATGGAAGTAAAGTTCTGGATCTGCAGAGCTGGTGAAGCGCTCTGAGCAAAGGTATGAGCACGGAAGGTTCCCCCTTCAATGCGAGGACAAAGTGCTTAGATTTGTTCTTATTCGTAGTGGAAAGCAGAGAGTCAACAATACACTGAGTAAAGTACAACGCATGGAAAAGACTGCATTCGCGTACAGTTCGTCTGAGGCTGACAGCGACGAGGCTGACACTGGTGTGGCAGCGGCCAGCCACCTTTGGCCGCCGACGTATCTTCTGGTTTTTTGTATGATTACGGGATGTACACTGTAGATACGGTCTCACACAAAATTCTTTCAAATTTCGCAAATAGGGAGTCAAACGATGTGTTGAACGTACTCAATGGAAACGGAGATTAGCTAGATTCAGCCATCTTCTGAAGGCGGTTGAATGTTGGCCAAATCTTCAAAAAAGAGTTGACTCTATCACATATAAGCGGAATTCCACCTCCGCCGCTATATTCGTGGAAGCATATGGTGGGTGTCATTTTTGGCCACGGATCTCCAGTGGTGTGACCAATACGAGTCGAACGTGCTGGGAGAGGAGGCATTTGATGGGATAACTCGTAAATTAACTCCATTTTGAACTGCTTTCAGGCCTCTGATGACTACGAATAGTTGGAACGTAGGGCAATAAATCGTGCTGATATAAAAACCTGTGAGGCACAGTAGCATAAGTAATATTGCTATATAATGTCCAGGCTCTATGAAGATGGAGCACGGAGATTAATTGGCTGAAACTTTGCATGAATTGATTTACATGCTGGACAAAAACATCGCATTGACACGTCTATCGATGTCATTTTGCACGATAAAGCTGTTTTCGTGTTGAAATCAGCATCTTCTAGCCGAATTTGGGGAACTGCCAGGCAAAGGTGGCTGGCAGCGGTCACGTCAAAATTGGAAAATATACCAAATATACCGGCTAGAAATTGGCATTGCACAGTATAATTTCAATCGTCGTAACTAAAATATAAGATTTCCTCTCTGTGGTTTCAGAAGGTGTCGTATGCACCATGCACCTGCCATGTCCCTAGAAAACCCGTTTTATGACATCAAAAGAGACTTCGATTTTTGCTTCCGGATGAAAGCCGCTTTCTGAGATACTGCGTCCTAGCAGAGATGACATCACAAATGAAGAGAACGAGCGGGCGTGGCGCACACGCAGAAGCGCTACATTTCTGTTCGTTTCCTTGAATGAAGCCATTTTCGATGTCACCATGACTGACGTTACAATCGTGCTTGTATCGTTCAAAACAGGCCCTTGCTCATAAACGCATGCAATTTGTAGACTTCCATTTTACATTGATCTTGAAGGGGGCGATAGGTAACGATAACACATTTGCACGTATGCTTTATTCAGAACAACAAAAATGATAGAATACGGTAGCACAGCTACAATTCATAAATCACAACTAGAGTACATGACTTGAATGATTGGAACTGGAGTAGCACAGCGTGGAAACTGTACTTTTCTTCACTTTATTTCCTTCTAAGATTCGAAAGCGAACTCTAAGAAAAAATGACTGATGATGTGACGAGAACTCCTCAGCAATAAAAAAAAAGAAATGTCATTGAGAAACTGTCTTAGTAACTTACCAAAATTGAGCTGGTTCACACCAGAGATGTGTAGCAGAAATTTTGAGCTGAAGCAGTGGATAAAGTGGTAGGGACGCCATCCAGACCCGTATTCTAGTAGTAAAATTGGCTTACGAGCACAACACATGTCGAAATAAGTTGAAAGTTACTCCGACTGATGTAGCGCTGATACGGCAGGTCAATTACTACGAACGTTGGGCATGATCGTGAGCTGATATTAGGAATGAGCTTAGCTGAGAAGATGCAACCTCTACTGATCTTTCCACTGCCTTTCGAAAAGAATGATCAAAAGGATAAATGTGGAATGCCTTAACGCGCATGCGCTCTGTGCGCCGGCGTACCACTGGCCACTCGGTCACGCGACGGACTTTCATATATGCCTCGCGTTCGCACGCAACTTCATCCCAATACTGCGTACCAGTGGCCCACACGGTCATACTTTCACATCCTCGCCGCGTTCGCACGCGATTTCATCCCACGCGTCTCGTCTAGCCAATCGGCCACTGTTTCAACCAAGTCTCCACCGGCCAGACAAGCCCTGCAAGGCTCATCTGGTCTCCAACCGAGCAGAGACTAGAAGACTAGACTGGGCTTTCAGGTCCCCCCCCCCCCAGTCACTTTATATGCACTTTGTATCAGAATCAGCAATATGTTCATTCAGACAAGGTGCCGGAAATTTACCCTACCTGTGAATCTCTCTGCGGCTGCTTCTCCGAGAGACGTTCTATTCTACCGCAGAATTTTCGAAAGGCCTTTAAAGGCAGCACGAGTCGAAATCCTCGACTTGGACCTGAGCTGCGGACCCTAAAATAGGCGTCGCGCACATCATGAACCTGCAAGGAACACACACAGTAACGACTTACCTGTAGAAAATGGCGAAATGCCGTCGCGTGCACGCCCGGTCGGATAGTGGTTCGGAGGGCTCGACGCGCCAGCTTACGCATTTAAACGCATGCGGGCTGCTACCGATTCCCTGTCTCCGTGCTGGGAGCCATTTGCGCACGCAGGGCGCCGCCGTACTACTCGTCCGCGCACGGAAGGCAGCATCGCGTTTTGCCGGCTTTCTCGGGTGTTTCACGCGATTTCACCACCGGATATGAGCAATACAACTCCAAAAACCCTAAAACCCGGCGAAATCACAAACACGATGGTTTCGACGGGTGCTGCCTTTAAGCTGCTGCGGAATTTCCGATACTTTGCTAAAGTAACTATCCACCAAAAACATCAACATTATCAGTGTGAATTCACGACAGTTGAATAAGGCGCAAGATTCACTAGCTATGATGTTTTTCGCTCTACGGATAAAGATCCAAAATACGAGTCCTAACTCTCTTGATACTGAGGACTCAGAATGTGATGTTTGTTTTTCACTTCTCCAATCTGTCGTAGCTTCACATTTGCATGCCTTCCATCGTAGACATCGATAAGAAGCACTAGGCTATGCGTAGCAGAGAAATGGCTTGTATTAAAGAATTGCAGAAAGAATAGTTGAAGTAAAAGAATAACGGAAGAAGGGATTGCAGGCACACTCATAGGGTATAGATCGTCTTCTATAATAGGAGGTGGTTCCATCAAAAACGTTTTCTGCTGTGAAGGAAATCTGCGCTACTGCGTTTCTCCAATTTCCCTCTAATGGCGAACACTGTCAAAGGACAGACTACTGTCTGGATCAGAACAAGGGAAACACATTGGAGCGACCATCGACTTTTCTGCATGGATGTTGTGCTCTTCCAAATCCTGCTATGAATCCAAATTCCTAGATATTTCCTTGCAGAAATCAAGCTAGTTATTTATTCGTACGCCGGGAGACTAGGAATTTTCTTACCACATAGAATGCCCTTTTGAAACGGGTTGGCTGCAGGGTGGTGACATCGTGTTTGTGATTTCCCCGGATTTTGGGGTTTTTGGAGTTGTACACAAATGATGACGAAACCTAATAAGTCGACGGCAAAGCGCGCTTACGTGACTCCACAGTCGCTTCGGGACCGCACCGCGCAGACCAGTTCGTCTGCACGGTGTGCCGGCAGTGAGAAGACTGGCACGCAACCAGTTAAGAAGGACCTTTTTCAGTTAAGCTTAGGAAAAAAGTTTACTAATTGAAGGTCTGCAGAACGCTGTTGTCTTTAGGAATGACCATTAATTTGCTTTCAGAGCGGGATATTCCTTTTTCTCACTACTGGGCGGCCTCGTGAGAATGCTGCAGTGGCGACCACAAGAACAAAAAAATGGTCACAGAAGTCACCCAATCTATTTTCGGGTGAAATGCTGTGCGAGCGATTTTGTTGCCATTACATCCCTGCTGTGTTCGTTCCTCTCCTTCGTATCTAAACAAAAACTACCCTCCTCCTTCCTTCATATGCCCATGCTAACCGTTAACACATCAGGATGGAAAGTATTGAACCATTTGTGAGAAGAAGTTTATATTAATCGCTCACTACGTAGGTTAATTCTAAGTTGAGCTTGGGTAAGCCGACGGGGGCGTGTGCGCCTCTCCTACGCTGGCAACGCTATTTCTTCAACTTTCTGAACAGTCAACCCAGCGTTCATCACTCGCTCAGCACCGAGTTGATTTTCCGAATCTGCTCTACTGATATCACTTTCAACTCTGAGTTCAGTTTCATGTCATGACAGAATGAAATCAGCGGAAATCCAGCTGACATAGCTGAACTCCTAGTTGATATTCCATTTGAGCTCACCTGAAGTTTAGTGCAGGTAGGTTACTACGTGCCATGGTGTCAAAACTTCCATTTGCCCCACCTGGCGAATTTTTCGATTGGTGATCTACACGTTTGCGACAGCGTGCCAACCATTCGAGCACGCGATGCATCCCACACGGACCGCCTGTACGACCGATTGAGCATGACCGATTGGAAGCGCGCGTGTCCCAGAGTGCATGCCAAAGCTGTAATGTTGTGAATATGTTAGAATGCCTGCGGGTTCATCCAATATCTCTTTTTGGGTATGGTAATTTGAAAACCGGGACATCAAATCAGCTTTCGATGTCAATTTCAAGGGTAATGCTAGAGACCTCTTTGGCAATGGTGCTGGGATCTGGTTAGGTTCCCTAGTCATCGCTGACAAGTTCCCAGTGGAAGACTGGGTGAATAGCCCTTTTGGAGTCCCCTTCCCGGTCAAAAGTTTGATTTTGGCTGGGTAAATGGGAACCCAGTGAAAACCCTGGTGATGACGCCACGTCAGATTATGAGGAGCTAGCGCTAATCCCACTAGAAACCGGACCGGATGAAGGGCTTGCGCCTCTCCACCCGGTCGCCCATCGGTAGAGTGACCCGAGGTCCGAGTAGTGCTAGAAGATGACGATGGCAAGGGTTCCCCAGTTTCACGGGGTTGATGAGCCGTACAAATCCTTCGACCTCTTCTCAGCTTGTCCAGGGCGAAAACGCGCCCGGTGGATCCTTCACTATCGGCGGGAGTGACAGCCTCCGCCTCTCGGGGAGGTTCCCCACCTTGGCGAGAACTGCCGCTATTCCTCACAACTGGGTCCCCAGCTACCCCGCTCTGCAGCGTAATCCGCTACATGATGAGCTTTTTAAAGTTACTCTGTTAGAGGAGTCGCCTCGCTCAAACACCGAACTTGATGGAGACCAACGGCTCCTTAGTGCTACCAGACCACTTGCTTACTGACGCAGCCTGGGAAACAGATAGGTTTGCAAGGAAACCGGAGTTTCGAACTCCACTCGGTTATATTTTCTCTGGAACCTGCCGCAGTAGAGAAGTTGGTGAAGCCGGTGTCTTCATTAACGCAGTCTTGGTCATAAACATCGATTCATTCGAGCAGATAACAAGCCGAATCGCACGTTTGCGACTGAGGGGATGTAGATCTATGCCGGTCTTGACCGTATTTGTCGCCTACGCTCCAACTTCCAGCTACGACGAAGACGAGATCGAGGCCTTGTGTATGGACTTGGGGAAGTTCTACAGGGGGTCCACACAATCTATGAGGTCCTCGCTGGGGGCTTCAACTCAAACATCGGCTCTAGGAGAACGCCTGAAGAACGTCACATCGGTGCTCATAGCCTACGTGGAACGAACAGGGAGAAAGGCTGTCTGAGCTGATCATACGACGAACACCATACAAGGCAACTGTAAGGGAGCTAGCAGGCGTGAAAGGACGAGTGAGAGAGGCCAGAGAGAAAGGCTAAACAGGAGAGTTAGAGGAATGAGTTACTTTGTTTCTTTTCGCTGAAGACGTTTCTTTCAGGGCGTGGCGAAGCGATGGGTCAACGAGGAGAAGCCTCGAAGGCTCGAGCCCGGTGCGGCTGCCTGATGCCGAGCTTCTTGACGCCAGCCGACCCCTAACCTGAGCCCACCTACCTGGAGAGGTGTCCGTTGCCGTCCACCTCGATCAAGCTACCTGCCGCCCATGATCTTCCTTCAGTTTATCTCGCCTATAATAAAGCTATTTTATTCACTGATTATACTTCCTAATAAACTTATTTATTTATTCCGTGTATGCATCACCACCTTCCACTGCGCTACGCTTTCTCAACTCGCAATTTCGGAAACCAATCCTCCTTCGGTGGACGGGGAGTCACCCGGTAGAGAGTAACATAACAAAAATTACCCACATCATCGTCAATCGAAAGTTATGCCTGACCAACATCGGAGTTGCACCGTAGTTCTTCAGCGAATAAGACCATCGTCTCCGTTTTCTTCTCCTGCAAAGGAGAAAAAGCTGCGAAATTTGGGAAAGGCGCACCAAACTCCCACCAACTGGGGTGTTTATACATCGCTAGCCGGCTTCTGAGATGATGTCGCTGCCGACTTTTATCGAAAAGAGTACCATTAAGTCTTTCAACATTTCCGCGAGAGCGCAAAGAAAGCCGCTTGTTCAAAAATCATTAAGAGGCGACCGTCTCACAAAGCATCCGAGCTCATACACACCATCGTGGAGCCGCGAAAGCAGCAGCATGCGACCAGCTCACGTGCGAGCTCGCAAAACAGTGCAGAGAGGCGGTAAGAGACGGCCTTGTAAGCAAGAGTGTTGGAGGAAGCCACGGAGGTAAGGGAAAACATGAAAACATCCGCAACTCCCACCAAGACTTCGCCAATCGTGAGACCGAGATGGACGCCCTTCAGCGCTTAGACGAAACATTTTCTCCTTCTAGGTAATGGAGAGTGTCATTCACGACATCTACTCGGATCTCATAACCACATTCACCTGTCTGCATGTCTTCGTAAGGTGGAATGATGTCTCGCCACATCGGTTTTCCCTTCAAAAGCCCAACATGCCATCGAATCGGTGAAGAATCATAGTGCACAGACATCTGAAGCACCTACCGGCAGTTCTTATCGACACATTGCCTATGCTTTTTACGCTGTTCGTGCCGGAGTGAAAGGTATCTAACCAATTTAAGATCAACATGACCGTGCTAAACTCATCGGAATATCGCGAGAGTACAAGATATTAGAGGAAAAGAAGCATTCTACAGAATCCAACTCAAGAACTCACCAAAATACCTTGACTGACTGCTTAGAAGAAGTAGGATGAGAAGTAGCGTTGAACGCTATGAACGGCGAATCTTATATAAATAAATTAGATATTCCGCATATGTACTCTAATCCCCAGCCACGGTTTACAATCTAAGATTTATGGTGGTTTTGGAAAACATACGATTTACGCACATCCATGGTTTTACCCAACTCAACATACGTAAGCCGTTGAGCCAGGTTCTGTTGGATGCTTTTTTTTATGTTTCAGAACTTCTCACCGCATCATGCCATTTCCATCTAATGTTTGCTTCCAGATCTTGAAAAGAAGTAAAGCGGGAAAAGTAGTTTTCTGCCTGTGTTACACCAATCCCAGTTACTCAGGTTCTGTACTCTATTTTCGATTGCTATATTGTTGGTGTGTTTCCGTACTCTTTCATTCCTATGTTGTCGTTCTCGATAAAGATAAATGTGTTATCGTCACTTATTGCCTATTTCAAAATTGTTGCAAGATGGAATTCTGCAAAATGCACGCGTTTAGAGTTACTCGTTTTCCTGGGTATTGTAACACGTCCACAAAATGGTTCTTCTGATGCTCAGGTACGTGTGCTTGACTGCTAAGAACTTGCTTGACAGCGACGGTAAAGATGTGTCAACGGGGAATCATGGATAAGTGCACACACGCTGAGTAATGAGATTACGCCTCGAATCTGGGGTTGCTCATCAGAAAGAACATGGAAGAAATTCCTTGAAGATCTTTGCTGGACGTAAAGGCTCTGCATCCACAAAACCTAACTTCTACCATTATAATCGAAGGAGACCTCATTAGGCGTTAATGATTGTTATTCGCAAAAGTTTACGTAGATAATATCGAAGAGCAATTAGAGTTCTGGCTTTTGTAACGAGGGTTATCAAGAGTCATTATGCCGCAAGAACACCACCGACCCGCTCGTCAGACTTCTTCACTAATGCTCTTCGTGTCTCTCAAACGGGCAGAATCCATTGGAAAACACTGGCATGCGGGAGGGACAAATGGAAATTTTGCTGGCGCCCGCTCGGTGTTCCCGAAGATCAACGCAAATCAAGGTAATCAAAGATTTTTTGAATCGAGGTTGTCACTAACAATCGGATTAATTATCTTATTTTTCAATTTCTTTAGGTACTAAGCGGTGCCCCCTCATCTAATCATCTTCAACAGTACGATGATTGGGCATCTCTTCCTGTTTTTCCTCCATTCCTCGCTAACACCACCGTACTAGTTTCAATCGCTTCACATTGCTTGATAATCACAGATCACATTCATTCATTTGCATTGTGGTGCAGCAGCTATAGGCCTTCCAAGCAAATGAAAACAACTAGAAGCGACCAATACATCTGTCATTCGAGGTAAATATGAAAATTCACATATATTTTTCGTATGTAACTTCGCTGAACATCGTGATTTGGTTAGAATTTCCCAGTAATGGTTGGTTCTCCAAAGACAAACAAAAATGCTACTAATCATACTTATTAGGTTGGTGCAAAAATAGTGCGCGTGTTTCGTTGCTTCATCTTCGGTGCAGAAAACTTTCGGTGTTTCTTATCATCGGTTTGAGAAGTTGCACAAAGTTTTGTAGCAAATTTCATGGTCTTTTCAAACATCTCATGCATTTTGAGCGAAGTTCATGTTTTTGGCAAATTTTTAGTTGTGGAACAAAAGCCGCCAAAACAAGTTTTTTGCCAAACTCACTTCAGCGAGCTAAAACTCGCCGACAGGAACCGCTTGAAATACCACCATAGTTTTGGCAAAGGGATTGTGAGCGAATGCATTCCGCCGGGCTGGTTCCGGATTTTTCAGCTTGGTGTGCTTTGCTTCGAAAGTAGGGAATGTCGTATAAGTCCTCCTGGAGTTTGCGATCCCCAACTGATGACAATTATCAAATAGCACCCATTCAAAACAACATATTTGATTTCGCAGAACCTCGCTAGTGATTGTTGTCAGACCATCCCTACCTTCAGCAAAAATTGGTGGATGAAAAAGCTCGACGAGTTGATGTCGCGCATACTGATTGTGTACCACATTGATCCTCATTGAGAGGTCTGCTTCGCGCATTTGTAGTGAAAGAATTGCGATTGAACAATCGGTCGCTTAGTAATTAAATAAGGAATGTAGACCTCTTTTACAATATGAGGTGCCTTGCTCGACAGTTGGATGAGGAAGGTGCACCGAAACACTCCCAGAAACCAAAGCAACACCAAAATAAGGTCACGGCGACTTTGTGGTAACTGCAAAAATTGCTCACTGCAGCTCATTCATTCTCCCTAATCTGGAAAGTACTTTCAAGGTGTAAATAAAATAAATTAGAAACTTCACTGTGTGACCCTAGCGTTGTTCAATAAAATGGGTTCTTCACTCCAACACGGCACCGTGCAGGCACACCCTGCACGACAGATACTTCACAGGCTGGAGCAACTGAACTAGGAAGCTCGGACTTCTGCATCGTAATCAGCAAACTTCTCGCTCACCGACTTCTACTTCCCCGAGAACCTGGACGACTTCTTCCGAGGAAATTTTCTCGAAGACTAAAGCGATGCCAAAATTGCCTTCCGGAAGTTAGTCGATCCTAGAAGGTCCTGTCAGAATTGCACGGTAGTCTGAGAACATCTACCTTATTGCTGAAGAATTGCGGATTGCAATTGTTCTACGCCTTTTGGAAAAGATCGATTTGGAAGGAGTTATGAGGTTCCGAATCAAAGGCATGAAAACGCGCATTATTTTTGCACCAACCTAATAGTATTAGGTGCGTGCAAAAGTTCAGGGGCAGTTGGTCGTAATTCAGCATTCAACGTCATTTTGCTCCTTGCGTTTACAATATCCAGCAACGGTTTTCATGTATGTATGCGTATGCTGTATGCACGTAGCCTGAAACATCTGCTACCTATTCCACTTTTGGCTCGGGTCTACGTCACAGCCTTGCTCTGTTTTGGGTTTCAAACCAATGCTATGAGCTGTGCAATAATTTAGGAATTTCGCTTTATGAAATCAAATCTAGACGATCAACAAGAGTAGCGACCCATAGCATCAATAATGCGTTTGTGGAGATTATGTTGCAAGTAGGTCGGAGATTCGGTCATTATAAAGGCGCCAGGAAAGAGCAGGTTGAACCAGACCTTGTGCAAAGTGCGCAAGACATTACGAGGAATTCAGTCAACAATGCCTCGTTACTTGAAGAAAATCGGTAAGAAGGGTGTGGTGAGTAGATGGATTTTACGTGAGTTTAGCGAAGAGCATCAACGTCCACATTGGCAAGTCCGCAGATATTCTACCTTCAGATTTTCTAACAATTCGTTTCAGGGAAGAATTGCTATGCTGATAGAGAGTGGGTCAGGTGGACAATAGGAGGAGGTCATCCCAAAGTCCGGGCTCCTGCCACCCACCTAAAAAATGGCCGAACCATCACTACCTTCTTTAAAAATTTTGACCTTTCATGGTCAGGAACGCGACTCATCTGCAATGGATTTGTTTCTAATGAATGCGCAATAATCGCAGTTTCTTTTCCCTAAAGCAATCACGGAAAAACTCTAAAGCATAGGGCCGACACAGGCGGATTATGTGGCCTGTTCCGGCTGTGGGGTCACGCACGCCAGCGTGTTGCAGTATCAATCGTATAATGAATTAGCCATTCGTGCTCCAAAATTCTAGCATAACCTATATTACTCCTTATTCCTGCCTCTCACAGACTATCTCCATTTCAACCTTCTATAGTTTCTCCGCTGTAAAACTTTTAATGAACAGACCCTACTGGAAAACGACGAGTGCCACTATTACAAGTCTACACCTGTCAAATTTTTAGCTTACAGAAAAATCTTTTCTGTGCCATATTTGCAACATTACGCACATGCCAATGCTTTTCGTTTTGAACAAAATTGCTGACTTTGAGTAAAGTTATAGAGTTTTGAAAAATTAGGTGGAACTGCCCCGGAACTTTTGGAAGCACCCACCTAATATTAATTGGCATTCTATGTAAGTGTGTATGCAAAAGGACCAGTCACTAATGAAAAGATCCAATTACTTCACGACGTCAAGCGTTTCCAGTTATGTACGAATGATAAATGATTCAAATTGTGCAAATTTTCATTTTTATCTTGGTTGACAGATGTTTTGCTCTACTTTTGTTCGTGTGCACTTGCTTGACGAACCCGCTGTTATTTAAACTACAGTAAAAATAAATGAGATTGGGTGAAGATGCTGAGAAACGGATCCACTTATATGTGAGATGCGCCAGTGTTTCCTAATAGGGAAGACGCAGGCGAACTAGTTCACTGACATTGAAGGGAAGGACGTCGCCTTATGGCAAATTTCTGTGGAAGGGATCCACAGATTGCTGAGAAAAGCTTGACGATCTAATTTCGATAAGGGCAATTTATACTAGACGCATGCGATTGGCGCGCATGAATCTATATGATGAAGAATAGGACCCAGTCGCATCGCAGTCGCAGCTCAGACGCACGCGTCTACGGAATCGCACCGGCTGCGCGTTCTTTTCATTGAAGATGTGCATGCCGCGTGACCGGTCTTCATGGAGAATCCCTCGCAAATGGATGCGTGCGACTGATGTGCGACTGACGCACGCAGCTAGTGTAAATTGCCCTATAACCAGAAACTTTTGGCAGACGTGGGAGAGAAGGAGGTTTGATTGGAGAGATTCTTCAAGAATGAAGTCTGCTCGTTTCGCTGCAGAAAATCGGTGGAAATACAAACATGTTTAGCTTCGTTTCTGTCACAGCGTTCGTGGAGATCTATTCAACCGATCTTCGTGTTTCTCGTAGCTTTTTGAAAGGAACGACGACGGCCGAATGGTCTGCGCCTTCTTCCACAGCTGAAACATTTCCGTGGGCGCGAAATTTGATGAGTGATCTCTTCATTCTTCAACTAAGAATCTTGTATCTTATGGATATGAATCATTTATCAGCTTGACTTTACTGACTTACTTCGCCAATAGATCGGTTGAGATCACAGAATTACCGTGCCCATTCCCGAAGTGATGAAGTAAGAAATGGCCGGCGTATAGTGGGAAGGATATCACCAGAGGACAAAGCAAGCTAAACGAGCTCCAACAGCACTAGCCGGACAGGAGTTAATATTAAGTTTGATATGATCATTTGTAAACATAGTTCGATAGAATGCTGCAAATGAGCACCAGTGAGCCTAAAAGTACATGACTCACACCAAACATTAGCCTCCTTATACTGTCTGTACGTACACATATTGGCATCTCTTAACTGCCGGGATTTCGACTTCTAGCATTTTCGATATTCCGATGCCTTTTCCACCGATTTTTCGAATTCCGTAATTTCAAATCTGACTTTCGCTCATCCCTGAGCTCCATGTTGAAGGAACGAACAAGTCCCAAGTAAGCTGCTGCTCTCATTATTGAAGAGAACGTTTTCGTAAGACGTCTTAAGACAGCGTTTTCTCAAAACGCGAAAGGGACTGTTTGACCTAATGTAGCCTAATTGAAACAAAATATTCAACACGATGACGTGGATCTGCGGATTTGTGCTAATAAGAAGCGAATGTCCACGGGTGGGAGACATTATTTATTTTCTATAATTCCTGGTCCTGAATTTCCATGGAGGAGGTTGGCTGCGTGTGCGTGATTCCCTTATATATCTTGATCGCTGCTGTTGTCCTCCACCAGTAGATTTCGTTATGTCCTTTGGTTTCTTGTTAGTCCTTTTTCTTGTCAGACCCTTCCTCGTCGTCATCATCATCGAGCACTATCTCGGCCAAGTACCTGCAAATATTACAGCTCCAGAATAGATTCACCAATGCGCTTGCTTATGATTGAAGTAATCTGTCAGTGGAATAACTGGTATTGCTAGGTAGTGTGTCACTTTTGATTCTATGCTACAAAGAGGTAAGGAATCGTAAAATCAAGAAAAAACTTGAAATAGTGGAAGTATCAAGCCCACCATCCAATGAGGGGGCTTAACCAATAGACGAGCAAATGTCCAACGTGAGTCAACCCCTCGCAATTGAAAGTGCATGCCCAGGCCACCAACGGATTCGCGTACATTCCAGTGTAATTGATACCTGAAGGTCATTTTCCAATAGACTCAATTATCGGACATCATATCCGGCAAACAAGGAATATGCAGGCACCTGAGTATTACAGCTTTTAAGAATATGGGGGGTTATACATGGAGAAGGCGGTGCGGCCGAGATCTATGTTTAGCCAAGTCGGTGATCTGGCCAATCACAACTTACGGCCGCACCCACCTTTGAGGTACAGCTGTCCCGACACTATATTTTCTCATCATAATGGCACCAGCAAGAGGGTCACGAAAATGGACGTTATTCTGTGACACTCACCTAAAGCACAAAGAAATCCACTAAAAAGACAGGAAACGATGCTTGACGTCCACGTGTCTTCGAAGTAATCGCTAGTGTATTTGTCGAATGCTTTTCCTACAACACGTTCATGAGAGCTATGAAACCATTTTCACAATTCTCTCTTCTCGCTTGTATTGCTCTTCGCTAACTCACCTATGAACGTAGCACCGCCTTCGATAAGGCAACCAGTAGTGATGGCTATCTGAAACAATTTCTCGAGAAACTTTGGAAGCCAGAAGTAAAGTGATTTCTAATAGCGGCTCTAATGATTGCAGAAGCACTTAAATTCACTTAGCAACCTCTTTCTCCTGGCGTACAAGCTGCTTTGCGACCCGAAGTGAGAAAGTCTGTGTAATCTGGCGCTTCGTTTGGCATGAGTCCATATAAAGCTCCCAATCGTGTTTGCAGTATCTTGGTGCATAAGTCATCATTGTTTGTGACCGTCTCAAATTTATGAGGCACTGTCAGTGTATGTCATCAATGGTATTACTTTGGGTCAGAGTCAAAAATATTGACAAAAGCGGCATTCAAAAAATTATTAGCACCACTTCAAGTCGTGAAGCATTTCCTGGGAGCGGCGCCCAGCACTCATGCGGCATTCAGAGCCGATTGCTTCGGACTATTGAGAATTATTGGGTTTATTTCCTAAAATAAGACCTATCCAGTGACGCTGTTGAAATTCTCCAACCCTTGGTTTTTTACGAAGGAAATCATGCGTAGTGTCGAGTGTCACACAGGAGACGCTCCCTATAAGGAATTTAAAAAACAGTGTTGTGCAGCAAAAAACATGCTTGTATCAAAAAACTCATGCTCGTGCCAAAAAACCGATGCTCCTAGGGAAAAACCGTGGTTGACACGGGATGTGCATCAAATGTGTATCGATTCGGGGCAGTGTATGAAACTGGTATCGGATAATCGATGTTGCCATCAGGAAACCGATGTTAACTCCATGCACATGATGTTAACTTCATGTGTGAGGAGCTCCGCCCATGCATGAGGTTGGCTTCATGTAAACTTCACGTCATGACGTGACGCAACACGTTTTTCGCGTTGCGCCGTGTTAGCAATGAATTAATAGTTTGAAGAGGAACTATTGGTCAGTCGCTTACAATTGACTGAACCGCGCGGTATATTGCACATCTTGTCTTCAAGGTATTGTTCTTTTTATCACAGTAGAAGAGTCTCCTTTGTTCTTCTTGTTTGAATCTCTCCTCTCTTTTCTTACACCTCAGTGTACGGTACTGCTACTCTACTTCAGCGGCAACACTACCTTTTTTGTCGATTTTTTAAGGATTCACCAACCTTTTCCTCCCATTCTCATTTCTTCAAATTTTCATTCATTGCATCCATGATTTCATGCAAACTTTCGTCATGTTCCTGAGCAACACTTTAGAAACCACCCATGTGCATGTTTTAGAGAGGTCCAGAGAAAGGTCTGAATTCGTAAAAATCTCTCGAATCAATGATATCAACACCACCATCAAAATGAGCACGACATTTGTGATCCACGCTCTATGTACATCTGCATGCGAACTTCCAAAAAGAATCATCTTTCTTGTCTTGGGATCTGTGGTGGGACCGCTGAAGTACAATGGGAGCGGCTGGATCTCTAACGTTCATTCAGCTATTAGGCGCATGTAACTTCGTTTTAACTGAAAGAAGACTGTTCTCCGCAGCCGTCCCTGCAAAACTTCCCTATTTAAAGGCAACAAGAGCCGAAATCTTTGACTCCCAGCTGAGGTGGGCGTGGTGAAGTGCAGACTAAGCACGTCATAAATGTGAAACGAACACAGACAATGATGACTTACCTGCACAGAAACTGGAACTATTGTCGCGAACACGCCTGGACGTGTTCGCGCTCGGACGAAGGCTCCGATGCCCTGTATGCGTCCCGCCACGAAACTGAATTGAACGCCTTTCGTACTACCTTTGCGGCAAACCACGCTCCGCAACGGCTTTAGCGCCGAGGAAAACTCGTACCGGCGCGAACTCGGTCAGACGACGTTTCCATTTTCTCTGCAGGTACGCCATCATTGTTTGTGTTAGTTTCACATTTATTCGGTGTCGAGGATTTTGGCTCTTGCTGCCTTTAAGTAATTAGCTTAGGGGCCAGCATGGAAACACAGCTTTGGATTTTTGAAAAAAAGAGCTATACAAAGAGTTGTCAATGCCCAACACGTTGACAGCAGGGTGTTCTCATTTCTCCAGACCTTCACAAATTTTATTTTATCTCGGCTCGGAACGCAACCGCGTGTTTTCGTTTGTTTTTCAGGTTTCGTGTTTCTTCGTTTTTTCAAAAACGCTAATCATTGCAGAATGTTTGGACCTCAGATAAGGAAGTTCCATGGACATCACCTTGATCACCTTGACTCCCGTTGATCTTCGGGTGTACCGAGCGGGCGCCAGCAATCCTTCCATTTGTCCCTCTCGCGAGCCAGAGTTGTCCAGTGGATTCTGTCCGTTCGAGGGACACGGAGAGCATCGTATCTATCCTTGAAGGACTTCGTGAAGAAGTCTGACCAACGGGTCGGTGGTCTTCCTGTCGTGCGCTTAACGTCCCGTGGAGTCCAGTCGCTGACGGCTCTTGTCCAACGGTTGTCGTTAAAACGCATCACGTGTCCGGCCCACCTAATCTTACTCAACTTGGCGTAAGCGGCAGCGTCCCTGATCTTCGATTGCTGACGAAGGGTGGAGCTCCGTATTCCAGCCCTCACTTGCGTGAGGCGGGTTATTCCTAGCATCACCCTCTCGATGGAGCGTTCGACGACGCTGACCGCATTCTCATCCTGCTTGCGCAACGCCCAGGTTTCTGAGGCGTAGGTCAAAGCAGGGAGAACGGTTGTGTTGAAGAGGTGGGCACGGAGCCTGGTGTTCTTCGTCTTCTTCACTACGTCCTCGATGCTCTTGTAAGCTCCCCAAGCCGCTCTTTTCCTCCTGCCCAGCTCTGGAGCGAGGTCGTTCATCATGTTGACTTCCCGACCTAGGTATACGTAGCTGGAACATTCGGATATGGTCGTTCCGTTGAGCGAGAATGGGGCATCCGGGACCCATCCGTTCTTCATGAACATCGTCTTCGTCAGATTCAGCTGGAGACCAATCTTTCCACACGCGTCCTCGAAGTCGGCCAGCATCTGTTCCGCTTCGCTGATGGTTGGTGTTATAAGAACGATGTCGTCAGCGAAGCGAAGATGACTAAGTCGCCGGCCATCAACTTGCACTCCCATGCTATCCCATTCCAGTTTCCGCATGACGTCTTCGAGAGTGGCGCTGAATAGTTTTGGCGACACGGTATCGCCTTGCCGAACCCCTCTCTTGACGTCGATGGTGATGTCGTCGTAGAATGGAGAAATCCTGGTCGTGAAGTTGCTGTAGAGCTCACGAAATACCTTGATGTATTGAGTAGGTATGCCCTGGTTGCCCAGGGCTTCCAACACCGCTTCCGTCTCAACAGAGTCGAAGGCTTTCTTCAAATCGATGAACGTGAGACAGAGGGGCATCTTATACTCTCGCGATACTTCGATGAGTCTAGTGACGGTGTGTATGTGGTCGATCGTACTGAATCCTTTTCGAAACCCTGCTTGCTCGCACGGCTGTCCCTCGTCTAGTGTCCTTTCGATCCTATTGAGGATCACTCGCGTGAAAAGCTTGTAGACGACGGACAGTAGGCAGATGGGGCGATAATTGCCAATATCCTGCGGGTCTCCCTTCTTGTACAGCAACACGGTCCTGCTGGTCTTCCATTGGTTAGGTACCTTGCATTCCGACAGGTACCGCGTGAAAAGCCTAGCCAAGGTGGTAATGAGAATTGGCGGTAGGTTCTTCAGATGTTCGGTCGAATCCTGTCGGGGCCTGGTGCTGTACGGTTCTTCACCGACTTGATGGCATGTCGGATTTCGGAAGGGAGAACCGATGGGACAACATACCCGTCCTCCCTAAGATGACATTGAGGGAGGTGGACGTGGCTATCGAAGAGATCCGAGTAGAAGTCGTAGATGACCTTCTCCATTACCCGTCTTGATGAAGAAATTGTTCCGTCTGGGCGCCGGAGGGCGGACATCTTGGTCTTGCGATTGGCGAAGTCTCGGCGGGTGCAGCGAATGCTTTTCCCTGCCTCTGCGGCTTCGGCCAACACTGCTGCTCGTCTCTCCTTTAGGTCTTCTTTTATCGCTTCTCTGCACCGTTTTGCGAGCTCGGACGTTAACTGGTAGTTGCCTGCGGCTCTCGCGGCTCCACGCTGGCGTATAAGCTCGAGGGTCTCGTAAGACAGTCGTCTCTTGGTGACTCTTAAACCCTCAGCGCTCTTTGCGCTGTCGCGGAGATGCTGTACAAGCCGATCGTACTCTTCGTCGATGTTGTCGACAACCGCATCTTCCCAAAAGCCGGCTAGCGAAGTGAAAAGATCCCAATTGATGACGGGTTTGGGACTCCTTCTCTTAAACTTCACGGCTTTTCTTCTCCTTGCGTGAGAAGAAGAATCTTGCACGAAGGAGGCGATGGTCGGATCCGGTGTAGAACTTTGGTACAACACCGATGTCGGTCAGGCAGAACCTTCGATTGACGATGATGTGGTCAATTTCATTATGGTACTCTCCACCGGGTGACTCCCACGTCCAGCGTAGGGAGGTTGGCTTCTGAAATTGTGAGTTACCGTGGATGGTCTTCGTCGTCATGATGAACTCAGACAGCCTCTCTCCTTGTTCGTTCCACTGCAGGCCGTGGGTACCGATGTGAAGTTCCTCAGGCGTTCTCCTAGGACCGATCTTGGCGTTGAAATCGCCAACGATGATCTTGTAGAATGTGTGGTCTTCCCTGCAGAACTTCTCCAAGTCCATATAGAAGGCCTCGATATCCCCTTCGTCGTAGCTGGATGTTGGAGCGTAGGCGACGAAGATTGTCAAGGCTGGTATTGATCCACATCTTCTCAACCGCACACGTCCGATTCGGGTTGTTAGCTGTTCGAATGAGTCGATGTTCATCACCAAGTTCGTGTTGACGAGGACACCGACTCCACCAACTCCTCTACTGTCGCAGGTTCCAAGGAACAGTTCTTCTCCAGTGTCGAAGGTGGCGTTCACTGGTCGGTGTCTCCTCGTCTCGGTCAGTCCGATGACGTCGTACCTGATCTTCCTGGCCTGCATCATCAAATCCTCGATGGAAGCCTCCGATGCAAGCGTGTGTGCGTTGAGGGTACAGACCGTCATCATAGTCCTTCTGGTTTTAGGCAGCTTAGATAACCCCTCGGACCTCGTCCTCACTGGCGCTGCCGTACCAGTGACTCTTCCGAGATCAGCGGAACACTCTCTATTGCTGCTGTGTCGAGCTTTAAAAATTTTAAGCCCACAGGAGATAGCTTGCTGGGCTCTATTCCCCCGTGGGAGGCTGGAGTGTGATTCTCCGGGAAGTTAGCCGGGCTTCCCGGGAGTGGACGATGGAGCTTATTTGTTGGAGGCGACTCCGAACCGCCTCCCTTGTACCTCCCAGTCACTTGAATGCAGGGCTTCTGGTCGGATAGATGTGCAGGATACAATCTGCAGACACGCAAGCACACCCATGCACGCATGCATGAACATGCCCACGCGCTGACAGAAGGTATAGATCGTTCCGACACTGCAGAGACAGGGAGTCCATCCCCTAAATCCATCCGCGTCTCAGGGCAGGCACAAGGTCGCGTTTGGTCCGCGATTAGCCCCCTATCCGCCACCTGGGGACGCGCCACGTAGCCTCGCGACTAACCGGCTGGGATCCCTCGTATGAGGGAGATCCGTGGACATAATGGATGAAATTCGATCATAAAAGAAGATAGTTGGATTAATTTGAAGAATCATGTCATGACTGAGGTACCATTCTCCTCGTAGTCGTTTTAGAAGCAAAGAGGTGTATGGCGTTAAAAACAGGTTCAAGTTCAACGATGGGGAAATTCATACCTCCAACACGACTTTTAATTTCTTTAAATCCCATTCCCTTTATTTTTTCTAAAATCACATTGATATGCTTTTCATCCCAAAGGTAAAATGCCGTACTTGAAGGCAGCACTCGCAGGAATTCTCACTTCTGAAGGGAGTCATTTACCGTTTAGTCGGCCGCTGGACAATCACAACAGTAAATCTACATTTATAGTGCATCGGAGTCTAATCCGGCCGGACAAGAAAAGATGCATATCGATTCTCGTCGGATAGATAAGGATAAGGATCGATACGTATCCTTACTTATCGGACCGGATCGGACTCCGATGCGCTATAAATATATGTAGCCTAAAGGCAGTGTCTCACCTCATGTTGGGTATCGAGATATATACAGATTCAAGTGCAGTACTGATTCCAATGATGTGCTTGGTGTTAGAAAACACCCTCAGAAACCCCTACTTTTAGGACAAAATTAGATACAGGAGCGGACGAGTTTCCTTGCTAGGAAGCTAGCAGAAGCGGAGCCATTAAGCTGAGATAGCACATTAAAATGAACTTCTCAGCAGCAGCTATTATGAAACCAACAAACATTTCGTGCTGAAGAACCATGCAGCACCCTCGGCAAGCTTTTGCTGCGGAATGAACACTCTCCTCCACTGCCAAGAATTTTGAAATTCACGGCCAAAAAAAAACCGTAACTTATGGGATTTTCGACGTTGCCACGAAACTCAAAGTACATCTTTGTACTTAGCGGCTCGCGTGCGTTCGACTGGGATGGAAATATCGAATGCGGCCCATGAGCTGAGAAACTGCCTTTAAGGCCCATGGCATGCTTCACAGCGACACCATCGCGATGAGGAAAATGAACGGAAAGGATGAGAACAAAATGTCACAAGTTCAATATCTTATCACTCACTTTGCGTAGAATTACGTGCTGGCATAGGAGCAATTGTGCGAAAACATTTGGTGGTGAACGGTCGCAGCGACAGCGTCGCTGTGAAGCATGCCATAGGCCTAACAGTATTAGTAGGTGAGAGAAGAAGTTACCTAACACGTTAATCGTGATTAGCATGAATAGTGGCTGCCTATAGAGGACAGCACGGAATTATTTCCCAACCTTATGTATCTATCCCGGAGTGTACAGTCTGTTAACTCAGAGATCGCACCTGGGTCGCCTTCATCTGCAATTACGACCTCATCCCGAAATCAGCCAGTTGATCTAATTTTTACATTTTTTTAATATGTATATGGTGTGACTGCTTTCATTTTGATGTTTCCCTCCTGTCATTTAGGAAAATCTCTCTCCATACATCCTATGGAGAAAGTCGTAATTGCAGACAAAGTCGACCGAGGTGCCATCTCTGAGCTAATAGACCATAATTAAGAGAGTGTTTTTGTTTTTCTATTTGGATTTTTGTAAAGCAGGATTTTCACGAAGAAGAAAATCCGCCATTGAAAAACTCAGCTCAACGAAATATGTACTTGGGCCAGAGTATTGCAGCTGCTGTGAGAGCCGTACAGAAGGATTTTTTAACAGAAATTGTGAGGTGATAACTTGTTTGCACAACACATGCATCTTCTACTAAAAATAGCTCGTTCGCCTAAATTTTAAAACAGTAGTGACAAATGTACCTCCAGAAGCAGATAAAAATGAACGATAAACAAACCTTCGCGCAGGGTCGGGAAGGATGACCATAATTAGGTTATCTACGATGGAGGGGGGTCTAGTAGAGCTCTGCTTTTCATCACCACAACGTTTGATTGTGTTCTTATCACGAGGCTGAGAATTTATTTTGTTAAAAATGTTTTGTTGAAAATGCCAGTTGTGCATATACAATTAGATTGTGGGGAAGTTCTCGCAGTTTTCGAAACATTACGTTTTATTGACTTCTCAAAAATGAAAAGACATTAAATCACCACCACTTCCCATCACTCTTCGACAGTTTTCGGGAAGCCCTTCAATGCCTTCGGCATAGAAGTCATCTCTCATTATCGAACGCTTTCCCTTGCATGCCATTAGAGAGCGATAGGAAAAGGTGGTAATTTTTTTGGCGCAAGTCAGGCCTGTACGCTGGGTAAGTCAGCACTTTCCACCAGAGTCGAGTAGCTTCTGCCGAGTAGCTTCTGGTCACTCTTGCAGCATGTGGATGAGCATCGTCGACCAGGAATCAGATCGTGCCATGTTTCGGACGTTTCTCTGCTGTTTTTGCGGCCAGTCCATCCAGCGGCTGACAGCACAGGTCTGCCGTGAGAGCAATGTAGCGAGACAATACCTCACAGTGGATGTTGTCTTTGCAGTTACACCGAACACGGATCATAACCATCAAAGGGTGAAGACCTGCCTCTGGTTGCGGCTCATGCTGCTTATCTTTGTCAACCCAAGGTGGGCTGCGCTTGATGTTTACATACAGATATTACTTCCATCTCCTGTGAAAGATGGACTTCGCCCAGTTCTTTTTGCGCCTGTACACAATTCAGTAGTCACCTCTTCACGTCGCTGGAGATCGCGTTCCATTAAATCATCATCACCCACTGTGATAACTTCTATACCTTTCCCAACTGACACAGTTGATCGGCGATGGTGGTAATGTGAACGTCCGGGACTTCTGTCCTTTCACACATAGTTTGCCGTGGACCTGAATCTACCAATAGACCATTGTCACTCCGGATTCAAGTCGCAACCATGCGGAAACATTTCAGTTGAAGTCGCCAACAAAAAGGCGTCTGGACAATTCTTGTGCAGTGCGTTCAGCCACTGTACCGCCCCTAAATACACGGCTAATACGGCGTCTGGATGCGGTTGCTGATTAACCAGATTCTATGCCGTATACTGAAAGGTCGCAAATGTACTGTTTTGAAAAATTCATTTTCCTGGTGGGGACACTTCAGGAGTTTACACTAAATGATAATAACAAACTTGCATATACCTGGCCTCGTTTAATATATATATATATATATATATATATATATATATATATATATATATATATATATATAAGACAGGTTGCTGCAAAGCGGCGTGATGTTTAAAAAAACATTCTTTTGAAAATATTAATATTAGGAATGGTTGCATATCTGTTTCGTTAGACACTCAGTTTATCGTAGCCCCTACCATAGCGACGTTGACTACGAGGTCATGTATCATAGAGCATTTTTTTGAGGTTTCGCTAGTCGTCAGTGAATTTGATCCACTATTACACCTACGAGTGAAGTCTTGCAAACAGCTGACAAGCCCCGGGGACGACATGCGACGTGGCGAGCTAGAATAGCTCCCCTATCAGGAGTTTGCACAGACACAGTCATCGTGGAGGTGTGTTCTATCTATTTGGATGGCCTTCTTTGGTTGTTATTACTATAATTATTTTACTTTAATTGTTCTAATTGTTCGGTGCAAACAAATGAATATTTGTTGTAAGCTGTAGTTTGTAGCCTGAACAAGTCATTCAAATCCCACCGAAATCCATGTCAATATCATAAATGGGCGTTTCTTGTTGAAACACGTTAAGTGATGTCAATCACTTGGAAATGCAACGTTAATATCGTGCAGGGACGGGGCTTACGAGGTGATGTCAATCCGACGCCAATCTGATGTCAATTCCATGCAAATCCCATGTTAACGTCAGTTTGGTTGGCATGAAGTTGACGCGGGATTGCCATCAAGTATACTTGACGGAATCTTGACGGCAAATCTGCGTCAACCATGGTTTTCAGAATTCCTGAGAAGGATCAGAATGAGTAAAGGGTGAAGTCTCGGAAACATTGTGCGCACTTCTTCTAAGACAGGATATTTTGTAGTAGAAGGAGAAACGGGGAATGGTAATCTGCTCGATTATACGTCGTCTAACGTTTTATCGAAATGACTTCTTTGAAGGCCTAGGAGGAAGTAAAGTTCGGAATTGTGTTGGAAGCCACTATCTCCTGCCCAAGGCGACGCTCCTCCAAGTGCACTAAAAACCTCCGTAGGCAACGAGAACAATTTCACGACTATAAACTAGCCGTATGAAACAGATTTTCAATAATAACTAAGTTTAAAAACAAAAGGACATAGAAAAATAGGATGAACTTTACGGCCAAAGGTCAGGTCTTCTTATTCAAGATTTCAATTCACAGAATTTCTTGAATAGTTTTCAAGCGCTGCTACGTTATTTCCAAAAGTCTTTCAGACTTTCCTCCTATCACTAGCGACATAATGGCAGATTTCTTTAGGGAACCAAATTAATGAAAGGTTGGGAAGGATAAGCTTCAGCGGTTCATCAGCAAAGCATAAGTCACAGTACTATACTTGACCACCACTTCTAATTCTATAAACTCGATTAAGGGGAAGAATATGTAGAAAACCTCTTACATACCGTTAAATCCGCCGAACAGTGCTCAGCCGCGAGAAGTTCGGAATGAATTGGATGAATGCCAAGTTTCCAGAACGACCTAGCCAGGAAGAACGACGCATACCCAGCTACCATCTGAGTGACGAAGACGTACACGGCTCGACGTATAGCCTTCGAGCGTCGATAGCATGATGTCACCTACATAGAGGAGAACTAGCTGTTAATACTAGCGACACATAATAATCAAACGATTCGATGTGTAACTCACGATCGGGCATGGATTCGCAATGGCATCCCTCTGGTAGTAACAGTTGGCCAGTTCAATGACGGTGATCTCTATGAACACTCCGAACAGACCGTAAGTATCCAGAACGGTGTTAACGTCAAACATAGGGGTGCATATTTGAAGGGTCCCCACAAACTAAGTGGAGTCAATATTATGGGTTTGATTTTATAGAGTTTTTGCTCACTCGGATAGTCCTAAGAGAAGGCATCAAATTCTGCAGCTCCTACCTCCAGCAGCAATTCTGTTGATAACCGCTTGGGCATGAGGCGTACTATTAGGTATCGAAGAAATTCACATACAGCAAAAACAAACGCATAAAATACTAGCGACGCTACCCACACCCGCATTCTGGAATAGTAAGTCGAAAATAAAGACAACTTCCGAGTACAACGCATTTCGTGGTTGCAACTTAGGTCACTTCGGCTAATGAAACGCTACTACAACATGATAATTACAGAGAAGATGATGGCCACGATGGTCTAATGATTAGACGATTTGAAGTACAAGCTTTCACGATGCAAAGCAACATTCCACTAAGCACTTTTTATTTGGAAAGAATGATGCAGAGTGCAAGCTGCAAACGACAGGAACGTGCCATTGGCAAGGCTTTCCATGATCTTGTGGTATCATTTCTTCGCCTAATATTTGTCAAGCAGAAGCACTATCAGCAGCTATTAGATAACTTATTGTGCGAGATTCCAAGCAGATCTTCAACATCATTCAACTCAGCTTTACTTAATTCAGTCTAACTTGATTAAGTCATGTCATGTCATTGCATTTTCACGTCTACCTTAACTGGCGTAATAATTAGTAATAATAAACATTTAGTTCAAACGTAGTCAGCGGCCAGCATCCTTTTTTTCATTACCTATGCTACATTGGAAACTATTACGCTTATTACAAGAAGAGTGTTGGCAACTACTGTAGCACTACATGCCGTAGCACCACGGTATAATCTATCAAAAACATAAACGTTTTAGTAAATGTTTCGCATGCTTATTTTCGAAATTCAAGAACTATCATGCTTCACATTTGTGAAAAGCGTCGTCAAGGAGAAAGTACACCAGCGCTGAGTCATTTGGAATGCTCTGCGCTTATTTGTGCTCTTTCCTCATGTAAGTAGGCACGAACAGATGTAAAAACTGCGGAATTGTGGAAAAAAACCGAAGATGCACGAGTGGCAGTTGGGAACTAAGGCACATACATATTTCAGACGACATAGCTCAACAGATGAGTATCGTATCAGAAGCGCTTTATTACTAAGCATTATTTAATAATGTCCTAAATAATTCCATCCTATTCTTCTTTATTCTAGTTTTGTCGTGGGTTGCGGGCTCAGAAAAAAATTCTGACGCTAAGTAAAAAAATTGTCAGGTGTCCATGTGGACAAAAATCTTCATCCACTATAACTTTAAAACAACTTCTCCGAATGAAATTTTGTTGTGCTACCAAGGAATTAAAAATAAATTTCACTAGATATCTTCTTAATGTGAAGTTAGTTCCCATAAAATCCTCCATGACTCTTCTGTATTTTTGTCGCGCTTCACCATCGATACAAACTTTTATCCCCTACTAGCTCTATTTATGGATTCTTTCAAATACAAAGCACCGTAAGGGCAGCAGTGACAGAAAATGGATACAGTCTCCAATGATGAAAGCGAGAGGTTTAGACAGCGCGTTGAGGGTTTCGCTGCTGGACCAAGCCCTGACGGTCTCGATCCCTCCGGGCGAGACACTGTTTACAACGATCTGACATTGCATAGCAGCAGTGTACGGAGCAGAGTAGCTCCCGTATTGGGGCTTGGGCAACGGTTGAATTGCGTATAATCACGAAATCGGTGGATGCCATAAGAGGTCGCACAGCGGTCGGTGGTTTCTTCACTGAGGATATGTGCTCGGTTCTCATCCCATTGAGGTCTCACAGGGATTAGCGAGTTTTAGAACTCGTTGTTTTCAAGAAGGACACTGCAATCAGATATACAGGATGTACGAACGAAGAACGCGTTATCTTTAGCTGTTGTGACATTTCCTGAAACCACATTTGACCCTTCTTTCTGAATATTCCTAACTTTCTTAGTTTATTCTCGAGGTCTACAAGGAGCGCGAGTGCACTGATGACGGTGTGTCGGGACTCCATAGTTCAGAAAAAATACTAAAACGCCAGGATAGGTGCACACCAGTGGCGGACGCAGAAAGTGGGCGGGAAGGGGGGAGCGTGGGAAAAAAGCGGGGTTTCCGCCGTTTTGGGGACCCGGACCGAAAATAAAATTAATAAAAATATTAATTATAATAATAAGTAATTAATAAAACTTATATTAAAAATAATAATAAAAATAAACAACTAAAAATGAACTAATGCAAGTTTTTTATTTGTATCGTAAAGTAATTTCAAAAATTTGGCGACCCATTCTAGGGGGGGGGGGCGCCCCCCCCCACTTTTGCGTCCGCCACTGGTGCACACCGATAAGGGGCTTTCATACATTTGCCGCGGCGGCGCCGCCGCCGCCGCGGCAAAAGTGGGTGCGCGGCAAAAGTTGCCGCCGAGCGGCATGCCGCGCTTTCACACAAACGTCGCCCAGCGACAAAATACCCCCTCGACCATTCCTTGCCGCTTGCCGCTGGGCGACGTCGCCGGGCGGCGCCGCGGCAAAAAAGTAAACAAGCTCTTGTCGCGGCGACGTCGCCGCGGCGCCGCCACCGCGATGTCGCCGGCCTATGCTTAACCATGGGCGACTGCCGCCGCGGCAAATGTATGAAAGCCAATGAAGGGTCCACCGCGGTTCAATCGTGGGAAAAGCATCAGGATGCGGGTCCACGGATGCAGAATAGGCCTGCCGTGGCCCATTAGTGTGAAAAAAGGTAATTATTCGCACTACATTTGTGACATTGAGCTGTACACAAGTTCTAAAGCAATCTGGAAGATGTTTCTGTGCAAAGTTGGGAGTGGCTGGTCATACCGGGTCAGTAGGTGTTGAATGAATGAAATGTTGAATCAAAAAAAAACAGTAGACAGTATCATTGTATCGGAAAATATTTTACATGTAGATGTGTGACTAAGAAGGTAAGGATCACGAGAAATGTGGAGGCCGGATGTCGGCGAGGCGGCCAGACTGATACAATGTACGCAATTTACAAGGAGAATTCCGTATTTGAGCTCAGTTAATCATTAGTTTTGCTTCTTTGTTGATTTTCTAGGCATTTCACATATGTGAAGCTTTTCTACCTGGTGGCTGCTCCACCCCATTTTCTAGCGTCCCGAAGCGGCGCTAGTCAGAAAATATCAAAATTTTGGTCCTGGAAAATACAGTGGCCTGTCAATCATTTTTGCATCATAAAGTGTCGCCCATCTTGTCTGCAGCCTCACACCATTTACGCGGAGCGGCCTACTAGGTATGTACAGAAATCTTTGACTCACACTTCACGTATTTGATGGTAACACTCTAGTTTGAAAAAAAACCATTCAAATGCAAAACAAGAAAACTCTCGTCCTCGAAATCTTAGAGGTAGCGTCCCACCTCAAAAGCATTTTTGAGATCTCAACGTGAAAAGAATCTCTAGGAGCTGATGATCACAGCGGTATACGTGATTTCTTGAAAGACTGCTAGAAAAAACCTCATTTCCGAGCCCCAATTTTTAAGGAGCCTTTGGGCGGAGCCAAGAAACTTTCCGGATAATTCACTTCAAGCGCACCTACTGAGGAAATTCATATTCCTCGTGAGAGTTCCTCATCAACTCCCTAACAGGATAGAAACTGTCCTCCATGTGTGGCTGAAGGAGTTCACGGTCCGGAAACCCCAAAATTCCGCCTTGACTCCGTAGCAGGGGTGTGCGGAATTTTCCGTTTTCCGTTTTACGCTTTCCGTTTTCCGCCCATTTTTGGCCTTCCGTTTTACGTTTTACGTTTTACGGGTTTTTGGCCCGGAAAACGGAAAATCCCGTGAAATTATGAAAGAAGAGGGGTGGTTGTTTTTTGCGTGCATATATCCCTATCCTGAAGAGGATTCACGCGTTTCGATGTAAAATGTGCATCAGTTCACAGCAATGGCGCCGAAATTGACGTCCAAATGCCATTTATGAAACTCGAACTATTTTGTTTGACTTTTTTGGCCTTCATCATTGCTCCAAATATACCATACGAGTGCCGTGCTCTCCTCGAAATTTCTAAAAAAAAGTTCCGCAGAAATGGGGGGTGAACTGACATAAAATTTCCATGAGACTATGACGTGTCATGGTAAGAGCTCAAGCATTCTTGCAACGCATAATGTAGGCTTTCTTTCAACCTGACAAAAGCATGAGGCTACTTTGTACTTGTCACTGTTTCAATCAAACGATAATCCCCAACTCCACACTGGCGCCGCTGGCACCTGATGTTTTGCGCAATGTTTGGCCTGCTTGTGTTTCACGTTCCCCCATATACTGTTCTCCTTCCCCTTCCTCCACCGATAACTGGCTCTAACGGGATCCTTTGTGAATAACCTGATCCTCCTCAGATTTCAAACGCATTAGCTACCGTAGTTGCCTTCTTGTCTGAATTTTTGGAGAATAGGTCTGCTCCAAAATAAAGGAAAGGAGGCGCACTCTTTACATTTTACACCTTCTCGTCTACTCAAACATTCAGTGAGGAGGCTACCCATTGATTTTATAACTCTGATAATCCCTCATAACTCGATGAAGGATGAATACTCCTTGATCTATCTATATTCTAGGCGTTTGAAGTAAGCAACATCAGTAGACTTGAAGTTACTTAATAACTTGAAAGAGTCACCACTCATGCTCATAGAGAAGACACCAAGAGAATCCAATGTTGAAGAGGTCTTTTGGTCACAAACCTATGCTTGGGCAAAATTTTCCGTTTTCCGTTTTACGCTTTCCGTTTTCCGCCCATTTTTGGCCTTCCGTTTTCCGTTTTACGTTTTACGGGATTTTAAATTTTACTTCCGCACATCCCTGCTCCGTAGCCAATGTGGGATTGCAAGGTTTCCGTCCAACGTACTACCTTGCTTGCCGCAAATGGAGCGCAGTTTCTATTGGGTTAGAGAGTTGATGAGAACTCTCTCGATGGATACGAATTTCCTCAGGAACTGCGCTTCTTGGATTGAATTATTTGTAAAATTTCTTAGCTCCGCCCCTGGCTCCGCCCAATTCCCCTTAAAAATTGTGGCTCGGAAATGGGGTTTGTCAGCAGTCTTGCATGGAACCACGTATACCGTTGTGATCGCCAGCTCATGGAGATTCTTTTCACATTGAGATCAGGGATGTGCGTAATTACGGTTTACGATTTACGAATTACGATTTACGGCCATTTCTGGCGATTTTTTACGATTCACGATTTACGAAAAATGACCCAAATTTCGTAATAAATTCGTAAATAATTACAAGAAACGAATCTCATCATGGCGTTTTTGCTTGGGGGTAAGTGTGCATAATTTCTCTGTGTTTGCATTTTGCAGCAAAGCGAAGAGTGGAATCCTTGTTTTGCTTGTAGTTTCTACCATTCGAAGAAGACGGTATATAGCAATTTCATTATCGCGTCCGTAGAGAAGATCTGTTGGAACAGTTCAGCTCAAAGGTCTGAATGGAGTGCGACAAGAACACCGCATTTTCAGCTCTGTTTTCCTGTTCCCGTAGTTGGGACAAGCTGTCCGCCCAGCCTGTTTCCTTCGGCAAAACGTTTTTCTTGCTTTTCTGACTTCAACTGCGGTGTGATGTCGCATGCGAAAAGGTTTTCTTCCTGGTCGAGCTCTCATGAACCAATTAGTAGTGTCCATAAACAATTTAATAAAGTACAAGAAATAGTTCTTTTCAGAGATGCAGCACGCATTCTATTTCTGTATATATAAAAGTGAAAGTTTGTATGTGTGTGTGTGTATGTATGTAATGAATAGAAATCGCGGGGCGTGAACCGATCCGGACCAAATTTTGCATGCACATACTTCGCGGGCCGGCGGAGGTTATAGGCTACTTTGCACCTGGGATTATCGATTGATTTATCGATTATATCGATTTTATTGATTTTTCGTTATTTTTGGCCAGGGGTCGGTGAGGACATGTCTTCTGGGGTTTCTCAATACGCTGAATACGAATATGACAACCATTTTGCACGAAATATCGATTTATTGATTTTATCGGTTTTTCCACTTTAGCTCGGAGACGGACAAAGACATGTTTTCTAGGGTTCCTCAATACGCTGTACACGAACATGACAACCATTTCGCATGAAATATCGATTTATCGATTTTATTGATTTTTGGCTCTTCCGCCGAATGGAGCGGTAAAGACATCTGTCCTGGGGTTCCTCGATACGCTGAGTATGATTATGAATAGCAATCTGTGCGAGTACATCGATTCAATATCCCAAAAGAGCCATGCTGATCACCAAAATTACGGAGATTTTAAAGTTTCAATGAATTTATCGGTGATAGTAATTGGCCTCAGCAGTGTGATGTAGCCAAGGCAGTAAAACACCCGAGCGAAGCCGGGTACGGCGGCTAGTCATTGATAATTGCTTAGGTATTGAACGCGCACATGCGTCGCAACATGCGCCCTAAGCAGTGACGTGCTGGGAGCACTGGATACCGAGTCAGCGCTTTAACCTTTCGAACTCCTTCGCTACCTAGTCACCTACCCCACGGTGTTGGTTCGCACGGAAACATGAACCATCGAACCACATTTACGTTTGCTTCGGAAACAGCGACCATGATGAAGAGAATTTTCTCCAATGCAGCGATAAATAATACTTTAGAACTGGACAGCTTGCTTGAAATATCGAGAATAAAGTTGTCTATTCATCACATGTTATCACTTTAGTGATAAGATAGCGAAGTTCAGTGATCAATTCTGCGGTAGATACATACCTCAGATCATTTTGAGAATGACTTTCTTATGAAACGAGTTGAAATCATCTGACTCTTGTAATGGTACTCGGACCCTCAGTTACGATTTACGATTTACGGCGGTTTTGGAGAATTTGCGGTTTACGATTTACGAAAATTGAAATTTTTGTTGCGCACATCCCTGATTGAGATCTCAAAACGATCTTGAGGTTGGAAGCTGCCTTTAAGGGAATCCCAAGAAGTACTAATAGTTTTATCTCGGGTCCATTCTCCTCCGTCTTCAAGACGTTTGCAGTCCCACACCTCAACACCGTTGACCAAGATCTTACACATCTTTAATCCGTAAGAAGTCGCAGATAGTTTGAGTGAATCTGCTAGTCATCTCTCCCTGTTTGAGGTTAAAAAAACGTCGAAAATAAGAGTATTATCTCCGTCAGAGTTTATACTGAAGGACTTAGGCAGGCTTATACATATTGGCTGGACAGAGGGACTTATATGTTACAATTTGCTCGTTACCTCAAGATCTCAAGATGTGCTCAAGCATGTTGCTGGAAGGAATACGACACATTGGCAAAAGATATATTGTGGCAATGCTTGCACTAGCTGCCAGGAAAACATTATGAGAATCAAAAGAATCTTAGCACCCAAACGAGTTGAGACTTGGCACAGGATTATAGAAGTGTAGATTGGATGACTGGAAATGCGATATACAGTGCCTCGGCGAAAATTTCCCCAGGATTACTAGTGCAGGCTGATGAAATGCTGTGACACACGGATATGCAGGAATAGTCTGGCATTATCGAGCTGAGCAGGCTACTGTGGACATAGTTCAGCTACTGCGTAAACATTATAGTTAAGCAGGTTCTGCCTGTCAGATCGTTCCAGCTTTTATTTATCTTCTTTTGTTGAACTTTTTTGGCTGCGCTCCGTATGAGCGTGAAATTTTGGGTGTAGTACATTTTTTGGAAATAGATTAAGCTCGAACTCTAAATATGTCGCAATGCTGGCCGGGAGGAATTTTTTCTAGGATAATCAGGCGCTGTTCTCACTCAGTTCGGATTAATTCTCTCGCTGAGTCAGATATCCAACAATTTGTGGGATGATCAGGAGTTTGGATGGAGAGATTACAAATTTTTACCAACATGGATCCAACAAAAGCGAAGATGCCGGGAATGATTACTGCTCAAACTACCACGCAACTGCAATTCATGAAGCTATAAGCAACTCTAGTTAGCATGACTTGTACTCATATAGAGTACTGACAAGGGAAGTGCAAGAGGCCATATTCGAAAATCGGGATGAAACCTATCTGGCTTGAATCTTTGTTGGAGAGGGTGTTACAGTATATATTTCATTATTGCCCTCGATTCCAAAAAACAAAAATCCCACCACAGTACCATATGCGCTGCAGCACTCGTCCGTCAGCGACGATGTGGCCGAGTGGGGAGGATGCGGACTGATAGGCAGGAGGTCGAGGGTTTGGATCCCGTCATTGACACTCGTTTTGCATTTTTGTTTTTTATTCCTCCTATGTTATTGAAATCAATTTTGGAGGGCTAGAAGACAACACTTGTCTTTACTGACGTACTAGCTATAGAATAACTACTATGCTATGAACGTAGTTTAGTGATCGTACAGCTTTCCCTCGAGTCGCTAGAAAATTGTAAAATTTTCATTCAAAACAAAAAAAGGATGGTCAATGAGAAAGCATTTACTGGCAGCAACGGTGCACACAGACAATGAAGTGTTCAAAGCAAAAGCGGTGAGAACAATACGCGCGTAGTTATTCCATGCCTAGTGCGTCAGTAAGGATAAGTATTATCTTCTAACCTTTTAAATTTGATTTCAACAACACAGGGGGAATAAAAAAATGAGAGAGCAAAACAGGTAGGTGCGCATGACGGGGTTCAAACTCTCGAGCTGACAGTGCAGCATCCTCCCCACTCGGCCACATCGTCGCTGACGGACGAGTGCTGCAGCGCATATGGTACTGTGGTGGGATTTTTGTTTTTTGAAGCCGAGGGCAGTAACAAAATATATACTGTAACACCCTCTCCAACAAAGATTCAAGCCAGATAGGTTTCATTCCGATTTGCGAGTCTGGCCTGTTGCACTTCCCTTGTGAGTACTATAACCGAAGACACATGACGTGGAAGTCATTTTGGTCACTTCGTTTCGCCCCAATTTTTTAAAATGATTTCTCTCTTGAACAGTGAATTTTCAAGCTGAAATAAAACAAGAAACTCAAAAAAGCTGACCAGTAGAAATAAAAAAAGACAGGCGTAAGTTACCTTCAATATCACATTGAAATATTGGTGAAATGTATTTCTCGGCCGCCGACCACCTCGTATGGTCACTGTTCAATGAGAATCGAGCGAGTTCAGGTTCGAATTTAAGATTTTATAAACTCTGATTGACAAGCAGTAAAAAATTAATTACTGACAAACAAAGACATCAAACTTAAACGGATTTCAAAAGGATGAAACTCAGGCTCGAATTTCAGGATGTGTTTTTTTGAACTTCCAGCACTGAGAAGTTAAATAAGTTTGAGCAAAGAAGAACAAAATATTTGTAAGAATTCGAAGAACTACTGTCATGAAATTGAACATTCCATTATGGAAAACGCATTACCCTAATGACAGTATTTGTTAAATGTCAGATTTTTACGTTCTGCTAGCAATTTAGCGGTAGGAATGTGTGCAAATCAACAAATAAATTCTCAATTCAAGTTGAATTTAATATATTTTACACAAAAAAGTTAAGATAAAAGATCAAGCACAGAATGATAAGAACATAACTAATGCACATATAACCTCAGTGAAAGATGCACTGTGGAGCAGAACTCTGTGATGTACTAGCACTTGCTCAGGAAATGTCAGACAAAAAACCTTGATGAAGCGAATAACCAGATGTCGCAAGCGCTTTACAAAGTTGACCGAGAACGTCGGCTGATAAATGGAGTGTTCGCTAGTGATTTGCAAAGATGTCCCACTCGAGGACGTTATACATTATACGTTAAGTTTTATTCTTTCCAGCAGCAGATATTTCCTTAGGAATAATTCAAAATCACAAATAAATACACGTACAGGATGAGCATCAAATTCGTTGAGACCAAAAAATGAGGTAAAACAGTGATGTGTGAGTAGTTTTGGCGCAAGCACTTCCTGTTATCTCTGGCTGGTGGGAAGGCGGAGTTTTTAGGCACACAGCCAGAAGTTCTAAGAGCAACTGACGCGTCGCGAAGAAATCAGCGGCTGAGTTCTTGTGTTACAATGAGATTACAAAAATTAAAAGATACTACTAGAAATCCTGCACCGGCGCTGGTAATGAAATGATGTTGCAGACACATCCGCCAGTTGCGTGGATTCTGCTGGAAGCAAAGCAGACCAGAGAGGTGAACGACATCCGTGTGGCACATTACAGCGTGATCAGCACAAAGAGTAAATAGAACACTGCGAGGCAAGGCGACACCTCCGATGGCCGCACACGCCGACGAGTCCTGCGTGTGGGGCTGGTGAACCACAGTGCTGATAGGGTCCTTAGCCATAGTTCTCCAGGATCTTAGTCTCACACCATTAAATGTGGTTGTACTTTCTACTTCGCGAAGTTCCAGAAATTTCTGTCAAGTTTTCAACATTTCCCATAGGAGAGTTAGGTTGACGTCAGGCCTATCCTGTATGCATGTAGTTTTACCTAAGGTCGCATGCAAATTAAAATTGCCCAGAGTAAACGGTAAACACTTCCCATGTTTAACCATCGTTGGCAAAGGCATCAACACTTTTACCATGGGTAATACCAATGATGCATCCAGAAACTAGATTCTCTAGTTTTCAGAAATGTCTACTTCAAATTGCTGAAGCAAGCCTTAAGCAGGGTTACGATTCATGGACGCATAATCAAGCGAAACTAGGCTAGTAGCAAACTAACTTTGGCGTGCTGTGACTCCTACCAGTACGTGGTCTATACGATAAGCAATCACGCTAGTCATTGTTGGTTTGCTTGGTTGTCGTTTCATTAATCCCAGCCGGCTTGGGAATAAGATAACTAAGAACCAAGAACTAGATTTGTTTGGGTAGGCCACAGAGCTTTCGAAGCTTCCCAGGTATGTCTATTCGAAGTCTTTGTCCTGCAGATTGGTGGTCCGGTGAGAGGCATCTTCCTGCCCATCCTGAGACGTCCACAACAGGGGTGAGCGGATTGTCCGTATCCGGTTATCCGTTTTACCGTTATCCGTAGGTTTTGGCCTATCCGTTATCCGCACCGTTATCCGGGCCCTTGATGCCGGATAACGGTGCGGATAAGGCCACAATATGTAGTAGGTTCATTTCGCACGCTCCCAACAGAGGAGAGCTTCCATTTCAAGAAAAGCCGTTGGTTATATCACATGATCTAGCGCATTTTCCCTCATATGTGATTTTGAGTCTGAAAGCGATGTAGGAGAAGGTAATACAGACTTGTACTCGTCTAGAAAGGCTCTTGCTCAGGTTTTCTGGGTTTTCCGACAACCGAGGAAATAACCTCGAAACCATTGTTTACCTGTAAGATTATCAACAACGCTGACTAATGTTGTGACCTCTGAGAAAGTTGAAGTTGACGACCTCACAACGTACAGATGAGTGGTGCCTTCTTGCTCGCGAAGTTCAATTCGACTATTCATTTAACCCTACTGTTTTTGCCAATTTTTGGATCTATTTACACATATTGTTTAGGAGTGAATATGACCATAATATTCAGTCAATACTAGAAGGTTTACCAGAACTCCATAAAAGATATATGGAACAAAGCATCAGCCTATATGACGCCCCCCTCCTCCCTCAAAAAAAAAAAACAGCTTTTTCGTGTTGTCGTCAATGGGTCTAACCGTGGAAGGACCAGAGTTCGTTATGGGGATCTTTACATTGAAGACGCCCTGGTCACGCATCATCTTATGTGACTAGTTTTTTTTTTGGCCTATCCGTTCTCCGCACCGTCCCACCGTTATCCGGGTCATAAAAAAATCTCGTATCCGCTCATCCTTGGTGCACACCACCTCTGTGTACTAGTTCCAGCCAGAAAGCCCTCTTCGTACACGTTGATGTCTTGAAGTTGGACAGTAGTAAGTGTCAAAGGTTTTCGTTGTTCTCAACTTGGAGAGCCATATCATAAGCGATATGAAGGTATGAGAAACGAGAGAGTAGGCTGGTGGCGAACTCTTTTTTCCTTCTAATTGAATTTTTAATTTTTTGCTATGGTTACTAAGCGCCGAAAGCTCACTGGAATGAGTACTAACACAGAAGCGCTCATCGAACAGTGGTAAAGAAGCTTCCGTAGTAGTTTAATGTATCTTTCCTCAGCTCATTAACGACATTGATAGCCTTAAAGGCAGGGGTCCACCTCATTTTCGTAGTTCAGCTAACAGCAGATTCTGCATCTACTCGGCGCGATGGTTCCAACGGTATACATAAATTGTCTCAGAATGGTCTATAAACCCGTCTTCCAGGACGGGGTCGGTAACAGTTTGCCAACCCGAGTTGACATGTGAAGCCGTTGATCTTATCGATTGGACACGCCAAGACTCGTTGACCGACGCGGCAGCCGTGGCAGGCAGCCAGCACAGCTTGGAGCGATCCGCCTCCGGGCTCCAAATTTTTATCCAGTTCGAGCCTTTCAAAAATGGGGATTTCGTCGCTTTTGTGCCTGTTGATGTACATCCCAGGGATCAACATGATGAGAAGGTCTAGGATATGTTGGTAAATCCAACAGGCAGAACGAGGTGGCCCTCTGCCTTTAAAGTGAACAAATGTTCGCTTATGTTTCCTCACCCGGAGTAGAAAGGTGATGACTCCTTTCGCTTACTCTCGCAATATTACACAAGCGGATACTAAACTTGTTTTGTTAGATGTGTTGCCAGCCGGCCAAGAGGCCATCAATTCGGTTTCTCCGGGCCAGTAAAAGTGTGGAACCTAGAAACTACAGCAGCTGTACCTCGTAGAATCATGTGTCACCTAGATTAAACATGTGGGCGTTATACCTGACGTTGCACATATAATACTTCAGGTGAACCGAGTCACGCGATAGCAATGGATGGTGAATACAACTCTAAATACTGATGTGCCATGATGTCAAAACTTCCATATTTTTCAGAACTTTGTCCTGAAGGAAGTTGAGCCTTATCGGGCGACAAGGACGGAAGCAAAATTTCAAATCCTTTTGAATGTAAAGATGAGAGTCAAAATGTCCACAAATTCCGTTCTTATGGAAAGGATCTGTTCCTACAAAAATTTCGTGCTTTCCTAATCACTACTGACAGAGACGTCGAAATACGAAAGGATCGCAAAGATGTCGTGCTGGCTCTAAAATTTTTTTAAAGTACAGTCTACGCACACCACACTAAATGAGCAGAAAACGGTAATTCATCTTCAGCTCCATGTGAACCCTGACCGAACTATTGGCACATAGGATTTATTATTGGAAGAGTGGGTAATCTCACATCCATGGGTACGATTAAGCATAGGTGGCAACTGGGAGTGACGTCACGTATGGGTAAACATATTCTTGGGTGCCAGGTAAAGAGGAGGTTTGAACATGTTAACACTTTTATCATGGGTAATCTTGGTGAAGCACTGGGCTCAAGAACACCAGCGTAGACATTCAAAAGGTTAAGTGATGGTGCTTGCTTCTCTACCATCCCTTTCTAATAATTACGAACGTCTTCGAAAACGCCTGTACCTGAAGGGGTTTACATAAAATTGTACATTTTATTAATTAGTTGTCGGCAGAACTATCAAGCTAAAACAATACTAACAACAATAACAACTTCTCTTCGTAAAAGCTATAAACATATGCACAAAAATAATATTCAATCAAAAAGTCCATCGGTTTTATCCTTATCGACGATTTGTTTGTGAGATCCATCACAAAACGGTCTAAAAACACCAATGAATCAAAAAAAAAAGATCAGATACATGTATGTAAAACGACGAAATTGCGTCACCTGTTCTTCGTCTGCTTACAGTTGCAGAGCCAGACAGTGATATCTTTATCAGGGATAAATCGCACTGGTTTTAGTTTTAGATCTGGGACTCGTATGGAGTTGTGCGTACCATCACACAGAGGCTAAAACAAAACATCATTCACAATTGATTTGGGAAGTAAATAGGCACCTGCTCGTTGTATTAATTACGACAATGAGAAAATGTGCTCTGTGCTGCCGTATCCAATACGGTCTTTAAATCTCCCTGAACGGTTCCCCAGAAGGTGCTACATAATGAATTCCTCTACAGTAACTCAGCTCCGCTTATGACCATTTCGAGAATACATGGATTAGGGCACCAGATCGTTGGATAAAATTAGCTAACGCATTTGGACGATGATGTCAACACTTAGTCAACGACCGATAAGAATTCAGGAGACCGGGGGCTGGACTCCTTCCAAGCATACACCAAGCCTCAAGTCTTGAAAGAGTCAGGTGCTCTCCAAATTTTGAATGAGAGTATAAGAATAGCATCACGGCTATGGTGCTTGTTGCCTACTGAATGAGATAAAAATTAATTGATGAAGAGCTCCCATTTTCTACTCGGATATAATAGAAATAATTCGAAAAATGTAAGCAATTTTTCCAATGCGATTTTAATCTTTAAAGAATGACACACTACTTTTGAGGTAATAATCAGCACACCTGATTTCCACTGTATCCACAACTACACCAAGCGTATACCTTATCCTTTTTCATGTGAACCTGGAAACATGTCCAGTTAGGTGATGATAAAATAAATTCAAAGGAAGAAGTGGGAAACGGTAGAAGCAGAAAAAATACCTTAACAGGTAGCCTAGAGTGAATTTTACCCTTCCCTGGTAAAAGATGATTGTTGCCCTGAAGTCCATAACGCTCATTTGGCTTCTTGTCTTGCAGCTAAAACGAATATTTCAAACGGAACGCGTTTGAATTAGGAAGAAAAACAAAAGAAAACTCACTAAGTGATACTTCAGGGCATCCGGTTCGGTGCCAACAAAATGGACTCCCTTCCGGTAGAGTCTATTCGGACCAAAACCGGTCTTCTGGCTAAAACTTGCAAGCGAAACGGCTGTGCGAGCCAACGCGCTCTGCCGCACCATCCTAGGATCTAGAAAAAATTGAAATTGTGGACAACTTTCAGGAGCCAAATCGGCCGATAGCGCTGGTAATAAAAACGTGCTAAATTAATACATCTAAAGGGTTACGAGGAAAAAAAAAACTATTGGAGATCTGAGAAACAAACACAGAAAGCTGAAAATCGCAGGTAGATCACTGTTGCAACTGCGATGGTTTGTGCCGTTGGCTACAGCAGGCTCTGTGTAATTGCGTCGGAAACCTCATTTTGCCGTTTGAGAATTCCATGGGTGTTGCCAACACTGTTGGCTCGGAGTGGTTCTCCGTCTAATTACTAGTTAGTTTTCTGTTTTACTTCTATATTGGACAATCAAATAATCCAAATAGAGGTAGTTGTTCTACTTCAACCCAGTATCTCACATGTTGATGCGTTTCCAATCCATTTCTACTGGTTCACTTTTTTAGAACAATTAGTAGTTCGAGTAAGAAGTTTAAATTTAAATTTTCAGGTTCCTCTTGAGATGGATGACGATGATGACGTCGTAGTCAAGAAGAAACGGACCACAAAGGTGAAAAGACGAGTTGAGTCTGACGACGAAGATGAACGAGATGATGAAATTGACATGGAAGTAAGTCCAATCTGTGGTCTTCTTGGGAGGTAAAACATCTCAACCCATGGATTTCTGTTCATATGACCATATTCTTCTTGAATTATATGAGCCCTTTTGGTTATCTTATACTTCAGTTGCCCACTATTGAACTCAGACACAAAAAAGGAATTCCTTTGAAACATACCCAGTTTTTGACTGTACCTGAAAGCATTAATTATGAGCATTGGATTCATACCACTGTATATATGGAACTTTACATTTAGTTCGACGTGGTGATGTGCAATGAATTGCCGAATACAGAACTTTACCGTGTACATTTCCCTGTGAGGAAAAAGGACGCTTTCGAGCAGGAGAGGCAGCCACGTGTTCGTTACAAAAAGAATGTGCGAATGGTGAGTTCTGCTACATTTTTACGCAACATTTCTTCATTTTTCGATGCACTTGGAAAATTGCTAGACTTGCAACGAGTTCCTTTTCCATCTTGATAGAAATGGTAAAGAAGATAAAGTTGTCATACATTTATCGCTGGTAGACACTACCTCTTAAGATGGAGATGCGTTTGTCGGCTGACACTTCAAGTGGTTCGTACGACAAAACGAAAGCGGAACGTTTCGCTGCGATGACATCTTCGAATGTGAAACAGGAAAATATCATGTAAGTTTAACATTAAATGCAATGCTACGTTTGCGATGATGAATTCTTCATTATTTTCAGAGCACATTCAAAGTTTGACGAAATATACGAGGGTCGCGCATACAGAAGCGATGACTATGTGCAGTTTGCTGTAGGATACTTTCGTGGTGGTAAGTTATCTGTCAGTAATTTCTTTCATTTTTGGCATCTGTTTCAAAGCTCCGTACATAAGGCTGCCGCTATACTCCTCGAGGAGTATAGCACCTAGCATCGCCGTCGCCAACGTTTAGCGATCGCCAGTGGCCAAAGTTTGGCGACCGTTCGTCGCTAAAGACTGGCGATCGCTAGTCGCCAGAGTTTGGAGATCGCCGGTCGTCAAGAAGCATCGACGATGGCGACCAGACAACGTTGGCGACTGAGCGCCTAGGTCTTCAATTTTCAGAAACCGTTCGCTTCTTACTCCTATTTCTTCACCACTGACATGATGCAACCTCTTATAATAGCGTTTGTTACCTCACCAACCATATCGGATACTGTCTTTCTACCACAATTCACCCCTTGTGCTAGTGCTACATAACTCGATGCGAATTCCACGTACCTTGAAAGATCGAGGGGATATACACAACATAGGTAGTGGAACATTCGATTTCGGGTTTTTGAGTCCTGCTCACCTCTATAAAGGATGAAGGATAAAGTGGTTGGCGTTAATCAATCCCGTCACGAGGGATGCGCCACGCATTCGACTTCATCTGATCATCGTAGAAGCGTTGAATGCGTATGTGCCCTGTACAATGACTTGCGGGGGGTGGGGGGGGGGCACCCGATGTACCGAGTCAGTGCTTTATCCTCCCAGACTCCTCTGGTACCAATTTACCGACCCCGGAGGGATGGAAGGCTTGGTTGGTCTCGGGCGGGATCGAACCATCGATCGTGTGCGTGCGCAGCGAGCCTCTTACCACTGCGCCACGCGCGCCCCTCACCTTTATATCTGAAGCAAAACCTCGAATCAAATACGATAGATTTCACTGATGTATAATACAATAGATAATAGACTAGCTTCACACCTTGATCTAATTGCAAAGAATAAACATAGCATTTCTGATAGCATCTAAAACTTGCTCACCTGAATTGTCGACACCTTGTTTCCACACCTCCTTGCTGACAAGTTGCACATCCAAATAGAATGTTTTTTTTCTTTCTATTTTGTTTTGGTTTCGACAGGAAGTGACTGTAGTGGGCAGTGAGGAAGTTGCGGCAACGACGATTTGATAAGACACTGAATAGCACAGCATTTATTGCTGCTAAAGCATCTTCACATCTCCACTGAGTCGCTATTTGGAGCAGTCGTGGTAGCAGCCCCTATCATGGTAGCAACCCTAATAGGCAGTATGTGCGAATATTTCGACCAGCGGCTTAGTCCTTAAAAAGTTTTGGCGGGTGATTTTGCTAAAGTCGACTAAAAAAATTGAAACACGTCAAGCAAGACGGATTCACGCTGGAATGCGCTCAGCACTAAATGTCTTCGTACTGGTGGGGAACGATTTTAACTTATTCTTAAATGAAATGTTGTTTAGATACGTTTTATATGAGCCCTGTTGCGGGAACATTTGAGATGCATCGCTCGCTTTCCCATCTTAACAATGCGACTAGAGGTCGTGACGATGATGGTTTGTTACTTCAATACACACACCAATAGATCTTTTGTTATAAATGTTCTTTTATTTCCAGGCGATGATGGCGAGTCAGATAGCGAAGCCGCAGGAGGAAGTGCGCAGCAGGTAACTTCTGGTCATCTTCATGGGGTTTTACGTTTATCTTACCATTCTTTCCACTGTTGTGTTCCACTTAAATGGTGTTTGGCAAGTTTTCTGGGTTCAGATCCGCGTGAAATTTTCACGACCAGAGACAGAGAAACAGAAGAAACGACGTGAAGCTAGTGCCCTTCACAGAGAAAAATTGATTGCAAGTGATTCTTGGATACCAATGGAAGTTCATCTTAAAGAAGTGAGTGATCCGACTGTGAGTGTTTTTTTTTGGAGATTATTAAGCTATCTGACGAAAGTGAATGAAAGTGCTAGGTGGTGTCAGTGAAGTAGCATTACTTACAACCCGTTGCTTCCTTGTTCTGACAAGAAAACTGGCTATTTTCGCAAGGTTTTACCTTTATTTCCCTCAATTTTGCTTGCATAGTCGGAGAAAATTTAAAAAAAATAGAGGAGACTTTTCTTTGCCTTTAGTGGACCCGACTTATGTTTTCATTTTTCAGGATCCTTTGGTGGTAGAGAAGTTCTCTCAAATGACTGTTGATCCTACTGTAACTACTACGATTGAGCCAGGATCATCAAGTGAATTGAATACTCGAGATCTCGTAGAGCAAGGAATCGTTTGTGGAGAAAAGGAACAAATGTTCGTTTTTTACATATATCAACTAGAAATTGGTCGAATTTCAAAAGAAAATTATCCTACCTATCCTTTATTCTTATACTAATTCTTACAGCGATCTCACTCGTAGTGATTTACTGGTCTCTCAGCAACGCATTCGTGAAATGCCCGCTCACCATCAAGTCAAGGCCCAAGTTTTGAAGTGTAGGATCTATTTTATTCAATACATGTAGCTTTGGATCTTCCGAATACCTTTTTTTCCTTGCTACAGCTCGTGTGATCACAACCGATGATGTGGTGAAACGTGTCGATTCATCACTCACTCGTGAAGAGATTATCCAGGACCTGAAACAGTGTGCACGACTAGTCCAGGGTGAGCTCATGTTTCTGCCCGTTTCCGCTCTTCCACTGAAGATTCTATTCAGGTGTGTGGGTACTGAATTCTAATTTCCTGTTCTACGATCTCACCGTTGCCCATTCAAATACCCCCGGAAAAGTACGTTATGCTTCCTTTTTTTTTACTTTTCTTGTATAGATTTGTCCAATTTGATTACTTGAAGTGGTTGGTTAGATTGTGCTTCATATAATAACTTTCGTCATTACTCCTGGAAATAACTTCTCAGATTGACGAGCACCGTGCTGAGTTATTTCGGGCGGCCCGTGATCTCGCTCTTTATCTCATTGATGCTCGTCAACCGGTTACACGCGCATTGCTCACGAAGTGAGTTTCGTGTTTGCAAGTTATTTCTGTTCTTCGAGATTTATTTGACACTTGAAGGTTCCTCTTTTCTTTGTTGTAAATTGTTGTTGAAATCTACATGTTTATAAATTTGATTCGTGTCCATGGTGTTATAATAATTGAAAAGCGTCAAGTGTTTCTGTTATTCCTGATACTTTTGAATTGCTAGACTGCACGTGCCTATTTCCTAGCCAAGAATTCCTTTTCTTCCCAAGGTGTTTTTGGTAATTTTAAATAAACTTGGTAGAGGATACGATTCCAATTTAGAGGCAGCACTCAAGGAGAATTTCATTCCTGAAGTTCATCACTCTGTAGTCGGCTGCTAGAGAATCACAACATTAAGTATTAGGTTGGACAATGAGTTCATGCGGTTTTCCTGAGCACTCAATATATTTTCACTAAGTGGACTAGTTGAACTTATGCTTTTCTGAAAGTTAATATCCACAGCACTTCTTCTTCGCGTCTAGAGCAAGTGCTTGAGAAAAATCTTCCCATAACTCTACGAACTATGCGTACAGAAAAAGATGCGTCCTCCAGTCCAGCTGCATTTGCTCCACTATTATAGTGGAACAGGTGGAACAGTTGTAGGTGTCGGAGATGTACGCTTTTGTCGAATTGGGAGGGGGGGGGGGCTCACATTTTATACGACAGAAAATGAGAAGTAGCAGGAATTGAGGACCTTGGTCATAATATTCGTAAAGAGCGAAACAAGAACTAGAAGATGACCTATGACGTGCCATCGAACTTATTTCAAATCCTCGCGAAAAATTGAGTTGAAAAAAAAATCACTCGAACTTATTGTCCAACTCAATACAACACTAAAAATCGCTATCTACCTGCGAAGATGCTGCCTCGGAAATTGACGACAATGTAGACTTTTAGGTGTTTTTCTTTTTGGTGCGCACCTTTTCCCAGCCTTGGTCACTTGCACGAGCGCAGCTGACATATGCGTGGCGGGGCTCACAGTCAACGAGCGCGCAGCCAAGCGCATGCAATACAGAACCCTGTTTCCATGAATTTATTCCGCATTTCGCGACATTTTCATCTTTATATATGAGTTCAAATTCTCTCAAGCCTTGCCATTCGGCAAAATCTCCCGTACATAGATTTCCGTCAGTGCTGCATTTGAAGCAAAATGAAGATGGTGCTTTGATCAGCCTCACATATGTAGGAGACTCATGTCAAGTCACAAGTTTGATTGCTACTCTTTTCGGAGGTCATATAGTTGCGTACAACCAAACCTCTTAAAAACACGAAAATTTCTCCTCTGCAAGGACTCCATAAAATTTTCTGTTTTCATGTGCCACTCAATTTAGCTGGGACCTTTCAGATGCTTCCAAATCAACTCGAAGGATGCCGAAGAGATTCTTTCAACTTTTGCGGTGCCCGGCAATAAAACGTGGAAGCTGCGAATCCTGCCAGATCCTGTTTTCCTTGAAAGGTAATCCATCATTACGTGCCTTCCATCATTACGTGCCTTCATTCTACTCTGGTACTAGAGTGTGGGGGGGGGGGACAAGAAACTGCAACTAAGATAACTTCGCTTCAGCCCAGAAAATACAGCTCTCGTGTTGGAACAACGTCAGTTGTGGATGGAGAGATGGGCAGAGATTCGGAAGCTGATCGACACAACTCTCTCAGTCTCGGCTCCATCGAGGTCACGGAAGAATAGTTCTCGAGGAAGTCCAACGAAGAGCCCGAGTCGACCAAGGCGGAATAGCAATCGCGCGAGTCCCACGAAACAGGTGGCCCAGTGAGGCTACGATGTTGTTTTCAATTAGGAATTCTATCAAAGTTTCTCAGCTATTGGCTGATGTAACATATTGATTCGCCGGGAATTTCTGGAAACTTCAGTAATACCCATCAAATCACAATTTATCTCAAAAAACTTCTCACTCGACTACTCGGTTGTAGTTGTTTTGTGATCTTATTATGGACGTTTGATGTGGAGTACTATTGTTTTAGGCGTACCATAGGCGTGATGTACTATCGAATACTCAGTTATCACGTTGTGCCTTGCTATAACGACGAGAACTTGCTCTCACCTTGAGGAACTCATTTTTTATTTTATTTTTGTTTTTTTTTGGAATATGTTGGTAAGCTCAGTTTGTGATAATTGTCGAGGTTTATGAGAATATTCAGAAATAGCTGAGAGTTATTGTTTTTCATTGTTGATTTGATGCGTGATTGTTGTCTGTTGTATGGCAAGGCGTCTGTTTGACGTTGCGCTGTTATGAAATAAATTTTTATTTTTTCACTTAATTATTAGTCTTTGTCAATCGATGGAACAAGTATGAATTCATTTGAAAAAAAAAGTTCTGGTGAAATACAGTCGGTGATGACAGTGGTACACACACATGAGTGCCGGACGGAGGGAGGGGGACAGAAACTGAGACAGTACTTCGATTTGGAGCTTAAATCACTAAAAATGAGGTGCAAAAATTATTAATAAAATTAAAGAAGTTGGATAGAAGATGATGCAATTTGTTTCTGTTCTAGAGGAAATTTTCGAGAAATTCACTGGCCTGCAGTCGCCAATGCCCTCCCCCCCACCCTGCGCCCACAGGACACGCCCTTTGCGTCCACCACTGAGCAGCTCTCTAAGTCACATTTGAAAATTGCGAGTTTGGACCGTAGTTTGATTTTTTCGATGGAAAATCTACAGGGTTACCCAAAAGTCTTTGGCCGGTGTTCAAATGCAGCGGAAAACTTCATACAGTGAGCGATCGTGACCAAACTGGGAGGGTGATTTACCAAGAGTGCCTTTAGCAGAACAAGTTCAAACTCGATCGCCAAGACCCCTTCTCTGTTGATATAGCGAAGCTGGAAACACCCCCGGGCAGAGTGGCCCATGGACATTTGCATGTCATCATCACATCCCACAAAAGTTTTCTGAAGTTTTTTGTGAAAAGATCTGCTGAAGAAAAACTCCTTCTGCGGTATAAATGAAGCAATTCGTGCAGAATTGCTGAGGGTGCCCACCACGGCAGTCAGATTATGGATAAGAGAAGAGTGAGCTTAACAGAACAGCACTCTTGCGTTTATCCAATCGTTTGTCAAATAGGAGTGACGTTCCGAGGTAAGACTCATGATGGCTCTAGGAGTTTAGATGCTAACGATGTTTTCGAAATTATCTTAGATCGGTGTGATGAATGTCCTACTAGGAAGAATGTTCGTTTCGTGCCTCAGAGCTGGCTCCAAAACTCCGTCGCGCTCATCTTAATCACTTCGTCTTCTCACAACCTATGTTTAATCTTCTTGACCATGCAGTCCAGTCCTTCTGCAAGAGAATGTTCCGTCGGGGTTTACATCACAGCTGCTTCCCGGCGGGCGCCCTTTGGACAGTATCTAGAGGGGAAGGTTTGGACGACGTGCTGATGTCCAGAAACGATTCCGCTTTGGAACGTTTTCACCTCTACTACACCAGTAAAAAACAGGCTTCTGAGATTTGGATAAGGCAGTTTTGTTGGCAGTGGTTTTGGTAAATCATCTCCTCAACATAGCATCATCATTTCTCATATAGAGTTTTTGCAGCATTTGAACGCTGGCCAAAAGCTTTTCTGTCACCCTGTAATTTCACCGCTAATCTCGAGATTTTGTACTCATTTGAACTCTGACTCTTGACCTATCATCAGGAGGCTCATGTGTTTGCCGACACCCCCTCCCATCTGTTCGGGGCCCATTTTTATATGTATCTAAGGAGATTAAGCTGCGCGCCGACGCTACCTATATGTTTGCTTTCAGTACTAATTTTACCCCATAAGCTGCCGTGACGCGCTTCCGTGCTGTCATTTTTAGTTAATCGCGAGAGACTTTGCAGTTCATTTTTTTCTAGTTGGTACCCGTCATCGGATGTTAGCTGTTTCTTCCCATCTTTGTCAATGTTTTGGTATATGGGGATTGCCTCGAAGTCAGATAGAAATACCGAACTTTTGGGTATGCACATAAACTCCATTTCATAAATTATACACCTTTCATCACACCGTCTGTGACGTATCGAATGATTCATCCCTGGGATAGTCGTATATAGCCGGGCCGAGCTTTCGTAAAACAATTCTGCATGAATTTGCCAGAAAGCCAGAGTATTTTCAAGAATTTAGAGGCAGCACCCACGGTAATTCTGCTCTCACAGATTCTGCTATATTCCTAGGTTTAGCAGTATTATGGTAACGAACGCAGCTGTCAACTTTGCCAAACTCCACGAAAAAAGCGATTTCCATTGACTACACCTTAAGCCGTTTGCAGAGCTGAATTGCCCAAATTTAACGTATGCGGGAATTCGAAAGCAAGTTTTGCCGTATGGAAAAAGGAGTGGTTGTAACCGAAAACACCCATTCATGTCATCTCAGAACTCATCCTAACTGAACGCTGGCACACATCTAATCTCTCTATATCTTGAGAATGCTGATGTCTACGACGGTGCATTTTCCATGGAATTGTAGGAATAATTGGTAAATATACAAAACGACCGACATTACTGACTCGGAAATTTCCGTAGGTGCTGCCTTCCAATGTTTGCTGTCCGAGCAGAGAAGTCATAAAATGAAATACACATACTTTGTGCCGTCGCACAGTACCCTGAGGTTACTGTAAGCATACCGTAGGCATTGTAGATGGTAGATATATTTTCTCACAGAACTTAGTGAAACCTTGCTCAGTATGGTCATCTAAATTTTTAGGTAAGTACAGCTCTCCTAGGGTTCATGCTCACCTTCCATAGCTCATTGGAATTTTATAGAGAGGGCGCAATAACACATTTATCCGAAAATTAGAAGACGGTTCGAGGCATACAGCGGCCCATAATCTGACCAGTACTGAAAGACCCTATATTCTATGGATTGGCGGAGGCTCATCAATGGGCTTCATCCCTATGATCAACATGGGAAATAAGTCAGTATGGAGCATGGCCAGATTCTGGACGAAGCGGCTGTATACAATTCGCACAGCATGAATATCGTAGAATTAGAGAAAAGCTTTATCTTGCGGAATCTACTTCATCTAACATACAGCATACATACTTTTAGTACCGCTATCTCTGTGAAAGTATGGTGCAAATTTTGTGGATGATGAATGTTGATCACACGGAAGTGTGATTTTGGTAAGTAGCCATCGCACTGGTCTGCCCTCTAACTCTGTGATCTCCTCCTTGCTTGTTTTTTTTTTCACCTTCTTTCCTGGAATAGTTGGACCTCGTCGAAATCAACTGCTTAGTAATCATTTCTTGACCCCAGGAATTATGCAGAGATCAGCATCGAGTATTCCGCGTCATTGTGTGCGTTTGATTAAATCTCCTCTTTTGAATGACATATTTCAGGTAGAAGGAGAAGAAATCTGCAATGGTACCAGTGAGATTTTCACTCAATCCTCCTGAAAAGTCATCGGATACGTTGCCTGCGGCGTTTCGAGATATGACTGTCACACTGCTTGCTCGGCTTGGAGGTACTGCTTCATGGGAAAGTATAAACTCACAATCAGTTGCCCCTTGCCACTCTTCGCTAGCATTAGTTTCTCGTACTTGACTTGTGAACTAGTTAATTTTATCTGAAATTTCACTAAAAAACCAGCAGTTTTGTGGAGCAGTGGTAATTTTCTACGTTCTATGCCAAATATTCTTTCTGCCTTCGTCGACTATTGTGTTTAATGTCAACACATGAAGACAAAAACAGTTACTTTGCAGTACTCTTGAATCCTTCGAACAATAAGCAAGCTTATGTTAATGGATAGAAATCGAGACTAACCATGGGTGGTCCAAAGACCGAGCCAAAACAAACAGTGACACACATAGGAAATGGTGTTTTTATGGAATTCTCGTCGGAAAAGACGTCACTATTAACCCTCGACACTCGTAAAAACATTGTGTTTATTTGTATTATCGATGACAAACATATAAATGGGCGAAGGGCTAGAATTGCTTTCATATTCTCATACTAAGCAGACCATTTCCGTAACCTTCCTCAGAACTTCATTACAGAAAGAGCAAGCAACGCCTCCACATTTTTGGTTGAAGACTTATACGGACCACCATATTCCAGGATGGGCCGGCGAGAATCAGGTGAGCTTGATTCTCCTATAGATATGCGATGGTAATTAAATGTTTTCACAATGTTAGCGATGAAAGTGCTGTAAAATGGGCTAGTATGGAACCTGATAGTTTCTGATGATGCCATTTTGATGTAAAGATACATCAGTAAGACTTCTCTAGTCAGGCATTCCTTTTTATTTTTTATTTTTATTTATTTTTTGTTTTTATTTAGTTTTTATTTTTTATTTACTTACTTTTTCTGCAACTGAGTATCACATGCGATGAATAATATGCAGGCAATTTCAGCTGCTGAGACGGAAAGGTCACGGAAGCTGAGAGGAAAGCGAAGCAGCAGTGTCCCAGGTGCGTGGCTCTTCTTCTCCTATACAGTAAGATTTTCGTTAAAAAGTTCAGGGAAGAGCACTCCTTATTCACTGACTTGGGATATTTCTTGTACGCGGTATAAAATCATAGTTGGAAAGGCTAGTTGGTTGTTACTACCAACGACGAATCAGTCAGCATACAAAGGGAGTCGACTGCAGTGCGTTTTCGCGGACCTGGGAAGCACGCAGCGCGACCGCGTCGCTCGTTTTTGGATCCTCGCCGCGACCAGAAACTAGAGGGTTTTCTTGATAATTATCTAATGAAACAGTACCAGGGCAGTCCTGATTTGCAACTACGGCGGTGATTCCAGCGCGAGCGGCGCGGCCGCGCTACGTGCTTCTCGTGTCTGCGAGAAAGGCGCCGCTATTGTCGATCACTGTATTACTTCAACGAAGCCTTGATGCTTCAATAAAATATGTAGAATAGGGGATGAAATTTTTCGGGAACTGTTACCTTTTCGAATACTTGTCTAAGACTTTACAGAATGATTGAACTCATATGGCATTGTCCTCGGCTACGGTGCCTAAGTGAAGTGTTGAATAATCTCATACCAGTGGGTATCACTGATTGCACATGAAGCAGTTGGGTATGGGAGACGTTACGTATGCGTAAACAACTTGATGGGTGCCATGTAAAGGGTAAATTTGAGTATGTTAACACATTTACCTTGGGTAATCTCAATAATGCATCCAGGACCGGCATCCGTTCAATGTCAGATAGCCTGAACCTGTTGTAGAGATATGATAACAATTCTATAGAATACCCTCGTATTTTGACATTTTCTCCATTAACCCAGTACTTCCCTCAGTCTTGGATGCGCGGAAGTAGAATTTCAAATCCCTGAGACGTTAGTCGGAGGATGAAAGGGCAAAAGTGGCGGTAGAACAGCAAGCGGGAAATTCCATGCACTTTTTCAGATTCCGGATTGCGTTCCCGGATTGCCTTTCGGGGAATGATTCTAAAGAAAGCGGTACAATTCGGTTATCTTACTACATAGAGCCTTTTTTGTAAACTACCTAACTATTATATTTCACTGTTACCTCATTTAGGTGTGGCTACATATTAACTGTAAAGCCACTGTTACTGACTATGTAATGAGCGTGAATTTTCAATGAACGTGAATTTTATATAAGAAGTGATGAATTTTTAGATAATAAAATTCATCACTTCTTATATGACAGTCGCAGCTAGGGTGACGCCCCAGTTTTTGGCAATGGAATCATTGTCACACATTATATGCCCAAAAATATCCACTAAATACTTGCGATTATCCATTTATTCACGAAACTACAAAATTGCTGGTGAGAAGTTCCTCAATATCATAATATGCACATTTATAGCGTTAATTATTCAAATGCAGAGCACTCCCATTTTCTACGTATCTACATAGATTCCATCCAATCTGTTGTTTTTCCTCACTCCTCGCTAACTCAGGATTATCAGCATATTTTTCTGTAATCTTTTCTCTAAACAAATGATGGCATGCTATAATCCTACGTCATCTATCGTCCAAATAGCCCCCGTTTTTTGAGTCATAGTGAGACCAGAGTGGGCACAATGTAGTACGGACATCTCGTTTGTTTGACTCCTCGATGTCTGGTGTGTGGTCGGGGAATCCGCGAAAGAATGAGCGATTACGGAAGGTCAGAAGACTCGATGAGTAGGAGTGCGCTTGACGAGGAGCTACTGCTGGGAGACAAGGGAGAACTGTCAGCGAAGGGGAGGGGGGGGGGGGGAGGGGAGTGGTTCCACTAGGTCATTTTTGTCACATCTATCTGGGTATTGACAATGTCACGTATGGATAAACATGTTTATGGGAGCCAGGAACAGGGTAAATTCATGTACATCAACACTTTGCCATTACCATGAATCCGAGGATAGCATACTTCAATGTGTTCACCCTGGTAAATGTGTTAGCTTACCTCAGATTTGCTCGTCGATAACAAGAGTGTCAGCCCACTTACCCTGGGTAATTTCTAGGATGCATTCAGGCTCAGGTGAAACGGTATGGTTTTTTCATCACCGTAGTACTATGATACTTCCTACTCTTTGCGATGCTACACCAGAAGTGAATATCTCCTTCCACGCACAAACTACATATGTACGTGCTGCAAAGCCCTTTTTGAGCAGCCTGTTTTGTTAAACTTTCAAGTTCTTGGAAAATTTTAATTTGCGCACAACCTCTTTACAAAACTAGTTGCATACTGAACTGAGATCCTATCATATCAGGTTTCTCCACTACCACAGAATGGTCACAGTCACAAAGTTAAATTTGAGCAGATGACGTGATTTTATCAAAACTGGTTTGATTGTGCAGATTTGATAGGACGAGCGGTATAAAGGTGCTGCACAGGAGTATCAACTGTGTACGTACATCAACATGCAGCTGCTCTCCTCAACTCTGGCACGTTTGCAAGGTAATAGGTGCATTGTTGGCTTAAGATTTGTGCTCAATACTCGCCGTCACAGACTGTGTGAGATTGCCTTAGGTTCCGTACACCTTATGTTTCGCTGTGAATATTTTTCGCTTTCTCTGTCGATGCTCATCTGATCGTAAAACACTCGAGATCGAATGAAGACCGGACCACTAAATTGATTTAACTAATAATTCAAGAACCCTCGTGAAAAAGCAAACGCCACAATCCTCATCTTTCTTATACGGCTCATGCTTATGCATTCATACACAGCTTGTTTATTTCTGTGTCCGAATATTTGGAAGTTCAATACAGCGGGAGTCGAATATTCAAATTCTAACATTTCTGGTGGTCCCAACTATGCCAAAGATCCAGAAAAGACTAGAGAAAATTGAAAATAGAAATTTTTTGATAAACTAAATATTACATAGTTCATGTGTCTGCAAAAATTCTACAAAATATTACATTTGGCGTGAACGGTATGGGGATGTCCGTCGAGATCATTCACTTGGCGGATGTGGCTCTTGTTCTCGTTCTTCTACTCATTTTCTTCCATAGGGGAAATTTTGTGATTGTGCAGCATCAAAGTGCGATAGTGTACCCTGTGACTACAAATCCCGTGGAATCTGGATGAGCCTCCTGAGCATGGAGGATGAATTTTATCTCAGAATGTCCACTTCTTCACTTATTTATCTCTCTGTTTACTGCCTGCACCGAACGTTCGCTAAGGATCGATGTGGTAATGGCGTTATTAACAGAGAAAATTTATTTATTTATTTATTTATTTATTTATTTAATACGCCCGTAGGCGCGCCACAACCTCAGGAATCTTGGTCTGCGAGATAAAACCGTAGAGGATAAAAAAAAAAAACAAAAAAACACAACAATGACAGATAAGAACGAGAAGAGAAACTCCCACTGAACAAGGCAGTATCCAGTAATCAGAAATGTAGGGTGGGGTAGTTAGGTTCAGGAAAGAGTAATATTCGCAACTTTGGCTAAATTCGAAAATTCCAAAGAAACGGTGATAGTCCGAGCATGTAAAGGGACAGACTGTTCCGTTGTACAGTATAGGAGTCTGTGAGGATCGGTCCAGGACAAAATCCCTTTGAATGGATTTTCTTGTGGGTAAAGGGTCACTATAACCTGATTAACTTTCTCAATATTACATTACTTTGATTTTTCTTTTGTGTAAGCTCACGAACAAGCATGTCCACTTCTATGATTCGAGTCTAGTCACTGCACTGATCCCTAATTGTTGGAACAAATGGTATTTCTTGCTAACCTCCTGTACTTCAAAATCTTTTTGAGGTTAAGGGTCTGATGTTTTACATTTATTGTTGTTTTGCAAATTACTTGAAACAGGTTGCAGAACATCTAATAGCCAATTTATGTTAGTAAAGGGCGTAGCAGGCTAGATTCAAACACCAAACAATACGAATAATGGACAGTTGCAAAGTATTTGATCCCAGAATCCCATTCAGGGAGGCTTGAAGTTTCTAGCAGGGCAGCCAGGATCAATGGGATTAGAAGACCTGCAGCAGAAGAAGGTCCGGTTGATGCCATCTGTTGACTGTTTGCTGAGGTCGTTTTGCATCAATTAGGCCTAGCGGCCCTTCAGCAAGCTGGTCCTAATGGGATGAAAAATGAAAAATTCCTCACGAATCTAGGATATCCGTAGAATTACAATGCTTGACTGGATTGTCTTTCAACGTTACTGCATGCAGAGAATGCTAAGAAGGACCACAGCATGCACCTGCCGCGATTGGTCAGAAATGAGGTTGGGTATTAGATGTCCGTCAACGCTTGAAACCTCTTGGCGTACGTAGTACTATTTAATGAATATTTCTCTGACTTTCTCTAAGCCCCTCATCCACCCTTGTTCCTGACATTGACCTCAGGGTTCAAAGTAACCACCTGTCTCACTGCGGAACGGTACCAGCGAGCGTTGTTGTAGGAGCTAAGCGGCTTACTCGGCGAGGGAGGAGTGAGCGCATGCGACTTGTGATGAGCTGCTGATCTGCTCGTGATTTCTCGTTCGCCGTCACCTGAAAATGCAATTTTACACTTGATTTCTTGCTTTTTGCTCGCTAAGCACTAAATGTAGTGTCACCATCCGGTTTCTGCTTCAGTTCATTTGTTCGAGGTCAATCAAAAGTGCTGAAGTCTTCATTTTTCTTTACTACCCCAGTTTTTATTAAAAATCTCGCATTAATGATCTTCAAGTGATCCCAGACAACTGACAATGAGATGGACAACCCTATGAGGAGACGATATACAAGTATGTAAACATCAAAGATCTTATGTCCTTCCTTTCCCAGTGTGATCCCAGCGTCCTTACTTTTATAGGGTGACCCTATCCCAACTTTCACTTTCCGAGCCCCGTGAAACGAGTTCAGAGTGTCGCGTTACTACTGGCTCCCATAATTAATCAGGACAACCTGACATCCTGAATTTTCTGGACAGTTTATCCTCCGCTTTTTACTTCTTTCTTCGTTACACTGAAAGCATAACATTTCTTTGACGTGAAGGATCTCAAAAGTATAGCGCGTCACAAACGGAACTATATACGTATTTACACTTTCCACTCGATCCACTCAGTGTACAGTGGTTGTCTAAGTATCGCACTGAACAGTTTCTTTTTTTCTCTATGTACTGTGAACTCAACTTGAATCTCTTTTTTTTGTTTTTTTTTTCTTTATTTTTGCAACATCTAACCTACGACCCAGCACAATCAATCTTACCGTGATGCAATATGTGAATAACCTTCGTGTCTACAAAGGGACAGTTAATGGGTATCTGTGACAAGTGTTCCTTGTGCAAACAGCCAATGTGAATCGGAGTGACAGACGTGCTGTCAATAACCATTTCTAGATTTTTTTACTAAAAAGAATGGAGAAATAGCTGACAGTAACACATATTCGGTAGATGGTTTTCGAAGAAATTAACATTTGTAACAGTCGAACTTCCACTCTTTGCTCTAGCACATTGTTCTATGAAGCGCTTCCTGTTGTTTACATGTTGAGTTAATGAGTAGGTTCACCCAAATCTCAGCACGAGGGATAGTTTGAATATCTGGTGCGCGCACTTTCAAACCAAACTCGCTTTTGCTCGGTTCAAGGAAAGATCCGCTCGGCATGTGTTGTGCAATTAGATATATTATAAGTCGTTACAAGCGAATATCTCACATTAAAATAATATTCGAAAGATCTCGATTTATCGACGTATCGCGGGCCACCCGCTGCTGTCATAAATAAGGCATTTTATACTAGATGTGTACGACGCACGTGATTTCGGCCTCGCGGCTATTCGCGAAGGCCGCACGGCATTTTCACTCAGCTTTATGGAGAATCCTCTTCAAATCGTGTTTAGTTGCTATTGCCGATAAATCTATCAAAAACGCCCATAACTCTGGTAATCAGCATGTTAGAAAATCTCAAGGGACCTTTTCCTACCGACCCGTAAGCAAAAACTCAGCAAGGTTCTTTCGATGATACCGAATCGATGTGATGTGTTCGTGCAAAATGATTGTCATATTCGTGTTCAGCATATTAAGGAATCCAAGTGGACATATCTTCACCGCTTCTTGAGCAAGAATAGCAAAAAATCGATGAAATCGATAAATCAATACTTCATGCAAAACGATCGTTATATTCGTTTTCGGCGTACTGGGAAACCACAGCTCGGTGAGGGTGTGTCTGCTGGGATTTTTCGATACGCTGGACACGAATACGGCAGCCGTTTCTAATGGCAGTATCGATCTATTGATTTTATTGATTTTTCTCATTTTCGCTCCTTGACGTAAATGTCTGCAGAGTCAGAGAAGCCAGAGGCAGCATAGAGAGCGCCTGTGTCTCTGCCTAAAGCTGCGCCGTGGCCACCCCCCCCCCCCTCTTGAATGCGGACATTTGGAGCCTCCTATAGGTGGTTGTCAATATCGTCGAACCCCCAAATTTCGGCTTCACCTAATGAAAAATTTCTGCCAAAGAAATTTGTTCACGAAATGAAGTATCTATTCCCACCAGTGCCACCTACGTACGTATCTGCAAAACATATAAAAATTAGAGCCGCCTAACCCTGCTCTGAAAGGAGTTACGGAAAGAAGTTTCTTTGTTGTACTACTTATGTCCGCCACTGTACATACACACATACACATACACATAGATATATCTACATACATATAGCTCTTTTCATTGTCTGTAAAAATTAGAGTAGCCCAGCAGAGCCAGACATCACCCCCTGAAATGTATTACTTTTCTGCATGATAGAGTGCACATTCACGTGAATGTTTATATGTGTAAAACCTGTTAAGCCAACTTCTGTTTTGGCAGCCGTCGAGTGGATGAAGGCAGGGCAGAAGGGCATCAACGTGATTTGTGGGTATTTTGCGGTGCCACTGCCACGGTCATTTGTTTTCGTGTTGCATATTTGAATCATGTGCAATAAACACATGACCCGATCACAATTTTTCTATTCGAATGATGAACATTTCGAGTGATTTGCTTTTTTGGCATCGTCGAACAGCTGATTTTGCTGATAACTCGAGTTTTGGGCCTTTTGGGACTTTCGATTTTCTAACTTTCAAAAAATAGCTATGTTTCAAGTAATGAGTTGTTGCGCGTATTGTTTGTATGGTGTGAATTCTGACTACAAGTTAGTTCTCAATATAGCGAATATGAGAAATGAATGCAAATTAAACGTGGATTAGTTGCGCAGAGAAAATGGTGAAATTCCTTGAGAGCGCTTTAATCTTCCCATTTCTCCCACTGGACAAGTCTTCCAGGCAAATTGACTATTGGCGAACCTGACCACTTTGAATGAGCCGGGTGATTTGAATCCATCCTAACCGGACATACTAGTGAATATCATCACTGATCTCTGCAGGATAAAAAGTGCAGAAAACTTATAGAGGTTTACCTGTTTTTGTGCCATGCATACTGCTGTGACTGCAATGAGAGAGCGGATTCACTTGGAAAGATCCAACCGTTGGTGTGTGAGCTTTGATGCAAGCACTTTTCTACATACTAATACTTTACATGTGTGGTTATGTGCAAATATGCGTTCTTGCATATCAGCACCTTTTATTTATTTATTTTTCACATTCATTACAAGTATGTGTTATATGCTTTACAGTTAGATATGCTTTGGAAAATAATAATTATAATCGTAATGATAATAAATAGTCAATGATAATTATTCTGAAAACAATAGTGATGAACAACTAAAAAGAGGCCGATTTAAATCTTTAAATGTTTATATGAAATAACTTCAAAAATTCGGCAACCCATTCTCGGCCCCCGTCTACGTCCGCCTCTGATGCTGTGCAATACATTGTACTGAGCTGCTAAGTATTTTTTTTTTACATTTTCTATTTTTGTCCCATCTCTCAGCACGTTCTATTGCTAGAAGCGTTCCATCTGCCGCATCATGGAAAATTCCTCACATAGAATAACATCAAAATCCACTGATACGCTGAGTGTAATCCTCGAGATTTCCCCTAGAACATTCTTCCAGCAGGCAATTATCAGGCATTTTATGAAAGAGATAGAAAAAGACTCACAGTGGCCGTTAGAATTCCAGTTTTCCCCAAAAAGTGTGAAAGAATTTTTCAAGCAGGCAAGGTGATTTTGAGTTTGGGAATGGCTTCATAGTGAATGGCTTCGTTCCTCTTGCGTATTTCGTGTAGTATCACATTTCAGAAATCGTAGTGAACCACACCTACAGTAACACAGTGACGGACGTAGAAATGCCCAGCCAGTGAGGTGGTATGGGACAAAACTGCGATCTTCGACCCTTCAGAGACTCTGGTGGTGAAATAAATTACTAAAAACATTAGATTTGACATTGAGCAATTGTAAGTAAAAAAAAATTGAAAAATAATAGTAGACCTTTAAGAGCTCACAAGATTTTTAATCATTGCATAAAACACTTTTCCAAAGTTGGGGACCTGCGTATGCCCTTGGTACCCCTTAAGTTTGAACATGGAATTCTTTCAATGGCCAGAATTTTTGCGACAGGATAGATACGATCATATTTCCATGCGATGAAGCCAATTAGATGATTATTAAAATAAATTCCTAGAGCATAGACTTTAGACAAAGTTCTTAAAAGGTTCTTCCTTCAGCCCACATTGCATACTGCTCTCATAATCGTCAAAGTGAACATAATTTCGCTATAGCTTCCACTCCGAAAAACATCCATAAATGCCAGATAGAGAGAAATTCATGAATGCTAGCTGAAAATAATTAAATATTGACAATTTTCCTCTTTTTATGGGATGAACCTTTGATGACGTGGTGAAAAGAGGAAAATGTGCTGATGACGTTCGTGTGCTTTGAAAAAGATTCCGAGGAAACAATACAGAAGGCACAATGAATCAAATGAATAATCACGTGTGCGGTTAAAAGTGTTAATAGATTCTGAGAAGTGCTATGAAATCATGAATAGCTGTGAAAGTGGCAGCTGAGCGATTATTTCCGCATCGGCACATATCACGTCACCCCCACATCTAATACTATGTGAGGGCTTATAAACTGCTGAGCTGTTTCATTTGGGTTCTTTTTATATTTCGTTGATTCCGTCGAGTTACGAGCTGTGTCAACACAAGAAAAACTACAGTAGGACTTTGATCAGTTGTCCGTTTCAGGATCGGTGATGAAGTTGTCCTCGAGTACACCTCAGCTGCACACTCCCAACACTGATGAGAAGTTCATCTTGCCGAACGAGGCCGAGAAGTAGGTCTCTTTCTGCGAGTTTATACTTAGCGCGTGCGTTTTCGTCGCGAGGCGCTCGCAGAGGAGACGTTCGCGTTTTCTGTTTGAGAGCGATCGGTGTACGGTGAGGAGTGATTTTATGCCTGGTGTAGTCACCATAGTTTTCGCTGACTTCTGGGACCTCCTCACAAGACAGGACCATCTTCTTGGCGTGATAAAAGACGTGATGACCTCGCACGCACGCACGCACGCACGCAACGACCACGATTAGGTCTTGTTTTGGCCGAATTCCTGCAAAGAAATCAGCATCAAAACACTCTCTAAAAAGAAGTTATCTCACCTGTCACATTGACTTCTGACTCGCTTTTTGCCAATTCTTATCAAATCGCACCAGTCGCTTGATTCCATTTTTGTGCAAATGCCTCGGCTCATTGTTTCACCGTATCGAGACATACGCTACACTCGGAAATCCAGAAAATGCAGCATCAGCCAGAAGAGCGACTCCGGCATCGTTCGCGACACGTTGCAGCAGAAGGACTCATGGCTCAGCGTCGAGGGCTACTTCACACCGAGGGAGACAATGAAAAGACGTGAGTGTCCGACGGTTTTTCGGATCACCTATGCTTGATTTATAGCACTCAGTCGTGTCAGTTGAACAGCTGTTGAGTTGTTTAATTGCTTCACTTTGGACTTTAATGATTGAAGTGCACGTGATTTTCGCTTCTTAATATTTCACAAGTGTCACTTCTCAAGTAAGGGATGATGCTGTGGAATTACTTTTTTCTGCTCTTATCATGAACTGATTCGATTTCCCAGCTGTCACTTTGCCACCAACAGAAGGGCTCATCCATTCCAAAAAAAGACAGGGAAGTAGTGAAATTCATAGAAGTTTCACAAAAGTTTCGATTCATTTGTTATTTTTACAAAAACAAGTATCATGATGCCTTATTTTGAAAAACTACCACAATTTTCTTAAGAGTATTCAATTTCGTTGTTTTTCACCTTGTCGAGAAAGAAAAACAAAGAAGGTCTCCCCCACCTCCTCCCCACAAATTGAAAAAGTCGAGCTTATTAATACATGAAAGACTCAACAGTAGTGCTAAGTATCAGTTGAAATTTTTACAGATACAAATGTTGGATAAACAGTCACAGTTGTCCTTCTTCATGTCCTGTAGTCTCGTCTTGTAGCTCAAAAAGTAACACAAACAATACATTGCGCATGTCTTCTCCCTGTTTGATGAAGCCTCTCATTCCCTTACAGGGTTTCGACTTGGCTAAAGTTGCCTATTTGCTGGGATAGTATTCATCCAGAGCCATCTTTATATATAGAAATTTGCAGGTAAGGATACTGTACAGCCATGTCACGACTCTGTCAGCACTGAGCGTCTTGATGTGGACCCGCCACGACGGAAAATTTGTAAGTACCGTTCAGTTAATAAAGGAATGCCTCAGAATTTGGAGAGAAAGAATCATGTTTACCCAAAATCAAACCTTAATTTTATTTGAAAATCTCACCTAGAGTTGGTTGAGTTTATTCTGACAGTATCATCATCCACACGCGTGTCCCAAATACACGTTCAATACTCTATTGGAAAATAAAAATAGAAAATAATGAATAAAATTTTCAGACTTTAAGGAAAAACCGAGCAGTTACATATCCATTTCCAAATCCGTTTATCCCCTCTGCTACTCATCATGATTTATCCTTTTTCATTTTCGTTCATTGTCCAATATTTTATAGTTAATCTGGAGATACCAGAAGTAGAAGATGCTACTGATAGTGGGTCTTTATCGAAGGAACAAAGTATGAGTGCCGCACAGTCCGCTTCTTGGTTCTCTGATTGTCTGCGCATCCGCACATTTCACTGATATCATCGTTTTCATTCTCGATTGATCTTGTGGCATGGCACGTGCAAACGGGGCCGGACCATTGCGGTCTGCCATAATTTGCGATAAGACGCCTAAATATCCTGTATATGTACAGATATTCGTGACCAATTTCTACCAGTTAGCAATATGTATATCCTGGATTTTTACTGGATATTAATATATCCAGAATATTACCGTTGTGAACCGGTTAGCTGAAATATATCAGGTAATTTCAAGGGCAAGTCGAGCATTCTGCCTCTGTTCTACTGAAGCTTAGAGAAACTTTCTGCCATGAGCATTGCTTCGTCCAAGGGATGACAGAACCGATGTCAATCTGACCTTCATGTCTGAATTGCCTTTAGTAATCAAAATAATCACATTTCCACCTTTTCGTGTTCTTGTATCGCCGCTTGAGAAAAAAAAACAATTACAGACAGTTTTCTGTGTAGTGCTTTTTCGTGGAAGAAAACACCTTGGAACTCAGGTGTCAGGTTAAACGACAGCAGTAGGATCGACAGCTGTTCGTGTTTATTCGTAAGCGGTTTGAGACACGGTGATAAGTGTGTTCGCTCTCCACCCCCACGGGTCGTCTGTCCGAGAAAAAACATCTATGGATGCGTCACGTCTTGTCCACAGGCTGCTTGGTGGGTGAGAGGGCTATCCCTGTTAGTTTATGATGTTCTGACTGGATTTTGAGCTCATTCCTGTGCAATGTTTGGCGTGCGGTCGAATCTAGAAGCAGTGTAAAGCACGCGCTTTTGCTGAGCTTTTGCTAATGCATTTGCAAGTGCATATCATATCAATACAAGAAAATGCTACTCGTTGTGTGTTTCTTTATTCTAGCTGTTATTGCCTTGAAATTTACATATTTTCTGAGTTTTTACTTGAACCTGCATATCAGAGTTATCCCAGGTAGGTTTGAATTGTGCCACGAGGTCCGATCTTTTCATTACAATGACCCACACGTTTAAAGTGATTTTTCCTAGCAATCCACTAGACTTCGAGCAAATTTTGGGAGAATCGTCAAGAGAAGGGCCAATTATCTTAAAGATTTCCGGTTTACTTATCATTTATTTCTTGTTTGTTTCGCCATTTCTCGGGTTGATGGTCCCGTTGGACAAATCTTTGAGAAATCCTTGGAACTGTACAAATTTTATGTATACTAGTTATACATAGAGGGAGACTGCAGTAACTCGGAGCCGCTGTCACGCGCTGCAGCACCTGTGTCTTGTGATTCTGCTTGTCTGCGCACCCGCACATTCCACTGACACCTCTGCTCTCATTATCGATCGATCCTGTGAATCGACGCGTGCGAGCGAGTCACTGCAGTATCCTTCATGTTCTACTTTATCCTTCATGTTCTACTTATCTTCAAGGCTACGAGGCATGAATACATAACCAAAGGAAACCAATCTAGCGAACTTTCGCATCCTGCGTATCCTAGCACTGCATAGTCTATGTATACGAAAACCAACCACATTAACCACCGTATAGGCCTTTTTTCTTGGTTTTTTTGAACTTTTTTTTTGAATTCGCTAGTTTATCCTTTCATGAATTCCAGCCCAGAAGTGATATGACTTGCGGAATGTTTAGTTGTAGATCGGAATATCGCAGCATGCGCATCTCTCTACTGATATCATGTTAATGCTTGTTGTGAATTTGCGATGAATTTGAAATTTTTCTCGTTTTTTTTGCGCACTAGTCGAACAGCAGTGGTTGATCGTACCAGTACAAGAACGTTGCGCCGTATGAATATTACAACGACATCACATCTATCTTCCACTCCCATGGTGCGGAAATTCCAATGATTTACGTGATGACACCTTCTGATTTTGAATCGCGAGTTCTTGAATAGTAGAGCATTTTACATAGGAAATAGAGGAATAATTCAAGTCATTCCAATTCATGTTTACTACCTACCTGTTTACTCAAGGTTCAGCGCTATCTCATGTGGCATGTATGTATGTAAAAAAGGCCTCATTCAGTAAACTGTAGACTCTCATGACTTGAGCACTCTTCAATATTGCCTGCTGCAAGTGCAGTTCTCGTTATCGAGGCCTTCTCGCAAGTGCGACATTACTGAATGCAACTTGGCGCTCTGACTGTCTGCGAATCTCCACATGTCACTGATGTCTGACATCATTCCCTTTCTCGTTCATTCTAACTTCTGGTACCTGATCCACCTGTCCAAGCAGGTGGTGAGGCGCGTGTGGAGGTACTGCAATGTTTTGTAGCTGTAAGGTAACGGGGTTGAAAATGGAAAGATCTTTATAACCCTAAGAAAACCGTCGCTTACTCTATAATCACAAGTTTTAGAAGGTTGGTCTGGAACAGTTCGCAGCGAATTACGTCTATGTGTTTTTTTGTTTTTGTTACGGTTTTTTTCTTCCTCATTCACCCTATCCCTACCATTTCAGCCAATGCCGGTCTTCGAACTCGATTCACTCCGGATGAAAAGAAAATGTCTAAAGGAATGCTGTCCGACAAAGACTGGAAGGACTTCGATCTTGATTATCTGGATGTGGCGAAGCTGCAGCTGAAACGGATGAGTGAGGACATGAAAAGTGAGTGGCAGCAAGGATCAGCCAAAGAAAATTTAGCAATCAAAAATACTAAGTATACTAAAAGTTTATAATTTTAAAACTGAGCATCTAAAATAAATCTCAGATTGATATCTATGACCAAATACATAACTTCTTAATCTATATTCTGGACTTCTATTTCGCTACAATTAGGACTGCTGTCATGCTACGCAGACAGTATAGCACCTTGCATCGCGGTCTCTGAAGCGATATCGATTTTTATATGTATCGATTATCGGTCGGTGGTGCAGCTGCGACGCTAACAATGTTCCGCACAAAATCAGTACGTGTCGGTATCGGTGTCGATGTCGCGGGCGGGGGATAGCGACTCAGTGCACTATACTCAACGTGGAGTATAATTGCTGGCTAGGGCAAAAATAAAATAAAAGTACTGAAAAGGTGAATACGTTATCATCATGACAAAGAAAACATGTCTTTCACACTTTGCAAAGGACTTCGCCACGAATAGCATTAGGAGACTATGCTGATTATCGTGACATAACATCTTGCTCTAATAATGTACAGTCTTGCTCTAATAATGTACAATGTTATGATGGAAATTTGCTAAATACACAAGCCTATCATCTACTTTAGATTCTAGAATTTGCAGTTAGAAAACTCCCGATATCATATGTACATTAACACATGAATATGCATGTATGTGTAAATCTATAATACAATAAGCCCGAACGTCACTTGTTCGGTAGAAACAAGCCAAAAGGTAAACTGTGGAAGGAAGCACCATTGTTTACTGGACTTCAGGTTTTGAAGGACGTATGGCTCATATCCAGTGATGAGATGGCTCGAAAACACGTGATATGTCTACAAAAATGTTGTGGCGTTGCCTATGGGCTTAAAAGTAGCGTCCCACTAAAAATCGTTTCTGAGATTTCAACGTCAAAAGGATCTCCAGAAGCTGGTGATCACAATGGTATACGTGATTCTATGCCCCATTTCCGAACCCCAATTTCTAAGAAGCATGTGGGCGGTGCCTGCTCCGAAACCAATGCGGGATTTCAGGGATTCCGCCCAACGTACTCCCTTGCTAGCCATAAGTGGAAGGCAGTTTCTATTCTATTAGGGAGTCGGTGAGGAACTCTTACGAGGAATACGAATTCCCTCAGGAGGTGCGCTTCCTGGAGTGAATTATTCGGAATGTTTCTTAGCTACTCCTCCGGCTCCGCCCAAAGGTTCCTTAAAAATTGGGGCTCGGAAATGGGATTTTTCAGCGGTCTTGCATAGAATAACGTATACCGTTGTGATCACCAGCTCCTGGAGATTCTTTTAATGTTGAAATCTTAAAAACGATTTTGAGGTGGGATGCTGCCCTTAATGTGTGCCTCCTGAAGTGACTGGGTTCCGCTACATAAATGCATGCGCACTTTTCCACGTACCGGAGTCTGCACATCGTAAATTGGCATGTCGTTTAGCCTAAAGCCTATATCAGCTTGCTACGATCACGACTTCTGCTGAAATATTTCCCCGGTTGCCTTTTTTTCTCGCCACTCTCCCCAATCGCTGCACATTTTCTTGTACTTTTTTCCTCTGACATCTTCCCGACTATCGTCCGGGGAACGCAGTACATATAGGAACTGAATAGATGGAACACCTTATATTTCAAGACTGGAAATTGCTGCGAGTGCTGTCTCCAACTTAAAAAATGGTCTGTTAGGGAGTTCTTGACCACAGATGGGAGTGCTCCCACTGAACGTTTACAATTACGGAAGCACTTGGAATCGTCCTGGAAAGATATAGACGAGTTTTCTCACTTTTCTTCTTGTCAAAATAATTTACGTTTGTTAAGCAACATTTTCTTGGAGATGTTTTTTTAGCCGAGAATTCCGGGAAATTCTTGTTCTCGATCAGAGTACGGTTGTAGACGCTTTGTCATGTTAAGTACTACATATGCGTACTTGTGACTCACTAGAAAAACATACTCTGCTACGCTCTGAGTCACAATCTGCCTAGCTTTCCGTTGTAAATGCACATGTTCATAGCAGATTCCGCGCAAAATTTCCCATCGAGTCTGCGACCGTCGGTTAATCACAAACAGCACTCACCGCGACAGCTTTGTTGTTATGGTAAACAAGCAAATGACAGCCGATTCGCGACTTATGTAAATGTAAAGCGAAAAGCTGCCGAAAAACCGAAGCATACGGTGGTGTGAGGAGCGTGAAGGGTGCTATTTGTACAGCAGTGGGGTGTCAGTAGAAATGAACTCTAAAAAACAGGAGTCTAGAGTGAAATGTAAATGCACATCCCCGAATTATAGTTAGTGTTTAAAATCTACTCCAGCAACCTCAAATTCCCGTTCAAATGTTTAAAAAAACAATCACAGATATCTTGCAAAAGCAAAGTTTTTACTTCAATAATGAATACAAATAGAAGACAATACCCATAACAAGAATTTAAAAGAGCTAAAGTCAAATTTTACTTGTGTTAACCCGAATCAATTTGTAGAATTTTTTCGCTCATGGAGCGTGGTTTGAGTGTGTTAAATTACTTAAGTTACCCTGGTCCAGATCTCAATGGTTCTGAAAAATGTAATAAATCATCACACTGGATGTCTGACCGCTCTTTCACTGCTTGTTTTACTGCTGTCAGTTTTACTGTAGTTAATGCATCTGTTTTGTCCTCATTCCATGTGACTTGCACATGAGAAAACTAAACACAGAAGAAAAACTGCTGCTGTCGTCTGAAATTCGTAGTATTTTAATGTGCATTTGAAGAAATAAGTTGTTAACATGTTATTTCTTACATTATTAGAGGATTCGGTAATTTTTGATCAAATATTTGATCTAGTTTTTTCCTGGGGGGGGGGGTGATTATTTGTGAAACTAATCTGGCCAAGAAACGCACTGCAGACGACATTCATGCACTTGTTCATTCAAATATCTATACATTCATCATTCATTCATTCATTCATTCATTCATTCATTCATTCATTCATTCATTCATTCATCCCATTCATCCATTCATTCATTCATTCATTCATTCATTTCCGTCATTCATTTCTCAGACAAGTTTTCGGAAGGAGTGCTGCAGAAAACGTTCTGCTCCAGCCCTTCCGGCAATTTATCTAAGATTCATCCATTCATTGATTCGTTCGTTCGCTCATTCATTTGCATGTCTAGGCTTTACTCATATTTCTTGCATTTCTTTCTTATTAGAAGTGGGATGGACCAATTTGACTCTTTTCTTTCCTCGCACTCCTCAATTCTTTTTTTTTAAACTTAATCACAACTTTTTCGGTGATTTCTTACTCTTTTGATTAAAAACACTACAAAAATTTTGGAGAGAAGATAGAATAAAAGCGAAAAAAAAAGAGGACAAGATTGACGACGGGAACTGAACTGCACGCATGGACGGTCAGCCACCACCACTGTGACCGAGTGCAGAATTCAATTCGTGGCGACTAGATGTGTCGTCAGAGTGTCGTTCCACATTCAATCCACCCACACTCACATAGCAATATTTGATTGAATCACGCTCCCGTTCGTACAGCCTAGAACCGCCGGCGTTTGCCCTTTCGTGGATGGACGTGTGAACAGCGTGGCTTTCGCACATTCGTGGCGTTCACGAATTTCATTTTCTTTTCATCGTTCGGCTTTGCTGATGTCAAACTTTCTGCTTTCCTCCTCACACAGGTTTCTAAGCTTGGAAACTTTTAAAAAATCTTCTAACTTTCTCTTTCAGCTACTCTTTGTCGCAGTTTTCTGTTTGTATTGTTAAAAAGCAAAAATAACATTGAAGAAACCCCGTTTCCCCTTCCTTTCTCTCATTTCTCCACTTGTATGAAAATTTGGTAAAGAATGTGACCTCAACTCACTAGTCCAGGAAGAAAATTCATAATATGTAATTAAGAATGGCTCATTTAATTACTTTTACCTGTGCGCTTCGAATTTTTCTCGATGTTGGGTTTGCTAGCATCTTCTTTATGAAGGTTATATTTTACCAACATTTACGGGATTCCACCTGCACAATTCTCACAATATCGCTATCTCCGTGTTCTTTTTCCTTCCATCGGATGCATATTTTCCACATTCCCACCACTTTGTAACATGCTTTTATCCCACCTAAAGCTCCTAGAACACCTGCTGTATTATCACATTAATTTCTATTTGCTACTAGTGTATGTTGTTACTCAGGTGAAAAAATTCGAGGAGATTTTGCTTATTCTTCGGGTTCTCATTCTTATTTATGTCGAAAATTTATTTAATTTTGGCAATTTCCGTCGATTTCTGCAAATTCCACTGGAATTTACACGGGAAATAAGTGAAATCTGCACACCTGCCCACTGATTCTGTTCGAATTTCTTCACCTGTGTAGGTGTTCGGATATAGACCTGAAGTGTCTTACTACTACCTCTCTGTGTGTGTGTCTAGAAAGCAAGGAATGCCCTTCAACCATGGTGACCCCAATCAAGGCCTGGATGCACCACTAAGATTACAGTGAATGTGTCGAACCCCATGTTAAAGATGGGTAAATTTGGTAGCGTCAACATGTTCACCCTGGGTAATATCGATGACGCATATGTCCCATGATTCCTTTTCGCGAGTCTGTAAGCTTCCGATCAGGGTATTCCGATAGAAAAATGTCTATCTATTGTTGTGCTTGTATCGAATGCGACTGAAAAGCATTTGTTATTCTGCGGGACATGTTTTCCCATTGTATATGTTGCTTTGCCCGTAAAGGACATTTTGTATGCATGCTAGTTCCCGATATTGAAAGAAAGGACGAAGCGACAACGTGTTTTTGTGCTTTCTTGCCGATCTTTTCGGAGGTGTCGCGATTTTTCCACCTAAATTTTCTCGATACAGTGTCACTTTAAGGAGTACTTCGAAATACCCCGTTGCTTTCTTTAAATTTCATCTTTAAAGTAACTGTTTTTGAAAAATCTTCTAGAAAATTTGTTTCAATCCATGTTTTCATAACTTTTCTATTCTATTCTAACCTCGTAACCGTTGTTTTACTCATTTTAATCCTCTTTATGTCTTATTCGCCTTTGTACATAGCTGGAGCTGATCCTTTACCGTTGATGTTCATAACCATGGGCCGCATGCATCACCGAGATTACTCAGGGTAAAACGTGTTAGCACATCCCAAATTTACCCATACTCCACACAGACGTCAACACCTTTATTTACTATTGAGTGGTACATTCAGAGCCAGGGTTAACTCTTCACGGACACGGTTACCTAGTCGGGACATCCTGAATTTCGCGGTTACTTTTACTTAGTTCCACTTAATCTTCACCAGAAAGAAGAAAATCAAACCGGAATCCCGTTTTCTTATTTCGACTGGTATTTAGTCGACGCCACTCATATCAGTCTACGGCTCATCAGCCATCGTGCAGTAAACAGTATTAACTAGTCGCACGTCGTGACTTTTCTGTCACCAAAGCTCGCAACTGAGTCGATGTCCATCTCCCTGACTTTTCATTTCTTTTTTCCTGACCACCAATCCTATCAGGTGATCGATCATTCGTGTCTCTGTTGTCCCACTTACCCCTAATTTATTCTTAACCTTCCCCTCGTCCAGTTTCCTTTGTTTTTCCTCGAATTTTTTTTCGAACTGCTTCTTCGTTCAGACTAACTTCTCAAGCCCCTCTAGCAGTACCTGTACGGTACTACTGACTTCTATCCAATACAAGCAAAGCACGAGCTGCTGTCAAAGTGTGGTGTGGACGTCCGCGGCGAGGAGCGGCGGGGGCGTGGATGGTGCGAGTGAGTTCGCTGGCTCGCGCGCGGCTTGCTGCCGCAGCCGCCAACATGGAAGGCTACTCGCATTCCAACTATTCCAGTGACGACAAGGAGGAGCGAAATGTGCTCATAGGTAAATCGCTTCTCTATTCATTGTCTTTTTATGGATCTTCATGAATTTCCTGGTTTCTGCTGAGGTTCTTACAGTTTCATTTGAGTCATTCTAGTTTTGAAGTCTCAGCGACTTCACTTCGATCTAATTCTGCATTTTAAATGCTTGTTCACTTTCTAACATACAGGATGTGGTAATGTAATGTAAACTAATGCAACCTGAACTAAGTTATGGTAATTTAGTGTTACCTATAACAGTTCAGGCTGTAACAGCTCTGCTCTATCACTTTAAGCTCAATTTAGGAGTATTTCCATGTTCTTGGCAATATCCACATGTTGTGTCTTCTTTATCCCTTTCACTGGTTGTTTTTGGGTTATCTTTAGCCTTCCAGTACGACATTCTAACACTTCGCCGTGAACTCATTCAGTTCTCGGACACTAACGCTGAACCGGTCCTCTGGCAGTCCTTCATTCAAGGGTTTTCGTGAAGTTCCGAGTTTCTTTTGGAATGGTTCTAGTTCTTTTTCCTCCTTTTTTCTCCATTCTTCAGCTTACCGAATTCTGTCTTTGTTCTTGTTCCGGATCCTCCAATTTTTGCTTTTTTTCCGGAAAATCTGCGATTATTTACTGATACACAGACTGGTAGATCCTAAACTCTGCGTTATCACTCGCGATTCCAGGAAATATGTTCAGAAAAGTGCAAAGATTCCAAAATTAGAAAAATAAGGAAGAATCCTGCGAATCTTACCTTACCTTTTACTTGGAATTTGACTACTTCTATTTGCGTCTTCATTTCTAATTCTTTCTTCGACTTTTCTGCTTTCTACTCCTTATCTTTTGGGCTGAAGAGCGTCTTAGCAATCGTAGATCCACCACTTAGTGTAGAGCCCACCTTGGTGGTCAGGTCAACCGGCTATTTATTGATTTTCGCGAGCACCGCCAGAGCCATTGCCCTTGGATTTCGGGGATTTCGGTGGCATTGTTTTCGTCGGTTTATTATAGATTATTTAGCCATTGATTTTGGTACGGGGTGCAAGAGTCCTTCTTCTGAAGCAGGTCAACGAAAAATTTAACACACTCTGCTACTTGTTTTGAACTTTTAATGTTTTTTTTTCACTTTAATTCTTCAAGGGAGGGAGGGGGGGGGGGGTTCAATCCATCAGCTTACTGTCACGTCAGTAGCAAAGAAATAAGAGTAGAAGAACTTTAGAGAGTGCAGTGGAAAAACGGAGTATGGTGAATGAGCTCTAGTTCGAGGCTATCTCCTTATGTGGAACCTAGGCTAAAGGGTTGAGTTTCCCGGATACCTTATTTGTAGTAGAAAGAACAACTCAATGTCTGCGCAGAAATCCACTAATTTCTAGAAATAAGATTCAAAATCCTCTAGAACGAGGAGTTAAAAGACGGAAATGGGCGAGAAGCGTAAAACGCACATCGGAAAACTTCATGTATCTCTGATCCTGTCAGTTTCGTCCTCTTCTTAGTTCAGATATTCCATCTCCAATTTGGTGTTTTCTTTCCTAAACCACTTCTTTTCTTTCCTTTCTACATTTTATTCATTTTTCCTTTGAAATTACCCAATTTGATTGAATTACCAAGTTGTATAGCCATCATTCTTCTTATTGTTAGTTGCAAGCCCAATAAGGCTTCGCTCGTTCTGTTCCTTGTCCTCACCGTGCTTCACGTGCTTCGTCATCGCATTCGATTGCATGGCGGTTACGTGCATGGCCTGCGGACAGCAGTTTCCTTCCAGCGGGCAAGATGCCATTTTGGATGAGGAGGAAATTATCCCAGCATTCCCATTTGTAACCCTTCTTTTTGTTGACATTTCCCAACCAGTTCCCACATTCCGCATGGTAATCTTTGTTTTGGAATTTTCCCTACTCTAAACAACGACTACATTACTCTGAATGACTCCCAGAGCTCGTACAGCCCCTGAAAACCTTAATGGAGCGGCAATGCAAACCAGCCGCGCTCGTTTTGTGTTTTTCATTATCGGCGGGGTTCAGTATTATTAATGGATTCTCTCTGCTGGAGTCCTGTATGTAGTGGCAGCGACCAGGAATTGTCTGCTGGCGAAGCAGTCTCTGGCGGATGATCGATTTGCTGATTTGTTGTCCATACTGAGATATGCGGCTGGAGATATCCAGACAGTGAGTATACTAAGAACGGAATGGGGCGTTCGTTATATTCAAGTTCGAAGAACTATTTCGAATATGTCTAGAATTCGAATTTTCAAACATGAGGCAGCATTACTACCCTAAAAGGAGGATAAAGTACGTTTCACCATGGATGATAGTTGGGAAGACAGCAAAAGGAAAAAGGGCGCAGGAAAGTGTGCAGCAATTGGAGAGGAACGTCAGAAAAGCAGGCTACCCCACGGGTACTCAACTATTGTCATTTGAAATAGACTATAGTAAGGGCTGCAGGGCTTTCTCTTTTTTGAATGCTCGAGTTTTTTTTTGAGTCAGTTCCTATCTAATAAATGAAATATTTGGTGCTAACTAGGAGTAAACACCATTCAGCTTCAGAAACCCGGATAAATGCGTTTGGCAGTGTTAGGGAAATTGGTGAAGATAAAACTTACTGCTCAATGTTTGTTTCGTATAATCGTTATTCGCCACCTTTTCACTACAAACATGTTGCTCCTAGGCCCCTTGTTGAAAATTTCACTGGAAATCAAAATTCGATGGATCTAACGTCTACTTTTTCAAGCTAGCCTCCTGTTGTAGAATATCTCTACAAGAACTTGTTCTAAAGAAGGGAAATGTTACCCAAGAAAAGGGACGGGGTCTATGTAGGGATTTAATTAAGATTTATGGTAGGATTCAAAGTGTATATAGATTTGCCAATTTAAATTGAATGGGAATGAGCCGGCAGTCTTACTTATTGTGGTTATGGAAAAGATACATATCGATTGCCACTTGGGCTGTTGTAGGTCGCTTTTCACCAGTTCTCAGTGTCTGAGAGATCTGGAGATATACACAATTATTTTCACTTACAGCTACTTAGTTGAGTAAGAATTTTCTAGATTTATCCAGGCTACTCTGAACAGAAGTCAAGTTGAAATGTAGGGTAATATTTTTTTGTATAATTGATTTTCAGGAAGGTGAGCATAGGATGTGAGAGATCGTGGGCTTTCAAAAAAAAATGCAGTATTACCCAAGCTCCTAGTCCATATTTGATAGTAAAAGAGATTTTGAATTTTTGGAAATTGATTTTGTACCATTGGTAATTTTCGATGTGATGTCCTGGTTATATTTTCCCGAGGAAGATTCAGAGTAGTAAAAATTCATCGTCAGCTTTGTCATCGCTCTCACGGTTTAGTTGTTTTTGCAATGTATTGCCATTTTGAAGAGAGTTATGCTAGACATCTGATTATTCCGTACCGCGCAATTGATCAAAAATAACATGCACACACGGTAGGGGCATTTGCATTATAATTTTGAATCTTCCCCGATTTTCGAGTTGTTTACAATATAATAAGCTGCAAATGCCAAATTTAATCTAAAGATAGTTAATGTCTCGGAGATATTATTTGTTTCATCATGGTTAATGTTCATCGGTTGTTTGTTTATTTATTTATTTTCTTGATACACGGTGTACATATCAAAAAACCAATAAAACGCCTAAAAAGAAAGTGACGGAGGATCTTCACTGGGGCTTCTGTCACAGTAAAGTTATTGTTCATTCTAGGGACAGAAAGTGAGGCACTGAGGAAAAAAATGATTGTTCTTAGCTTCTTTCTCACCAATTCATGTGTTACTGTTGTTTACACTTCTGATTACCACTTTGTGTGCGTGAAGTAAATAAATAAAAATATATTCATTTCTGCATTGCATCATGGGAGAAAACGGGAAGTTTTCAATGCCCCCATTCATGGTTGCTTCTGAATAAATTTTAGGCCTCTCGCTCACCCAGAATGGGCGAGTTTGGCGAACAAAACGTAATTTATACCGTGTGATTTGAATTTCGGCGTGATAGCTGGACGAGTTCCCACAAACGGGTGGAAAAACGACCATTTCCCCTCGTTATGCAATACACCCGTAAATTTCGTGAGGATCAGATCCTGGAACCGGCACAGGTGTATGGATACCGAGGCCGAATTCCGGCGTGGCCGTGGCCAGCCACATTTGGCCAGCCAAAAGTCGGAGGAAGATGCTGATTTCAGCAGGAAAACGGCAATATCGTGCAAAAAGACATTCATACTCGTGCTCAGCGCCTCAAACAACCGGCTATCTGAAGCTTCGGAGAGTTCTGCAAGATACGATACCTACCGTACACCTACTATAATCCTACTAAAATGGGGTTATTGTACGAATTGGATGCGATTTCAGTGCACAGCACCTAAATTAACCACTCTATGCGAAATTTCAGCAAAATTTCCCTGAAGATTCTGGCCACATTTGGCCACCTTTCAAAACGCAGCCAAATGTGGCCGCTTTCGTGGCCATTAATGGTTGGCTACATGGTGCCGGAATTATGTGCGTTTTCCACCACTCACCGTAATTTCCCCTCAACGGGGGTATGATACAAAATAAATGCAATATTTGTGTTCAACACATCGAATAACCTCTACATGCGGAATTCGGTGAGATCCCTCATCAACAGTGTATATGTCAGTGGCCAAATCTGACCGGCCAATGGTCGCTGGCCGCGGCCACGCCGGAATTCGGCCTCCGGAGGGGTGCTGCATATATCGCAGACTGACGAAAAAAAAAGTGAAGTGTTATACCTGGGCACCAGTGCCGCCTCCACCCCCACCTCCCTCCCGAGAATGGGTCGGCAAATTTTTGAAACTACTTCACAATACATATAAGAATCTCGTATTAGTTTATTTTTATTATTATTTTTAGATATTTTTTTATTAATTTTTCATTATTGTAATTAAGGTTTGTATTAATTCTATTTTCCGTCTGGGTCCCCAAAACGGCGGAGACCTCACTTTTTTTCCACGCCCCCCCCCCCCTCCCGCCCACTTTCTACGTCCGCCGCTGCTGGGCACGGATGCGTCATTCTAGAAATAGGTAATTTCATGCCCGTGGATATGATTACCCATTAGTAGCAGCTGGGCATAGGTAACGTCAAGCATGGGTAAATGTGTTGACGAGTATCGGGTAAAGGGCACGTTGACACATTCACCATGGGTAATCCCACGGATACATGCGGGCACTGAAATGAGCGACGGGAGGGGGGGGGTCGATCTCTCCGACTGGCCAGTTGAAAAAAATTAACCAATCACAAAGCGAGGCTGCATCGCGCTTTCCATTTCTGGCGATCCACAATTCAGTTATTTTTTCTTGGTCCACACATCTATTCAATACATTACTAATTTCCATTTCTTTTCAACTTATAGTAAGTAGAATTTAAAATGCTATCCTGGTAAAATGAACTAAGTACACGGTTCATTTTTCCGTACACATTTTGACCTACATATGGGATAATTTCAATGAAAAAGTCTCTCAGCAATCTCTAACATTTAGGGAGTTCGGAAGTCATTTCTACATTTTCCTCACATTTTAGGAACTCCATTATCGTCGAATGCTCGATTGGCTGGTGCATCGCTGACGTCGCTAACGGATGCCACCAGGTTTGTTCCTTTCCCGAGGATTCTATCCATGACTACTCGAACCCTCATTCCTTGCCCTGACATCGCTAGCCACGAGAATACTCGCCCTTATTTCGCATACATTTCGCACTTTTTCTGATCTTTGACTAGCTGCATTCACACAATAGAGATGTGATTGTCAAATATTTGCCTGAGAGTTGTCCCCTGTTTGTTGTTTGACAAAAACGGTGACGTTAGGGTGTCGGGTACTTTCTGGCTGATGCCAGCCAGATAGGACCTGCCGTAACGAGGTGGGTGGTGGGCAATTTTCGGACTAGTAGTCTGACGATGAGCGGTCGTTGGGGCACGCGCACTGCTCGTATTGCTAAGAATTGGTGAGTTTTTCTGGAAAAATTCCTGGGTCAGATAGTCTCATGTTTCGCTCTGGGTGGATGAGGGGAACAAGGCATAATTCTACTCTCCTAGAACTCTGGTCCCTAGCATCTAATACTGTCTCAACACAGCTGTTTTGCATCTATTACATGCATTATCACCATTTCACCACCAAACCTATATTCTTTGTCTTTCTTTCACCTCGTGAAATTTGCTGATGCTGCGCAGTACAGTTGTTCTGTATAAATTATGTGCATTGTATTGTATGTATTGATCTATCAATCTATCGCAGGAAGGTAGACAATACAGGAAGGAAGACATTGTGATTTATCCGGTAGCTTATGGATGCCGTTTCTATAGAAATCCTGGGGTTTTGAGATGGAAAACTCGCTAAGAAATTTTCATAGACAAATTTGGTACAGGTGAACTACTGGCCAAGATTTGTATACGTTTCGGATAGAACATTCCGGAACAATTCACAGAAATGTGGCGAGATTCAAAAGCAGGTTAGAGGAAGCTTTTCTTGCAACCTAGTATCAAATTATTAGCTAAATTGTTGCCCAATGTTAGAGTTTTGTTTTCTGGTTCTAGGGGGGGGGGGGGAGGGGTGGGGCACTTTCTTTTTGGACGTAGTTCTTTTTTTAGGTAGAAAGCATGCCGTTCTTCCATTTCTGATAGAATTACCGTGAAAAAGAAAGTTCTTCATCGGACGGTTTTCTCAGCTGTACTGCCTCGTCCTCGCTCTAGTTAGTTAGTTCAAGGTGAAGGGGAAGCAGCTCTAAGAATATGAACCTCCCTCAGTGCACTCACTTCACCATGAGAGCCGTTTTTCCAAGCCTTCTTGGCATATCCTGGATTTTCGTGCTCCTACCCGCGCTCACTCAAATCTCCTACACCCATGGCGAAGGTTACTATGAGTGCACCTATCCATGCGAAATCATCTGCATTGCCGTTTTTCTCCAAACCCCATCGCTATGCTGCCACTACCCTCATTTTCCATTTATGCCCAATCGATGGAGACAATGCCGGACGTTCCGACCTGTTTCTGGAGTTTTGTGCGTATTATCTTCTGTCGCGATCTTCACGCTCTAAGTAGTCACCGCATGTGTTTTTCTAGATGATGGGTTTCCTGTCTTGGTTCCATGCGACGGGTTAGAGCTTGTGCACCAGTCCGGAAACTGCAAAAGCGCCTATTTCATTATTTGAAATAATAATTTTCTGCCTTTGCAGAATTGTGCAGTTGTTTAAATATGGTAAAATAGTGCTATACCGGTGCCTCATATGGTATAGTAGCTCCTTTGTGTCGGATAATAATGCAGACTCTTGTGAGCAATGTGACTTTCTTGGCTATCATTCCGTGATCTAACACCACTGTGATTGTTTTGGAATTAAACTGTCCACTTAGATTTACTGTAATCTTCGGGATTATTATCCTAAGCTTCCCATACTTTTTTCTCGAGTTAGCAAAACCTGAGCCATTTTGGGAAACACATTTGGTTATTCTGTGTTTCAATCTCCTTTTAATTTTGCTTTTTTCCTCAGAATCCTCTAATTTTCTTCAGGGTGCAATTCTCGCTGTCACAAACGCCACCAATGGCGCCGCCAGTGCAGCCATCATTTTCGCCAATTCTCCAGAGTTTCTCTAAAGAGTGAGTTTTCCCAAAGTTCTCTGCTGGATGACTAATTTCTCTTTTGCTTGAAGAGATAATCTTTCAAGAGGGGTAGCGTTCTGAGAACAACTGGTAGGGATGCGCTGCAATTTTCAGCTTATCTGAGGCGGTCTAGAAAGAATTTGTTGTTTCTGTGCACTTTACAACTTCATAGGAAAGTCCTTGGTTTATTCCAGCCGTGTAGTCTATTGTTTGCAACTCTGGCGAATCGTTAAATATTGGTCGTAATCTGTTATCACTTGCATAAGGGTACCTGATCACTCAGTGTGGCCAGCTTCGGCCCATAAGGTATTATATAATCCAAACTTCGGCCCTATTCTGACTTATAGATCTGCTTTGCTGTCTATCGCTGACCTATCCCAGTTTCTGAATATTCTGACGGTTCTTCACTTTGTTAGCGCACTTTTTTTTCGCGCCTTCACAAACGTTTTTTTTTAGGCAGGAGGGGGGTAGAGGAATTGCTTAGGTCATAGGAGGTTCAAATTCGCTTTTTTTCTGAAGGACCATGTTCATTTTGACTGTTCAATCCCTCTTGTTACTAATGCATTGTAAAAAGCCTCGAATTTCTATACCTTAATCAGGTGGTGTTTCATTCGGCGAAATTTATTTGAATTAGCAAGAGATATTGTAGAATATCTATGCCCTCGAATTCCGAGTTTCCAGTTTATGATTTCATGAACCTTCCTGGGAGAATCCTAAGCTTTCCGCTCATCCAGAGTGGTCCAAGTTCTCAACCAATATGGAACATATCTTGTCTTCATATGCTCAACGTGACTTGGGATCCATAACTAGGACAAGTCGTTGGGGAGTGGTATACTCACCTGCCTAGGGAATTCTTCCCATCGAGTTGCGGTTAGATAGTAACCTTCTCGGCTACGTTTGTGAATTTCCCTATAGCAGAAGCACCATACAGGGAGTTTTCCCGCTGTAGCAGGCAGAATTCCTACCTAAAAGCTTCTGTATTTAAAATTTGGCTGTTGCTTCCTTTACTCTGATTTTTCTTCGAATATTGCTTGATTTATTTACAGTATCCTGACTATCTTTCTTCAAAATCATTTCTTTCTTCGTTAGTGTTGTGAGGTACATACACCATGCAGAGCCAATTTCCCACTATCCTTAAGTATTCATTTGTGCATTTAAGGTAAGCAAAATAAACCTAGTTCTGTAAGAAATTCCAAGAAGAAAATGGAAAGTTTGTCCTGGAAAAGTATTGCTATGCAGAGCGAGGAAAAGAAAGTGACACATTGTTGCTCTCAGAGAGCAAGCGTCATCCGTAACAACTAATGTTTTGAGTAACGGAGCATTCCTCATCCTATGAGTCACATTAATGGTGTGCGGAAATGCCCAGTGTGGATGTGATGTCCCACAACATCGGCCATAGTCGTCAGGGTTTTGCTGTGAGCCTTGGCACCCTCTTTCTTTCACAGTGTTTACTGTGGTTCTCACGGCTCTTGTATTCCTGGACTTTTTTCGATGTGGCTGTGTTTGTATAGCCTCTTTGTGTATTTATGAGCCCGGAACTCTACACTTTTATAAAGCTGTGTGCATTGTGCAGCGCTAAACTCAACGGGTGAGAAATTGAGAGTGAATTGTTTTGAGAACCTCTTTGCAACTACCACCCTTGGCATTCCTAGCTGAGGGAGTTGGGAAGTGTGCATATGTATCAGATATATTCGATATCTGAGCAATAGATATCGACTGAAGGCAGCACACACGGTAATTTTGCTCTGCCAGGTTCTGCTATTTTCCTAGGTTTACCACCTAGGAAAATAGCAGAACCTGGCAGAGAAAAACGAAAACGAAAGTAGCGTTCAATTTTGTCAAACCCCACGAAAAAGGTGTTTTTCGCTGCTATCAACTTAGCTCATTTGCAAGGCATTGGCGGGTTGCCGGGCTCGAAACCAGGAGAGGTGGAATTGAAAGCAAGTTTTAAGTATCATGGAGGAGAGTCAAGAGAGTGATGGTAGAAAAAAAACCCTGTAAACAAAAACACCCATTTATTTCATACTACAACTCATCATAACTGATCATCCGCACAAACTTCATCTTTATATGTTGGGAATGCTGATGTCTGCCTCGGTACTACTTTCGTAGGATTGATGGACCAACTGCTTAGTACTCAAAACTGCAAAACCCCAGACACGAAAGTTTGCATGGATCCTGCCTTTGAGTGGAGAATTGGATTATAGGGAAGGGGTAAAGCCCTGGAGAGGGGGGGGGGAGGAAAGGATACAGCGATATAGAGCTCTTCGTTTTTTTTTCAATTTCCGGAGCTTTCATGGGATTCAGTGCTCTCTTGAGAAGCAAATGAATGAAATATATCAGCGCTGCCCATATTGCCTGTGACGGAGTAAAGAAGATCAAACATGTAGTGAGAGACTATCGAGCGAGAATGGTTGAAAAGTAGAAGGGGGGGGGGGGGAGGTGGAAGCAGAAGGTGGTGAAGTATTAGGTGGAAACTCTCCCACTCAGAATTTTATTACTGAATTTGAAATACCAAAGAGGAAGAGGTCATGTGGGTATCCCTAAAAGAGCAAGGGGGGGGGGAGTCGTCATAGTGCGATGAGTGAGGTGAAGTGTTGGGTAAGAGGTTGTCTTGGGGTCGAGTTTCTTTTTTACCACAGTTAACTTTGATCCTGGGGACAAAAGGAATGAAATCCCGTTTCCATCGTCAGACTGTCCTGCAACAGTTCCACCGATCATGCTATTCCGTGTTTATACTCCACAGAGTTTACACGTTCAAACAGTTCCGGGTGCCTATTGAATACAAGGAGGAAATGATGTTTTCCTTGCATTGGCGTTTTTCTTCTTAAGTCTTAAACTAAGTAATTCAATAGTTCTTTGAAGCCACATGATGAAAGGATTGTAGAAGAAGAAAAGCGCTTTCAGGAGCTATAGAGCATGTCGTGGAAAAATGGCAGTAGGGATTAAAAAATTGCAACTGAAAAAAGCGCAAGAACTCATGTTAACACCTAATATTTAGATGGGTAAAAAGACACATTTCTAATGTTACTGTATAAACAACAGCTTTTTTATTACTATTGTAATGGTTTTCGTTGTGTTAACATCTTCTTTCTTTTTGATTTCTGTTTGTTATGCCGCTGTATATGATCATGTCACATAGGTAGGGGGAAGTGAGTGACTGAATAATTGAGAAATGAGAGGAAAGTCTTTGCTGGTAGTGCAGTTTCTCTAAAATGTCAGGAAATCATTTTTTGCATCCCCAATCTCCATTTCTCTCTGGTATGTAATGGTAACGGCGAACTTCCCACTTTCTCATCTGGTTCCCCTATTCCGTTCTGGATCGAAGTTGCAGTTATGTTTTTCCAAGGAAATGCCCAGAAACGTGATTTGTTATTGGGATTTTATTGCTCATGTGACGGTTCCACTTTGGTGCCATTGCAGCGTTGTGGATTGGTAGGGAGTTATTAGTCTTATATTCCCTTCGATGTAGAACCCTTCTTAAGCCCTTTGCTTCCTTGCCAACGCCTTTTTTAGGTTTCTTGTCAAAAAATGTGTTTTTCGACGTTCTTGGTATTCAACAGCTCCCAGCCGACACGTCATCTCTTCTCTGGCCTTATCACTCCAGAATTGCGATATCTTTATTTGCTCGCCTTTCCTGCCTATCTAATGCTTTAGAAATCTTTGTCCTTCTAGTTTTTTGCTCTCTTAAGCGCCTAAGTGATAGGTTTTCCTTAACATCGAAGTAATCACGAGGTTAAAGCCATTGATCTCTGACTAAGGTGTAAATTCGGTGTATGAGTCAGCAGTTCGCGTTTGCCAAGTGGAGTCCGACTAGCGATGGCGCGAAACTGATAGGGCGATGATCGCACAGTGCCAAAATTTAGTTTAAAGATGAAGTGATAGAGCCAGTTTTCCACCTCGACCGGCTCCATTTTGCTTGCGCCTATTGAGACATCGGCTGCCGTGCGAGTTTCTGAATGTTGTAATTTTGAAAATGTTTGAAATTTTCTATTATTCATTTATTTGTTAGTTCTTCTTTCAGTTGACATCTGTGAGTTTTATATTTATTCGGTATATTCGAGCCAGAATATTACAAAATTCTTTGGAGGGGTAGGAAAACAGCTCTAGGCCTTCAAACAATTGCATATGCTCCTTGTGTACTAGTTTTTTTTCTTGTTTATATGATCTGTTTCACTGAGGATGGTAGTTACAGGGATGCCAGAGAGGAAAAGGGTGCTGGAAAGTGCAGGGGAGATTGAGAGGATGTAAAGAAAGACAGAAACAGACTATAGTTTTTTTCGTAATAATCTACTCGATATCCTTGAGTTTCTGGATGATTCCTATTTTTTTTTACTATTCCTTATCCTTTTTTCGAACGCAACAGTTTTTCTTCGTGTCCTTTTTTCATGTTTTGAGACACCTTTAAAGAAATGGGATAAAATACTGGATCTACTGACGCAATTATGAAATTCTTCCAGGATAGAGTAACAGGATCAAATTTGGTATCAATTACTCCTTTCTACGAGCCTTTCAGACATTTTTAATGAAATTGTTTTTTTTCAGCACTTTAGTTAGCTGCTATATCGATGTTTGTATGGACATGTTGGCTTTCAGTCTGTCACCTTTTTTCCAGAACTTGCAATATTCTTTCTCTCTTTAGGTTGTGCATCGACCTTATTTCTTCTCTTGACGTCTGTTTAAAGACCGTATGAACCAACGTCAGGGTCGAAATTATCTTATCAACATGCCGTTTACTGCTAATGGTCTTAGGCTCCTTAAGAGAGCCCGACATCTTTCCAAGATGCTGAAATTCGCTTTATGCTCTCTCTTCCGCGATCATTTTTATGGCAACTCGTCTTCCTGGAAACTCCCTCATTTATCCAGCTAATTTTATTTTAAATTTATTATAAATTATTATAAATTCTAAAGGTTGCTTCAGAGAGAAACAATCACATGGGTCTAACAAATCAGGGGCACATCTTGAGTTAGTTTTTGATTTATAGACCTGGAGAGCTCTTCTACCACCTTTTTGTGTTTTAATCCATGAATTCATAGTGCACATACGTGCACATAAATAAATAAATAAATAAATCTCCAAGAGCCGCGATGCTTGTTGATCAGAGCTGGATCGAGTAGCATAGTTCCATGTTGTGATAATCATGGATCAAGCACTATATCCGTTTATTTACTCGTTTGTTACTGGTCAGTAGCTGGAAAGTAGTGCAATCCATTAGAGAACCGACCATTTTTTGCCAAATAACCATTTGTTCAAACTGATAGGCCTGTGACATACTTCACAGCGACGGGATAGTCGTAAATGTTCAGCCTCTGTCATTTTCGTGCAACTGCTTCTATACCAGTACGATATTTCATGGAAATTATGAGATAGTGGAACTTGTAACATTTAATTTTCACGTTGTCGCTGTGAAGTACACCCTAGGCTCACGATCAAGGATTATATACTAGTTTTTATCCCACTATTCTTTGATGATCCTCATTCTAAGCCTTATATCGGCCCAGATGGGCAGAATTGAATATCCGGATCGATCCGTCCGATTTAGTCGACGCGTAGTATCCGTGACAGTGCAACTGGCATTGTTTGGCGGCTTTCATGCACTGTTCAAAGGTGTTCGGATTGACGCTGTTATTGACTCAGCCTCTTCCCTCGTGTGGAAGCAGGGTGTCAGAGTTCCCCGAATTCCCATAGCAGTTTTCATATTTGGAACATTATTCAGCTCCCGTTTGGTAAATTTTGCATTTTTTTCTCCGCATCCCACTTTGTTTCACGGATTCCTGAAATCGTATGTCATCACCTTTCCAGGTTTTTGTGAAACAATTCTGTCATAAAGGCGACCTTGACGAAGAAGTATGACCAAAGTGTGAATGATTAGGATTCCAACGGAAGGGAAATTAGCATTTTTAAACAATTTTCTTGATAGCTATTCGTGAAACCAGTGAGGCTTTGTGAAATGAAATAATCTCGAAGAAAGAGCATCGTTGGTTGTGGATGAGGTGGTCACCTGATAGCGTGGTTCTTGTTGAAACCTTCAACAGAAATTTCTTTTCCTGAAAGCGTACAAGACGGCCTTCTTATAATGCCAAAAATATGTGACATTGGTAACAATATAAAAATGCAGTGATTATGATGATGTTGATGATAGAATCTTAGTATGTATCTTGTTGGAATCGTTTGCCTCGTCGAACCAAATTACTCGATACTCGGTGTGCCAATTTTGAATATCTACTAGATTGATGCAAAAGTTTTGTCATTTTTTTTCAATAGTCTGCAATTCTCCTTAGATGTAGTAGAACTACTAAATGTGGCAATAAGCTTCTAGAGCAAATCCTGCTCTACTTTGCTACTGGTCTAAAAGGTGTCCATTGCGGTTAAAACACAAGAATTACCCAAAAATTAACAGACACTGCCGGCGTTTTTAATTTTCCATTTTTCGCGCGATTTTCCAGTAAACCTACAAACAATTCGGTTTGAAACACCTCCGTTGCATTCAGTCTAGAAGTCGCTAATGAATTCGCTGTTCAGCTCTGGTTTAACTGTTTCCATCTTAGAAAAACACGCACAATCACTTTCTGAAGCATTTTCTTTGCTTTTTCTGGAATTCTTGCGAGATCCGATCCATGCTATTATGTCGAAGCAGTATATACACTCTGCATTACCTATTGCTATTATGTGGTTCGAAAGTCGCATAAATTTCACTAGAAAAACGCTAGAAATGGCTAAAGGCTCGTTTTCTGGGCGGCCAAAATAGACCAAACTTGCTCCAGAGTCAGGATTGATGATTTTGAATATGTAGAGTTTTCGATTCGGGCCGGGTTAGAAGAAGCCTCCCAAAAAAGTGATGGATCACCAGTACTAGGATTATGTTAGCGATATTCAATATATGAATATCCGTGTGTTCAAATACTTAAGTCAAAATCGGATTGTTCACAAAAAGAGAAAAGAGAGGCTGTAGAGCTTTTTGTTTTTGGGATATTTGTTTCAAATGGGATTCAATTTACCTAGTGATTTCATTTGCATTTTTCCCGTCAGATTTAGTTACATGACTGCTAACTTTCATTCAAGGCTAGTTTAGTTCTGGTCCTGTATTCATCATTGCGATTATCCTGGGTAAACATGTTGGCGCACGTGTTAACGATGGGTGAACTTGTTCGGTGCCAGCACGCTTACCCTGGGTAATCCCAACGATGCATGTGGCCCTTGAACTGTAGATCCTTAATCTGGTACTATTTGAAGACTTACCTAGAAAGGAGCTTCCCCTTTCGACTTAAAAATAACCAATGTAGAATCACGTAAGTCAAGTCTTGCTCCACCTTCATTTTTAAAAACTTTACTGCTGCATCTGTCTGAGAGTTATTCTACTTTGAGGCTTTTCGACATTTTTCGTTTCTTTTGAGCTTTTTGTGATATTCGGCGGTTGAATTAATTTGATTTTTATTCGGTCTATTGCCTAATAATAATGCAGCTTTCCTATTTATAATTATGGTTATTTGCATTTGCATATATAATTATTTGTATCTTCTGCATTCCTTCAAGCAAATATATGCATAAGATTCAGCATTTTTACATGTTTTGCATCTATTTGTTTCTAGCTGCTTAACTCAGAAACGTTTTTGACTACGAGCTTATCGTTTATGCATATGTCTGTCTAACTTTTGGAGATTTCAAATCCCTCTGTTTCTGAAAATCTTCCTGATGTTTACTGGATTTTCTCGTAAACTCGACATCCCCTCGTTCGTCGGTTTCACCTAGTGTTCGTCTCAGATGCCCCGCTCGTTCGATCCGTCTCGAACGGCACTACTGAAGAAGTCACTGGCACCGCGATGCTCCATATCTGTGGATGACATCCAGTCCATGGTATCGTTCCAAGGCAGCAATAATGCGTCGCTCCCGTGGCCGGTGCCGCAATTCTTCCTCGAAGTGCCTACCCTCGCCAAAGGATCGTCCTCGTCTTCGCTGCGGCCGCCAAGCCCTAGTCCCCAACTGGGAACTCCCAACGGTGTTGCGGAAGCTGACTTGGGGTCTGTTTCTCGGAACTTCCCATCAGATCGTGGTCTTAAAGGCCTGTAATGCGATTCATATGGTGTTAATTTGGGATCCTTTGATTTTTTCCGTCTGCCGGCAGCGTTGGTATTCAGAATTAGCGGCTGACAGCTGCGTTCAGAATACATTGATAGCGCTGATGACTCAGTTGGCGGCGGAATTTGTTGATTTTGGGGCTGCTACAGGCCAGAACTGACACCTCTCTTGCCGCTGACTTCTCACTGTTCCTCTATTCAGGCATCGAGGAGAGTTGGACATGTCGGAGAAGTACAACTACGACCTGAGCAAAGCGCAGCTGAAGGCCAGCAGCAGAACGTCTGCGCTCTTGGCTGGTTTCGCTATGGTGAGTTCATATCATTTCACACGTTCTCGTGCTTTTGCCAACTTTTTGTGGTTTTTTTCTGGATTGGCAGTGTTGGTAATTTATGATAAAACTAGTTTTTCATGGTTCACACTTTTTAAAAACTTTTGTGAGTCTTATGATGACGAAAAATAGTACTGATACCTTATCTTCTAGCTGTGTGATAGTGCTAATCCGCAAAATTTAGGGAAAAAAATAATTCTCAGCTGAGGCTCTTTCAGAATTTATATGAGGTGGTGTAAGCATGTCAGTGTGTTCACATTTACCTTTACCTCAAACCCATCAACCTGTTTACCCATACTTGACGTTGTCTATGCCCAGGCTGTTACCAATGGGTATAAGATCACCCATCCATCCAGTAACACATCCTAGTCCGAAACGAAGTTTAGAATCGTGATCAGCATCTGAGATAATCTCTTGTGCAAGATATGGCCATCCAAGGGATGGAGCATTCATACACCTACCGTAATCTCACAAAAATGACGTTACCTTACTATCAGGTGTTAACATAAGTCCTTGCGCTTTTTTTCGGATGCATTCTTCTCCACCAATTTGCCACCTTTCGGGAACAAATCATATACGATTCGAAAGCGCTATTATTCCTCTACAAGAATGTAACAAAATGTAACAAACATTTTTCCTCAAAGAAATAGTTTGCTTAAGTTCTAAGCCTTCGAAGTGGAGCAACGAGTCAACAAAAAACGCCGCAACCGACAGCCACCTATCCCGTGAATCAGTTGAAGCTTGAAAGGCCATCAAAACTGGCCAGATGACCTGTGCTGAGCATGAAAGAGACGTTTTGCTTGAATTGCCTAGTCATCAGCGCTTTCCAAAGACCAAAGAAGACATATTTGGTCTCGATGACATCAACCACTTCGACCAAAGAAATTTCCAACGCGAAGACCTGGGAATTTCTCCAAAGGAGTCATATGGTCTAGATGGATATCGTACTTCTCAAAGCCGCCCAATAACTGAAGTAATCCTGCTGAAAGAATCCAATCGCGAGGGTCTAGTCATCCTCCCCCATGGTGACGTCGGACCCCACTTTCCAAAAATCGTGAAACTGCTGCTACAACAGCTCCACTGACGATACTCTCACGCCCTTATATTCTGCTGAGCCTACACGTTCAAACAGTTTGGGATGCTTTCTGCTCGCTACTGAATATGAGGAGGAAATCGGGGTTCTCCCCAAATTGGCGTTTTTCTTCTCAAGCCCAAAAATTGAGTAATTCAATAACACTGTGAAATCGCTAGATGATAGGAAGGTACAGGACGAAATACGCTTTCAGATTGTATATTGCATACTAGAGAAAATTGGCAACTGGGCGGAGAAAATCGCAACTAAAAAAGCCTAATACATATGTGAATACTTGTTGGAGTTGAAGAGCCCTAAGTACGTAACGAGTTCCCCTAAAGTTTGAGAGAAAAAATCATTTGGAGTTTTTTACTGGCCCCGAATTTGGAATAACGCCAATATTTTTACTAGATCTTTCATATTCACTGCGAGTCTTTCCTTTTTTCTCTTTTTCTTCTTCCACTTTTTCTCAATTCGATCTTTGCTGTTTCAGGTGGCGCTCGTGGAGCTGCAGTACGACCAAAGCACCCCGCACTGGTTGCTGATCCTACTTGGAGTAGTCACCACTCTGCTCGTTTCTGTGCATTTGTTAGCACTTATGATGTCAACCTGTATCCTGCCGTATATGGAAGCGACCGGTTGCACGCAGGATTCGCCACATATTCGGTTAAAGTAGGTTGTATTGGCCCATGTGTTACATGAAAATTGCTTGTTTAGCCATACAAACACATAAGTTGATTTTAAATAGTTGTTATATAATCGAATATTCACAGTTCCCATCAATCACTCTTGCACCCGGGAATACCGCATGTCTGATCTGCCGCTCCACAGCACTCATGAGCAGCGAGCGGACTAGCTGTACACTATTCTTGGCGGACGGTGTTTTTCACCGTTTTCTCCTCGTCTTTGTCTTCATTCCGAAATGCTTAGGCGAAAACATAGGCAAAATATCAATACTAATAACAAAATATCAATATTAGTAACGCCTGACAACAACACCCAGCTGTCTGGCGCATGGCGTAGGTGGTGCGGCGCGGCAGACCACACAGACGGTATTTTCTCATGCAAATGTGACCTAACCGGAACTGTATCAACTGTATTCTTCCATCTACTATAAGGGTAACTGTTTCTCAGGATCTTATAGCACTTTGAAAATGGGTTGTTCCCTTTGATAATCTAGATTTTCTTAACGATCATAAAGCTGTCTAGAACCGATGTACTAACTGAAATTGCCCAACACCTTGAAACTACTACTGTAAGGGTTGCATTTCTTTAGAGGTTGATAGATTTCATTCATTAAATTAAAGCCATTGAACTCTCAGTTTCATCCGTCCCTATTTCAGGTTCTACATCGATTTATCGTGGCTATTCTCAACGTGTATTGGTTTATTATTGTTCCTTGTTGAAATTGGCATAATATTCTTTGTTAAATTCACCTCAGTTGACTACCAGTTAGCCGGCTACATTACCACAGCTATGCTCAGTAAGTTGTCTTCGGCTTTCGGGCATTTATCCACTGTGCAGTTTTCGTTGCAAGCGTATTTCTATGTTTAGTTCCTGTTGTCGTCGTATTCGTGGTGTTTTCGTATTTGATACACAAGAGCAGAGTGTCGTACACACTGGGAAGGTTTAAGGATAAGGTTAGTTTTGTGAAACAATAAAAAGGCATGTTGCAGTTGTGGGTTTCTGCGCACAATTGGTGTTTTATTGGCTTAGAAATTTCTGGTGCTGTTTCACACCTGGGACCTTGAGAATTCCAAGGAAAAATTCCCCACTGAAGCCTTGTAGCGGTAGTTGCCACAAATATGGTCCGTTCCAAAAGCGACGCTAGTTGGGTATCTGTGCCCATCATCTGCAATTCTCGGCTGCGTCCGCGAATACAGCACTATTTCTCGCGCTCTTTTCTCTAATATCTTCACAACTATGTTCCCCGGTGAAACACACTACATCCATTTGTGGCGCTGAATCCAAAAATCGTATATATTTTCTACCATGACTCAGTTGCTGTAGGATTAGAAGTAAACAATTGATGGTTGCCGCAGAAAATTCTTTCGAATGAGGGCGGAGGAAGTGTTTATTCGTTTCAAAGGCTAGTCACGGTTAACAACGCCGTTTTGCAACAGCAAAGTTTTATGAGGGGGTGCGATATTTGAGGTTGCTAAATATGAATACTCGAACCGGATTTATACCTTAACTCTATTGCTGTGGGGGTACGGTAGGTATGTGGTAGACAGGTAATCTCACTTCTCTCCTGCCAGCATTTGTATAGGGATTATTTCATATGCTAATCACAATTCTCAACATCGTTTTGCAACGCTTCCATTTTCCTGCCTAAATCGGATTTTTCCTATCCTCTACTGAAATGGCGCCGTCACCCCATGTCATAGTGCAAAATGGGTGCGATATTCAAGTTCAACACCCCAAATAACTCTATCACGCTAGGTCCAGAGATTTCTTTTCTTAAAATTTTCGTGTTCCTGAACTTGGAATACTACCAAGTTTTTTTAACCTTGTTGTTTTCGTAATGCGTAGACGCTCGAGTTGAAACTTTCCTTTCACTCCCTTCCACTCCAAAATTCTAGTGGTAAAATAGGCTGCCGCTGCATACCCCACGTGAAGTATAGTACTTTGCATCATTGCGGGCGGCGTCGATGATTTCGATATCTATCGATTTTGGGCGGAGCATCTGTGCCGCCAGTGCCCCATGAGCCAAGCTAAACGATGCGCATCGAAATCAGTGCTGCCTGAGAGACAACTACACAGGGTTGTATTCCTCATATCGAGTATAGCGGCAACCGTACGCTTATGTGTTCAGCAAAAAAAAATTCAACGTTATTGCTTGCTTACATATAACAGCTTTTTCTTTCAGGTCGACACTATGAAGCAGTTTCTGGATGTTGAAGCTCAGATGACAAAAACTTCTTTAGGAGCTGTTAAGGATATTTGAAGTAGAGCTGTGTCTCACACACAGAATTACAAGTGGGAATGTAAAAAGCTGTATATCTATCCCATTGATAGCTAAGGATTTTCAGAGAGTCAATTTCATTCACTTAGGCCTTTCTGCAGTTTGTAGGGTCGTCGTCTTTGCGACGTTATTCCATTGAATAAGTTGTTCTTCAGCCTTTGTTGAAGCCTTAATTTGTTGTACTTATCCAGAATGTTGCTCTCCTTTTTGCGATTGCCTCCACGACTCCAAAATTTTGTTCATACTTCTCTTCGTTTACTCTAAATCAGGTTGTCACTTTTGTTGATCGTTTAGTCCGTTCAAGCGGGTATTTATTTTTGTACTTTATTTCGTTTTCTACGTTAATGCTAATTGAATTCACTGCGATAAAAGTGTCAATGATTATGTTGGTGTTTCCATTTCAATGTCAGTTTACCCTGTTCACGGAGTACTTCAAGGAAGACAAGGTTCAATGCATTATTGTGAAATATTTTGAGCAGCAGAATCTTTACTAACAAGAGATCTTTGAATGATTTTCCAAATCTTATAGAACGAATGACGGAAAATTCCTTACGTGCTTGTTGTTGGAGTCCTGGATCATTTTTTCCAATAGGACCATTGTCTTCTAGACTGAACCTCGATATGGACAAATTTCAGAAGTGTTGCTTGTTTGCCTCTTGTCCAAGAAATTGTATTAACCTAGGGTTAACATTGATACCATCAATACGTCTAATTTTCGTAGTTGTTTCACGCCTGACCTCTGCAGCAATAAAAGAATAGGTTGTTGCACATATTTCTTATTACAAGGCGTTTGTGAAAAAAGCTGTTACCACGTAAATCTTGCTGTAAATTCCTTGAGCATCACCTATACTACCTGTACTCTCGTTGGGTAGACCTCGGGTAGTCCGAGCCGGCGCCAATTATCTTTCCGTTCGTCCTTTTTGTATGCTTGCTCAAAAGGTTATGTCTGCTCGAACGACACGAACAGCATCATTTCGTTTTTTCAGCGGCTTCATAAAGAGGTTTGACCATCTCATAAGTGGTTAGAGCATCGGTCGATGGTATTTCTGTTGTGCCCTTGACGTTTCTTCAAGCCCGGTCGCTGATGGCTCTTGTCCAACGGTTGTGTTAAGACGAATCACGTTTACGGCCCACCTGATCTTTCTTAAAATGCCTGAGCGGCAGCGCCCCTGATCTTCGACTGTTGAGGAAGAGTGGAGCTCCGTGTTCCAACTCTCACTTGCATGAGGCGGGTTATTCCTAGCATCACCCTCTCGATGGAGCGTTCGACGACGTTGGCCGTATTCCTATCCCGTTCGGGCTAATTCCCAGATTTCTGAAGCGAATGTTAAGGCCGTGGTGTTGGAAAGGGGGGGCCTGGTGTTCTTCGTCTTCTTCACTACGTCCTCGGTGCTGCAAGCTCCCCAAGCCGCTCGTTTCCTCCTGCCCAGCTCTGGAGCAAGGTCGTTCATCATGTTGACTTCCCGACCTAGGTATGCTTAGCTGAAGCATTCGGATATGGTCATTCTGTTGAGCAAGAATGGGGCATCCGGGATCCATCTATTTTTCATGAACATCGTCTTCGTCAGATTCAGCTGGGAACCGATCTTTCCACATGCGTCGTCGAAGTGAGCCAGCATCCGTTCCGCTTCGCTGATGGTTGGTGTTACAAGGACGGTATCGTCAGCGAAGCGAAGATGGCTAAGGCGCCGGCCATCAACTTGCACTTCCATGCTATCCCATTCCAGTTTCCGCATGACGTTGGCGCTAAATATTATAGTTTTGGCGACATAGTGTCGCCTTGCCGAACCCCTCTGTTGACATCGATGGTAAAGTCGTTGTAGAATGGCAAACGACACAGACAGAAGGGGTGCAGGCTTGAAATATCAGGTAGTCAAGTACGATACGTCTGATTTTGAATGAGAAGATTTTGAGTTTTGTTTCTAAATTAAGATGTGGTATAAGATATCCAAATATGCTTCTGTATTATCGCCATAGCCAGAGATGACCATCTAAGATAGGTTCTAAACTCGGGATGTTACTGAAAACCTACTGTTTAGTTGCTGCTGTCGAGGATGGAGCACCTTTCATTGTAGTAAAGAAAGGAGATTTGATCGGCCCGACCAAATGAGGTCTGGCCGATTTTCTAACGAAATGATTTCTGATCTACTTGATTCATCAATTCGAAGTGGCCCAAAACCTGAATTAACGGAACATCGGCTGCGGAACATCGGCTATTCGATGGAGTCAGGAATCAAGTCGATGAAGGATCCCCGTTTCTCCAATGTTCTTATCATTCCTCTTCGGCGATTTTTCACCCTTATCGTCCTTTCATGGCGACTCTATCGCTGTCATCTTTAATTTTCCGGCATCGCCTCGAAGTGGATTTCTTCCAATTCAATGATCTAATGTGAAGCTGCAGTTCAACGCGTGATAATCTCAGTTCTTGGTAGAATTAAATGTTTTTATGCTATTTTACCCAGCAGTATTGATCGCTGCGTGCAGCGCTCTTCTGGTGCAGCGATGCCAAATTCGCTGGGTTCTTATTCATCTTTTCATTCATTCATCTTTATTCATTGGCTCGTCTTCGGAAAATTAAGCGACTATTTCATGAATGCACTGTTTATTGTTGGAGATTTTTTGTCACAAGGCATTTTTTAATGGATGGCTTTTCATCTGATCCCGCTTTATCAAAATTCTAATTCTTTATCACACTTCTAATTGATGTTATCAACCAGAGGACTGACCAACGCCGACTGTTCAGTCTTTATTTATTTTCATTTAGTTGGGAAACCTATCTCCTCAATTTATTTATCCCGTGTTTGTATATTGCCACAATGTTTATTCAGTTGGCCAAATGCATTAGTAACTACTGCTGAAGCTTCGATCATTTATCTGTGGGAGCCTCCATCGGTCCAGGCCCTCACGGCCCCTGTATCACAGAATCAATGAAGAATGGAGATATCAATGAAATGTGTGGATGCGCAGGCAAATTGGGAACTAAGGCGTCGATGACGCGGCGCGGCGAGCGGGCCCAAATTCATTTGAGCCTTCAGTGCATAACTAGCCCTTGGAAAATATTACTTCTGCTTGCTTCAATAAGATGTTTTGAGGACCAGTTCTCATGCTGAGCACGATGACGTCTAACCCTGATATAAGTGGAGAACTAGTTAAGGCGGTTGATAAGACCAACATTTTCGCACCTGAAGGAGTTAAACTGTTATCCTAGCATTCAAAATGACCCGAGGGCAAGTTTTTGCACAGCAGGGTCCCTATGTCTACTGTTTTAGAACTTTTGGAAATTGTTACACTGCCGAGCATTTTTTCTCCAAATCTGGGTGTTTCTAGCAGCTCTATGGCATATTGAATTTGGGTAGAATTTCAGGTATTGCGTAGGATTCTACTTGAGTTTTTTCAAAGTCTACCCAGGTGACTCTAGTAATTTGACCAAAATTTGATGGAAAATTGAGGAATTCCTTGTTTATAGACTTTCTCAGTGGGATTCTGATGGAAGTATCTGTTCTCTCTAAAAAAGTCGATTCTGACGCCCTCTACTCATGATTATTAGATGTCTACTCGCACTTTTTAACCTGGATATTGAAACACGGGTTGTGCATTTTCCTTTGCGGATTTTTTGTTGTTTTTTGAAATTTCCAGTCCTCAATAAAACACTCTGATTTTGAGAAGATTCTTCTCAAGGATTTTTTTTTGTTCACGGATGTGATCGATGAGATTTTCCGAAATCGCACAGCTAATGCGAATTTCACCGAAGGCGTTCTTGCGGATAGAAAAAGCCGAGTCCTCCACAGTATTCCCTTTCCAGGGTATGGCTGTCTCAGTGAGCCGAGCAACTTCCGCAGATGCGGCAGTACTAATCGGCATGATTAGGGAACTAGCGGAGTTTGAGAAGATGCCAGAAGCGGTAAAGGTAAGCTTCACTTTCATGGAGATGGACTTCCTTAATCAAGTTGGTGTTTTGGGAATCTCCCAACGTAACCCACGATTTCTCCCAGATCGACGAGACTCGACTCGCTGCTGACCTCGACAAGAACTCAGTGGGCGGCTTCGTATTACGAGAGGGCGATGAACCGGCTGCGATGCTTCTCTTCTATTTTGCCTACTCTACTTGGGAAGGGCAGTTTATTCACATGGAAGACCTTTACGTGCGACCAGCTTTCCGTCGAAAAGGCTACGGCCAGAGGTTATGGCGGGAACTCGGCATACTAGCGAAGGAAATGGGAGTTCTAAGGTCAGTGATTAGATCGGAAAATATCGAAAAGAAAAAACGATACCGCGCTGACGCTACAATAACCGCAAATGCGTGCGTTTCACCTTCGTCTGAACTGCTTTAGAAATGCGTATGGACATAGTATCCTTCAACGTAGGGTGGCACGCCCGATAAATGCACGCATTTGGTATAAAGTGCCCTTATATTATATCTCAGAGAATAGAGAAGATTCAAGTCACTGATATTTCCCTTGAAAAGTTCTTTTTAATGTAGTTTGGATATAATTGATATCTTCAGTAATACAAAGCTCACTCTTCCCCGTCTTAAGAGATTCGAAATAGCAGCTGGATCAAAAATTTCTCTATCCTATCTAAATCTCCACGGACAGATTTTCTACGCCATAGTTACGATGTATTACACTCTGATATAGAAACACAACCTACCCTTATCCAAATTACCCAGGGTTCCCCCACAATTGCTCAGTGCTTCAGGATCCAGTGGGACGTGCTCGACTGGAACTCGAATGCCATTGCTTTCTACGAGAAGATGCCGTGCGAGAATCTCACGAAGAAGGAAGGATGGCTGCTCTATCGACTCAATGCAAATGGAATTGCCGCTTTAGCTGAAGCGAAAACCAAGTGCTGATTACACATTTGATCTCTATAGGAGTGATTAATAAAATTGTCGATAATTGATTTGCACAAATCTGCCAGAGTTTGCCAGCGGAAAAGAAGGCACATACGGAACTGTTCTGTTAATATGTTCGAGAATATCACTGAGAATGGGAGCGGTCTCCCTTTGGTTTTCAGCAAATATGTGCAGATACATTCAGTTTTTTTTTCTTACCCGTCTGTTGAATTTCAGTTATAATATTCGGAATTGAGGCAAAAATCACACATTTGCTGTAGAAGGAAACCCATTATCTAAATCGGCGAGGTATACCAGGAATAATCGTGCAGTCGTGTTCTATTGGCGAATCTGACCAAATGACCAAGCGCCGGCACCAAATGACCACCCCCTCTTTTTCAACGCCTCACATTCCTTCAATCTGGTCATAGCTACCGAAAGCATTCATATACTGTTGGCAAAAGTTTTTGTGAGCCTAGTGGGCTCGAAAACAATCGCGGATGTCAGATTCCATAGATCTTTCCACGTACAGGTGCAACGATGTACCACAATCCGCAGGTACACCGTTGATGAATAGCTTTCCTTGAACGAAAACCTAGTACTGCCTCATTTCTGAGAGTTCGGAAATGGCCGAAAATCGCAATTTTTGGAATTTAAGTGCCCAACTATGGTGTTCTGTTTGCTCACGAGCAATTTTGCCCCAATAGTTGTACATGGAATCACAACTCCTATCGTGCCATGGTGCTTCTACGCCATCGTAATCATCTTGACCTTTTGTCAATTTCAGGTGCGAAGGTTCCTTCGCGCCCACCACATGGTTGCTACAGGGTGGCGGGCCACGTTTACGCCTAAAACTACAGTTCCAGGGAGGTTTGACCCTTCGGATGGTGTCATTGGATTCCACACTTCTCTAGCAACCACAGCACCTCGAATCTCGTTCGAGAAGTTTGGAAATCAAAATCTCAAAAAATTGATTTTCTCGATTTTGGAATATTTTTCCTCACATAAGAAAAATTGTTCTGTCTTCTTCTTCTATCTTTCGCATTCTCAACGCGGTACATTTTTCGAATTTGATGCTTAGCTTTGCTCACCATCCACTGGAAGCAAAAGAAATGCTAGCAAACATGACAAAATACACTATCTCATTATCATTATGGAGAATTTCAGCAGTCATTTTCCTCATTTCTGTGAGACCTACGCAAGCTCTTCTAAAAAAATAGTACATTATTTATTGGGTAGATAAGTGTTGGAGAGGGAAGAATGAGAAATGATGTCCCTCCTGTGAGGAAAAATATTCCAAAATCGAGAAAAATCAGTTTTTTGAGAATTTGTTTTTCAAATTTCTCAAACAAGAATTAAGGTAATATGGTTGCTAGAGAAGGGTGGAATCCAATGACACCATTCGAAGGGTCAAACCTCCCTGGAACTGTAGTTTTAGGCGTAAACGTGGCCCGCCACCCTGTAGCAACCATGTGGTGGGCGCGAAGGAACCTTCGCACCTGAAATTGACAAAAGGTCAAGATGATTATGATGACGTAGAAACACCATGGCACGATAGGAGTTGTGATTCCATATACAACTATTGGGGCAAAATTGCTCGTGAGCAAATCCCAATTAAAACCTATGCATTTCGTTGTATCCTCACTGTGCATGCTGTGAAACGAAAGGCAACACTTCGATGCAGTCCAATGAGCTGAAAACGGACGGCATACATTAAAAATCCTTAATTTTTTGCAGTTGAGAAAATTTTGAGCTCTCGGAATAACTTCCCAATCAAGTTATTCGTGATCATCTTACGAACTCATTCCGTCTGATTAAAATGTTCCAAAATGTAAACTGTCAGTGCTGAAGCCGAAAAACCACTGAGTTTTCCACGCTTGACCCTAATTAGTGGGCGGGGTCAAGGTAATTAAGGAACTTTTCAAAATAGTTGGTGACAGCTGCAAAAGTGCGAGGCGTGCAAGACATGAAAAGATGCAGAACGTTGTCCTCGTATGCGTAGTCATTGAAGTTTCAAAAAATTTTCACTTTGGAGAAAGTTATAGAAGAATCCCGCAAATCCCGCGAATCTCGCGAATCCCGCGAAAATTTTCACATTCTACCGTCGCGACTGTATTCTCAAAAGAATTTCACCATCTAATGCTCATGTCATCATAACTGTAGTCCAAGTCAGGCAGAGCAGACAGTCTCCGAAAGAAAAGCCAAAAGAGGATGGACATGGGAATCAATCTCTTTGACTAAATTCTTATCGTGCTTTAACCATAAAAGGATGAAGAAATTAGGATCTCAATAACCATAAAAGGATGAAGAAATTAGGATTTCAAACGATGTGAAGACATATTTTGACTTACTTCTGGAGCATAGAATGGTATACATACATAGTATATCAACACCATTTCAACAACGATACAGTACATATTCTGTCCCCAGAATTCTGAAAACGGGTATATTCTCGCCATTGAAGCTTCGTTCCCACTGTTATCCTAACGTTGATGTGAGCTGTGTGTCAAACCTGGTTTAGGAAGTGATCTATTTTGGGTTTTACTTTATCAGCTGGATGTGACAGAAAGACCGTCGAGGATTTCCGTTGGATTCTGGAGTTGGAGACCAGCTTCCAAAGGATGAAGACACTTGTAAAAATGTGGGATAACACACGAGGAAGACAATTACCAACTCACTTGCATCCTCTCACATTTCAGTTGTTTTACCATTTTCTGTAATAAAAAAGATCCATGTCGAGCTATTGCACCTTCCTCGAATGGTTGTGAGTTTGCTCCTTCACCGCTTTACTACACACTAGATCAGGAACTTAGAATGCATCTGTGGAGTCACCAAGAGCAGTCACTATTGTGCACTTCCCTTGGAGAGAAACTGGAGGCAAAGTACAACCGGAAGCATATTGTACTCGGAGATCCAGCTTCATTTTCTTCCCGAAATCGGCATTTTCTCCCAATTTTCTACCGTAAACCAATCGTATTTCTATGGAACTGAGGTTGCGGTGGAAAACGGATACGATATTCGTGATCAGCGCCCCAAAACAACCCCTCTACGCAAATTTGAGAGGATTCGGTGAGATACCGTGTCCAGAGTATACCTACCCTAACTCACGCCTCAAATACCCCCCACCCCCTCCCCAGGGGAAGTTTAGGCGAAAATTTTTACTCCGAAATTTTTGGGACAGAACTAGCCGAATAGTGGCAATTTTTGTTTATACATTGCCTTAACCTGATTAGTAGTGACACCAACATCTTTATAATTTTTTTTTCGAAGTTTTGGTCGTCCAGGTCTCCAAAGTGGCGGACGCCCCAGTTTTTCTTTCAATCCCCCCCCCCCACCATTTCCCCATCAAAGGCCTGTGTTCGCCACTGCGTACATACTAGGGATGTTAGCTGGATCCCTGCAAAGTCTGACACTCTCATCCACCAGTAGTACATCGACCTCTGGCCAGTTATGGTCAACCAATGCGTTATCAGGATTTGCTTGAATCGCACATCCGCTCATGCACTGGAAAATGCCTGTGGTGGCTTTAAGGAGGTTGGGTGGCGCCTATATTTTGGGAGGATGGGTGGCTTCCTCTTCGTGTGTTGTGTGTACACGGGTTGGTCCGGATCTTTATTCTCCGACCCGCTCCTAACAGTGCTGTGGTTGAATTCTGCAAAGAAGGGGCGTGGTAAAAGCATAGTACGTGAAGTGTCTCGGCAAGTCCCAAAAACATATAACAGAAACATATTAGATACTACAGATTACTTCTAAAGAGGTGCCGCCTATACCGGCACAATGCCCGTGAAGCACCAATGAATCAGTTGTTCTTTTCAACTTTCAAGGATCGAAGATGCTGGCGAATATGTTGGTCCTGGAACGCACGGGTGAGACGTGTAGTGTTGGCGCGTTGCCAATTCCATCCGATTCTTCCAAGTTGCTTTGGAGTTTATTCTTCCAGTGAATTTGACTTGTCCTTATTGTCTTTTCCTAAATGTTTTCACTATGTATAGTTGTTAAAATACTCCTTGTTGTAAACTCAGTTGTGATCGTTTTTTTTCTGTGAAAATGCCATCTCTTTTTCGTAGTAGCCGCTTTTATTTTGCTGGACATGTTCCGATTTCATGTTTTTCACTCTTTAGGGCCTCAAAATGGTGCTGATCTCTGCAAGCATAGTATCCAAGTCGGGAAAAGGTTTGTAGGTAGAGACATGCTTCCGAAATGATAAGTTCATTATTCTTAGAATCATTTTTAGCACTCGTCACACGAGTTTTCGTGTCGGACATGACTCGTGCTCGCCATGGAAGGACTTCTTGACGCTTTTCCGAAGCTTATTGGCAACGATAAGGACTCAGGTATCCCTCACTTACGAATCTAACTTTCTAAACAATCCAGTGCTTCATATATCACTTCCTATGGCATCGACCTCATGTTAGTTATCGCATGTTTATCCCATGAATAAGCATGCTAGATCCATGAATTTGTTTATAATTCCTTTTGCTTCAGATTCCTCCAAAGCAGGTTGGTTGAGAATATAATTTTCACATGTTTCGTTCACTTCTCGCTCAACCCACCCTTCCTCATTTGTCTCTATCTGTTGCCATGTTTCACGCCTAACATCGCTCTGATTTTGCACGCTTAATTTTTCTGTTGCTGTTGGATTGGTGCAGGCGTTCTGTGGTTTTCATTTCTGGGAATGGATTGTGTTATGGCTGATTCTAAGTGCTTATATATGCGTGATGTATTTCAGCACAACGTCAGCACACCTTCATCGAAACTGATAGCGTACGTTATGTGTATCATCCACTAGATAACATATACATGGTGCTGATCACAACGAAAACGTCAAACATCCTAGAAGATCTTGAGACGCTGAGATTGTTTTCGCGTGTGGTATGTTTCTCTGTCCTTCATTTCCTACATTAGGGTTTGTTTTGTTTTTCTGAGTTTTTCTTTGAGTAGTTAAACTTGTACTCTTTTTTTGCTCTTTTTATTATCAGTTGTTGCTAGTTAAGTAGTGTTTAACGTTGAGATCCCCGAGTATTGTCGTTCCAATGATGAGAAGGAAATCTTGGCGCACGACTTTGACCTCATATTTGCTTTTGATGAAGTCGTCACTTTGGGATACAGGTAGAGTTGGTTTCTTTAGTACTAGTTGCTAACCATTCGTATCGTTTTTTGTGAAGATTTCCTTGCTTGAATTTAATTTCCACTAAATCTCAATCTTTTGTGAGTTATCGACAGATTTCATGTTCATGTTTATTCCATTATTACCCGCTAGTTCGCAATGGAAAATCTCGAGGAAAAGAGCGAAATTTTCAAGCTTTCTCAATGAAATTCCCGACATCCTTTGAATAACGGAGAGTGAAAGATAGTGCGCATAATTTCATAGATCTTGAACGCTGTCCTTTTCCTCCAGCAGTCCTTGACTTCTCCAATCAGAACTAGATAACTAGTTGATTGACTGTGGATTTTTGTTCCTTTAATCTTTGGCTGGGAACACCCACCTGCCTACATGCACAACAAATCAAAGTATTTTGAAAGTATTATGTGGTGTAAATATTATATATCATCTTTGCGAATCTCTGAGGACTTGAGAACACTCGTCGATCCGAGCGTTATTTCAGAGAAAGCGTGAACTTGGCCCAAATTCGCACATTTACTGAGATGGACTCGCATGAAGAGCGTGTTTTCCTCCAAATCAAGGAGGTAGGTTGCGGATATTCATTTTCTCTGAAAAATGTCTGTATTGTGATATATCTGCAGGCGCAAGAACGTGCTGCAAAGCAAGCAATGGCTGAGAAGGCAAAGGAGTTCAAACGCTTGCAGAAAGAGGCTCTCAGCAAGGGACTCAAGCCGTCAAGTTTGTTTCAAGCTAAATTACACTTGTTGAAGAAATTTGTCATTACTCAACATTTGAAGGTGCTAGTTTTGGTGCATCAGCGACAGGGATCTCCTCAGCTTCAACACCACTAGCCGCTGTACAAGAGCCTGTTGCTCCTAGACCTGCAGCTACGACAGCAAGGGCTGGCGGAGGCAAAGTACGATTCATCCCACATTTGCTCTGATGGTTTGAGTGATTTAATTTTTTCCCACTTGAAGGCTCTCAAGCTCGGGGCAAAAACAAAAGATGAGGATGTTTTCCTGCAACAGCTTCGACAAGAGGGACAAGCTATCGCACCGGTGGAAAGGACTCCGGTATGTAGTTTATTTCATTTCGGTCGTCAACAGTTTCCGTTCTCACCTTGCGTTCATACTTTATCTTCAGGTTTTATTTTATATCTTGCTACTTAATGACTGTTTGCGAGTTTTTTCACTCATGCTTGCTACACACATACTCCCATTATTGTCTCAACCATCTTTAGTGAAATGTGCCACATCGCCAGCCCAAATTTCAGGCATCGTTCCTTTTCCTCACCCTTGCTTCTTGAATTCACTGAAGGTATCAAACAGAGTTGTGCATTGTAGAGTAAAGAATTAACGCGCATCTTCCATTTACCCATTAACGTAAAGACTGTCCAAGTTAACGAATTTGCGGTTCCATCAGAGTAAGGCCCATGAAATGAGTACCTTATAGCGAGACGCTGCTGGTGTATCGACTATGGCAGCAGCCGCTCCAGTGTCTAATGTGAAAAGAGAGGCTGTCCATGTCCGCACTGAAGAAAAAATGGTTGCGACAGTGAGTCGCGATGGCGGATTGCAAGGAGCTGAGGTAATCATTTTACCGCATGATTCAGTTCATCTTTTTCGAGCATATGTATTATGCAATAATGTTTAGATTCTTGGAGTGGTTTCCCTTTCTGTATCCGCACCAGAGTACAACACTGTTGCGATACAAATGCACAACAAAGCTTCATCGGGCGCGCAATTGCAGGTTCGTTTGTTCCCGAAAGTTTCTGAAAGATGTCCATATTCAGCCAAGAACACGTCTTCTTAAGGTCCATCCTAATCTTGACAAGAAAGAATGGCAGAACTCCTCCATGTTGAAGTTAAAATCCGCTGGTAAACCATTCCCAGTAAACAATGATGTTGGTGTTTTGAAATGGAAAATGGTACTCACCGAAGAGGAACAACTCCCTATTGCATGTAAGCATTTCTACTTGAACTCGTGACATTAACATATTTGCTTCATTTTTTCTTAACAATAACCCTGTAATTCTAACTAATTATAATCACATAATATAGTGATTCTGCTTACAATTTCATGTCAATCTACATTCCAGTGAACTGTTGGCCCCAGGAATCAGCTGATGGATGTCAAGTTAATATTGAGTATACCCTACAGCGTGAAGACCTATCATTGGAAAATGTTGTCATAACGATTCCACTTCCGTGAGTCTGCTCTGAAACTTTTCGATATGAATATGATTTAGCAGGAGTTCTGTGTGTAATGTAAGATTGAATTCAATTTTATGAAACTGAAGGAAGTGAGACGTATCAGTCGGTAAATCGAACACATATTGTTCCTGGGGTTGATAGCTTTGCCGAATCGTCTTCTACAATATTGATAATTGATCGGCGCGCACTTGGTTTTGAAAGCACATTCCTTCAAAATGATATTTTCGAAATATACATGCTCGCTTTCTCAGTGAGTGAGATAATCATTTCAAAAACAAATCAGTGAACCTATTCTTGTTCTTTATGTGGTGGGTCTGATATTGTACATCAACACACAAGTTAAAGGCAATGCCAGTCGCGCGTCTGACGCACACATTCATTTGCGGAGGATATTTCATGAAGATTGGTGAAGGCGGCGTGTACATCCTCCTCAGGAAATCTAAAAACCGTGTTTTGCATCGGTCCGCATGGATTTTGCATGAGTTTGAGAAAATCGTGGGTTTTGCATGGGATTTGCATCGGATTCGAAGGTGCATGGGTTCTGCATGGATTTCAGCATTGCTGAAAGCGACTGATTAAAAGACGTGTTTTCCACAGGATTAAACCGGGATTTGCATAGGTACGCATGGGTTTTGCATCGATATCTGAAAAAAAAAACAAGTCATTTAAATTTTTCATTCATTATTTTCACTGTTTCTTTACATTCAACAGTAGTTTGTGTGATAAAAATTTACTCATTGCGATTTCCATAATTATGCCAAAATTTGCAGGTTTCTCTCAAATATAAAAATATTGCATGTTAACATAGGGAACATTCACCAGCTTAATGTAAGATGCACTTCAGTCGGACATTCAGCAGAAGTTGGGGCTTTCAAAAATGAGCTAAGGAGAAGTGCTAGGTGTAAAAACCGATAAAGATGTAAGGTGCGCTCCAATATTGCTCGTGCCAGAGCAATATTCTTGTTCATGACGTAGGTGGGCGCTATCCACCGCAGCTCCCCATGAACAAATTAGTGGGGATCATGCCTAGGTTGACCATAACAGCCCAAAGCTCATGCAAACCCCAGGTTTTGTGTGGGATCTGCATAGGTTCTGCATGAGTGTGCATGCCTTAGTCGTGGGATTTGCATCTTTCAAGGCGATGCGGAACACGGTTTTATCCCATGCAAAACACGGTTCCTAGATTTCCTGAGTCAGTGTAAAAACCACACGGCCATTGCGAGGCTTCAAACGTGTACGTCCCACTGCGTTTGACCTGAGTTAGGTCTTCGACTGCGACTATCCCGTGGACGCACGCGCGTCAAACGCACAAATGTAGAATAAATTGTCTTTTACGAAGTGCAAATACATGTTACAGGCCAGCCACAGTACCTGTTGTATCTGAGTGCGAAGGATCGTATGATTACCAGAAGGCTCGGAATCAAATTGTGTGGACGATGCCTGTAATTGACAGGTAAGAAGCATTAATGTCGTCTAATTTCATGGTACTATTGTCAGCGTTGTCTTCCTTAGCACTAATTCATCGGGAACGTTGGAATTCACCGTACCAAATGGACACTCGGATCATTTCTTCCCAGTTCAAGTCCGTTTCTATACTGAGAAATTGTACTGCGACATCGGGGTAAGTTTGTTGATGGTTAACCTTGAACTTTTATTAGGATTATCATTGGTTCTCTCCTATTTTGTATATTACTGAATTTCGTCGCGTGTTTTATTTACACTGGAATGTTATAACTGGTTACTTTAGGTTGATGCGGTGCAGTCCATGGATGGAAACTCTGCCATTCCATTCTCTACTGAGACACGTTTCATTTCTGAAAAGTACGAGGTCGTCTAGTATGTGTTCTCTTTTCAATTGTTTCAATGCATGGTTCCCTTTATCCTGGTTTTCTTTAGTCTAAGATATACAAAAGATGATTGCGTTGTATAATACATTTCTTTAAAGCATGTCTTAATTATTATATATGCGGTTCTAATTGACTGCGTCGATTTGTGATATTAAATTATTTATCGCTTGTTTTTTTTTCATCATGAGGTTTCATCTATGGTGAGAGTTGTTATTATAATTATATGTAATGAACAAATTGTTTATTGGCATGTTTTTGCATATGCTTTATTGTATAGAACATGACACATCCATATAATGACATTTAGTGAGCAAAATTCATTAAAACAATCTGAATGTCCATCACATTAGTACCAGTTGGACCAGGCTTAATATGGTTCTGGCCATTGTTGTATGACGACCAAAACTGGTAAGAGTTCGAAGTTTCCAAGTATTCTGTTGCTTGAGTTACAATGTCTCTTTTAACGTCAATATTTGTAATGTATGCACCCGCAGCATCCGTGGGACCATCTTGTCCATCAGTACCAGCAGCGAGGAATAGAAAAGATGGGAGTGGTTTTGCCGATGAAGCAAGTGTCGCTAAGCAGGAAAGCGTCATCTCCTGGCATCGACCACCTTTCCCACTGCCTCGGACCACAACAGTTGTCTCACCGCCAAATAGTAGTGCTACCTAAAATGTTTGGAGAAAACTCATTAAGAATAAAAATTTTTATAGGCGATGGAAAAAAAAATTAGGAGTGGTCTGATAAGGCGAGGGAACGCATAGAGTTGATAACGTGGACATAAATGCAAGAACAAAACTTTGAACTCATTAAACTCACCTTTTCCCCAAGTTCTCCTTTGACGCTCCCACTAAACTTCTCAAGTGCTGTTAGTAACCCCTTCCTAGGTGACATGATTAGTTCAGCAAAATCCTTTCCTCTCTGTGTTGCATTTCCTTCGAGAGTCGAGGTGATTATATGCGCATCATAACCTTGATTGGTGAGGTACTCCTTCAAAGCAGAAAGAGCGGTTGATATCGATCCAACAATTATATTATGAGGTTTTACGGAAGAAGGCGCAGGGTCCTGGAATAGTTGATATGTATCTGGACTAACGTTTACTAACTTCGCATGGTCTAACACCATTGATATGGAAAATGTTTTTTAGACAAATGCCCGGCTGCAAACGGCAACAAAACTTGGGGTTTCCTTTGTGTTTTAGTCATGTGACACATCTAACTTGCTGTTCCAATACTATGCACAGGGTGTGGGTCATGATGAGGCAAAATGGGGCGGCGCCTTCCCGCCCTTTGGCGTCGACTCGTCCCCACTCACACTCAAATTTACATGGGCAAGTATGGTGAAATCGCGCGCGAATCTGTGCGAGTAGATCCTGAAGGGCGGAGCGAGGGTTTCATTGAACCAATCGCAGACACATCGCCCACCCATTTTGCCTCATCATGACCCACGCCCCTATGCACATACTCTATGAATTGAATCAAGAACGCATTAATAGGCTTTGTAGGAAGATGTGAAAATCCATACTTGTAACTTGTTGAGAATCCGGGCAGGCAGCAAGGATGTCCATTTTGGCGATGACGTCAAAGCCTTCGACATTTCCACCATGGAACCAGTTTGAGGAATCGTTGGACCGCTCGCAATGAATTGGATGAGGTTATCGATTAAGTCTGACATAAGTAAGGCGATGACCTAAAAACTGCAGAATTGCAGTGATCCTAAGAACCGAACCAAACCAAAATACATACACGGAGAACTTACTTGCCCTTTCTTTACATAGTTTAGTGTTTTTCCACCCTTTACAGCTGATAGCTTTTGACGAAATGAATTGAGCACTCGTATGTCTGCACCATTCGCGGCGAGAGTACGAATTGTCATCAACTTCTCTTCGAGCGATATTCCATCGGGGGCACAGAAAAGCGCCGACCCACCACCTGATCAAAATTATGGGACTAACGAGAAAGATGTACGCTGACTCAGCAACTAATGGCGTGCAATACCTGAGACGAGGAAAAGGAATATGGAGTCGGACGAGTCGTTCCTTTCTATGGATTTCAGGGCTTCAAGTGTAGCTGCAACGGAATCCGAGTCTGGTAAATTGTTGCGAGCGCCATGGAACACACGAGAACGAAGGTTCGGCACTGCTCTGAAGACTTAAAACTATGACTTAAAACAGTGATGTCCAGCGGATTTGATATTGTGTTCGATCTTTCGGCGTACATAGTTCTAACGAAAACATTTTGCTACTTTTTCGTCTCACAAGCACATGATACTGTAGTGTGCAAGGCCAGCAGGCAGCGTTATACAACAGTATCGATAGGGAAGAATAACGGTGACATCGAAATTATAACGAAATCTGCGGATGTTCGAATAATCACACTGAAATCTCCTGTACTTGGTACTCTTAACTTCTATAGTATTTAGGAGTTGATGTAGCCCATAAAAAACTCCATATACAGTGTACATATAAATCTTCGAGTAATGCCGCCACAGATTAGCAAATTACTGTCCATCCAAATAATCGATTTTATCAGTTAGATATATACTTACAACATATACAGCCCATAAATTTAATCGGGGGATGCACGAACTTGAATGCGTGGCGCGTCGTGGCTAAAAGCACAAACGAGTGTTTTTCGGTGGAAGTTGTGATTATACGATGTTTCTTTGCACTCCGTATTGCCGCAGTCGAGTGTTGCTTATTTGTGCGATTCATTTACAGTTAACGTCAATGACTGTGCGTTTTTCGCGTGCTCAGGAAGTCCGCGGCGCGACGGCGCCGCTCACGCTGCAATCCTCATCGCAACAAAAGGAAACTGGAGTTGTTTGATAGTTCGTTGGTTTTCGTGATAGCTGACATCAAATATGATGAAAAATTACCAAGGAAACTGTGATCTGCCACTACGGTGGTGATTACAGCGCGAGCGGTCGCGCCGCGTGCTTACCATGTCCGCGAAAAACGCATCGCCGTTGACGCTCACTGAACTTCGAGCAGCTGAGGAGGAATGGAGAAGTTTAACCATGGGAATTCGGCTGCGTCGCGCACGTGCTGATGAGTCCGAACCTACACCGATAGGATTTCTAGAATACACGTCCGAGATGTTGCGTTTTTCTTTCCACTGACTTTGATGTGCAATATGGTCGTTCGGATACACCACAGACAATCCTTGTCGAAACAATGGACGGATTGCGCTTGTGGTTTTATAGGGTCGGAAGAATCGCAGCGGGACCTGCTCGACCCTCACACTTGTATGTAGGTCTCATCCATCGTTCAGGTCCCACCGTGCATTTCTGCAGTGGCACACCCCGTCCATCTTTTCACAAGATGAATTCTACACAACATGCGCGGGCAGTCTGATCGTAATTCAGGCGTGGAATTAAATGCATTAGTGGGCTGCAAGTACACCACTGGCCCCGTATTCGACGGTAAATCAATATTGAAGGGCGCGATATGGCTTCTTTAACACGTGAGTGGGGATTAGACGTGTTTCAGAGGAATATTCGTGTCTTAGAAGGTCTTTTAGGGTCTGTTTCAATTTTTAGAGAAAGAAGAGAAAAGTTGAGAGGGAGAGGAGAGAGTTAATACATAGTTCAGTTGCTATTGTTGTGTATATAAACACACCTAACTCCGTTTTCGAGGACTATACCCTGAAAAATGTAACTTCTAACCGTTAAACCAACACCATCCTTCCAATGAAGAAGTTAAATAAATACTCGAATCTGTATGCATACGCGCAAATGATGTACTTATTCAATACAAGTGGTTTTTGGGCCAACTTATCAAAATATTCTTATATTTCTGTACACAACTCGCACATTTATCGTGACATTTATCGTCAAACTTGGCAAGATTAATAGTCCTTCGCGTGAAAGTAAATCGAAATCAAATTCAAATGTGTTTTGGGGTGGAATTTTTATCTATGACTCGCCTAATCATCATTCACATGTTAAACAAGTCAAATTGCGCCCTCAACATTGATTTGCCGTCAAGTGTGGGGCCCTTGGTGTACTTGTAGCCCGCCACTGCATTTAATTTCACGCCTAAATTACGATCAGACTGCCCGCGCATGTTGTGTAGAATTCATCTTGTCATCTTTTCGGGAAAGACCGTACGAACTGCTTCCGCTTGGTATTTGTAAAACAGCCTAGAAACTATTAGTGCAAACGTACTTCGCTCCTGCTACATTCGGGGCTATCACTATTCCTTCATGTAGTCGCCCTCCAAGCTGTTCCTCTGCTGCTGTTGCCATTGCAATCGAAGCCTTTCCAAATGCGGTGATAATGAAGCGTGTTCGACTCGAGACATCCACGGCCACACTGCCAGAGGGCGAATATATTGTGAGCTTCTCAGACGTGAGACGTAACGCCTAAAATGGTATTTGAACAATAAATCCATGTGGAGTAAGTAAACAAAAAAAAAATGAAAAGGCGTAACTGTTTCACGCATGTGTACGGGGAGACTGCATCACAGCAACGCTTGAAAGCCGTCAAAGCTTCAGTGCGCATCCCTGAAAAATGCTAAATAGATTGGTTAGAAAAGATGTGTTAAGTTTAGTTTCACATAGAAAGGAAAATTGAAGGACTTCTTTGCTTATAGAAAGTCTCAAATATTTGTTCGGTGACGTACACCCATAGCTGGTTGTACACGAAAATTGACTACGCTGAAGTACTGGCCGGCAGTGAAGTCTTATAAAGTTGGTGACATCTGAGAAGATGCAGCACTTGGGAATAAGCGATAATTAGGGTCAATAGTCCGTTTCACAAGGCTAGATATATAGTTGGAAGGACCTCAGTGAGAAAAAAAGAGCACTGCGAACTAAGCAATAACTGCCAGACTTCGTTAGCCGAGCAATTAAAGCCGGGTCATCCCGGGTCATTCCACTGCCGCTTATCAACAGTAAGCTCCGCCCATTCCACACGCGTGGGCCTTTACTCAGACAAACCCTCGCTTGTCACGCGCGCCTGTTTGAGGTCTCCGAGGGGCGAGCCCAGGCAGTATTTGTTTAACCGTGGTCTGATCCATACTCATGGAAATTTTTGGATTCAAATTTCCCACTCATGGAAATTTTTGAATTCACATTTATAAGGAGACATAATAATGAACGTGTTATGCCTGTGCTTGTAATACTACAGATGCCGGTTGTTGACAAGAATTGGTTATGAAGAATTTTCCCATGTTGAACAACATGAGTACACGTGTGCGAGATACGGTGCACGTTATTTCGGGATGGATCTTAATCGGAGCGACACTCGTGGAAGGCTGCGAAGCCCTGGCTGACTCCTCTTTATTGCGTTGTGTTAGTTGTATTACGTGTATATCATTATGCACGTCTCAATAAAGATAAAGTCCCTCCACACATGAGGTGGCCAGCGGCTGACAAGAGGTACGTTGCTGACCTGTGGTCGATTCATGTGCGCGTCGCGGCTGCAGCTTTCGAGGGTATGAGCAGTTCCTCGTGGATATGGACAACTTTTCTAAGCTTGAATGGGACAGATGAATGTTATCGTAACCCACAAACTGTGAGAAGGTAGCCACCAATGTCATTTAGTGTTTCGAATCTGAAGAAACAACATGAACTTGAGAAGCATACGTATGCGGTGCGGTCGCGTCGCGGCGCACGTCTTGACCGCCACCAGACTTCGGCAGGAACCTTACCCAAGGCAAGCGGGACTTCGTAAAGATAAAGTGAGCAAAGGAGACTTCGTAGTGGGGACTTGTCGAATAACCATTCACTCCTTTGCAGCTAAGAGTGAAGAAGAGAGACTGGACGAAGAATTTTTTCTATTGGTTCTGTAAAATCTGTCTGAAATAAGAACAGAATTAAAGCTTGTTTGAGAAAAACTTGAAAAGGTTTCTAGCGGTAACCACAGCATTGTTGTTACTGAAAGAATACTGATCAAACTTTGAGAGAAGATTAGAGGTACCACACTTCCTTCAATTGCCAAAGGGAATTGGAATTAATTGATTTTGGCAAGAGTTTGTGGGGTTATTATGCGAAAATCCTGCCAGGAGTGCTGCTTTCAGCGCTTGTAAAAGTATCATCGACGAATCGATGATCCTTGTAGCATTCAGGTACATCGCTGATATTGTACCTCCTATGGAGGAGGCGGGGCTGACCCGTCTCATGCTAGAGATACTTGTTGCTAGTCAGAATGAAGCTGTAAGCCTTATGAGGCGCTCCTTACTGACTTCTCACTTTGCTCTCTATCTCCAGTACAGTCAATAATAAACATATCATCCACTGAACCACCGCATTTACTGCGCATTCGGACACTATTAGTCCAAGAGTCTAAGGCGCCACCATCCGTCAAATAAGTCGCCACAAAAAGGGCAGGTTCTGCCCAGATCTTGCTGAGACTAGGCACATGGCTGCAACTGGCAGCGCTCTATTTAAATCCGAAAGAGAATTGGATTCAATTGATTTTGATACTCAGACATCCGTGGGATAAGAGCCGAGACCGAACGCAGGTCTAGCGGCCTAACATCTGCGCTTCAATCCCCAAAGTGGGCGGAGTCCTCGCCCGAGTATGCGCACTCGTCGCCCTAGCTGCTGCACTTCGCGCCCGTGCTGCTGCTTCTGCCTGTCCTGTTTGCCTGCGTTTGTCGCGCTTTCAACCTGCGTTAGTAGGCTGAAGTCTCCCTTTGACCTGCTCTTCACTTGCGTTCGACTTGGAATTTGCAGTTTGATTACGGTATTCTTCCCATTTTCCCACCCACGAAGGCGCAAACCGATGTTTTAACTCACTTCTTGACTGATTTCATCTGTTTATGGAAAGTTTATTCCATACTCATGTAATCGAAAAAGTGGGCAAACAAAGTATTTATTACAAAGAACAAAAACTACAGCGAAGCATAAGGGTATATCTATAAGTGTTGTGAATAAAGTGAAACAACAATGAATGATGGAGAAACATCGAAAGGTAACTTAATTTGGAAGAGATTCAAAAATGAGGTGAGAAGGCAAAACAATCCGTAATTTAGAGACAATGCGTGGATTCATCAAGATCATTGTGGCGAAACCTGAGGACTTCCGGGAAAGTACACCCTCACTGATGTTGGAAAGCATACTCTTACTCAACTACCCCAAGTTTTGCCGCGAGACTCATAAGTTTTATTAACAGCTTTCTCCCTCCCTCCCTCCCACCCACCCACCATACCTCCACCTCACTACCATGAGACGCAGGACTCTCTTGAACAGCTTGCTTGCCCACCCACCCACACAACCACCCCAGCCACCCCCTCCTCTCTCCACCCCCGCATCACTTCTTCTCCATAAGGTAAACACCAAAAAATCAAACCAACTAGAAGCAAACAAATCCATTATTCCGAGTTATGGTTTAGTACTCAGGTTCCGCATGACAAAGAATTTAAAGAAAAAGACAACAAAGTAAAAAACAACTATATTGTATGGTGTACTTTGTGGAAAAAAAAATGACTCCGTCCGAATCGTGTCGGGGAACCGGAGGTGCTGTGGTGGTCCTCATGGCTGGGGAGACACATGTTTGCGTTTCTGAAATAAGAGCACCGGTGAAATGACAGCATAACCCCAACCCCAATAAAATTTTCACTTATGTGGCGTGGCTTCAGTCCGGATTCCTTTATTATGTAACCGCGCACGTCCCAATGAAAATATCCAAAGTAGTGAACAATACTAGTAGCTGAGAGTTTGACGCTGAGTGTCTTACAGCGCTCTCCCCATCAGCTGCCTTCCTGCCACTGCCCAGTCTGCTCTGTACTCCTTCCTCTTCGGAAGCGCGGCCTTGCGGACGACATCATTGTTGCCGAGTTTCAGCCAGAACCTGGAACAACAGCTATAACTGAGAACCCAATATGTGACGTTTCTTCTGGATACTCACTCCGCAGGGTGCAGTTTGAGATTTTCGGCAGTGTCATTTTTAATTTCTTCGTGTCCCAACCCTAGCCCGTCCAACAGAAACTCTGCAAAACTCCGTCAAGTGTCCACCTTGTACTTTCACTAGTCACATCGCGTGAGCTTACCTATGAGGACAGTGACTACGTCCTCGGGCAGGTCCAGTAGAGCGGTGTTCTTCGCATTTTCACGTCAAGCGGCAGGAATAAGACTGGATGACCGGGGTAGGGTGATTGGCCTGAAATATATGTTTTAGGGAATCCCTCCTACCCACCAGGGATTAAAGTCACCTTGATGAAGTAACAGCGAAGGAAATCCACACATTGTGTTGAATGATCGCTCGCCTTCACGTGGCTGCTTCGTGCCCACAGTTCGAGTAATTCATTCAGGTTTTGCTCATAAAATGGTAAAGCTTAAAAATTGCCGAAGATGTGAGTTGCAAGCAAAGTAGGCCATAGAAACTGACAACAAATGGAGTATTGGCCTGAATCAACCAGCGCCCAGTGAGGTTCCTGTGTGATAGTTTCGTGTTTTCGGGAAGCTTGCGACGCACTTCGTTAGATATATGGGCATTGGCACGGTGACTCTCACTACGCAACTCAGAGTAGTTCGTGAACAGGGCGTCGATCTGAAAAAAATTCCTGAGCATGTTTCATAGGAACGCTTTTTGGAGCACACTAAACAGGGCTGATAATCCGACAATGGCATGCGCTTGCTCTATTACAATCTTTTTTAGTTCTCTGACCACGGAGTCTGAGGATTCCGGAACCCTCCTTGACCATTCCTGGAGCTGTTTAGACTCCGGCACATCAACTCTGATATCCTCACAACGACTCGAAAGAAATTCCTGTAGAGAATTCTCGCAGAAAATTCACATCTAATGTAGTATTTAGTATGTACGACACCTTTGCTTATATTACATTCAATCCCATATTCATGGAAGTCCATCATCTTACCAAATGCGACTGGAGAAACTTTCTTCTCGGCGACCAGCCTGACACTCTTCTCTGCAATGGAGCGATGTGAAGCTATGATTGGGAGAGAATGGGGATTAACTTCTACCATTGAAACTTCTCAAGCCATCGAAAAGGTTTGAGCCTGACCGAGTACCGACGGGCACAAGACCGGAACCGCCACAGTTAGTACTAGCACCTATCAATATCGCAATTTTAGCTGGTAAACCAATGATTCCTTCTTAAAAGCAAGCTTCACCTGCAACAGAAGACGAGTGTGGACGTAAGGATAACTGCGAATCGGAAGAATCCGTGCTTGCGATGCTGTACGATCTAGATGGTGGGGGCGGTGGTCGCACCAGTTCAAGGTCGTTACAAAAATAGTCAGGTGATTCGACTGAAGTTTTGTAAGCGTAAGGAAATGTCGAGCTCCTTTAGCAGTCTATAACACTATATACCTGACTCAGTACAGAAATACTCTGGCTGGGATGACGCTACACTCTGCCCCGCGCGAATGTTCTGAGGCTGATTTGATAAAAGCTGCCCTGGATGTTGAGTAGAGGGATAATGCGACGCTGAACCGAATCGTTTTTGCTTGCACTGTGTGATTCGGAAAAGTGAAGTGCAACAAACGCCTTACGTGCAGCATCCATATCGGAACCAGGGTCAAGCATGACGATGGGAAAAACCAACCCTCAATACGACCCCCCCCCCTATTCGCTCGTCCAACCCCCACGTTTTCACGACCCCCCCCCCCCCTTTTGCTCCCACATGTTTTCTCTGTACACTGAAACACTGAACAGTTTCAAGGACGAACACGCAAAAGAAACACATTAAAAACCCAAAATCGGAACTAAAACATCGTTGAGGTCGATATATGTCCTTCCTTATCCGATCGGACCATAGTGCCAGCAGTCATACCGTGTCAAAACAGGACTGATTGGCAGCGCATGCGAGGAATCAGTTTCAGCGTTGGCATTTGCGCGCCCACGGGTTCGATTCCCAGCGCCTCCAAAAAATTTTTGCACAGGTTGGAACCGTTCAGGATTTAGTGTAGAGTGGAGAGGAGGGAAAGACTTAAAAATGAAGTGAGGGAGGCGAAGTCGATCGATAACACATGCTAGAATTCGCCTACAGGGGACGCCAGTTTGTGGAAAACTAGGGTTACTTATACCTCGCACTGAGGTTCTCTGACTCAAAATCAGCGAATGTTTTTCTATCTGTCCATATAGGACGACCAGCTCTATCTTCTGCCAGAGTTTCAATTTTCTAGATCTTCATATGCTTTTGGGAGCTCGATGGGAAATCGATGGGAAATTTGGCGAATTTCCCATCGATTTCCCATCTAAATTGCGGGAAAACGAGCGAACTTCGTGGAGCCAGATTCTGTATTCAGGTGGGAAATTTTCTCAACTAGAACTCATAGAAGAAAAGTTTTTGTGATATCTGCAAATTGCTTCTCAGTGATTTGCCAAAGAGATTTACTCCATTTTCACAATCTGTTCAAATTGCGAGGTTTTCACTTCTTCAACTCCTATAAAGAGAGTTTGCCTTTCACCGAAATTTCATACCTTCACGTAATAGAGCTCCAAACATTGATTCTTCGTCCCCATTATCGCACCCCAATAATTGCTCCTGCTTGCGTGAGTTAGATGGGAAATTTCCCCTCGGAGACCCAAAAAATTGACAAATTTCCCATCGAGCTCCCAAAAGCATATGAAGATCTAGAAAATTAAAACTCTGGCAAAAGGTAGAGCTGGTCGTTCTCTATGAATGCGTAGGAAAGCATTTGCTGATTTCGAGTCAGAGGACTTCAGCACGAGGTCTAGGTCACCCTACTTTTCGACGCTCTGACGGGACCTGCAGGCGAATCCTAGCATGTGCAATCGATTGATTGCGCTACCCACACTCAATTTTTTAAACATTTCCACCTCTTAACTCCACATTTGGTTCTGAAGTGATTCCGACCCGTGCAAAAATTTATGAAAGGCGCCGGGGATCGAACCTGTGAGTGCGCTGGAGCGGATTCCTCTCATACGCTGCCAACCAGTCCTGCTTTAACTCGATGTGACGTGATCATTCTTGGGCGGAACGTCATTTGTCATGCCATAAAACAATCATGAATTCACATTCAATGGTCAAGCCACCCCTCTACGTACCCCACCCACACCTCTCCTATACGACCCCCTCCCCCTTCCCAGCCCCCTCCCATACGACCCCCTCATGGGAAATTCCCATCGGACGCTTGACCCTGATCGGAACATACACATCAAACGAGGTGTCAAACGGCAGTGGCATGTTTGTACAATCAAAACAATTGCGTGGGTGCTGACATGAAGCAGTAGAGCAAAGACATTGAATTTCAGCAAACATTGGATACAACGGGATCAAAACCACCACGATTAGTTCATGTTAGTGAGTTCAAAGGTTTATTCACACAAATTACTTCTTAATTGGTAATCTTTCACAAGTGCAAGTGTTCCTAAAGTCGGGAAACAAAACTTGTAGAGGAGTGGTGTAAGCCGGACACCCTTTTGAAGAAACAATTGTGTTCCTGTACAAGATTGAGGGCATTCAATGCCCTTAATCGGGCACGAGAGGGACCATTACAGATTGCTAAATGAAGGCTATCAAAAGGGTTCTCAGTTACAAATTCATCTAGAAAGACCGTGCTTCAACATAAACGACTTTCGAAAGCAAATGCAATCACAATTCCAAAAATTATGTTATCCCCTTCAGCTAAGCAAACACAATCCTGCATGGTTTCACTCCTTCGTTTCCAGTAGTATCGTGACGAGTAAACTGTGCCGCTACAAGACATGCGTGAGCTGAAAGCAGAACTCCACCCAAAAGCACTGCAGTGCATGCACAAACCAAGTTACTTGCTAGCAGGCAGCAGCGTACCTGAACTCCCAATCACGGCGATAAGGAAGTAGCAATGACTGATGTGCACCATGCATGCTTTGGAACAATATAGCGGATGACATTGGCACATACCAAGTAGAATTGAGAGTCAGGTGAACTGGTATCCTAATCGGAGCAGTATGAGTGCATGAAAACATTCTCAATTCTCACTCCTTACCTTTTCGCAGAAGCACTCGTAATTTTTTGGTAGAGCGCCTGAAAATGAGGATTTGCTGGTCGCCCCGCCTCCTTCTTCATCATATTATAAAACTCTTCATGCAGTATGAAGCTAAACGAATGAGATACATCATCCTGTCCCTTCCAAAATTGCACGCTGCTTTTGTGCAAATGACCTACTTTCTCACAATTGCGTCTTCGCAGTTTGTGATCGTCTAGGAGATGCGTAGTCGCAGCCGACGGTGAATAATTTCGAAACCAGAAGCTGACCAGTGATAGGGGGATCCTTTGCTGGATAGATCTTCAATCAGCGCGTGGTCCAAGAGACACTACATTAATGGGTATCAACGAGCTGAACACGACTTATAAGAAACGAGGTCCCTTACATGGGTTTTCAATGTGAAGAGCGTTCGGGATACCTCGCACCATAAGAACTTCATTGCGTATGCCAATCCTCTAATTAAAGGTATGTGGTCATCCTTAAGGTCGGTGGTCTTTTCTAGGGATCTGACTAGTATCCAGTAGGAGAGCAAACACACATTCCCGAGAGGATCCGTGCACAGTTGAAGCGCTGCCACTAGAGGAAATAAAACAAACATCAGCTGAAACATTCATTCTTCCATGAATGCAGAAGAGATAAAAGTACTGGTCACATTCAACGCATCTTTTTGGGATGCCGTCGAAGATGAGAAGTCCTCGATTCCAAGCGCAAACTTGGAAGCGTATGTGTAATTGGTGGATTTGTGAAGCTCGGCACAGAGATCAGGCAAAGCGTCTCGTTGGACCTGTAGCTCTGGCACTCGGGTTCCCGACCTCCAGAACATTTCTGAATGAAGTGTTTTCATCCCACAACACAGAATGCGCACACCTACTTTCTTTGTTCATCACCTTTGAATAGGTCACAAGTAACGCCCTCAGATAAGAAGTGAAGCGCATCTGGATGGCATTTCTCCATCGTAAACAATTCCATCACTTGTGTGTATCCTATGAATTCCACTTACAAGACAATTCTCCACCTGAGCTGCGTAGGTGATGTAGTTAACATAACACTGAGACCGTTTTGAGAAGCTTCTGCGTCTTCAACAATGGATGAACGTGTCCGCCGTGGGTGAGGGAAGCGAGTAAACCAGCAAACTCTACGACCCATCCTCCTTCCAGGAAACAAACACAAATGGCAACCCTGATGGGATCTCCAACGTGGAGAATTGTACAGCACTTTTAGCGCCTGCATTTTGTAAATTTGAGGTACATGATTCTGACGGAGATTGTCTTGCACTAAAGTCTATGACTCCGTGACAAACTTTTGAGATACATTTCCAAGTGCGGTTTCGCTCGAGGATATGAATGCCAAGTTCTTCGAGAAGAGAACGTGTTTAAACCTGAACGAGACTCATGCAAGGGAATCAGGGCTACAGAAGCTTGTAACAACGTATGCGCAAAGTATACCTTGAGAACAATTCGATTAGAAGCTTCTCCGTTGGTGTCTTTCTCAGAAACATAAGGCCAGCTAATATGATGTTCTCGTACTCATTTTTCTCGTGGAATGGTAACCCTTCGGGACGTAGGTACAAAGGCCACGCTGGAGAACTGAATGTTTTCATTTGATGGGCAGATTCTGAAGGTAATCAACATCCAACAACAGACCGACTTAGTTTTTTGAATTTTACGCCATCGAAGTTGAGGGTCAACACCACATTTAAACAACCGTTGACAAAGTCTTCAACTGAGTCAATCTCTGCCCTATAGTCTTCAAAATCCGTAGTTTCGCAGTGCGATCTCAAATCCGACTGCTAAACAATCACTATATGCCACAATTCCATAACTATGGAGTGCACATTACATTTGATGAATGTATTCGGTTGTGCACAGTTACGACGCTTGAAATAGTCCGATCGAGAATACTCTCGAGCTGAGGGCCAACGTTTAGAAGATGAATTGTCGTTCTCTTCAAATTTTTTGTCGAATGTGCGTTACTTTCCTCTCATTTTTGATTTGTATACTCTCTCTCAAAAGAGAGAGGATTCGAACCAAGGACGGAAATCAGCAAGAGAAACATATGAGACGAACGCATTAGGCTTAGGAAGAGGGTAAAACGCTCAATGAACGAAGAAAATACTAGAATTGGTAAAAATCTATCAAGCAACTCTTATGATTTGGTAGTACAATTCGATTCCGGCGAATGACGCGCAGGAATAGTCGTCGCAGGCGTTATTCTTGCTCACAGCGTGGATGATCTGACGCGTTCCCCCAAAATTTCACGAAGTTTTGTTGTTGTAGTTCTGTCGCTGCAGCGAGAACGGTAGTGTAACTTGTCTGTGCTGCTGCTGCGATGACAAAACCAGGAAAATTCGCTACATGGCAGGGAATCTCCTTCTCTTCAATATATAGTAATATGCGTCGACGCGTGCATTTTTCCGCGCAGCAAGCACGAATAACGCAATTCAAACAAAAGTGAGCCCGCGGAAAACACGCTTCAATCGAGTTCATAGTAGAACATTCAATTAAGAAAAAAAGAATAACCCATATCTAAATGAATATCTGTCTGCGCGTGGCGCGCACCATGCTCTAACGCTAACGTGGCACTATAATTTAGATATCGGAACAAGTATTTCCAACCACTAGGGAAAAATGAATCACGACAAATGCTCATAGTAAGTAAAATCCTCCCTAGTGGTTAGAAATATCACTCCCATAACTCTAGCGCGCATTTGAATCTCGCGCAGCGTTAACGCTGGCGCAAGAGGCATAGGTGGAATAGTGGTGAGCATGGGTCTTAGAGTGAAGGTCGAACGTGAAAATCGGAAGTCTAAAAGTGAAGGTCAAAGTGGCTTTCCAACAAATCGTGAGCGTCGACAGGGGTGGGGGGGGGGGGAGATCGTCGTAATGGTTAGGTGGTTATATGAGATTTGTCGATTTCTTTAATGTCATGTTCATCGTAGTAAAAATGAATGTTTCAAAAACAAAACTCGTTTTACTTAAGGATAACGGATCTACAATGTGGATAGGCCACGGTGGTACGCGTACCGAAGCGGCAATTTGTTGGTGGAGTGGAATAGAAGCACCCGCGTCAGGAATAGTGAGAGAATGTTGTGGTCGTGATCAATTGCTTGGTGTTGCGCACCAAAAATAGAAGAATTAAATTTTTTTGGGTTCTATTGTGTAAAGCAGATGTAGATGTTGAGAAGCTGGCTCACATGTGTAGAGATTGAAATGGAAAAAAGGGTGTCAATGTCAGCAAAGACTTTGACAAGAACACGGAATAGTGGAGAGGATGATTTATTAGCTCTATGCAGATGGTAAATATAAGGGTTTCAATCCAAGATTAAAATAGGTGCGTCGTCATTGTCGGAGAAGTAGAACTGATTGTAGAACGAGGATGGAGAGAATATGGATTCGTATTTTTTTCCAGTTCCTTTCCTTCCACTGTTTTCGCCCCCGGACCTCTTGTTTCTCCAGGGTGGTCCGCAGGTAGGTGTCCTTGTTCCTGCCACCTTTTCATGAACTTGTTGAAATGATACGGGGCGGGGTTTCCGGGGCCATTGATTGCGATTCTGGAAGAAGTTAGAAAAAACATTTGAAGGAAAAGGTAAGGTAAGTGTGTAGTCGCTCTACCTGATGTATGTATCCATGTTGATGATAGAAGTTGATGAACGGCAAGCTTCCCTAAGAGATTTATAGAGAGAAAATCCTCGCTCTACTTCGGCCGTGTTTGTGGGGATAGATATTATTCGAGCGAAGACTTCAAGTGGGGTTTTCCTTCGTGTAACATGTGATGGTTTGGCTGTCATAATTTTGTTTAGTGTGGGGACGTAATAGGTGAGAGATTGGTTCGCTAGGCTGAGCAGTTCTCGAACGTTCGCGGGTAGAGGTTTCGAAAGGTCGTTGTTGACCTACTTCACATCATTTTCGAGTCGTTGTTTGTCGAACCCGAAGAATTCGGCCACCTTTCCTCTATCTGAAGATTGGGATGCGTCGTAGTTTGAGATGCTGACGGGAGACCACGCTGACATGGCGTAGAGAATGGAATCGTGTGGGTATTGAAATGGACCTCGGAGGGCGGTCTCAATTCTCGCGGCATATTCGCGACGCACTTCCACATCCGTGTTTGTGAAAGCTGCGTCATTGAAGAGGCGAACAATGGTGAGGTCTTCGATGGTCTGCCAGCAATTGTCTTCATCGAATTGCTGTGCGGAGTTAGGATCTTTAATGCGTTGAGCGGGCAGTCGTCGCTGAGTGTTCAATTCGGTTTCAATATTTGTAGCTTGGGAATCTTCCCAATTTCGGTTTATCGCTGCGTGCACCTGCTGGCGTTCTTCGGGGCTGGCATTGTCAGTGCTTTGCAACGTTGCTTTTTGTTCGGTATAAGTCCTACTTAGGCCTACAATGACACTTCTAAGTCACGCTTACCTGTCAGAGGCGTGAGGCTTCACCTCTCCTGGCATCGGCTCTCATGATGACTTCCCGAGTTGCCGTTCTCGTCCGCGCGCTCGACAGTCCCTCCGCCTCCTGTAATCAACGGTTTACATCTCGGCTATCGATCGTTGCTCAAGCTTTCAACCTATCGATTCCTAACAATACACACAAACACCACATATACGCACATTTTCCAGCGTTTTTTGGCAGGATTTTCCATCAAGCCTTGAAGACTGCTATACAGTTTGTACATTCAATTCGAAACCAAACACTGGTTCACCAAACATTCTTCCTGGGCGGTGAGCTGATAAGGCCTATCATGAACAGTCAACATGTCAGCGAAGAATATGAGTTACCGTTTTTTGGTTTCATTCGCTTCTAATCATTATTGCCGACACTGTTTTTATAAAATTGGGAGATATATTCTTTATATTCTTATTAGCTGCCATGTTCCTCAATATAGTCTACTATTATTTTATTGTTTATTGATCATTTATTTATATTCTATTCTCGTGATACATCCATTTCATTTACTAAAAAAATGCATGCATTTTTGCTTTCATTTTTGCATTTATTTCTTCACAAAGTGCGAGCAGTTGGAGAGGACTTTGGATGTCATGCAGGGCGTTCAGTGCAGTGCAGTACTGCAGAGGAACTGCAAAAATGCGAACGGACAGTCGAACGATGGCAGAGCATCGTTCATGATGTTAAGAATCAGTTGGCCGCGGAGGAAGAGGTACACATATTAGTTCTGAAGTTATCAGATACAAACTGGCGGACGACGTCCACGACTTCGAATTCAGCCTTTCTGACAATGCCAGCCCCGAAGAACGCCAGCAGGTGCACGCAGCGATAAACCGAAATTGGGAAGATTCCCAAGCTACAAATATTGAAACCGAATTGAACACTCAGCGACGACTGCCCGCTCAACGCATTAAAGATCCTAACTCCGCACAGCAATTCGATGAAGACAATTGCTGGCAGACCATCGAAGACCTCACCATTGTTCGCCTCTTCAATGACGCAGCTTTCACAAACACGGATGTGGAAGTGCGTCGCGAATATGCCGCGAGAATTGAGACCGCCCTCCGAGGTCCATTTCAATACCCACACGATTCCATTCTCTACGCCATGTCAGCGTGGTCTCCCGTCAGCATCTCAAACTACGACGCATCCCAATCTTCAGATAGAGGAAAGGTGGCCGAATTCTTCGGGTTCGACAAACAACGACTCGAAAATGATGTGAAGTAGGTCAACAACGACCTTTCGAAACCTCTACCCGCGAACGTTCGAGAACTGCTCAGCCTAGCGAACCAATCTCTCACCTATTACGTCCCCACACTAAACAAAATTATGACAGCCAAACCATCACATGTTACACGAAGGAAAACCCCACTTGAAGTCTTCGCTCGAATAATATCTATCCCCACAAACACGGCCGAAGTAGAGCGAGGATTTTCTCTCTATAAATCCCTTGGGGAAGCTTGCCGTTCATCAACTTCTATCATCAACATGGATACATACATCAGGTAGAGCGACTACACACTTACCTTACCTTTTCCTTCAAATGTTTTTTCTAACTTCTTCCAGAATCGCAATCAATGGCCCCGGAAACCCCGCCCCGTATCATTTCAACAAGTTCATGAAAAGGTGGCAGGAACAAGGACACCTACCTGCGGACCACCCTGGAGAAACAAGAGGTCCGGGGGCGAAAACAGTGGAAGGAAAGGAACTGGAAAAAAATACGAATCCATATTCTCTCCATCCTCGTTCTACAATCAGTTCTACTTCTCCGACAATGACGACGCACCTATTTTAATCTTGGATTGAAACCCTTATATTTACCATCTGCATAGAGCTAATAAATCATCCTCTCCACTATTCCGTGTTCTTGTCAAAGTCTTTGCTGACATTGACACCCTTTTTTCCATTTCAATCTCTACACATGTGAGCCAGCTTCTCAACATCTACATCTGCTTTACACAATAGAACCCAAAAAAATTTAATTCTTCTATTTTTGGTGCGCAACACCAAGCAATTGATCACGACCACAACATTCTCTCACTATTCCTGACGCGGGTGCTTCTATTCCACTCCACCAACAAATTGCCGCTTCGGTACGCGTACCACCGTGGCCTATCCACATTGTAGATCCGTTATCCTTAAGTAAAACGAGTTTTGTTTTTGAAACATTCATTTTTACTACGATGAACATGACATTAAAGAAATCGACAAATCTCATATAACCACCTAACCATTACGACGATCTCCCCCCCCCCCCACCCCTGTCGACGCTCACGATTTGTTGGAAAGCCACTTTGACCTTCACTTTTAGACTTCCGATTTTCACGTTCGACCTTCACTCTAAGACCCATGCTCACCACTATTCCACCTATGCCTCTTGCGCCAGCGTTAACGCTGCGCGAGATTCAAATGCGCGCTAGAGTTATGGGAGTGATATTTCTAACCACTAGGGAGGATTTTACTTACTATGAGCATTTGTCGTGATTCATTTTTCCCTAGTGGTTGGAAATACTTGTTCCGATATCTAAATTATAGTGCCACGTTAGCGTTAGAGCATGGTGCGCGCCACGCGCAGACAGATATTCATTTAGATATGGGTTATTCTTTTTTTCTTAATTGAATGTTCTACTATGAACTCGATTGAAGCGTGTTTTCCGCGGGCTCACTTTTGTTTGAATTGCGTTATTCGTGCTTGCTGCGCGGAAAAATGCACGCGTCGACGCATATTACTATATATTGAAGAGAAGGAGATTCCCTGCCATGTAGCGAATTTTCCTGGTTTTGTCATCGCAGCAGCAGCACAGACAAGTTACACTACCGTTCTCGCTGCAGCGACAGAACTACAACAACAAAACTTCGTGAAATTTTGGGGGAACGCGTCAGATCATCCACGCTGTGAGCAAGAATAACGCCTGCGACGACTATTCCTGCGCGTCATTCGCCGGAATCGAATTGTACTACCAAATCATAAGAGTTGCTTGATAGATTTTTACCAATTCTAGTATTTTCTTCGTTCATTGAGCGTTTTACCCTCTTCCTAAGCCTAATGCGTTCGTCTCATATGTTTCTCTTGCTGATTTCCGTCCTTGGTTCGAATCCTCTCTCTTTTGAGAGAGAGTATACAAATCAAAAATGAGAGGAAAGTAACGCACATTCGACAAAAAATTTGAAGAGAACGACAATTCATCTTCTAAACGTTGGCCCTCAGCTCGAGAGTATTCTCGATCGGACTATTTCAAGCGTCGTAACTGTGCACAACCGAATACATTCATCAAATGTAATGTGCACTCCATAGTTATGGAATTGTGGCATATAGTGATTGTTTAGCAGTCGGATTTGAGATCGCACTGCGAAACTACGGATTTTGAAGACTATAGGGCAGAGATTGACTCAGTTGAAGACTTTGTCAACGGTTGTTTAAATGTGGTGTTGACCCTCAACTTCGATGGCGTAAAATTCAAAAAACTAAGTCGGTCTGTTGTTGGATGTTGATTACCTTCAGAATCTGCCCATCAAATGAAAACATTCAGTTCTCCAGCGTGGCCTTTGTACCTACGTCCCGAAGGGTTACCATTCCACGAGAAAAATGAGTACGAGAACATCATATTAGCTGGCCTTATGTTTCTGAGAAAGACACCAACGGAGAAGCTTCTAATCGAATTGTTCTCAAGGTATACTTTGCGCATACGTTGTTACAAGCTTCTGTAGCCCTGATTCCCTTGCATGAGTCTCGTTCAGGTTTAAACACGTTCTCTTCTCGAAGAACTTGGCATTCATATCCTCGAGCGAAACCGCACTTGGAAATGTATCTCAAAAGTTTGTCACGGAGTCATAGACTTTAGTGCAAGACAATCTCCGTCAGAATCATGTACCTCAAATTTACAAAATGCAGGCGCTAAAAGTGCTGTACAATTCTCCACGTTGGAGATCCCATCAGGGTTGCCATTTGTGTTTGTTTCCTGGAAGGAGGATGGGTCGTAGAGTTTGCTGGTTTACTCGCTTCCCTCACCCACGGCGGACACGTTCATCCATTGTTGAAGACGCAGAAGCTTCTCAAAACGGTCTCAGTGTTATGTTAACTACATCACCTACGCAGCTCAGGTGGAGAATTGTCTTGTAAGTGGAATTCATAGGATACACACAAGTGATGGAATTGTTTACGATGGAGAAATGCCATCCAGATGCGCTTCACTTCTTATCTGAGGGCGTTACTTGTGACCTATTCAAAGGTGATGAACAAAGAAAGTAGGTGTGCGCATTCTGTGTTGTGGGATGAAAACACTTCATTCAGAAATGTTCTGGAGGTCGGGAACCCGAGTGCCAGAGCTACAGGTCCAACGAGACGCTTTGCCTGATCTCTGTGCCGAGCTTCACAAATCCACCAATTACACATACGCTTCCAAGTTTGCGCTTGGAATCGAGGACTTCTCATCTTCGACGGCATCCCAAAAAGATGCGTTGAATGTGACCAGTACTTTTATCTCTTCTGCATTCATGGAAGAATGAATGTTTCAGCTGATGTTTGTTTTATTTCCTCTAGTGGCAGCGCTTCAACTGTGCACGGATCCTCTCGGGAATGTGTGTTTGCTCTCCTACTGGATACTAGTCAGATCCCTAGAAAAGACCACCGACCTTAAGGATGACCACATACCTTTAATTAGAGGATTGGCATACGCAATGAAGTTCTTATGGTGCGAGGTATCCCGAACGCTCTTCACATCGAAAACCCATGTAAGGGACCTCGTTTCTTATAAGTCGTGTTCAGCTCGTTGATACCCATTAATGTAGTGTCTCTTGGACCACGCGCTGATTGAAGATCTATCCAGCAAAGGATCCCCCTATCACTGGTCAGCTTCTGGTTTCGAAATTATTCACCGTCGGCTGCGACTACGCATCTCCTAGACGATCACAAACTGCGAAGACGCAATTGTGAGAAAGTAGGTCATTTGCACAAAAGCAGCGTGCAATTTTGGAAGGGACAGGATGATGTATCTCATTCGTTTAGCTTCATACTGCATGAAGAGTTTTATAATATGATGAAGAAGGAGGCGGGGCGACCAGCAAATCCTCATTTTCAGGCGCTCTACCAAAAAATTACGAGTGCTTCTGCGAAAAGGTAAGGAGTGAGAATTGAGAATGTTTTCATGCACTCATACTGCTCCGATTAGGATACCAGTTCACCTGACTCTCAATTCTACTTGGTATGTGCCAGTGTCATCCGCTATATTGTTCCAAAGCATGCATGGTGCACATCAGTCATTGCTACTTCCTTATCGCCGTGATTGGGAGTTCAGGTACGCTGCTGCCTGCTAGCAAGTAACTTGGTTTGTGCATGCACTGCAGTGCTTTTGGGTGGAGTTCTGCTTTCAGCTCACGCATGTCTTGTAGCGGCACAGTTTACTCGTCACGATACTACTGGAAACGAAGGAGTGAAACCATGCAGGATTGTGTTTGCTTAGCTGAAGGGGATAACATAATTTTTGGAATTGTGATTGCATTTGCTTTCGAAAGTTGTTTATGTTGAAGCACGGTCTTTCTAGATGAATATGTAACTGAGAACCCTTTTGATAGCCTTCATTTAGCAATCTGTAATGGTCCCTCTCGTGCCCGATTAAGGGCATTTGGTGGAAAGACAAATTTTCATTTTCATTTTTATTTGGTGGACCTTCTGAAATGGCTTTTCTTGAAAGCCGCTTGAACATTCTGGTCAGCTCTTCTCAGTACCTTTTTGTAGAGCCGCGAACAAATGATGAGCCGACGCGATTTTCGGGTGATCATGGTTGATGACTTCAAACTGGATCATTTTTCACTGGAGGTATCCGATAATCTCGCATTTATTTTGGCTCGGAATCATCTTTTTAATGGACTGTGAGGTACTGGTTCGCGAAATTTTCTTCTGTCGGTTTTGATCCCCAAGGCAACCATGGTCGTGATAGCAGGTTGTTTCTTAGCGATCAAGTGTTAAGGTCAGTCGTGGAACCTAAATCGGGTCTTACCATTCGGACGTTGAGAGCAGAGAAGGATGCTCATTATACTACAATTTCGAAACGTTTGAATTCAATTAACAGGGTAGGAAGGGCACGGAGGTGAACACCACACGACCTGAATGATGACCAGAGTCTCACCTGTTATGACATCTTCTCTAATTTAATTTTTCGTCCCAAAATGACTCATTTCTAGACCATATAAGTACCGCAAATGAAGCTTGTTTTCTGAGCGATAACAAGAAATGCGAATGGGTTTAGGTAGAGACGTTTTTCCTAATTTTTCCTAAACCAGATCCTCTCTCTTGGAGGGTGTATCAGGAAATTGGTGGTGCTGCAAGGGTGTGATTGACTGCGGCCTTTTCCAACCTAGTCAACCGTTGACAGCACAGTCCTGGTAATCTAATTTCGAGTTGATGTCCAAAGTTCTGCTCTAGGTATGGTCGGCAGAGGCGAACAGAATCAGATTTTCCCTTCTCCATGTTAGCGCTAAGCCTCTCATTTGAAATCTCACCCGGTAAAAACAGGCGCGGTAAGGCTTCGAGGTTCTTATTCATACTTCTCATTCCTCAGACCTTTCCCTTACCGACTATCACTTTCCCCAAGGGCCAAATGCCAATCTGCAACAGCGGCAGACTGCTGATTTAGAGCATGCCGAAATCGCTATCCAAATGTTTTTAGATTTTTATGATCTCAGTTTTCATTGCAAAGGCACATTATGTTTACTACATTGTTAGTGGAGATTTAGCGAATTGAAAGGAAATTAAACTTATAGAAAATGTTGTGTTTTGACCTAGTTATGGCACTTTGAAATGAAGTGTTCGTTTCGGCAAATAATTCCGCACCAACCTGATATTTTATTTACTTACTGGACGGTATACTCAGCTCCTCTCGGGAGTTTTGCTACCCGTTTATTTCACACAGGTGAGGACAGTTGTCACCACCGAGAAAGCCGCAGTGTTCCAGTGTAGGGAACTGGTAATGAAACTTGCTACGGGACCGTTAGCTATACCTCGTCCTCACCAGAACTGAACATCCAGAATTAGGCGTCTTAGTCGTGGAGTATCGATGTCAAAATTTTCAAAAATCTCAATGACGAAGACTCCGTCCAGAGACAGAGTCGCACTTCGCTGTTATTTTGGAGTTAATTCATCCCAGGCCTGCTTAATCAGCTGTCTCCTACGTTGAAATTACCAGCCAACCATTCCATTGGGTCATCTCCTTCAGACGTGAGAGTTTCACCCATTCTTGCCGAGAAGACCACTCTTAGAACAGGTTTCCACGCAGTTGTGTAACCATTTACGAATGATATTGTTCTCATTTACTCACGAAGATCCGATTTCCATAAAAAATCTCAGGAAAATTTCTGGGGTTTGATACATAGCATGGTCAAAGCTCATACATAGTAACATTTTTATGTGCAATTTTTGTGCTACGTCTTATGTGTGCTTCCTCAGAACTTCAAGCGTCTTGGTGTCCGAAACGTCTTCCACATTAGGTCGTATCTCCAGTTAGTTTTGTTTACTTTTATAAAAGAAATTGAGTTTAAAAAATTGAAAGGTTCAGACAAAAAATTTTATGCTGAAAAATTCGGTCTCTAGTGTGGGAATAACTTTTTTTTATTAATCGACAAATTTGAAATCAAAGCACTAAATAGTACCACATCTTCATAGAGGGTCTGTAATCACAGATTTCTAACAGTTGTTTTATTAAAGTGGATTCAATAAAGAGTTTTATCAGCCTTCGTTGCCCACATGTTGAATGGTCGAAGGTAGTCTGCAGCAGGTAGATGTTCCAACTTCCTGAACATTTTCATATCTATGTTTGATATAAACATTTCAATGATATTTTGGAATCCACGATATTTCATCCCTCACCGGTGCTGGTCTGATTTTGGATTCTTGAGGAAATCATGGAATGCCTTGTCATCGAAGCCAATGGCAGCCGCCTGAATATAGCAGTTGCAGGTGAATATTTCTTACGAGTGAGAGTTTACGAGCTATGACCTATCTTTGTAAGATGGCTCTATATCCAATGATTCAGTTTCAAGCGAACATATCCATGCACCTGCATGGATTTTTAGGAGCCAGCACTTCGGGCACAGTGGTTTTTATCTACGCCTGAGCTTGTCCCCCCAGGGCATCAACGACGAAATTGTGCATCGGTCCATCGCCTAGTGCAGAGAGGTCATAGAAGAGTTGATTTTGGGCGGAAGTGTAGTGAAACATTGTAATGAACTATCAACTCTATTTTCGAAGATTCAAGATTTGATGATGGGCGATAATTTATTACATAGGTCATAGTTCTCAATGAATGCTCCAAATTTTCACTCATTTAGTGTTTTTTTGCTACATTTTTCCTTGCTTTGCCGTTTCTCGAGGACTTTGCTAGCAAATTCCAAAGCCATGAAAATCGCTGCCCACCTGTTCTGCAGTCGCTCCATAGTAAATTGCATCTAATCGTGCCCATAAACATGCTCCCATGCACATGGGACAAGGATAGCAAGAAGTGTACATCGTGTATCCAGACAGATCGAATGTGCCTGCAGAGAAAGCTGGATCATGACGCGACTTATATTCTTCCTTGTTGTCCTGTTCTACGTATTTTTAGTTTTTTTTTTTGAATCAAGGGAATTTTTGAAGAAAATGTCAGCAGGCAGCAATGACAACATGCTGGTGATGTTCAGAGAGTGTCCGAAGAATTTCCCATTCTGAGGTCGTGAAAGAAGAATAGCGAAAGCTAAAGGTTTATAAAACCAGTAATAGTCTTCTTTCGATGGACTCTCCTATATGTACGTGGTTGTTGAGTTGTTATAGTCGATTAGATAAGAGGTAAAGAGTAGGTAAGATAGGTACTTGAAGGTAAAACCGCAGTGTCTTGTTCGGCCAATTGCTCATAGAGGCGCTGTCGATGTCTTTGAATTTTTTAAAAATCACTCCGATGTTATAAATTTACAAATTATTAGCAACTCAACCGATTTTCAACGCAATGGAAGCCAGAATAATACCACCATTACCTCTACAGTCCCAAAACTAGTGCTACGAGAGCTCTATGGCAGTGTGTTCCTCACAATGTTGGGAGCCTTCTTACAAAGGTTGTGATCATGGCAAGAGAATACAATGCAACTTCGTTCCTTTGCTCTATTCAAAGTTGCATTGTGTCTGTGGTCTTGAATCTGGGATCTTGAGCATTATGGTAGCATTAAAGGAACATTTCCGACAATCCTGTTAAACCATTAGCACTAAAACTTTCCCCATTACTAAGATGTAGCAAACTGAAAGTCCAAAAACCAGGATCAGCTGGACCATTGGTTGGACGTTCGATCGAATTGCGACAATACAGGGTTGCTGCCAGTTGGTTAGCCTCGCAATTGTTTCTCTTCCTTTTATTTCAAAGCTTTTCTCCGCTCTCAGCCTTCATTTTTTTCCATAATGTTTGTTACATTAGATTCTCTCTTCTATCCACTTTACTGTGCGTGTGCTTGTTGATCTACATGGGGAGTGATATTTGTTGATTATTAATTTTCGAATTCTTTGATTATCTTGGGACGTAATTCGATTCGTTTCTCAATGGCACCTTTATTCGTCAGCACATCTCTTCTACTAGAGTTTCTCTCTTTTCATTTACACCAAAAAAAGCTGTAGAATAATGTGAATATGTACATCGCCGCCGAAACAGCTGGGAAAGAAGGCAACCCTATCGATTTCTCCGGTCCACTCTCCACGCTAGCAAAACTTGGCACACTGTTCCGAGACGTTAGCTTAAGAGATTCCATAAGATAGAGCTTCTAATGTTTTGGTGAATTTTCGCATGGAAATGATGTTGCATGCTTGACTACCCTAGGTAACGATGAACTTTCGAGGTCGAACAACTCCTTAGGGGCTGGCTTCAATAGAATTTCTCTGCTGCTTGGTTCTGAGTAAAAAGCAGTGAAACAAGAGATTTCGAGGAAGAAAATTCAAACTTTAAAAAGCTGTCGGTTAACAGCCATTCATGCACATCTGATCCGTGTCGCTTCTTACTGGCAAATCCTGAGATCCATTGCTAATAACTTACCTATACATTTTAACAAGTGATAGATTTGATGGATGCTCTTGCTAGTGTTTGACAGAACTGGTGGTGGCTGAATTGGAGAGGTTGGAACCTTACCGCCTTCTTTTGTTTTTGGAATTAGAATTGAGTATTGTATTAGAGTAAAAACTGTAAATTTTTGCCACCTATAACCCATTGCTTTCTATACCTTCCGGCAAATTAATGAAGGTTCCAAACTGCAGCATTTTGAAAACTTGCATCGAAAATATGTATATATGAATACAGGGCAACTCAGCTTTAACTTACCAAGCTTCTTGCAGGCATTTCTAATTGTGGTCACTTCAGCATGAGCAGTTGGGTCGTTGCTGACCAAAACCTGAAAATTCTTGATTTTTCCTTTTCAACATCTTATCTTGCCACTGTAATGCTAAAAATATCCATCCCATTGTTGAGTTGTTGAATGGAGGTCATAATTTTTTTTCTGCCATTCCTGTTTATTCAAGTTTATCTCTTAAAATTGTACACATTATTCGCAAGAGAAAGTGATTTCAAGTGATTCATGAGGCGCAGTCGCATCGAAAGAAATTCAAGGACAACTGATGCATGATTAGTCTTCTTGCTATTGCAAGACGATGCCCTAGTCAAAGGTGTGGTCAAGGAGAAAAAAAACTACTGTGCTTTGTATGCTGCTGCTACCTCCAGGTTGTTTGGTGGAACTACTGTTTTTTCTACACGTTTATGCCTTCTTGATCGCAGTGGATTTGGACTGAATGCCAAAATGAGCTAGAACCATTCTCAAAAAAACGGAGAGCAAGTTATTCTCCAGCACGCACCTCCAAGTATTTTCGAGCAAGGTCAAAGATAAAAATAAAATTAATCGGCGATAACTGTATATTTGTTCGCTAACAAATCAATAGCAGAAGGTTGCTAATCATTTGGGAATCGAACACTCATAAACATGGTTCATCTAAAACCGTCAATCTATCAAGGTAAAACTTCAAGAAGGAATGGGTTTATCAATACGAGATTCTCTCGATTTACTCATGTGCTTTAGGGAAAATATCTTACGGTGAGATGATGATCTGAAAAAGAGTAACTAGCTCACCATATTATGTCCAGTGGCGACGATTTTGCCATCTTTAACTATAACTGCACCAAACGGACCTCCATCACCGGCATTAATTCCGGTACATGCCTCTTCGATAGCTGCTTTCATATGCTCATTACCTGAATGGGCAAGATTGTTTTTGTTCTGGAAAAAAAACCAAGAAGACGGAGAAGTGAATTTGATTGGAAAACTCGCAGGATTAAAGGACTTCCCATAAATTTTTTGGATTTTTAGGGCGGAAAAAAGTGAAGTTATTGAAAATAACTTTGTTGAAATGAGCTGTCTACGGTCAAAAAATAGAGAATTCATCTGATACGTACATTAAGTGAATTACTACGTACTGCATCTGACAATGCTCTTGTGGTATTGATGAATAGTATGTATTATCATATTATTCTAATGCTTTTAACAATCCTCAGAGCAAAAAGGGGTACTTCAGCTTCAGCTGGGATATCATGGGTCCTGGTTATTTAATTATACGGGTAGAACTGAATTGAATTTTGCTGTCATCAAAACCATCAAATAGCTTGACCTCTTTTTTTTCATAATTTTCTCGGAAACTGAATATGCACCTCTTCGAATTACATATTTTGATACTCCAGGTTTTGATTGACACCAGATTCGATTACGACGTCACAACTATTCGAAGCTTAATCCATGTCCGTATAGGGAATTGACTATATATTTCATTTATAAGCATATGTATTTCATTTATAAACAACGGTTTAACTTTATTTCATAATATGGATCCTGGGTGTAAAAGTGTAGGCACTTACTTCGAGAAAATTCATTGTTGCACGGGAATACTTGTTGCCCTTATCATCTCCAGGGTCTAATAAAACAACCGTGAAAATTTCAACTGATAAGGTGAAAATGTGAAAAAATTCGCAGATATGGAGGGACAATTGAAAAAAAACTTTGGCCACGCAAATTCCATGGTGAGGTATGGAAACCGAGGAACGCACATAGTTGCAGGTGTTCTAATGCATTGAAAACAATGGGGGAACACAGCACACAGTCATTCTCATTGATTTTAGGAGAGACTTTTTCATGTTGACGGTTTCTTTGTGAGAAGTGGGAGGGCACTGTAAACCCAGTTAACAGTTGTTGAGAAGAAATAGCTATCAACGGTATTCCCATTTATTGATAGAATTTTCTGTGAACTGTCATTCTAGGTTCAGCACTGCGCTCAGAAAGGGCACAGTGTTCAATTTTACCTTAGGACTATTTGGTCCCTTAGGATAGGATGGCCGAGTAGCGCAGGGTGAAAATGGAAGGAGATTAAAATGAAAACATGCTGCAGCTCAGCCTATTGAAATGTTGAAGCACATAAAACCTCTTATGTTTTGTGAATGCTGCTGGCTGCGCTTTTATAACTTCAGCAGGATATTTGGAACTATCGCTCAGGTCCCGAAACCCACAAAATAACGGATGTGAAAATAATCGCAGGTCTCCCTTTGAAAAAAGATTGAGGAGCAGATATTCACGCTCACACGCTGATGTTCACTTTCATGTTGCTGCCATAAACGAGTGGAGCAATAGAGCAGAAAACGGCTTCGAGAAAGACGGGAAATAATGAATGAGAAGAGATATTGTGTTCTATTAACACTAGAGGACGGACCCAAATTGTGTGACAACACTCATTTTTCCTCTAAAGAAGCATGTTCTGCCTTCAACTGAAGCTTACTTTGAAGCTTGTATATACACTTTTACCAAGAAAGAGCTCAAAGGGCTCCCGCTCACAGCTCACGTTTAGTCCACGATGCCATGAATATAAATATTTTAGAACTTAGTTGCATCATCGAATGCCGGCCACCCAAGTGGGCAGACATCAATCAACAGGGTTAAACAGTTCACATGCCAAATAGGCTACTTCGCTGGAAACATCTAAAAACCGTGAACGAATTGAACCTCGGAACGGAAACGGACGAAACATTTTGTGCACCGCGGCCAACGACCTTGAGATCATATTACGACAGTGCCTTAGTGCCTGTGACAGAGGATATCTCCAGATGAATTGTCATTTCTTCATCACGTGAGAAGAAAGAAACTCGTTCGTGAATTTTGAAATGATCGGAAGGTTCCTTTATAGGCAATAAACAAAAGCCTTGGGCGGCGATAAACATAAATATTATGACTTTCCAAATTACACACAACTTGCATTTCTGTGTGCTGCTTCCGTTGTAATCGGATTTTGGTCCACTCTGTAAGTAATGGGGAACTCTTTTATGAGCCTCTTCTAAGACGAAGATAAGGAGCCTTGATAAAAGGAAATGAAAAAGAAAATGGAAACCCAGTACTGCAGCACGGTAACCAGAGTACTCTTTTGCTGCTGCAGCCCCTCCATACCTATTGGAGAGGTAGTTAACATTTATGTGACAACTAGCTGCCGTACCCGGCTTTGCCCGGGTGTTTTACTACCTTGGCTACATCACACTGCTGAGGCCAATTACTATCACCGATAAATCCATTAAAACATTGAAATCTCCATAATTTTGGTGATCAGCATGTTAGCGAAGCCCAAGTGACCCTTCCCCATCGACTTGTGGGCGAAAAGTTAGCAAAGCTATTTTGGTGACATTGAATCGATGCATTCGTACAAAGTGGTTGTCATATTCATCTTCAGCGTGTCGAAGAACCCCAGGAGGCATGTCTTCACCGCTCCATTGGGCGGAAGAGCCAAAAATCAATAAAATCGATAAATCGCTATTTCATGCAAAATGGTTGTCATATACATGTTCAGCGTATTGAGAAACCCCAGTAGACATGTCTTCACAGCTCCATTGGGCAGAAGAGCGAAAAATCAATAAAATCCATAAATCAATATTTCGTGCAAAATGGTTGCCATATTCGTATTCAGCGTATTGAGGAACCCAGGATACATGTCCATGTCCCTCCCCGATCGAAAATGGGAAAAAATCGATAAATCAATATTTCGTGCAGAATGGTTGCCATATTCGTGTTCAGCGCATTGAGATACCCCAGAAGACATGTTCCCACCGACCCCTGGGCAAAAATAACGAAAAATCAATAAAATCGATATAATCGATAAATCAATCGATAATCCCAGGTGCAAAGTAGCCTATGACCTCCGCCGGGCCCCAAAGAACCTACATGCAAAATTTGGTCCCGATCGGTTCAGCCTCCGCGATTTCTATTCATTACATACATACACACACACACACATACAAACTTTCACTTTTATATATACAGATAATTATATAGCGAAAAGACTAAAGGAATTCAGTACCAGAGAAAAAAGACTTCAGAAAATATTGAGTTCCTCTATTTTAAAAATAAGGCGTTAATCTATTTTCTTATTCCCACCCTTACGCTGATCAGAAAGGCTCTAAAAACCTTTTTTTCCGCGATATTTTATAGAGGGTATTCTCTAATCTATTCTATTCTTCATTATTCGTATTCTGTCATGAATATTTTCACCTTTTCTCGATCAGCTCACATTTTATTTCTCGTAGGATCGATATCTTCGCAAAAGATTGTGTTTACTTATGAAATTGAAAGCTTCTTCGGAGAACGTTGATCTACTGGGGGTACTGCAGAACCACTAATTACCCAAAGAGCACGTTTTTCTGCTTTTCTTAGTTCGAACTTCGATCATGTGCTGCTCACATATTTGCTAAGTGAATTGAGAGAGACTCTCGCTAGCGATCCGATACATTGAGCAAATGGAAAGCAAATGAACTGTGGAGTCACTCCCGCCGTCACAAGAAAATGAACAATATGCTGCGTTGTAATAATTTAGTGGGAGGTCTAATAAATTACAAGAAAGTATGAGATTGTGAAACACACTACCAGCAAGAGAAATTAGGGGTAGAATGTGATTATTGTTGTTGATTAGGATATCAAATCAGCTTTTAGCTAAGAAATATGTCTTTTGCCTAAAAATAAGTATAATGGCAGGAAGAATTCTTAAAAATATCTGCGCCCTATTTACTACTTATTAACACAGACAGTGTCCGTGTAAGGTTAAACAGCGTAACACAACATAAACGTAACATCAATATCCAAGCATTGTACAACGCACCCCAAACATTACTTGAGATTTAAGACACACAGTGAGGTAAAACATTGAGATTAGTTAAGGAGATAGTAAGGAATAAAAAGATCATTAGGAAAACATGATTGACTCTCTTTAGGACTTCATGTACTCCTCCAAAGTGTTTTGAAATGTTACTAGTTTACTCGGAATGATTAACTCCTTGATAAGTACTTCGAAATCAGGCCCTGCTCTGTTGACTAGAAAGTGTTTCCTAATATTCTTCCTAGCCCTTTTCAATACAACGTCATGGATGGGAAAACAACGACCTCACAACGTCATGGATGGGAAAAGCCAATATGTATGCGGGATAACATAGCCCCATGAAGTCTCAAAAATCAGGTCATTCTTGTATATAAGAGCTAGGCGGCGTCGTCAACGAGCTTGGAACAGTCTAGAAATTGAGCTACATAACAGATAAAAGTCGAATAAATTTAATTAATTCAATAAACAATTTAGGGGACCAATCGAAGATCGAATAGTTCAGAACAGTTATATAGTTTTTCTTTTCCCCTTCCCATCAAAGTCTATAGCGCTCTCCCTAACAGTTTCATATTTGATTTATTCAAAATCGAACATTCGCATATTGATTAGTGATTATATGTCAACATCATTCGCGCGATGAGTGATGCTCTATGCTGGGATACAAACCAGAAGATTGAAGGGAAATAAATGCCCCTATCCAGTTCTCAACAAATCGATACGTATCTTCTCTCATCCGACCGGATCGGACTCCGATGCACTCTAAATGTAGCTTAATGCATTATTATTCGGTCAGCACAGTGCTAGAAATTGAGCAAAAATCAGTACTAGCGCTCAGTATGTAGTTATTCATCTCCATATCAGAGGCCCGGTAAATTGCAATTAAAAATTGTTCTACAGCTGACTTTAGGAGTATTTTATTGTATCTGCAGTATTGAAGTCATAATGAAGTGCATTTCTTCTCTTCTCAATCAGTCTCAGTCTGATTTCAAATAACAGTTGCCGCAGAAGCAAGGAACCAGTTAAAGCAAAGCCTATGAGAAGGTAAAAGACACAAGAGGAATAGAATCCTTTTGCCGACAGACAATTTCTCATAAGAAAAACAGCAGTGCTACTAACCTGCGGCGTCCATGACTTATGAGCGAATAGTGGACTGTTTGAATGCGCCGGAAATCGTACGTTTGTCCTTGTGGCACGCCCACCCGCACAGGTTCGCCCTTGTTCTCTCCCGTGTGAATAATCGGTTTTTATCGCACGAATTGATTTCGCACATCGATTCTCCAATGATTTCGTCTGGCAAACGGCTTATGTGTAAAAACACAGTGGCGCGGAGTCTATTTACTAGCTGCGTTTCCGCTACGTCACTTTGGCAGCATGGATGTTTGGACGGGAACAAGCGACAGCGTGATTTTCACATAACCATTTCTGTACCATTTCTGTACTTACTACTGCGTACGTAAACTAAGTTATTCCTATACTTAGGACCTAATAAGGACAGAATAATTCATTAATTTGATTACCAATTCGGAATCCGATCCAAAAAAATTCGAATGCTCAAAGAAGAGAGAGTACGAGGAATTCCGACCTATCCGATATTGAATTTTCGAATCCGACTATATCGGATGCACTAATCGTTCCTAGATATAGTCCTTCCTGTTGCTGACTATACGCATTCCTTTTCACAAGAATTTTTACCTCTTTTTTCGAGCAAAATAGGTTACTTTACTAATAGGGTGGTTCAACTGTTGTGATAACTTCTTCTTTTTCTACTACTGGAACGCAATTTTTCGTTTCAAATTTCTGTTCATCAAACAAAATACCGTCCAGGAAGTTTTTGGAAGGCACATTTAGTGCTAGACATCCTAAGACGTCGGCCAAATTTCGACAAATCTTCTTAGGAAATCATCTGAAATTTTCAAAACAATCTACAAATGCATCATCGCGCGACAGATGCATACATGTACAGTGGACGGCAGTGGTGGTGGTTCATTCGCGGCCTCGAGAAGGACGCAGCGCGACCTCGCCGCGCGCCGGGATATGTGTCCTCGCCGCCGGGATGCTATTTCTAGGGTCTTTTCTTCCCGATTCCCTAGAAAATCCTTAAAATCGGGTACGAAAGTTGCTAGAAATTGCGTAAAAGCAGCAGAACACATAGGTTACGGCACGCTCGACGCAGTTGCGCGACGTCCTTCTCGAGGCCGCAGATGGGCCAACGCCATTGACGTCTACTGTACATGTATATAATGTGCTAATTGGTCGGTAGGGACATGTCTTCTGGAGTTCCTCAATATGCTGAGTGCGAATGTGACAATCGTTTTGCACGGAATATTGATTTATCGATTTTATTGATTTTTGGCTCTTGCGCCCCGTGGAGCGGTGAAGACATCTCTCCTGGAGTTCCTCGATACGCTGAGTATGAATATGACAACCAGTTTGTACGAATACATCGATTCAATGTCACCGAAATAACGTTGCTAACTTCTCGTCGACAAGTCGATGAGGGGTTACCTGGGTCTCGCTATAGCGAGACGTTGCTAACTTCTCATCGACTTTCGTACCACGGTGGGCCCACCGTTATCCCATGGTTAATGTTCGGCACGTCAACCATGGGCAAACGGTGGGGCCACCCTGGGCTAACTAGGGGATTCATGAGGGGGAACAGTGGGATTTCCGTGGAGAAACTGGGGTATTTCCAGGGATTTTCCAGGGTTTAATCGTGGTATTTCCGAGGGTTAGTCAGGGCACTTCTATGGGTTAATCGGGGTAATTCGACGAGTCAGGCGGGGGTCATCATGCTCTTCCGCCCACATTCTCATCGTGTCCTGATCGCCTTTTTCTGGATAAACACCACATAACAGCATAGTGATTTATTTCCAACATATTGCCATTCAAAAAATAGTACAATCATGACTGCATCAGAGCAACAATGTTTCGCGAGGATAAACACCACATAACAGCATAGTGATTTATTTCCAACATATTGCCATTCAAAAAATAGTACAATCATGACTGCATCAGAGCAACAATGTTTCGCGAGTGGGGAGAAACCAAGGACTTTGCATTTCTATGTGGCCTGAATATGAGCAGGATTTTCATCCATTTGGAACGAACATTTCGGAGGTTATCTGCTCACGTACTTGGACAGGCCTTCTTCCTCGTGAAGAAGTCAGAAGGAATGTACGATATTTGAGCATTCACGAATGTCGACTCAATTACTCCTCTTCTAACAATTAGTTACGATATGTACTCACTGATTGCCGCAAAGAATACCTAAAAGAGCTAGTACTGAAGTAAGCACTGAAACAAAACCCTCACTTGATCAAGGAGAGTTCGCATCATACTTTTGCTACAATCGTTTTCGCCGTTTGTCGTGCCGGAGTCTCAGAGTTAGTAGAGGTCCACAGGAACACACCACAAGCGGGAGCGGAATCGGATGAATGGATTGGAACCAGCAAACACAATGAATGATGATGTTTTCATCAAATACCTATGTCATTCTGCAAACACGCTCCCGCTGGACCGGTCTTTAGATGAGGTAAAGGTGGGCAAATGGTGGGCCTTGGTGGTTAAAACGGGGAGTAAGGAGGAATTGGGATAGGTGGGATAACGGTGGGCAAACGGAGGGCAAAAGGTGGTTCAACCGTGGAAAAAACGGAATTGTGGGCTAATAGTGGGCAAAGCGTGGGCAAACGGAGGTTCCACCATGGATTCTCAGAGCACGGCGGGCCCACCGTGGGGAAAGGGTGGGCGCACCGTGGGACTGATGACAATGGTGGGCTAGCGGTGGGATAAGTGGGGGCGGACATCATAATCGGGGGATATCTGGGGGATAACTGGAGGATAACGGTGGGCCCACTGTCGGTTGGGGGCCCACCGTGGGATAACGGAGGGCCCACCGTGGTACGAAAGTTCGCTAACATGCTGATCACCAAAATTATGGAGATTTTAATGAATCTATCGATGATAGTAATTAGCCTCAGCAGCGTGATGTAGCCAAGGTAGTAAAGCACCCGAGCGAAGTGGGGTTCGGCAGTTAGCTGATTTATAATTCCACGCAATTTTCCCTTGAAAGCAGCACTCGAGCTGAAGAAGTTTCCTCGCATTTGGGCTCATTTTAAAGGTGCCATCAATTGGAGTGTAACTGTAGAAGGAATCACTCCCAATCGTGCAGTCACTCAATTAATAAAACTCGTACGCATGTACAAATGCGCCCACCACGCTCAACCCCGCACCATTCTCTCTGATCATATGCGGCTGTGATTCTCAGCTGATACAGGATCGATCAGGATTTTGCTACAGCGGTGATCCTTTCCACACCTCGGTGGCTCACACCCACTCAGACATTCGGGCGCGATTCCCGCCTGACAAAACGCTCCTTTTTCATTTTCGCGACAAAATCCAGTGCACCGACGGGAGACACCATTTTGGTATTATTGCGGGATCGATCGGAAAATATTGCAGGATTGCGATCGTCACGTGGCGGTATACCTCCAGCGAGGGGTATATAAGGGCATCAGTTTGTAGGTAGACCTCAGTCTACTTTCCGCTTCGGCGGAGAGTGGAGTCCTACGGGACTCGTCTGGCCCATTGAGGCCCGGTTGAAACCGTGGCCCAGTGCAGGGACCAGGCGAGATGCGTGGGGAGCGGTCGCGCGCAGATGCGGCTCGGATGCAGAAGTGCGTCCTGATCCGCTAGTAGCGACCGGCGTCGGCGGATGGAGTGCGTGCGCTCTTGAACTCGACGCGCATTTTTGCTTTCTTGTGCTTTTCCGTTCCGGGACAAAGTTCGATCTCCCGGATCATGATGCTGAGTATCATCGTCGGGACAAAATCCGGTCTCCAGCCGGAGCTCGCGGGACAAAATTGGGATGTTGCAGGACAAAAAGGCGCAATTTTTGATGACTCCCGCTCACACTCGAGCGGGAATCATGATTTTATCAGGCGGGACTCGCGCCCGAATGTCTGAGCATCTCAGGCGATAAATCTTGTTCACATGGGCATTTATAGGCAATATACAACATAGTGTTTCTCACAAACCTTGTCTTTTTGAATGGCCTTTTCTCCACTACGGCAGAAGAGTAGCCTCCAGAGTAGAATTTCATGAAAAAAAAATCAACGTTTTTCATCGTGAGTGCTGTCTTTAAGCTTCTATCCAGTTTGATGGGCATATCTCCACTAGGCTCAATGAATACGAAGGGCACTGTTGTTATGGGTATTTTATTTGCTGATTTTTTCAAGCTCGGTTTCAGGCTTGATGGAAACATGCGCACTGAGGTACGCTGAAAATTAATAAGACGAGGATTCTGTACAACAACCAAGAGGATACACTTCATCAAGTTGTTATTATCGTGCCCTCGAACACCTGTGTTCCACATGAGTTGAACTATACTACAGCTGGAGTATGGCGTGCGTCAGCCGTATGCCCACATAATCTCTTCTTACAAAATTGCAACTAACAAAATCATAATCAACAAGATGGAACGCCAGCGAAATGTCGGAAGCTGCTCTGCGCTCTACGCTTGGGACTGGGTCAGCATTAATCGCTTGGCTAGAAAAATCAAATACATCCAGTTAATAAATATTTTAGAAGCCCTTCTGGTGAATCGAATATTCTAACAACAAAAAGACCTTTTCCGGGCTGTGAAGATCTGCCTCTTCTGGACATCATAGTTTTCAATTCATTCCAAATCGAATATTCGAATATCGAAATGAAGTACATTACACACTGTTCGCAGTGGCGGTGAAAGGGAAAGGGGCGTCCTCCTCTCTTCGAGAATGGGTCTTCAAGTTTTTGAAATTATAATACTTTATAGAATATTTAAAAATTTCGCATGAGCTTATTTTAATTGCGAATCTTTTTGTTATTTTTTAAATGTTCGTCTTAACTTATTCGGCATTGAAAGCTATGTTTCTGCTGATTTAATTCTTCTATCTGGGTACCCAGAGTGAAGGAGTTGTCACTTTTATTCTCACGCCTCGTTGCTACCCACTCCTGCGTCCGACACTGCATTTCGCGATACACCAGACACATTTAGGCCGACTGTTCACACTACGAATCCGTAGCTATAGCTATAGGGACCAGCCGTCACCCAGAAAATTGTTAACAGTTCTAATACAACTTATACGAGCGTCATGCGAGCCCACTCGGAAAGGATTTTTTCATGAGGACGTGGTATGCACGAAATGAGTCCTCACGCCACTACTCAGAACCCAAAAAACCAGTTTCTGATCACATCAACAACGGAAGTGTGAAGACAAGTTGTCGACAAGCTTTCGGGGAAGCAACTTTCAGACTTCTGTCTCTACCACTAAACCATTTCTGTCTCTACCAGTTCGCGCTTTCTCTCACGCTGAATTTTTGATTACCTTATTGATCATATCGATTTTGCTCAGAAACAGAAGAATACTGAATATATCGATCTTATTGATTTTCCGCTATTCTTACTCAGTGCACGGTGAAGACATGTCTCCCAGGGTTCTTCTATACGCTGACGCACAGATATGGCAGTATTACGGATCACAGAATCGGTTTATTGATTTTGTTTCACTCTTGCTCAGGGGTCATTGCGGACAAGTCAAATGGAGTTCTCTAGTGCGTCCATTTTGCACGAAATATCGATTTATCGATCCCATTAATTCTTCGCAGTTCTTCGTCCTCCGTTTTGCGAGTCAGTAAAGAGTGTCTACTGGGGTTCCCCAATATGCTGAACACGAATAACGCGAGCGTTTCAGAAGAATTTGCTAATTAAGCAACCTTATCTGTTTCTTGGCCATTGTGAGTAGAAAAGGGTCTTCTAGACTGGTCATCAAAATAATGAGCACTTTGATAGGATTCACTGATTTTAACAATTGTTGTCATCAGTGTTAAATAGCCGGAAAAAATAAAACACCCAAGCAAACTGAACACATCGTCTTGTAAATATATATGTATTTTTTAATACACAACTACTTTGAGATTTGACATTATACGCAAAATCCGTCTACTTCTGAAACATTCGAGTAACCCCTTGAATTTTCTGCACGCTTCCTCAATTTATTCATGATTTTTCAAATGTTCTCATGGGTTAATCTTAACATAAATCTGACTGCAGATTTTCTTGATTGGTCACGCTTCTTTTCATCACCCGCCAACCATCGAGCAAATTTTTTGCATCTGCTATTGCTATACCCTACAAGAAAGTGCACTGTGCATTTTCATGGTCAGTTGTTAAACCATTCACAGGTGCTTGGGTGCTTTGGAGTATTCATCATAATCGGAGTTCTCATGTTCGTAGCAATCTACGTACATCTATGAGAAACGTAAGAAACGCAGATGTTCGTTTTTCTTTCATGGACATTATTAAATGCATACTATTTGTAGCGTGAGCGAAATTTCATTCGTTTATGCAAACATCAGGACATATGACTGGTACATGTCAACAAAATATTTTTTGCGAGAAAACGGCTTAGATATTGCTGGAACCAATGATGATATGATTGGACATGAACAAGAAGAAGGCGAAGAAACTTAAAAAAAACTACTGGATATGTAGTAATAACTCCTTGAAAGAGAAAAGAAAAAAGTGGGCGTACGATGAAGAAAAGTGAAGAAATGCAAAGGGATTGCTCCAGAAGTAGTGAGACTTCAAGTGTTTTTCAAGTGCGGATTGAACCACAACATCTCACACCCATCTGACACAGCCGCTATCATCTCATAGGTCAGTTCAAGCCTATACAGGGTGTCCAAACTCGATATCATGCGCTTAACCTCGTTCAAAAACCTATCATCGTGACACAAGAACTGCGCCGTTGTGTTTTGCTCGAAAAAGCACAGCCACACGTTCAACCCAAACACAAACTCTTCACTTTCAATGATATCGGGGAGGGTCTGCTCGAGGTGAGCTGCCTCTAACGGTGTAATGATGTAAGTTTTGCCCTCATGTTCAAAACGAGCCGAGTTCTCCGACGTCGATCGGCTACCGCACGACGTCAGATCGTCGACATTCAGTGTCGACAACAGAACAGCACTCTGATTACTCGCCGCGATGTGACGTGCGATTCGCTCGCCCAACTTCCGCCATTCACTGTTCGTCTCCACTTGAACCTTGTCGCCGAGCACATCAACCAGGTAGAGGTTTGGTTTGAGCTCGCTGTATTTGAAGTCATCGAACAGGACGTTGCGAATTGAGGGTGAGTCCATGCAGCTGGGATGAAAATTCAGCAGTAATGTACCTGGAAAAAGTTGAAAAATTCCCGAATTTGAAAAAAAAACTGGTGTTTAGATCTTGCTCCTCAAGAAAGATCCCTCAAATAATGGCACCACAATGAATGAGGACTAAATTAGAAAAACTATGATAAGTTTATTCTAGACTACTCCACCAACTTAATGTGAGCTTTAAGAGCAATAACAGGAAGAAAGCAAAAACAAGCAGCAGAGGAAATGGACATAGTATTCGTCGCAATTAGGAAAAAGCATTTATTTACAAAACTGAAATGAGATTCTCAGCGTTATTTCTTGTGAAATATTTGGTGAGGTGAGCATTACTCAGACAAATCCTCGCTGGTCGCGCGCATCAGGTCTCCGCGAGAAGCGAGTCCTGCCTCGCTTCGCGCGGAGCAGAAGGAAATAACACAGTTTTGAAAGCGCAGGTCGGTAAAGTCGCTCGATTCTCCTGGAGAACTAATTCGCTCGGCGCGGGGCAAACGAGGGACGATTTTTGAAGGACGCAGATAACGAAAAACGCTTGCTCGGCGCGCGCGACAACATCGCACTGTGCTCGCGAGAACAGATCTTCACCAGCAAGAAATACGAAAAAAACTGAAGAAGAAACCTCGCGGTACCCAAATTCCCCAAATCGTGTTCGATCCACACACTAACCATGCACAACGTTGCCAAACTTGCCAGATCGGATGGTATGGCGTGCTGTCGAGAGAATAGATCTAACCGAGTGGGAAAGGTTTCCGTGTAGCAATAAACGCACGTTGGCGGATCATAAAAGTTGCGTTACATCGCCTGTCCCAAATCTAGCAAGATTATCTCAGTGTTGCGGCTCTACTTCATGTAGAGTATGTATGGCACCCGACGTCGCCCTCGCTTATGCGACGTCATTTAAATATGCATCGATTATCGATCGACGTACCGACGCCAGCGATTTCAGGCCGAAAATCGTTATCAAGATCATTGTCGCTGGATTACCGCGATGCAGTAGTCTATACAACACGTGAAGTATGTAGGACAACTTACTGTACTTTTTTTCATTAATGATAACTGCTCAGTCTGAACTTGTAATATGTATGAACTCTGTATACATAGTGTTGTAAAAAGACGCAATCAATCAATCAATCAATCAATCAATCAACCAAGCAATCAGTCAATCAATCAATCAACAACATAACAAACATAGGAGGTGTATCGACGTACTTCTTGCTTACGCATTCTCAGTTGGTTTATGTAATGGTTTAAGGTATCATGGAAATATTTTAGTCAAGAGCATCTGAAAGAACGAGGATAATTGTAGCATTTCACGTCTGTCGTGTTATCAAGCATCTGTGCGACCCAGGGTCTTATCTTGTTGTGCAACCTCCCCTAGTAGAACGTTGCAAGCTTTTCAATGATGATAGCGACTAACATTCTTCTAAAAATGTCTATAGTGCCGCCAGCAGTTATTCCTCGGCTAACTTCAAGGCATTTATATCCATCTAAGCACCGAAAACTATTCTGTACCACTCCGGCACGAACACAGTGTCATAACATCCATACAAATTTGGAGCGCTTTTCAAGTGTGGCTTTCATGCTCATTTGACTAGAAACTTGCTTAAATTCTTTGAAGAGTGAGCCGTTGATTTTTGCACGAAAGGCTGCCGTGTCTGCAATTACGACCTCAGTACGACGTCGGCCATTTGATGCAATCTTTTAAACTTTTTGCGCGTTTTGGTAAGTATGTAGGCTAATTCCTTCCATTTTGATACTTCGTTACTCCTCATAATAAAATCTCCTTCCAGACGCATCCTACGGCGTCGCCTCGTCAGTGGAATCGGTGCGGCCGTAACTACAGACAAAGCCACGTCATCGGCTCTCTCTGAGCTAACAGATTATACTCTCCACGGAGTAGTACAACGGTTTTGGGTCGTTGAGATACGACAACGCTGTCTTTTGTGCATATGAATTGTTGTAGGGGGGGGGGCGGTGGGTGCTAGCGCTGGTGTCACTGTTGCCGACCTCGACAACAGCAACGGAAATCGCTTTGATTTTGGTCAACGGTCGCCAATGTCGCAAGCGGTTGCTAACGACAGCTAACGAAACCGCTATCCACCTCGAGGAATGTGCAGCTGGCAAAGCTTATACTTATGCCGAATAAAAATTTGCCACTTTCAACCATGAGCCTACTTGAGTTAAGCGGATTCCCACAACCCTCATAAGATGAGTTTTCCCCCTAACACACTGGGAACGTAAGTAGGGCATTTTATACTACATGCATGCGTTTGACGCGCCTCTATATGATGAAGGACAGGGTCATTCGCCCCACTGACGCAACTCAGACGCACGCGTCTACGGGATCGCAGCGGCTGCGCGTTCTTTTCTTTGAGGATCTACACGCCGCGTTGACCGGTCTTCATGGAAAGTCCTTTGCTAATGGATGCGTACGTCTGATGTGTGACTGACGCACGCAGCTAGTATAAATCGCCCAGTCATTGGCTATTGGTTGATGATGGCTCATGCACCTACTACAGACAGACACCTACTATAGACATTAATTACTCTGTTATTTCTCAAAAAAAATTGCCAAAAATGCTCTCGAAAACTTGCAACTCGGAACAGATCCTCTAGAATCCTGAATTGAAAGAAACATCCAGATATTTGGATTTCAAAACTGAACAAATACCATCCAAAAAATAAACACATCCAATGATTTACTTTATTCATCTACTCTCTGCATCAATGGGACAAGTTTAACGCTATCTAAAGATAGGAGCAAACATCCAAACAAGATAATATAACGCTGACCAGTGGGCTAGAGAGGATCCCAAGCGAATAAGATGGAAGACTAACAAAATGAAAAAAAAGCCCTGCATATCAAATACAAGTGCGACATGATGAGGAATAAATGATCAATTCTTAAATTTAATATCAAAAAATGGCAGCTTAATTCCAAACCCGCCCTTGTCACAGGAAAATCCGAAGCCTAATGCCTCCATTTTGACACCATCATCACCGACTTTGAAACCAGTGTCCAAATTGAGGCCGGCCCCTACTTTTATATACTCATCCTCAATCTCCGTTCGAAACACTTTGCCCTCTACACCCACATCTACACCATCCTTAGTGAAATCAATATTAGCGCCAGCTCTACCCACCGAAAAATTAGTCTGTTTTCCGACATCCAACTCGAATAGTGCAGCGTGTGCGCCAAGCTCTACACCATTGACGCCTAACGAAACGTTACCATCTAGGCCCAGTACCTCGCCCTGAACGTCCCCACCCCAATCGACTAATGAGCCGTGAAGTTCGGTGGAAATACCGTCGGAATCGTATTTGAAATGCATAACATATCGGTGGTTGTAATGTCGTTACGTCTCACTCATGTTTGTGCATGGTACATATTCAAGAACCACTCGGGAAAAAGTTCTGTTAGTTTTGTGAGAACAGACGACGAGCATTCACGAACAAGTAATAGAATGCCATGGCAGCGATTTGTTCGCAGGTTCTGAGAATCCACAACGAAAAGCCAAAACTTTGTTTGATCAGCGCTGCTACTTATATGATTTCATTTGCTCGGCTACAGCACAGTCGCTTAATATAACAATGAAATCAGTAAACGAGTGCGGGAGACGTTTTCCTTCGATGAATTTTCCTTTATTCCACCGTTCTTAGGCAATCGTAATCCTCAGCCTTCACGTTATCAAACAAAATCCGGCTCTTGAATGAGGAAAACCGCTGATTATATCAGGTTAGGCGAGGACTCCGATCTGGAAATTCAAAAAAAAACTGTTTATTCGAAGAATCTGAACAGAGAATAGTGCGACCCAAGTTCCCAAGAAGTGCGCAAGGCTAGTCGTACACTGTTACTCCAACTATGTATGTCTCCGAATGGTAAAGGAGCTCTCCTATTCTGAGGTGCTGTGGGGAATGATCATCATACCTTTACAGTGCGTATCATAATTATGGAGGCACCCCTAAAATGGCAAAATTTCAGTTTTAGGTGCACGTTTGGGAATGACTTTCAATCAAATCGGCGTGCCCGAAAACCCTAGATTACGAATCTTTACCCGTGAAGTTGCGAAAAAGGCTATAATCGACGCTGGACCTCATTTAGACCGTATCATAATTATAGACGCACCTCCGACAAGAAACATAAATACCACATTCCTCGGCAGGATATTCCCGTTTTAGTGTTGCTGTAGGAGTGGCAAGTATTCACTATATTACCACCAAATGTCACATGAATCGAAACCCTAGGGAGCTGACCAGGTACAGATACCCTTTGTGCATGCTGCAGGCCTCAGCGACTGTACGATAACCAATCAAAATCGCTTTTTTTCTAGCTTCATTAGGGAATTTGTAAGAGATCACTAAGAAACCTCATATGGTGAATGAAGCAGTTGTTTCCCATGAAATGGCATACGAAAAGGTAGGTGGCTGTATGACATCCTAGGATGTAATGTCATATGAAAGAAAATGGAAGCCAAGTAGGCGGTCTTGCATTATAATTTCACTGGGTCTCGAAGCAGACATGTCGTGTTTACTGGTATTTCGTGTTTACTGGTATTTGAAGGCAGCACAAGTCGAAATCCTCGACTCGGTCCTGAGCTGCGAACCCTAAAGTAGGCGTCGCACACATCACGAGTCTGCAAGGAACACACACATTAATAACTTACCTGCAGAAGACGGCGAACTGCCGTCGCGTGCACGCCCGGTCGGCCAATGCCTCGGAGAGCTCGACGCGCCAGCTTACGCATTTAAACGCATGCGGGCTGCTACCGATTGCCTGTCTTCGTGGTGGGATCCATTTGCGCACGCAGGGCGCCGCCGGAATACTCGTCCGGAAGGCAGCATCGCGTTTTCCCAGCTTTCTCGGGTATTTCACGCGATTTCATCACCGGATATGAGCAATACACCCCCAAAAACCCCGAAATCTGGCGAAATCACAAACACGATGGTTTCGACGGGTGCTGCCTTTAATGACAGAAAAATTGTCATCATGGATGATCCGCTCCGATATAGCCGCTGCTGGAGAGATTTGCTCAGGCAGATGAAGCACCTCAGGAGGTGGATTTTCTGAACATTCATTTTTGTGTTTTGGGCGGCTTCTGTTAAAGACAGCACTCACGATAAAAAAACGTCCTCGATGTTTTCCTGAAATTCTACTCTGGAGGCCACTCTTGTGCCCATAGTAGAGTAGAGACCATCAAAAAAGGCTACGTTTGCGAGAAATACTATGTTGTATTTTGCCAATCCATGTCCATTTGTACGCCTGAAATGGCTGCGGCCGCCGAGGTGCGGAAAAGATCACCGCTATCCGAAAATGCTGATCGATCCTGTATCAGCTGAGAAACACAGCCGCACACGATCAAAGAGAATGGGGCGGGGTTGAGCATGGTTGGCGCATTTGTACATGCGTACGAGTTTTATTACTCGAGTAACTGCACGGTTGATTCCTTTTGTAGTTACGCTCCAATTGATGGCACCTTTAAAATAAGCACAAATGCAAGAGAACTTTTTTCAGCGTGAGTGCTGCCTTTAAACGGTGCTTTCTAATTAGCCTTCATTTTCACTCCAATGAAGTTTTGAAGCAACCATAACATGGTCTATGTACACTGCTTGGCTCTTACCAACCAGAACAGTGAGCTAAACTTTGTTCTTCCTGGAGGACACTACCGGTGTCGACGCCAATCCCTCCGTAAAAGTGAGCGATGAAGAGCTCACTAGGACTGTTACACCTTCTTCCAACCTGAGCAGCTACGATCTTCCGTAAATCCACCGATAACCTATGAAAGGAGGCAAAATTGTCCAGCAATTTCAGGCTTTCTGACGTCTGCAGCATGTATAAAGGTTATCTGCACCTGCTCAGCTCCCAAGAGTTTCCATTCGTGTGGCATTTAATATTAGGTGCGTGCAAAAGTTCCGGGGCAGTTCCACCTAATTTTTCAAAACGTCATAACTTGACTCAATGTCAGCAATTTTGATCAAAACAAAAAGCATTGGCAACCCCGTGATGTTGCCAATATGGCACAGAAAATATTTTTCCAGAAACTAAAAATTTGACAGGTTTACACCTGTAACAGTGGCACACGTCGTTTTCCAGTAGGGCCTGTTCATTAAATGTTTTACAGCGGAGGTAAAGCCATAGAAGGCCGAAATGGGGGTAGTCTGTTAGAGGCAGGTATAGGGAGTAATATAGGTTAGGCTAGAATTTCAGAGCACGAACGGCCAATTCTTTATACGGTTGGCACTGCAAAGTGCTGGTGTGCGTTATCCGACAGCCGGGCCAGACCACATATTTCCGCCTGTGTCTGCCCTATGCTTGAGAGTTTTTCCGTGATTACTTTAGGGAAAAGAAAATACTATAGGGCGATTATTGTGCATTCATTAGAAAAAAATTCATTGCAGATGAGTCACGTTGCTGACCATGAGAGGTCAAAATTCTTTTAAAGAAGGTAGTGATGGTTCGACCATTTTTTAGGTGGGTGGCAGGAGCGCGGACTTTGGGATGGCCTCCTCCTGTTGTCGTACCTGACCCATTCTCTATCAACAATAACAATTCTCCCATGAAACGAATTGTTAGAAAATCTGAAGGTCGAATATCTGCAGACTTGCCAGTGTGGTCGTCAGTGCTCTTCGCTCAACTCACGAAAAATCCATCTACTCACCTTCCACTTCTTACCGATTTTCTTCAAGTGACGAAACATTGTTGACTAAATTCCCGTAATGTCTTGCGCACTTTGCACAAGGTCTGTTTCAACCTGCTCTTTCCTGGCGCCCTTGCGATGACCAAATCTCTGACCAACCTGTGAAGCATTTTCCAGGCTCTCATCTCCGCTCAGAATTCCTAGGGACCTTCGAGCACCTGGCGTTTCAGGGAACATACCTTCCCAAACGCATTATCGATGATATGGGTCGCTTCTCCTGTTGATCGTCTAGATTTGATTTCATACAGCAAAATTCCCCAAATTATTGCGCAGCTCATAGCGCTGTTTTTACACCCAAAACAGAGCAACGATGTGACGTAGACTCGAGCCAAAAGTGGTCTAAGTAGCAGATGTTTTAGGCTACCATACTTGAAAATTGTTGCAGGATATCGTAAACGCAAGGAGCAAAACGACGTTGAACGGTGAAATACCACCAACTTCACCGGAACTTTTGCACGCACCTAATAGTAACGTAGTGAATACTTGCCACTACTAACTGCAACACTAAAACGGGAATTTCCTGACGAGGAATGTGGTATTTGTTCCTTGTAGGAGGTGCATCTATAACTATGATACGGTCGAATATAGTCTTTTCCGCAACGTTCGTGGGTGAAGATTCGTAATCTAGGGTTTTCGGGCAGTTGATTGGTTATGAAAGTCATTGCCAAAGTCCGCCTGAAATTGAAATTTTGCCATTTTAGGGGTGCGTCTACATCAGGGGTGTGCGGAATTTTCCGTTTTCCGTTTTACGCTCTCCGTTTTCCGCCCATTTTGGCCTTCCGTTTTACGTTTTACGTTTTATGGGTTTCTGGCCCGGAATACGGAAAATCCCGGAAAATTATGGAGGGGGACGGATAGTTATTTTCGGCGTATTTCCCTATCCCGAGGAGGGTTGATGCGCAATCTATGTACATAAGTTCACAGCAATGGCTCCAAAATTGACATCCAAACTCCATTTACAAAATTCGAACTATTTTGTTTGACTTTTTTGCCTCAGCTGCAGCGTAAACGTTTCGTCGCGATTTTGCTGGTCTTCACCATTGTTTCAGATATACCACACAAGTCCCCTGCTCTCCTTGAAATTCTTAAAAAAACACCTTCGTTCCACAGAAATGTGGGGTGAACTGGTATGAAATTTGCATGAAACTGTGATGTGCCACAGTAAGAGCATCAAGCAATCTTGTAAAGTAAAGCATGGTGTAAGCTTTCTTCCAACACAAGGCTACATCGTGATCCACAATGGCGCCGTTGGCGCCTGATGTCTTGCGCAATGTTTGGGCTGGTTGTGTTTCACGTTCCCCACACGCTGTTCTTCTCTTCCTTCCTCCTAACTCGCCTCAACAGGATCCTGTGTGAATAACATGATCCTCCTCAGATTCCAAAGTATTAGCTACCATAGTTGCCTTTTTATTTGAATTTTTGCAGAATAGGTCTTCTCCAAAGTGAAGCAAAGAAGTCGCACTTTTCACACTTCACGGCTTCTCGTCTATTTAAATATCGAGGAATATACTTATTGATATTATAACCCTGATAATCTCTCAGAACTAGGTGAAAGACAAATATTCTTCGATCTACCTATACTCTAGACGTTTGAAGTAAGCACCATTAATGGACTTGAAGTTATTCAATTACTTGAAAGAGTCACCACTTGTGCTTATGAAGACCTTTTGCCACAAACCCATGCTTGGGCAAAATTTTCCGCTTTCCGTTTTACGCTTTCCGTTTTCCGCCCATTTTTGGCCTTCCGTTTTCCGTTTTACGTTTTACGGGATTTAAAATTTTACTTCCGCACATCCCTGGTCTACATATAATAACTCTGGCAACGGTGCAGCACGAACGCAGCTCGAACGGCGTAATGGTTCAGTTAGAAACGCCAGCAGCAACGGTTCCCAGTTGCTGCCAACCTCCCCTTGATTGCTGCTCAAGCTGTCGGCCCTTTGGCAGCAATTGCTGAAAGACGGCAGCAATCAAGGGGAGGATGGCAGCTACTGGGAACCGCTGCTGCTAGCGTTTCTAACCGAACCATTACGCCGTACGGGCTGCGTTCGTGCTGCACAGTTATCAGAGAAAGCGCTAGGCTTCATTGCTAAATCGCTCCGTATGTCCGATGTGTATGTGACACATCGCCCGAGAGGGACTAGGGAATGCCAATTTTTTTCTGTTCTACAGTAGGATTTTCAGTGTTAAGAACAGATATTCGCAGAAAAAGAAAGAGAGAGTTGGACTAGATAGAGTTCCACACACTTACCCGAGAGGTTGTTTCCTAATTCATCGAAAATGAGAACTCGAGAGCATAGAGCTTGCATGCCTGCGGTTAGTAAGCCGCGTTTGCCCAGGTGAATAGAATTAAAGAGAAGAGGCCCTAACAACTCTGATCTCCTTGATTTCTTTACCAATCATGTTTTCGGAAGCACCCTTTCTCAAGTAGAATCACCTGCGCTGAATCTAGGTTGACAAAGCAGACGCGCGCCACCCAAAGCAAGAGAGGATCGTAAGGAAGTTTTTGGAGTATAGTATCTCATCACTATTCTCCTGTGGAACTCTGAGATATGTACCTAAAATGTGCCTGAGACTTTGGAAAAATGTTGTATGAGAAAGTTCACGAAAGAATGTGGAATATCTTGAGGACGTTTTGCGGCAAGAACAGGAAGTTCCATCGCAACCTCAAGAAGAACTCATGTATAGCTTATTTATTTTAAAGAATTTAGCGCATCGATGATCTTCCTCTGCACGATTTCCTGCTTCAAGGTAGTTAAGCAAAGAGAAGTGGATCTGAAAAGCGTTTCAGAACCAAAACGGAATTTCCCAGCAAATCTTTTAAAAATATACTTTACCACTGGCCCAGCTAGCTGAACCCACAGGAATATTCCGACCAATGGACCCGTGTGTCTCTTTACCTGAGACCGGCGCATGTTTACCACCACTTCGTTTCAAAACCATGACAGGAAACGCTACCACTTCGTTTCAAAACCATGACAGGAAACAAAACCATGTGCTAGGATTTTGGTGAAACGTTAATCGACATTATTAGGATTATTGGGCTCCAAATAGGATTTGCAGGAAGCCTCCTCCCCCCTGAGAATGGCTTGCTGAATTTAAAAAATCATATCTGTTTGATTCTTTAAATCCAGTTGTTTAGTTTCATCATTATTTTTTGAATATTTATTACTGGACGGTGTACCCGGCTTTGCTCGGGTCCTCTGTTTCTCCCGGCTATTTGAATCTGATGCCAACATTTGTTGAGCCAAAAGAAACCTATCGAGATATTCATCACTTAGTGATCAGCCTAAATGACACTTCTTCATTCCGTCCCCTTCCCTCAAAAGTAAGGTAAAGTTGTTTGGCTGGTAAATTCTTCTAAAATGCTTCCCATATTTACGCTGAAAGTTTCGAAAAATCCCAGAAGACACGGTTTCATTGACCTGTGAGCATTAATACCAAAAAATCAATAAAATCGATAAATCGATAGTGCCGTACGAAACGGTTGTCATATTCGTGTTCATTGTATTGACATGCCCCAGCAGCGATGTCTTCACCGCGCCCAGGGCAAAATTAGCGAAAAATCAATAAAATCGATAAATCGATATTGCCGTACGAAACGGTTGTCATATTCGTGTTCATTGTATTGACATACCCCAGCAGCGATATCTTCACCTCGCCCAGGGCAAAATTAGCGAAAAATCAATAAAATCGATAAATCAAAATTGCCGTACGAAACGGTTGTCATATTCGTGTTCAGCGTATTGACATACTCCAGCAGCGATGTCTTCACCGCGCCCGGGGCAGAATTAGCGAAAAATCAACAAAATCGATAAATCGATATTGCCGTACGAAACGGTTATCATATTCGTGTTCAGCGTATTGACATACCCCAGCAGACATGTCTTCGCCGCGCCCGGGGCAAAATTAGCGAAAAATCAATAAAATCGATAGCGCAGTACGAAACGGTTATCATATTCGTGTTCAGCGTATTGACATACCCCAGTAGACGTGTCTTCGCCGCGCCCGGGGCAAAATTAGCGAAAAATCAATAAAATCGATAAATCGATAGTGCCGTACGAAACGGTTATCATATTCGTGTTCAGCGTATTGACATGCCCTAGTAGACATGTCTTCGCCGCGCCCGGGGCAAAATTAGCGAAAAATCAATAAAATCGATAAATCGATAGTGCCGTACGAAACGGTTATCATATTCGTGTTCAGCGTATTGACATACCCCAGTAGACATGTCTTCGCCGCGCCCGGGGCAAAATTAGCGAAAAATCAATAAAATCGATAAATCGATAGTGCCGTACGAAACGGTTATCATATTCGTGTTCAGCGTATTGACATACCCCAGTAGACATGTAAAATCGAAAAATCAATAAAATCGATAGCGCCGTACGAAACGGTTATCATATTCGTGTTCAGCGTATTGACATACCCCAGTAGACATGTCTTCGCCGCGCCCGGGGCAAAATTAGCGAAAAATCAATAAAATCGATAAATCGATAGTGCCGTACGAAACGGTTATCATATTCGTGTTCAGCGTATTGACATACCCCAGTAGACATGTCTTCGCCGCGCCCGGGGCAAAATTAGCGAAAAATCAATAAAATCGATAAATCGATATTGCCGTACGAAACGGTTATCATATTCGTGTTCAGCGTGTTGACATACCCAGTAGATGTCTTCGCCGCGCCCGGGTCAAAATTAGCGAAAAATCAATAAAATCGATAAATCGATAGTGCCGTACGAAACGGTTATCATATTCGTGTTCAGCGTATTGACATACCCCAGCAGACATGTCTTCGCCGCGCCCGGGGCAAAATTAGCGAAAAATCAATAAAATCGATAAATCGATAGTGCCGTACGAAACGGTTATCATATTCGTGTTCAGCGTATTGACATACCCCAGTAGACATGTCTTCGCCGCGCCCGGGGCAAAATTAGCGAAAAATCAATAAAATCGATAAATCGATAGTGCCGTACGAAACGGTTATCATATTCGTGTTCAGCGTATTGACATGCCCTAGTAGACATGTCTTCGCCGCGCCCGGGGCAAAATTAGCGAAAAATCAATAAAATCGATATAATCGATAAACGAATCGATAATCCCAGGTGCGAAGTAGCCTAAAACCTACGCCGGCCCTTAGGGAAGTTCCACCCTATAACAAGGAAGATGAAGATCTAGGACGAAAAAAGCGCACAATGTGGAAATTTAGGCCAGAGGCCCCTTTTTTAAAAGACTCGTCACAACACTGCGTATCGACAATGCGCTAAGAGTCGACGCGCAGTAACAGACGCGTTCTCGGGAATTAGCGACCAAATCTTTTAATATAGTAGGATTCTCCACCGCTGAAGCGCCTATCTCGGATCCGACTAATGCGCCAATAATACCGCCAGTAACAGCACCAGCTACGGCTCCAACCGGACCACCGACCATCCCGATCGCGGCTCCAGCTTGAGCACCGCCAAAGCCACCTGCTGCAGCGCCACCGTACTCGCCGCCAACGCACACTAAGGTGAGAAGGGTCTTCTTTCCTTTGTTACTCTTGCTATCGTATGCGTCATCTAAAAGCTTTCTGGCGTAATCAAGCGCATCCTCGGTCTCAACTCGTGTCGGGCCTGAACAACTGTAGTCCTCTAGGTCTTCCTCAAGAGCGTAAACGATCTGTTGCAACCCTTCGATCTCGTCGTCGATCGTCACCTCGTCGTAGATTGACTTCGCCACTCGAACTCCGCTGGCGACAAGTGATACAACGAATAGCGCTCTGCCGGTGACTTTCAAGCATGACTGCGTGATCTGGGCCGCCTTGATGGTGCCCTGCGGAACGCGGATGTGAGGGTTCGCCTTATTCGGCACACCCTTGGGATCGATGCATATGCGAGGGTAGTCGGACTTCGTACCGGGGCTCGGGTTGTTGAAGCGAATCACATTAGCACCTGAACTCCACTCTTCTTAAATTAGGCCAAATTTTATGAATAAAAGTTCTGATCCAAAAGCACATACCAACTGGTTTGCCGTCTTTAACTCGTCCGAGTGTCATGTCTCTGATTCCGGCCACCGTTACATTGTTCAGAGCAGCTTTTGGTATGAGCTTGAAGCGTGTCTGCATAGCCTTCGACATCTGGAGGACTTTCGCCAAGTTTTCTCCTCTTCGAATCAATTCATCGGCTTTTTGGCGTCGACTCCTAATATTCCGGCCCATTTTGGATCGATTCAACCAACCCACAGCCTAGGTTCAAAGAGATTCTTTTGAAGGTCCTATTATACCATCGCGATCTAACGTCGTTATTCAAAACGATCACGAAATCACAACTACATGCGAGATACTTCAAACGGCCAGATGGATGCGGAACACTGCCGTGGCGCGGCAGCATTGTGCAGAGTACCAGAGAGCATGATCAAAACATTATCGGTCAACCAGTGCAACAGACGGAGTGTCAGTCTGCGCCGCGGCAGTGGTCCGTATACACCCTGCCGTAAGATTATGGACATTAGTGGTCAACACCATCAACTACGTTTACCATTTCCTGACGAAGAAGTCATCTAAAGCAACTTCATATTCAGGCAAAACTCCATCTGCACTTTACGCGAAAGCTTAGTAATACTATTAGGTTGGTGCGATATTAATTGCCGAAACGAACACTCCAGTTCAAAGCTTTATAACTTGGCTTAAATCTAAAGTTCGTCATCAGTTTAATGCTCGTTCAATTTGATAAATCTCACCTATCTTACCTAACAATATAGTGAAAATCGTATGTCTCTATGATGAGAAATCTAAAAACTTTTGGAAGGCGATTTTGACATCGTCTGGATCAGCAATCTGCTGCTGTCACAGATTTACATCTGTGACTCGGGAAGACTGATATCAGTAAGGAAAAGGCGCGAGGAATGAGACGAATGAAGGAGAACCTCAATGCCTTACTGCGCCAGTTTTTGCCATTTGAGTTTTCAAGAGAGAGGCTTAGCGTTACTCTGGAGCAGGGGAAAACTTGATTCTTCGCCAATGCCAACCAAATATACAGCAGATTTTCGGACATCAACTCGAAATATTAGTATTAGGAATTAGGACTCTGCTGTCAATGCTTGACAAGCTTGGAGAAGGCTACACATATATAACACTAAGCACGTGGTATAGAAATGGGTCGTTTGTGGACGAAAAATTAAGTTGGAAAAGATGTCACATCAGGTAGCTGGTCATCAATCACATCGTGTCGTGTTCACGTCCGTACCTTTCTTACCTTGTTGATTGAATTCAAATGTTTTGCAACAGTAGTATTGCGAGCGTCCATCCTTGCTCTCATCGTCAGGCTGGTAAGATCCGGTTGAGGTTTCACCGCCCGATCGTCCAGCGACGTCCCGCGACCATGACGATGGTTAAGCATGGTGACATTTGAGTTTGAAATCGTATGAAGAAAACTTTGCGAACCCCTGGCTCACTGTCCCCTAGGAAGGCGATTCCAGGATAATACAAATTCAGATCGCCGAATACCTCCGATCCAGATTGATCGAATTTGAAGTTATTAACCATGACCGCCCAAAAATACTGTCCGCTTATCATTTGTTCGCGGCCCCACAAAGAGGTACTGAAAAGAGCTAGCCAAAATATTCAAGAGGCGTTTGAAAGAGGAGGAAAAACGATTTCAGGCAAATCTTCCCATTCATACTACTACTCCAATAATTCTTCAGCATAACAACTACAAGGTCCACGTCTATGTTCTTTACATGCACGTTCCCCACAACCACTGCTGCGAAATTCACTCTCACCAGCAAATCGTGGGTGCGCATAAATAGGGAAAAGCAGTTGTAAAGAATGTTATCAAGAACCTTATGAGAACTTTTAAAATGTACACGTAAAACTGTAAGATCAGGAGAAGAAGCGCAGCAGCGACCTGGGCCTGTAGTAATCCTTCATGCGACCTCTCAATGCCGAGTTGAGCGGTAGGACGAGTTTTCCGAAATGAAACCACTTTGAATCGACTATTGATTGATTGGATTTCCAAATCTCGAGATATCTCTTCTTTTCCCACTACTGGGCGCCGTCGCTGACAGACTGCATCAGTGTCCAGTGGTGGGAAACTGAAAATTTCGCAGAAGTCCATGTGCAATACACCTGGACCCAATAGCGGGTGAAATGCCCGACTATTCATACCACACCTTGTCCGTTTTCGGTTCGTCTCATTCGTATCTGACGGGAACGAACTCTCCATTCATCGTTTATATACCAGTGTCAGGCGTTATCAGTTCGAAACACGTCAGTTCGAATAAAAATTGAAGCATTTACACGAAGCATTTCACGTTATTCAGACATCATGCATGTCAACTCAGAGTTAGGCTTAAAGGCAAGGTCAGGGCAAAATTCCATCTCCCGAATTTCCACTGGATTCGTAGCCCAGGCGACGCTTTGGACGAAAACTATAGGAAAATCTCTGAAAAAGTCCCACAACAAATGCTTTCCATCGACATATTTCGGTACGGCGTTTGCGGGTTTGCGGCGTCCGTGCTTTCAAATGACGTTATACTGCGCGCATGTTGTCTGTTGTGGCGTCGTAGGAACAAAATCATATTCAGAGGACTGGTGGTCCGTTTGATGGGGTGAGGAAGCTTTTACGAAGTGTTCGTTAGGCTCTATGTATCCAAGTGTCCAGCGTTGCTCAGTATTCACGAGCAGCATCTGTTGGTTGGAGCGCGTTTTCCTACGACTACCGTAATCTTCGGACGTTTTGTCCCATATCTAGCGATAGAGCTTATACCGAGGTATCAAACTTGAGATGCATGCTACACATATGGTTCGGACTCCAGAGAGCAAAAAACCTGGGTGGGCAAGATTTTGACCGGACCTTGCCTTTAAGTAGCTCGGGAGGTGCTTATCGGCCTCTCCTGTGATGATAACGCTATTTCTTCGATTTTCTGACCACTCTAATCAGAGTCCACCTCTTGCTCAACACCTAGTTGAGTTTTTCACTGAACTCCAATGATATCGCTGCCAACTCTGAGTTCAGCTTCTTATCCTGATACGTACGAAGTGAGTGGACGTTGAAGTGACGTAGTCAAACTCAGAGTTGACATTTCATTTGAGTTCACCTGAAGTTTAGGGGGGTTTACTACGGGCCCTCGTGTCGTCCACTTACCATCGGAGACATAATCACCAGACCAAATAGCCTCGTCTACAAGATGTGTACATTTTAGATTTTTTCGGACCAAGGAGATATCAACGAGAGAGATGTCCTCTCAAGAAAACGAAGATGACAGGCAGTCAGAGTGGATTGCCGAGCGTACAATACGCACCTAATGATAACAAGCTCAAACTCACTCTTGAACAAAACATCTACTACGCTAGCTCTGATCACTTTAGTGCAACTCATTTCATCAGTCGCGGAGAACTATCGCTGTCCAACACCGCTATTCAGAGGGAAGTCATTTACGCCGCAAGGTGCTAAACAAAAGAGATAACCATCGCTGCTTAGGCTTTGAACGAGGAGGAAGAATGTGCTGGTTTCCAGTAAAATGACCTGTGGAAGCCACAAGATGCGACTGCCCTTTCGATGACAGTCACCGTCTGCGGAAATCCTTGCCTGTCGTTCATCGGCCTCCCAGTGCTCTTTCACCAATAGTGACCAATCCTAGAATCGAATACTGACTATCGAACGTCTCGTTCACAGCATCTAAGCCATGCAGCCCAACGAAGTCTATTGACTATTGACGTTTTCAATCAAGTACCGCTATTCGACGACACTGCAGTTATCGTGGAAAATCTTACAGTTAACGTAAAAAAATATAATGGACGAATGGGACTTGATATGTGTGGATAGGAAAGGATGGAAACGAAATCCCACAGAAAACTCACAGGAACATCGTATTTCCACAGCAAGCATCCATTCGACGAAAAGCTACGACTTTTCTGCACCTCGATAATCCCATTACGCTACAAATCGTAGACCACAAGGAAAACGCAGTATTATTAACGCAGTATTGGTGAGAGTTTGTTTAGCAGAAGCGTACTTTAGCTACCCCTCTGAACGTTCAACAACGGACTTCTACCACGCGATCTGCCTCAGATGAAGGAGGCCACTTCATCTGTGACAGATCTGTAGATGTTATACAAACCTGCGTTGTCAATTGCAACTACTGCTTATTCTTCAAAAACCATCGAGCGTCACATCATGCTCCCAGGCATCATCGTCATGCATGGCTACAAAGCATGTGTCCGAGCATGGAAGCATGGCAAAAGTCTCTATCAAGAGACAATAAGGTGCAAAGCTTACGCGATCTGAGAGTTGATCGAATGCCTGTTATGCCTCGAACGGATTCCCATTCCATCATGCTGTGCGCACAAGCAATTAGTCATTAATTTTCTTATCGCCACCATTTGCCTCCTCTCAATAATATACGTTGTAGCGAAACTAACAAATCCTCTTGCTGCATTCTTACATTGTATACTATTTCGTGTACTCTACGTGTACTCTATATCTGCAGCACACTGAACCCATTCTTGGCTGAAGAACGGAGCGGTCAAGCGACAATCAAGACTTACAGAAGCCAAAGACGAAGGAACAAGAAATATTTCCTCTGCGCAGTTACCATCCCACAAATTCAGTCATGATCAGAATGCTCACAGAACATAGCTGACTGCATCGGAAGATGTGCGTACAATTTTTGGCATACTTCTGCACATTCATGAAGCAACCACTCTTACGCTACAACAAATTCAGCAAAAAAAAGGCCTCACACTTCAAGACTAGAAGAAAATTGTAACTGGTTAGCTCTCGCTAAAGCTATTGCTATTTGGCGTTAGAAACAAATGCTAGCGCTAAGAGCTCCGGCATTCATTTCTCATGCAAAAAATCTAGTTCTTCACTAGCAATCATCACTTTATCACCAAGTCTGCACATTGGTGCAGCGAAGCGGGAAGCTGCATCGACAACGCCTGCAATGAAGTGAAAAATATAAAGATATCTGATGGAAGATCCACGTTCATAACGAAACCTACGCATGCCGGACAGCACTACTTACACTTAGCAGAGCAGCTTGTGCCCCACAGCCACAGGTACGATAACCTGAGACGTGTCTCAACCCACCATCATTTATGGTAGCGCCATTGGGAGAACCTTCACAACGACGATGGGGATAAGTTGGTGCAGTAAATCGTATATTTTGTTCGGGTAAAGAAGAAATACATGGAACGCGCAGTTGTGGATTAAAACAGCGTTAGGAAGCGTGAAACTCAGGAGTCGTCGGCGAACACTGGTTGAGAAAAACTTTTGAGAATATAGGCATGAGATTGCCTGAAATATGAGCTTTGGTCTGGAATATCATCTTCAGCTCAGGAAAGTAAGTGTTGCGCTTGTTGTTGTTGCTCGCGAGTTGTCAGACGGAATAACAGAGCGACGTTACACTAGATGGTAGTGGAACGACAGAAATGCAGCTAAGAACAACTGGGTAATCTCCTAAGACGTAAAAACCACGATATCTTTTTTATTTCGGAGAACTGAAAGTTGCGCAGTTCTCCACTGAACTTAGAATGAAATTCTGAGCAGAATGATACGTAATTCCTGATAGTTTCATTCACTCCAAACGGAGAATCCAGGGTGAGACAGATGCCCCGTCCGTCTCACCCTCTCGTCGCGCGTCCTCTCATATTGCGTGCTCTCTCGCTAACCCCCCTGATCTACACGGGGCATTTGTCTCAGGCGGGCTTTTTCAGCCCAGCATGAAAGGAAGTGCCACGTATTATACACCATTCTACTCGGAATCGCACGGGCTCGGAGCTGACAACAGCGCAACACCTGATTTTTTGAACTGAAAGAGATATTTAGCGGAAAATCAATCATAGTCTGTTTTCTGGGCCAGTTTCAGACAAAGGCACTTGCTTTTACAACGGCTGTATGCGCAGGGATGTTGGCAATTTGATAGACAACTGCGCAACTCACCTTTTTCTGAAAATTGCCGAGAAATTTTAAAGGACGCAAATCCCATGCCTCGATTTTAAAAAATTGATTTTTTCGTGGATTCTTGGTAAAAATTGTCGGTCTTGGTGTCATTTTCAAGAGAATTTTATGAAGAAGATTACTGACAACTGCGCAACATACAGTTTTATGAGACTACCGAAATATTTAGCGAAAATCAAGCTAAGGCGCAATCAATGTTGAGGTGAGCATGGGTCCCGGCACGAAAGCAGAGCGCCTGTGCAGCTCTGTGACATGTCAGTTGTCTGACATGTTAGAGTGAGAATGTAGGGATTTTGAGCATATTCAACATTCCGCCTTTGAACGCGATGTTTTCCTCTTTTTGAGCAATACCAGAGCTGTTTCGGTGCGAATTATCTTAAAAAACGGCTTCACTATCTCGCACACTATAAACTTCACTCTTTTTACCTTCCTCAACTTCATTGGAGTAGTTGGTGAACAATCTTCACTTTTTTGACTCAGACAACCTTCACTTTTCTGACCCCTGTCTCACCACTATCATACCTATGCCCACATCGCAAGACACTATACAATTGAATGTGACTTCAGTAACAAAGTATGCACTCACACCACCGGTCATCAGAGAGTAGCCTGCTCATGCGGCGATGACAACATCAATAACTACTTGGAGACAATTTCGGTGCTACAGGTAGCAAAGAATTTCCTGATACACGAACACGAGAACGAAATACTGGTGAAAACGCAAGCGGGCCCCACCACACAACTACACATGGTTGACGAAGATTTGAAAATAATATCCCGGCAACATAATAGCTCGTGTGAAATGATGCTGCAGCACTCATAAGCTGCTGTAGTTGCACATCGGATGCAGAAGCAATAGTGGTATCCAGGAACAAGGATGAAAACACCACCACTACGTTATACTGCAACCATCAGACACTAATCGTCCGGTGCAAGAAGGTCGGCCTTATGAACAAAGTCTTATTCATCTTCGATGAATCGCTCATTGCGAACCTGCAAAGTGGCCTGCCCCGGAAGAACAACAAATATTAAATTACAGTGAAATTAAACTCCGCGAATGACGAACCTTTTGAAGAGGGAGCATTCGACGTTGTGAAAACAATCCTGTCATCGTTCAGAAGTTTTGTTCGGAGTGAGTGTAACCTTTATTGGGAGCTCTGTCATTGTTGTAGCAAATCGCTTGCATTTCCTCATTCCTGAAAGTGTTCGGGAAAGGAAACTGTTTCAGACTTCTTACCCTTGGGAGTGTCTGTAACCATAGTCCTTCCCAAAAAGATAGACTTTCCATTCTTTCCCTAGCTGCAGACTCGCGGTGGCACTCGAAAGATAGATGCGGAGAGATCATGCTGTAGATGAGAGAGTCCAATAGGTCCTACCACGATTTTGCCGCAACGATATGAAACCGCATGCGCAATCCGTCTATCTTTTCGACAAGGACTGCATACATCTAACAACAAGAAATGACGCCTCAGTTAATCACTGTGTGTAACTGCAGCCGAAGGGTCGGGTTCACACAATGTCTACTGTGATCGTGAACAAGGCCGCCATATAGGCCCTTCATGAGCTAAGGGATCATGCAGGCTAGACGAGGAAATAGTATGTCATTCGGGCAGTACTAGGTTGTGTACAAATAAATTGTGTTTTTTGAACATCAACTTTATTTTTCTGTTTTTAATGTGTGTAATGTTCATCCAATGTATTCATCATTGTACACATTTTCAAAGCTTATTTATTAGTCGTTCGTCTTTTTTTTCCAAATTTTTATTCATTTCAAATCCCATTCTTGGTAAACTCCTGCCCGAGTGTTTGAGATGCTCTCCCAGGACAGGTTCGTACCATTCTTCTTCATGAGTTCAAACTTGGGTGGAAGGCATTGGAAGTATTTGGAAATACTGCGAAAGCATAGGAACCAGATGTCATTTCAATTGGCACTACTCAACTCTGGTTCCGAAAATTCCGACCAGGGGACATGGGTCTCAAAGATGAACCAGGTCGAAGTCGGATCCGTGGACGTGAAGACAATTGCATGAAGCCAAAGAGGAATTGGATCTACGGAAAATTGTTCTTACTTAGCGTAAGAAGTTCAGGTGTCATAATTAATCGTCTTCAGATATTTGAAAATATTTGTAAAGGTGAAGAAGATAGATCAGTGCGTGCCTCATGAATTGAAAGCTGAACAGAGGCTCAAGCGCTATCAGATTTCATCGGAGCTGCTTTTGTGAAGCGAGAACAGGCTTTTAATAAAACGAGCCGTAACCTACGATCAGAATTGATTCCGGTACATTAAATGCAAACATTCCTCGCAGTAGTCCGACAAAGATGACCCCCCGAAACTTTTCCGAAGTAGAATTCGCACGGAAGGAACTGTATGGTGGAATTCTGCGGAAATTTTACGTTATGAGATTCTGAACCTGGGTAAAATTATCCCTCCTCTGAGAACGGGTCGCCAAATTTTCGAAATCACCTTACAATACAAATAAAACTCTCGTGTTAGTTTATTTTTGTTTATATTTATTATTATTATTCTTAATGTAATCTTTATTAATCACTAGCGCCCCTTCGGGACGCTAGAAAGTGGGGTGGGGCAGCCACTTGAGGTACGTAGAAAAGCTTCACACATGTGAAATGCTTAAAGAATTAACAAAAAAGCAAGACTAATCATTACCTGAGCTCAAATACGGAACCCTCTTTATAAATTGCGTATATTCCACCAGTCTCACCGCCTCACCAGGGTCGGGCTTCCACACTTCTAGTGGTCCTTGCCTTCTTGCAAATTCTTAAAGGCAGTGTGTCACCTCGTTACGTGAGGTGAAAATACCAGCAGACTCTAGACCTCCTCGTCACGCTAATTCCAAAGATGTACGTCAAAGCTCATAAAAATGACGAAAACTCCGTTCTCGGAGGGTCCGAAAGTGCAGTTCACGGACCACTTGGGCGGAGCGGTCCGTGACTGTGCTGGCTGCCCGCCACGTCTGCAGCGTTGGCCAACACGTCATGACGTGTCAGATCGATAAGATCAACGGCTTTACGCGTTCACTCGGCTCGACAAGCTGTTACAAATCCCGTCTCGAAAAAACGTTTAAAAGTAGGGTTTGAAGACTTTTTTGTAACATAACATTTTAGGTATACCGTTGGATTCATTGTGTCGAGGTTCAGAATCTGGTAAAAGTTCAGACACGAGAACGAGGTGACACACTGCGTTTAATCACACACTTACATGTAAAACTATTTTCCGTTACAATGGTACTGCCTACTGTTTCTTTTTTGAAAATGTATTCATTCAACGCCTGTGGACCCGTAATGGCCAGCCACTCCCAACTCTGCGCAGGAGTATCTTCCAGATGGCTTAAAAACTTGTGTATAACTCAGCATAATCAACGTAGTGCGATCATTTATTATTACTAGCGCCCCTTCGGGACGCTAGAAAGTGGGGTGGGGCAGCCACTTGGGACATGTGCAAACGCTTCACACTTGCCAAATCTCTAGAAAATTGATAAAGAAGCAGAACCAATCTTCCAATGGCCTTAAACATGAAGTCCTTCTTATGAGTTGAGTATGAGGATGAGAAGTTCGTTCTCCATCGTATGACATATTCGTGCGTATTCCTCACTACCGGGCTAACGCAGACGCGTTCTCCATCGGCGGAACTGTATCCTGCCGTTCCCCACACTATTGGACAAGGCAAAATCGTATCCTAGTGTTTTCCAGACTACTGGGCCGCAGCGGGCCCTTCCTCCATCAGAGCGCCCGTATTCTGGCGCCTTCCTCACAGTTAGGACAAGCCGGATCCGTTCTCCAGGGGCGGGTTCGCATCCTGGCATTCTCAATACTATCGGACTTAAGTGAACCCGTATCCTGACGTTCTCCACACCATTATGCTACGACGGGTCCTTCCTTCATCGGTGGACCAGTATCCTGGCGTCCGCCACACGACTGGGCCACGGGGGGCCCTTTCTCTATCGGTTGACCCGTTCTGACGTCCTTCACACCACTGGGCCACAGTGGGCCCTTTCTCCATCTGTGGACCTGGATCTCGGTGTCCCCCGCACCATTGGGCCACGGCGGGCCTTTTCTCCATCGGTGGACCGGTATCCTGGCGTCCCCCACACCATTGGGCCACAGCGGGCCCTTTCTCCATCGGTGGACCCGCATCCTGGCGTCCCCCGCACCATTAGGCCCTGTCGGGCCCTTTCTCCATCGTTGGACCTGTGTCATGGCGTCCCCCGCACCATTGGGCCCTGTCGGGCCTTTTCTCCATCGCTGGACCTGTGTCATGGCGTTCCCCACAGCACTGGGCCACAGCGGGCCCTTTCTCCATCGGTGGACCCGCATCCTGGCGTCCCCCGCACCATTAGGCCCTGTCGGGCCCTTTCTCCATCGTTGGACCTGTGTCATGGCGTCCCCCGCACCATTGGGCCCTGTCGGGCCTTTTCTCCATCGCTGGACCTGTGTCATGGCGTTCCCCACAGCACTGGGCCACGGCGGGCCCTTTCTCCATCGGTGAACCGGTATCCTGGCGTCCGCCACACGACTGGGCCACGGGGGACCCTTTCTTTATCGGTGGACCCGCATCCTGGCGTCCCCCGCACCATTAGGCCCTCTCGGGCCTTTTCTCCATCGGTGAACCAGTATCTTGGCGTTCCCCACAGCACTGGGCCACGGCGGGCCCTTTCTCATCGCTGGTCCCTTATCCGTATATAGTTAATTGGATACACAATGTCATACCTTCATATTCAGAGGCATCTTTGTTAGAGCAGAAGCTTTCTCGAAAAGAACGGATGTCGTGACCACACACTCGCTGCGAGAATTCAACAGTGGATGCGGCAATAGCACCCACCAGATGAGGCGACCGCCTAGGTCCAGCCTCCCCCAAGCTTCCGTGACGCTGCAGCTTTCACAACACCCGTCCGTTTCTACCTGCAAGTGCACACAGCGTCGTAACAGTGGAAGGCTGGTTTTCCTGCTGCGTACATTGTGCAAGCTGTAGCTGTGTAGCCTGAAAGCTCGTAAACACTCCCTCACTCCTATGCGGCGAGACCGCCAGCGAAGGTGATGAAACCACTAACTCGTGCATGCGGGAGAGCCAGCAGTGACGTAATCGCGAGTCCCGAAACGAACGTGTCTGCGTCCATGGAAATCGGCCATTTCGCCCCACAGTCTGCGCCTCAAGATTGCGGTGTCTATGAGTGCCGCCCCGTATCTCTAACCGCTCTAGCCCCCTTACGGCGCTTTGTTTAATAGATAATTAATATAATATTTTATTAATTTTATTTTTCGTCTGGTTCTCCAAAACGGCGGAGACCCCACTTTTTTCCCACGCCCCCTCTCGCGCCCACTTTCTGCGTCCGCCACTGGTCCGATCCTATTCCGCGATAATGTCAGATATCATGTTTCACGAAAAACGTTCCAGAAATTCAACGATCTTCGCTATGGAATATTGCCTTATCCAGCATACTCATCAGTCCTGTCGCCAACAGATCAGCATTTTTTCAAGACATTGACAGCTTTGTCAAAGGCAGGGTGTTCAAGAATCGGACCAATGCTGAAAACGCCTCCAGCGAATCAATTGCGTACAAAGGTCCTTCCAATATGCTTGTTGAATGTGCTTTACAAGCTTTTCACGAAGATCATTTCCATGATGAAGCTCAGCTGCAAAAACAGGCCAGATTCCGCCAGTGGTTCAGCTGCATGGACAACTCAGGTGAAACTTTTCTAGACTAGACCGAGTAATCTCAAGAAGAATCCGCTTAATTATCTCAAGATTTCATTAGAAAAACGTTCCTAATTTTCCGGAATTCTAGAGAAAAACTCCAGAAATCATTGGATAGTCACAAGAATTCTCCAGAAAATTTCACGAATTCTTCCGCAGATTTCCGGAATTCCAGAGAAATTTCCGAATTTTTCCGCAATTTTTGGGGATGATTAAGAATTCTCCAAAGAGTTCTAGAAAACTATGTTTTCTTCTGTAGCACCCCTGTACTTTTCTCTATGAATCATCGATTTCTTCATGCGAAAAAAAATATCGCCGGGATCCATGTGGTCCAGGCGCGTGCGCTCTTTCGTGCACGGTACGCCGAGGATTACGGGATATTACGCAGAAATCAGGCTGTCGATTGGTCGAGCGGTGAGATTTCAATCCAACACCGTCGCTCTCCTTATGTACACTTTCTTCTTGGACGATACACCTCAAGCTTGAGTAATTGAACCGTTTTGAATTGGAACGAAAAACATTGATTCGAGAGCCGAAGCGTCGTATATGCTTGTTCCAGAATACAATACTGCTCACGGGACCGCGAAAACCGACGGTCGCTCCGCAGAGTCACAGTCGCTTACCGTCGCAAGTGGGTCTTCCAAAGTGATGGTTGTCCGTCAAAATAGGGAGTCGAAATGTGAAGGTGGTCAGCCCCAGTAGGCGTCGACCGGGCGGTGGGGGGGGGGTTGAGGAATGTTAATGTAGTAATAATAAAAGTTGAAACGATGAAAAAAATGAAAAATCTTTGTTTTGATTCCTTGAATTTTGCACGTGGCATTTCTCCGGAGAAGATCGGCTATAGCAGGTTAGAGGAGATAGAGTGCTACGTAAAAGTACTGTGTAAATATATGCAAAACCGGTAGGGCAGAGGAAATTTGAGGGAAAGTCTGGCGCACTCCGGGGCCTTGGAATATATTTGGTAATCAGCAGCAATTGCTCAGCTAAAAAATGTGTGAAGACTTGGCGCAGGTTCCCTGCAAAGCTCAATATTGGCGTTGGAAAATCCGGAAAATTAGGTGCCCTACAGGGTTGGGCCCGCTACGCGCCGGGTATTGATTTTTTCTAAAGTGCGCGGTTGTATGGTATGAGAGCTAGGTATCCCCTATCTAACCATATGCAGCTCACTTAGTTTTCTTGCGAAATGAGTTCTCCACGTTCGTCCGAACATCGGTTATTTTAGGACTTTTTTGGATTTTGCGGCTTCCATTGAAACGTAGAGTTCTGCGTCGATCAGTATAGGACTCGGAGTATGTTTTTGTGTCGGAAGCCCTGCAGACCTGTCGGGGAGTATCTTGCAACGACCGGGCTCCATGGCCCAGGCGAGATAGTGCGCAAATGGCGGAGACGCAGAGACTTCCATGTGGCAGCCCCGTTGTGCGACAGGCTGAGAACGAAAAAGCAGCGTAACTACAGCTACCCAAACGATAGGAATGGATCTGTAAGCAAGGTGATGAAAAAGGGGCCTTGGAAACATGGGACACCGTTCGAATAGAGCGGAGGGCCTAAGACACTACTCATCAGATAGTATCGATCCGGATATCGATTTATCGACCGATTTTATCGACTTTTCTTGGTTTAGCTCCAATCCGGATTGAAATGGGCGTACAGGGGTAATACACCGCGCTGATCAAGAATAAGGCCAACTTGCACCACGTTGTTATTGACTTATTGATTCTACTGATTTTTCTCAAGTTGTGCTGCAGGTGCGGCGGAACAGGGGTTTTTCACCACGCTGACCACGAATCTGATGGCCATTTTGCATGGTGTGCTTATTGATTTATTGTTTTATCGTTTTTTCACGAGTTCTACCGTGAGAGTGGCGGAAGAAAGCTTGCAGGGAATATCTACCACCCTGATCACAAGCGTGACGGCCACTTTGCGTGATGTAGTTATTGATTTAATGATTCCATTGATTTTTCGCGAGTTTCACTCAGAACGTTGTGGAAACGTGCTAACAGAGATTATTCACCATGCTGATCACGAACCTGACAACCATTTCACACGACAATTATCGATTCATTGATTTTATCATTTTCGTGCGTTATTTCCTGCGTGGTTGGGAAGATGTCCACAGTAGCTATCTAGCATGCTGAATGTGAGTAAAGGCGTAAGCACAGTAAATCCTTGAAAATATGTTGACAAAATCAATGAATCAATAACTGCGCGTGAAATATTCTTCAGTTACGGCAATAACATGACCCTTAAAGGCAGTTTGTGCACGAATGTTATCGTAGCGTGAACTGAGTTTTCAAATCTAATATTCTGAGTTTCAAGCCTACATTTCAACCGGTTTGACAAGGCAGTTTTAACACCAAGCAACTACAGGGTGGCGAAAAAATACGTGCGCGTGATATTTGACTTCGTTTTATTCATTGCATGAAGCGTTCGTGCATATGTTTTCTTTCCTAAATATTCATCTGTTCCTTATTACTGGTTTTTAAGGGAAAAAGTCGTTTTCCAAGCTATGGCGAAGGTGTGCCCACGTCGAGTTGCGATTGCACGGTTGGCAGAAAATGGAACGAAGAACTCAGCAGTTTTTCCGAAGCCCCGAATCCCTCTAAGAACTGTCCAGAAGATTGTAAAGCAATGGAATGAGGAAGGACACGTCCAGCCCAAATCAATAAGTGGACGAAAATGGACTGCCAAGTTCTTACCGACTGTCAACACCCAACGGATGCGTGGGATAATTAAGAAAAGGATTGACCGAAAAGATGACCTGAGTTTGAACCAGATGGCCAAACAGCTCAACATTTCTCGCAAAACTCTTCAAAAGATAGTGAAAAATAATCTTGGACTTAGAAGTTATCGTCTGCTTAACGGCCAAGTTCTTACCGATTAAGCGAAGCAAAATCGGAAGGAAAAATGCAAGAAATTGCGGGAACTCTTCACGGTGCGCCGCATTGAGGACGTCCTCTGGTCGGACGAGAAAGTTTTCACCGTTGAAGTTGCTAAAAACTCTCAGAATCACCGCCAACTTCTTAGCCCGGCTCTCAAGAACCATCGCAAGCGAAAAGTTGCCACAAGAAGTCTTTTTCCTGAAAGCTCAATGGTTTGGGGCTGCATCACTGCAACGTGCAAAACTTCTCTGATTTTTATCGATAAAAAACGCGAAAATTAATGCAAAAGTCTGCCAAGAAAGGATCCTCGAGAAAGCTGTGGTGCCCTGGAAGCAAGAACATCCCAATTTTATCTACAACAAGAGTGGGCTCCATCCCACAGAGCCAAAACAACGATCCACTTCCTGGAGACCGAAATCGGCTCTTTTTTGACGAAAGATTTGTGGCCCGCCAATAGCCCGGATCTGAATCCACTGGACTTTTCGGTCTGGGGCTTTATGGAAGAGCAACGTAGGAGACGGAATGTGAGAAACCTTGTAGATTTTCGAGAGAATTGATCGAAATTTGGAACGATCTCAACGTCAACTACCTGCGCCGCACGATGGAATCCATGAAGAAACAAATTGATGCCTGCATCAAAGCTGAAGGCGGACACTTCGAAAATTCGTTGTAATTATGAAATGTTGTGCCTTGTTGTTGTATAAAAATAAATCTCTTCAATAAGAAAATAAATCTCTTCAAATGTTTGTTGGCGAAGAATAAAATTAGAACGCTTCCTATGGCGCACGTATTTTTCGCCACCCTGTAGTATATGTAGAATATTTTAAAAAAATGCAAACTAAACAAGTTTGTAACCAACCGATTTGAAATATTTTTGATTTTTCAAGAAGGACGAACAATACTTTCTCGTATCCAACAAGGCCTTTACAATTCGACCGTCTAGTTGAGCATTACAAACATCCTGAATGAATCAAAACCAGAAAATTATGGGTAGAAGAGGATATGAGGAGAACGTACTTGTATGGCTCGCAATGCCTCTTCAACCCTGGTATACGCTGTATGGCAGCAGCTTTGCATGCGGATGAATGGCAGTTGCTGCTGTACTCTGTATATTGGATACAATCAATTAGCAGGCCAAATGTCAAGAGGAGAATCTTACAGAAGCCGTTTTTCCTTTTCCTCCTTTAATGCCACAGAAATTTTTCAAACAATGTGGGTAATGACGTAGTTCAGTAGAACGTCCCAGGTACTAATTTCCCACAGAAATTCGGCGCTGAAGACCGCCGGTGTCTTGAAGACTGAAACGTCATCAAGAATGCTGAATGTTAGATTAATTGCAAAATTTTCCGGGCAAAATTCAGAATTCTACGGAATCCTTCGGAATTCTTAAGGTCTTATCAAATAAACGAGAAAGCATATGAAACTTCATTTTATTCACAATTATCCGACAAAAAAGTGCACACACAGACATAAAACAAGAACAATCAGTTCAACAACAACACTATTCCTGTGTTTTCTGTTTAACTACCTCGCCTTCAGCTGCAGCGAGCTCTTTGAAATGGCGAGCAAACGCCATGGCGCGTGGGCGCCCAGATAACATTGGGAACATTTCTTTATTTCGTTCACAGTATTTTTTCTTTCATAGTCATTGAAAAGGTATTCGGTAGTTGACGGCCGATTAGAACCACCATAAGTACCCATCCAAAAGCAAGACCCACCACAGCTTTGAAACTGCTACTCTCAGTTCTTTTTTTAAGGTGTCCAAAAGGTGGGGAGGTTTTGCATGACCCTTATTCACCGCAAACCCTTCCATAATTGCACCTGCGCATGCAATCATAGTTAATATAGAATGGCATTTTATGTGCGCGTGCGTAAGTGTGTGTGTGTGCAGCAGAGCCAGCCATTGTCGTCAAAAACTACCGACACCATCGTGTTCAGCGCATCGAGCTGTATCCACAAATGTTGCGATTTTTGATATTTACCTCGATTTGGAGGTATTTCGGGCCACTTTTCAAACATGTTAAGTTCTCTCAATAACCGAAAAATGTTTACACTCCAGCTAGAATGACTGATACTGACCTTTGATTGCAAGACAGTATAAAAGGAGAACGGCGGGTGCGATGCGGCTAGAAGGAAGAGCATGGGCCAGCAGGACAAAGAGTGGGACGGATGAGGGCTGCGCCTGCACAGATGTTGCGGAAATGGCGGTATCGATTCATCGATTTTATTGAATTTTTACAACTTTCACTCGGGGATCGATGAGGACATGCTCACTGGGGCTTCCGAATGTGCTGAACACGAAAATGACAACCGTTTTCAATGACGATATCGATTTACTGATTTTATCGATTTTTCACAGCTTTTACTCAGGGTCGGTGAGTGCATTTCTACTGATATTATGCGCTGATCACAAATATGACAACCACTATGCAAGGAAACATCGAGTTATTGGTTTTGTCGGGTTTTAAAAATGCTGGTCGCAAATATGGCATACATTTTCCGTGGAGTTATTATCCGAATAACTTCATTTTTTCACTTTCCGCTAATATGTTTGTTAAAAAGGGTCATTCAGGTGCGTCAGGATGCTGATCACCAAAATAATGAGCATTTTGAATGGATTTACTGGTTGTAGCAAATTTCCTCATCAATGTGAAGTAGCCGGGGTAGTAAACCACCCGAGCGAAGCCAGACATACCGTCTAGTTCTCTATAAGAATGAACACAGCACTGAGAAATGGATTTGTTGTCCTATAAAACGAAAAACGAACAAAAACAGCGGAATTCCGGCGGAAAATAAGTAATCGATCAATCAGCCGGCTGGCAAGACTGGCAAAATGCATGCCACGCCGCCCGCAGCAGCCTCGCGACGGTGATGTGTGGCCGTGCCGCTGCAGACGTTTGTTCGGTGGTGACAACGACAATACATTACATTGTGAGTGCAGGTTATATGGAAGAGGGAGAGCAGTGTTTTCGACTCAGAAATGCTTAAAGGGATGCCTGGGATAGTCCCCCACAACACCACAAAGGGCTTTGTAGTGTGCTCCAGATTTTTCCAGAAACTCTTTCCAGGAATTGCCGAAAATCCCGAATCCTCTGGAGAAGTCTGGAGAATCGCTCCAGAAACCCTGCACATTTTCTCCGAACTCCTGAAAAAATGGCCATTTCGAAAGAATTCCGGTACTTTTCTGAAGAATTCTACTTGAAATCTCTGAACTCGCTGTTTTCTCCAGAATTTTCAAGAATTCTTCTGAAAAGGTCAAGACCCCTGACTTCTTGAGATAATCTCTCGGATTCTTCTTGAAAGTTTGCACCTGAGAACATCCAAACCGTTTCGAGGGTTATCGAAGTTTGCCTAGAATGTCGTTTACTCCTCCCTTAACCTTCGTAGACTACGAAAAAGCATTTGATAGCGTTGAAACAAATGCCATACTGTGAGCACTAGTCGACCAAGAAATGGACGCGTCATATGTGAGAACATTAGCCGACTGCTACCGTCAATGCTCTACAACATTGAAGCTTTTCCAGCCTCCATTAGCATCCTGGTAGCGAAATGAGTGCGACAGGGCGACACTATATTAAGTTGTTTATCGCCGCATTACAGTGGGCAATGAAATCACTCGACTGGGGCGAAAGGGGAATTTGATGAGAGGTTCCTCTCTTCACGGTTTCACATTTTGCAGACGACATTGTCCTCTTTTCGAATAGTACCGATGGAGCACAAGCGATGCTCAATGAGATTAATGAAGTCGGGAAAGGGATAGGGCTGCGGATGGATAGTACAAAGACCAAGGTACATGGATGAATAATCTAAATCAAGTTCGAGTATGTGTTGGGAGTCTACGTGGCTTCCTTCCTCTTGCTTACAACGAGCACAGAATCAGCTGGAACTGGATTAAAAAATAAAATTTCAATTTTGTAGGTTTCTTCAAACTAAGTACAAAGGTTTTTTATCCACCTGTGGAGGGAAGTTAGGTGCTGATTTAAACTGAACGCTCTTCTGCTTAATATTTTGCTATGGAAGCTCTTCGCTCAGTTTCCGTACTAATTGGAGGCAGAGATGAAAACAAACCGTCGAATTTGTCAACGATTTTATTTCATTGAATCTTGAGAATAATGCAAGCGTCGGAATTTTCCTGTGATTATCTGAATGCCTGTTAGTAGCAAAAATTGGAGAAAATCCACAGCCAAAATACATGCTTTCTGCTTGGAATCACTATGCAACCTTTCTTCTCCAATTTTCAAGCCATGTTGAAAACTCTTGTTCTTCCCTGAGGCGAAAGACTGGGCATCAAAACTATTATAGCAAAATGCGCACTAGTATCTATTAAATAAAAATAAAAACCACATTTTCCCTCTATCGTCTGTTGGGAATGAGCGTGATATATTCACTCCAATAAATGTGCGCTGGGAACGCAGCAAGAAAGCGAACGAACAGAGCGAGCGAACGAACAGCGTAATACGTCGAGTAGAAACCACAGCAACACTTTCAGTTGATGTCATCCTTCCATCAACTGCTGCCATCGTTCAGCAATTGCTCCCAAAAGGACGAGAATTTGAGCAGAAATTGAGGGGAGAATGGCGGCAACGGGAAGGAGATGCTGTTAAGGACGTATCACGCTGCTTGAGCTGGGTTCTCATTGTTAGCGCAAATTTATCAATGTACATCTCGCTCCATTGAAAACTAGTCAAACATATTATATTTCCCGGAGATGCATTGGTAAAGAACAACTGATATAAGCGGTAATGATAGTGAAAACGATGTTCATCGATCGCCAATCGATCAATAATCGATTTTCACCTGTCCATTGTTCCAAAAATCTCTTCATTTCACCCTTGTTAGGATCATGGCCTACGTATTTCACAGCGTACTACAGCACTGGTCAAAACGAAACACTACAATTCTCATATGCTGCCTCAGAATTTGCATTGAATAGCGTACTGGCACATGCGCTATACAGTACAGAGATGACTGAGACTGAATGCTAGCGACGACGCCGTCACCTTGAAGTATATAAGTCGAAGGCCTTATCTATTTTGTATTGGCCGATTCAGTTTGGGGATAGTCACTTCCTTGTGTGAAAAGAAGTTATCGACAAGCTTTTGGGCGAGCAAATTTCAGATGACACTGAATGAAACTTGTTTTTGTATTATAGCTAACTCTGAGTGTAGGTCCCTGGGCTCATTTATTTATTCATCGATTAACATTTGAATTGGCGCCCTTCAGTGAAAGGTATGTGGAAGGATCTGTGCGAGTTTTGACAAGTCACGCATGTTCCAACTTGTTGTTTGCACCGATTTTTAGCAGTGTTGACATGTTTGAATGAAAAAAAACTGAGTGTCATGAATGAACTTGAAAAGATCACGCTTGAGCAAGTACGCTACACGTGGCACTCACATTCTACTGGGAAACTGTGTTCCATTGACTTCTATACAAAGGTGGGTCCTATGGCAGTGTGTCACCTCGTTTCGCGGGTTGTAGACGTCAACAGACTCTGGACCTCCTCGTCCCACTGGTACCGGAGATGTACCTCAAAGCGCAGAAAATCACGTTTTTGGAGGTGACGGACCACTTGGGCAGAGAGGTCCGTGACCGCGGGTGTAGCTTTGGTCAACATGTGTTGACGTGTCCGATCAATAAAATCAGTGGCTTCACGCGTCCTCTCGGCTCGACAAACTATTCCAAATCCCGTCCCAAAAAACGTTCAAAAAACTGGTTTAAAGACTATTCTTGTAACGTGAGTTCAGCGCATCAAGGAGATTCAGAATCCGCTAAAACCTCAGGCACGCTAACGAGGTGATGCATTACCTTCTACATCTGTTTCCTCGGAATCTAAGGATTTTATGTAGTTGTGATTCCTTAATCGTTCCGAATGACAATATAAGATCGCGATTGCAAAATGTGATCTTCAAACGTACCTGAGTTTGCATTTAGGCTGCGGGTTGTTGCCGTTCGAATCGATACAGGATGAGCCGGGATGTTAAAAGTCCACGCCAAAAAGCCAATGAATTGATCCGACGCGGAGAAAACTTGGCGAAAGTCCTACAGATGTCAAAGGCCATGCAGAAACGATTCAAGCTCATACCGAAGGCTGCTCTGAACAATGGAACGGTGGCCGGTATTAGAGACATGTCGCTCGGACGAGTTAAAGACGGTGAGCCAGTAGGTCTGTTTTTTTTATTTGATTTTTTAATGTTAAAATTTAGCCTATTTAACGATCGAAATAACTGTTATTTAGGGGCCAACGTGATTCGCTTCAACAACCCAAGCTCCGGTACAAGGTCCGACTACCCTCACATATGTATTGATCCTAACGGCGTGCCGAACAGGGCCAACGCCCACATTCCTGTCTCGCCAGGCACCATCAAGGCGGCGAAGATCGCGCAATCATGCTTGAAAGTCACCGGCAGAGCTCTGTTCGTAATATCACTCCTCGCAAGCGGAGTTCGGGTGGCAAAATCAGTTTACGATGAAGTGACGATCGACGATGAGATCGAGGGGTTGGAGCAGATCGTTTCCGCTCTGGAAGAAGATCTGGAGGATCACAATTGTTCCGGCTCAGCGCGAGCTGAAACTGAGGATGCGCTCGATTACGCCAGGAGGCTTTTGAATGACGCATACGATAGTAAAAACCACAAAGGAAAGAAGACCCTCGTTACTATATTGTGCATTGGCGGCGAGTACGGTGGAGCGGCAGCAGGTGGTTATGCTGGGGCTCAGGCTGGCGCCATGGTTGGCGCGGTCGCTGGTCCAGTTGGCGCGGTCGCTGGTGCCGTGGTTGGCAGCGTTATTGGTGCAGTGGTCGGGTCCGAGGTTGGCGGCTCGGCGGTGGAGAATTTCGAATGCAATTCTAATGGTGTTTCCACCGAACTGCACGGCTCACTACTTGATTGGGGCAAAGAAGATCGTGGCGAGTTATTGGGTGTGAAGGGTAACGCGTCCGTGGGTAAGAAAGGTGTAGAACTTGGCGGAGGCTGCTCGTTGCTCAATCTAGAAACGGGAGACAGCAACAGATGTTCAGTACTTAAACTGGGCTCCAATTTGAGTGTTACCGGACATGGCGTCGACGTAGGCGTACAGAACATAGTATGTCGAAAGGAGCTCGAAAATGAGGATAGAAAACTCGGGGTCGGCCTGAATTTCGACACCGGTTTCAAACTCCGCGATGATGGCGTCAAATTGGAAGTGTTAGGATTCGGATTTTCCAGCGACAAAGGGAGTTGGGGTTTCAAACTGCCAATTTTCGATATGACATTTAAGAAGTGATTAGTGATTTTCCCGTCATTTCTCGCTTGATTTTTCTTTTTCCACTTTTTGACCTTCTATTTCGTCTTGCTCGAGCAATCCCACCTTTCCTCATCTCTTGTGTGTTTAGGAACTATTTGGGAATCGATGGATTTATGTTGTTAATTACACGAATTAATAAACAGAGTTAATCATTCCGAGAAAACACAACGGCGCAGGCTTTGTGTCACGATTATATGTATACAGAGAACTCCAAACGGACGCAGGCAAGGGTTGAGACAGCGGCGGGGGGGTCTTGGGCAGAGTCACGGGAGCTCAGCATAGTGTGCGCCTTCGTCTCTGCCCAAGAGAGCCGCGCCGCGGTCTCGACTCTCGTCTACATACGTTTGGAGTTTCCTATACATATTTTTTATATATTATATTAGATTTTTAAACGCGGCTAAGCACATGATATAGAGTTTGAACACCCTGGATAGGCTTGAACTGGCCTATGAGATGATGGGGGCCATGTTGGGTGCGAAATATTGCGGTTCAATCCCCTTGAAAACTACTAACTAAAGGCAATGTGTCACCTCGTTCCATGGCCTGTGGATATCAGCATACTCTAGACCGTCTCATAATTCTGATTCCAATTATGTACGTCATAACGCATAAAAGTGACGGAAACCCGTTTTCGAAGGGTCCGAAAGTGCCGTTCACAGGCCACTTGGGCGGAGCGGTCCGCGACCGTGTTGGCTGCCTGCCACGGGTGCAGCGTTGGTCAACATGTCTTGACGTGTCTGATCGATGAGACCAGTAGCTTCACGCGTCCACTCGGCGCCACAAGCTGCTCCAAATCCCGTCCCGAAAAACGTTCAAAAAAAGTTGTTCAAAGACCATTTTGTAACGTGGGTTCAGCGCGTCAAGGAGATTCAGAATCCACTAAAACGTCAAACACCAAAGCGAGTTGACACACGCCTTTGAAGGCAGCGAGCCACCTCAAGATCGTTTTTGAGATTTCAACGTTGAAAGAATTTCCAGGAGCTGATGATCGCAACGGTATACGTGATTCTATGCAAGACTCCTAAAATAACACCATTTCCGAGGGCCCAATTTTTAAGGAGCCTTTGGGCGGAGCCGGAGGCGGAGTTAAGAAACATTCCGAATAATTCACTCCAGGAAGCGCACCTCCTGAGGGAATTCGTATTCCTCGTGAGAGTTCCTCACCAACTTCCTAACAGAATAGAAACTGTCTTCCATTTGTGGCTAAAGGAGTTCACGGTCGGAAAACCCTGTAAATTCGCCTTGGTTACGAAGCCATTGCGGGATTGCTGGGATTCCGCCCAAAGTACTTCCTCGCTCGTCGCAAATGGAGCGCCTTTTCTATCCTATTAGGGAGTAGATGAGGAACTCTCACAGAGAATACGAATTTATTCAGGAGGTGCGCTTCCTGAAGTGAATTATTCGGAAAGTTTCTTAGCTCCGCCCTCGGCCCCGCCCAATTCCTCCTTGAAAAGTGGTGCTCGCAAATGGGGTTTCTCAGCAGTCCTGCATGGAATCGCTTATACCATTGTGATCGCCATCTCCTGGAGATTCTTTTAACACTGAAATCTCAAAAACGATCTTGAGGTGGGACAGTGCTTTTGCAGTGAAACCTTTGCATTTCTCCATTTTTTCCACGTTACACGCCAGCGTATATCCATTCATCACTTTAAGCGTCTTTGCTTTCTACATCACTATATACAGATACATATTTCGTCATTTGTTTCCAGCAATATGTAAGCCATTTTCACTCAAAATACTCTGTTAATCATATTTATCATTCATATGCCCTGTTGTTTGCATAGACGGATCAAAAATTGCTTAAGCTTCAAGCAGTACACAGCTAACAATATTCATGACAGAAAAACGAACATCTGCGTCCACGCCTTTCGTAGATGTAGACAGCTACGAAGATAAGAACGCCGATTACGATGAACATTCCGAAGTACCCAAGCACCTGTAAACAACTTTTCAACCAGCTCTTCTGAATATGTATAGTAGCTCACGTTCTACCAACCAGCTTCCTGCTGGTTGGTAGAACGTGAGCTACTATACATATTCAGAAGAGAAAAAATTAAGCTGTTAATAAGAAAGGTCTGGCTTTTCCAAGTGATTGGCCTGACTGTTGATATGCCCGACTTCACCAGATACCTATTGATGATGATGAGAACAAGAAATCAGAAGCAAGTGCATGCAAATTTTGACTATCTTGTAGATTATTTTCGGAAAACTAGGCGACCTCTTCTCCGGGGTACGAGGATTTCTGAGGCTCCGTCTGTCGCGTCTGTCACTGACATTTAGCGACTAACAGCGTCCGTTTTTGGTAGAAGAACCCAACTTTTCATCTCACGCTCTCTCTTCCCATCGCCACCTCCTACCCACGCCTACAACCAGCGATTTTTCAACCTACTAGCTGCCGTACACGGCTTTGCTCGGGTGTTTTACTACCTTGGGTACATCTCACTGATGAGGCCAATTGCTATCACCGATATTATTATTATTATATATTATTATTATTATATCATTAAATATCATATCATTTACCATTAAAATCTCCGTAATTTTGGTGATCAGCATGTTAGCGAAGCCCAGGTGACCCTTTCCCATCGACTTGTGGGCAAATAGTTAGCAAAGCTATTTCGTGACACTGAATCCATGTATTTGTATGTGGTTGTCATATCCATACTCAGCGTATCGAAGTGGTTGTCATATTCATACTCAGCGTATCGAGGAACCCCAGGAGAGATGTCTTCACCGCTCCATTGGGCGGAAATGCCAAAAATCGATAAAGTCAATAAATCAAAATTTCGGGCGAAATGGTTGTCATATTCGTATTCAGCGTATCAAAAAATTCCAACAGACATGTCCTCACCGACCTCCGCGCAAAAATTGTGAAAAATCGATAAAATCGATAACCTAATTGATAAGCTCAGATCAATAGTAGCCTTTAACCTCCGCCGGCTCCTTATGGACCTGCATGCAAAATTTGCAAAATTTGGTTCGGATCGGTTGATCCTCCGCGGTTTCTATTTGGAACATATAATACAAACAGACACACACAAACAAACTTTCACTTTTATATATACAGATGAATGTGAGAGTTTCTATAGGCAGTCCTCCACGCGCATACTAGCGGTATTTCTCTTTATCAAAGGAAAGATCTATGTTACTCACAGTAAGGTTCATGCAACACTTGCCCTTCATTTCTCCACAGCAGTAGTAAGAGAAGTACCAAGTTGATTTTGGGCATTTCGTCCCAAGAAGTAAAATCGGACACCACTGCAAGCGTTTATGAATTCCAGATGCGTCTGCACCGTGGAGAGGCACTCACCCTATCGCCTTTGACGAAGCTGTTAAGAAAATTATCCTGAAATTAGTACGTTCGTTATGGTTCTAGCAAGAAACTAGGAGAAAAATTGTTTTTAAAGGAACTTACCATTGGAAATTACCACTTATAGGACTGCTAGCTAGTAGCTGGTCGTATCGCACGCGGATCTCCTCATGTTTACACACATGCGAAGCGCTTCATATGCCAGGGAAATTTTCTTGTACTCTCTGAGTCATTTTCACTTTATCTAGTGTGAAAGTTAATTTATATTTTCAAATTAAATTTTGATGACCAGGGCTTTCTCAATGCTCGCAAATTTTCCCCCCGAGATTCTTCCCAGTCGTTTTCGTATCAGAAGCCTTTTCCTGGACAGAAGCTATCCAAAATACTCCACTCGTGCAGTGATCAGCTTCAATTTGCCTGAATCCATGCACATCAGACGGCTAGTTCTGTTTATTTTGCTTGCAGATTGATTATTTTTTTGCATATGTTGCGGATCTTAGAAAGTAAAAAATTATTTATATTTACACCAGATGGCATGCTCGGCTTCGCTCGGGTGTTTTACTGCACTGGCTATCTCATACTGATGAAGGCAATATTTTTGTGATCAGTGTGTTAATAAACCCATCTATGTAACGGACCCTTTTCAACATACAATTAAAGGCAGCACTCACTGAAATTTTCACTTCTAGAATGAGTCGCTTACTAGGTAGTCCGCCGCTGGACAATCGCAACAGTAAGTTGAACACCTTGAATGGCAGCCTACCTGCGAAGATACTGCCATGGACATATCTCCTCCTCTGGACATTAAAGTTCCGTAGCGCCAACTAACGCCCTTGACAAGGTGTGCGCATGTGGTTCAGCGGGGGCTTGTTTATGAAATTCGTACCATTCGCAGGATTCCGTGGCGGGACCCATCACGGAACACTCGTCCGCGCTGTGCACACGCATGAAATACAGCCATCATTTTCTGTGTTTTTCGCGTGTTTCACGTTACTTCATCGTTGTCAATGAGTTCATCGAACCCCGATATATAGCGAAATCTTCAACCCAAAGATTTCCGTGAGTGCTGCCTTGAAAAGCAGTGTCCAGGCAAAATTTTCGAGTATTCGGTTTCTGTGGTTCCTAGGCCAGTTTGGCTCCCTGATTCCAGCTACGAAACTTACAGATCAAAAAACCCTCGGAAAAACCCGTTTCTGAGACCCCTCTTAACTGATTCGGACGAGATGTCCGACGGCCCTCTCTCTCGTCAGAGAGGGCGCAGAGAAAATTTTCATCGATCGATAGCGCCCGTTCGCTGCCTCAGTTTTAGCCTCAATAAGTCAGTTTGTTTTCCTTCAAGGGTCCGTATCACTGCTGTAGCACTTTTTGAGCAGATTTTTAAGAAGAGATATATTTCGATTATTGATGTTGTCGGCAATGTATGTTAACAGTGCAGAAACTGTCTTTTTCATAAAATAAGTTTTTCTTTTTTGCCGTTTCTTGGTATCATGGTCACTAATTGATGTGAAGGTCGAGATTGATTATCAAGATATTTCGCTGCCCGATCTACAGCATGTGAATAACCACTTCCCTAATGTGATCGTGGACACTCTCCCAAGTATTGACCCATAACCCCCGTACATCCAGGCTCATCTGAAACGAAGAACTGGAGTGTTGAGCAACAGTACCTGAATGTTTAGAACACATACATGAACTTGAGATGCATACACGGAGATGAAACAAATCACAGTAGAGAAACACCGCCACAATCAGTCCGATATTTTCCAACGATGCTCCATGTTACACCAATTCCACGCGCGAAATGGCAGGCGCCGGGTGGGCGGGCTGGGCACTGAAGATGGGTTTGGGTACTGGGTCTAATGCGGATATCTCGCTTATTTCTGCGACTTTTTCGCTGAAACTTTGGCAATTGCCTATGGGGTCGACCCGCTATCATAATTTAATGAGCACTCAAGCTCAGACGTTTTGCCTGGACACTGCCTTTAAGGCGGCCCAGGCCATGCAATCATACTTGAAAGTCACCGGCAAACTGTTCGTTATATCTTTTGTTGCTAGCGGAGCTCGGCTGGCGATCTCAGTCTACGACGAATGGACGATCGACGACGAGATCGAGACATTGGAGCAGATCGTTTACATCTTCGTGGAGGACTTGGATGACCCCAAATGTTCAAGCTCATCGCGAGCCGAAACCAAAGAAGCACTCGGCTTTGCAAGGGAGCTTTTGGATGAGGAATATGACAGTAAAAACCGAAAGGAGAAAAAAAAACTCTCGTTACAATAGTGTGCATAGGTGGAGAGTACGCAGCAGTACGAGCAGCAGCAGTTGGCTTTGCTGGCGCTGAAGCCAGCCGGCGAAATGATGCGCCTTTGGGGTTGCGGGACATCTAATACCCAATTCATTGGAGGGCGTGGCAGGCCAGACTCAAACAGCAGACAGTACGGATAAGAAGGCATTCCAAAACACTTGCCCACATAATTCAATTCAACAAGCTTGAAGCTGTTTGCATGACGGCCCATGTCGATCGAATCAGAAGACTTGCAGTAGAAGAAGTTCTAGCTGGGGCTATTTGTGGACTCCCTGCTGAGGTACTTCTGCACTGATAAGCCCTAGCTGTTCTTCAGCAAGTTGGTTTGAATGGGATAAAGGTCCTATACAATTTTGGGATATTCATGGAACTGAGGCTTTTCCAAAATCTGAGACCCTTCGGCTGAACAACTGGATTGTCTTTGAACGTCAATTCATACAAGAAATGCCAAGAAGGACCATCCCATGCGCCCGCCGCGATTGGTCAGAAATGAAGCTGGGTATTAGATGTCCGTAAACGCGCCTTTGGTGGCCCAGTTGGTGCCGTCGCAGGTGCTGTTGCTTGGTGGTATTTTTGGAGCTGTGGTAGGGGCTAGAAGTGGAGAGTCGGGGGTGAAGAACTTCGAGTGCAATTCCGAGGCTCTGTCCACCCAAATGCACGGCTCATTGATCGAGTGGGGTGATGACATCTAAGGCGAAGTTCTGGGTTTGAATGGAAACGCGTCGGTTGGCTACGATATGGTGGAACATGGCACGAACATGACGCTATTCGAGGTGATCCGAGTTGAGCAGGAGTATGAACAGGTAAAAGCTGGGCTCGGCCTGAATTCAGAGATTGGTTTCGGATTTGGCAGTGATGGTGTCAAAATTGAGGTACTGGGATTTGGGTTTTCTCCTAATCGCAGTGGGTTCGGTAATAGTTGCCTTTCTTTGTCAAATTCAAGACCTGGGCCCGCAGTCAAGTATCAGATCAGCTGATTGCAATAGATCATGTCCCACCAAGTCAAGATTCGAAATGAACCCTTAATAAATTGAAGTTGTCGGAACTCGGATATTTTTGTGATAATGATAGATTGGGTTCGATGATAATCTGTCACTTAAGGTTCAGTTCTCCTTGCTCGTCTACAGCTCAAGGAAGAAGACTCAACTGTTAAAATCTGCTACTCACCTTTTTTTCTGATTCGTTCTCCGAGCTTATATCATCAAAACATAGGCTCAAGTTCGTTCATTGTTCCTTCTTCACAGAAATGGTGGATTTACCGCTCCACGGTCCGCACATTCTCGAAGTTGTAGAGTATAATGTAGCGAAATATAACAGATTAGTATACGTGCTGTTACAAGAGGATACTGACAGTGGCGGACGGAGGGGGGCGCCCACCCTCCCGCCCACTTTCTGCGTCCGCCATTGGATACTGAAGAACGTTCATATGATAAGAAATTGAAACAGAGCTCAAACTTAATAGGTAAAAATGTGCAGGGAGAACGTGCCATTGTTATGTGCTAATTTGGCAGTTGCGCTAAAAGCAGCTCAAATTGGACAGGCTCCACCAAACTTAATTAACACATTCGTGGCCTTACGTTTTTGGCATTGTGTGTCACATGGGTCTCACTTGTGCAAAAGCGTGGTAGGAATTTTTCCTCCGCCGTATAATACCCCGAATTTGCGCAAATCTAAACCCAATCTTTTTCTCTTTTGTGATCGTCAAGAGTGTTTCCAAATGTTTGTCGTCCATTCACTTGATACTGATTGCATTTTCTTTTTCATATGTATCGTTCTCTCTGGTGTATGTTTCAACCACACATTAAGAGATGTTTTAGGAAGATCTGCTCTGCCCAGTGCATGTATAGAAAGCTTGAATATTTGTTAGTATAACACTACATAGAAGTTTGCTAATTATGACTGCTCAGACAAATTGTTGGAAGGACCGCAGCAGAAAGAGTTCGCGCTCGTGTGGTTAAGAAGCGAGAGACGCAGAGATAAAAATTTTCGGAAGGACCGCAGCAGAATAGATTTGTGTGGGGAAAGATTCGGAAGGACCGCAGCAGGAAACCGGAAGAACCGCAGCAGAATGTTTTCTGCTGCGGTTCTTCCGAGTGCAGAAGGACCGCAGCGGAAAACCGGAAAGACCGCAGCAGAAAGGAGGAGAGAGAGTGAGCGTTATTATACCCTTCTCATGTACGGAGCTCAGTTCTGTTGCGACCAACAAAAATCCAGTGGTTTCGAACTTCAGATGGGAAATTGGCTTCATGGGTATATCGGACCGTAGAACCAGTGACCCTCAGCGAGGTTGTCATTTTTGCGTGTGGTTACCGCCGCGTGGTCGTCCCACGGGAGTGGACTGGTTGCCAATGCAGTTCTGCGGGATTGGCGCGCACATCCCCGTATCCAGTCGGAAAGACCGCAGTAGCTATTCGGAAGGACCGCAGCAGCTATTCGGAAGGACCGCGGCAGCTATTCGGAAGGACCGCAGCAGCTATTCGGAAGGACCGCAGCAGCTATTCGGAAGGACCGCAGCAGCTATTCGGAAGGGCCGCAGCAGCTATTCGGAAGGACCGCAGCAGGAAACCGGAAGGACCGCAGGTCACCTGTCGGTTCTTCCGGTTTTCTGCTGCGGTCCTTCCGAAAAATTGTCTGAGTGCTTCGCAGAAATATAACTCTGAAAGGAGCGTGCTCACCTCACGCAGTCCCACGCGTCGCACCATGCGTGTCAACCGGTTGAGCACATTGTCGCGAAGGTATTAAACATGAACAACAAGAGCATGTGTTTTCAGCCATAGATCCTGGACAATAAAAGAATATATACAGGCAGGGCACAATTGCCGCTTACTTCCACTTGTAGATTACAACCCAACCGAATGTTCGCGCGTTCCACCCTGCTGAACAGGCGATAAGGGTGCCTGCTTAGAACTTCAAGACACGAACTGATAGGCAGATTTATCGTCCGAGACCTCTACAGTCGCCTTCGATGCGTACTGATTCCAAGTGCAGATATCGTATTGGATAGAACTGCACCGATGCAGCTCTCAGCAACATACAATACTGCTCACGGGATCGTGAAAACCGACGCGGTCGCACCGCGGAGTGCTCGCCGTCGCTTTACCAAATCGAATGATTACCAAATCGCTTTGATTGGTGCAGTTCTACAACTTCCATGGAATTGCACCAATCAAAGCGATTTGGTAATCATTCGATTTGTCTCAGAGAGATCTTTCAGATGACCTGCTCATTGTCGAGGAAAACTTTAGGTTTACTGGTTTTCCAAGTTTTGTCCAAGTAATCGATGTTTCGATTGATGCCGTGTAATGGATAGGGCTAGTAGTAGTATAAACACGCAGCGATGAACTGGATTCCAAGCTTAGATCCGATTACATATTGTAAATAGAAGCAGAAACCCCCAAAGTCAAGCATCTTGGAGTTGATCTGGGCAAACTCCTCCCTAGTTCAAGAAAACCCAATTTTTGACGAAGTTGCTGGTAGCGCACATTATTGCAACGGAGCGAGCAAACCTGAGCAAAGAAAGAATAACATATCCAAGACAACCCTTTGTGAGCTTTATGTTCTGCAAGTGCCGCCGCCGCAGGCCTACTAGTCTCGATGTTACCCTTGTCCAAAATACAAACTCTTGTTGTGCCTTGTTAAAGCCTCGATGTTGAGGAATCCACTGTTCGCTAGTGAGATGAGCTATGTAGAGAACTTCTAGGGAAGCCTTGTAAGGAACATTACGTGCATTTCGGGAAAGTGCCATTGAAGCAGTTCTACCTGTTATCACAAGTCTGGCCGCAATCTTATAACCGTCTCTGGTAGCTCTGGATGAGCGTTGGAACAATGGAGGGATATGTTCCCTGAAAAAGGTTATGAAGAGCATATCTTGGGCCAGAACGAGAAATTTTCGAGAGGTACGATTTTTCAGCACTTTTAACCGCTTCAGGGCAACCAGGAGGACCCTGAACGTAGGGGAGCACAGCGCGATTTCCAGGTTCAACGCCTGTCCACGGTATTCTTTTTGCGAAATTTTTGATTTGATCAGAAAGTCTTTATTTGGGCCGACATATGAATTTTTCGAATAGTTACGAGTACTTTCTCGTGCTTCGTATCATTTTATGCATTAGATATCCATTAGTGGTCTAACTACGGTTTACTTGGACAAAACCAGTAAACCAAAAGTTTTCCTCAGCGGTGAGTGGGTCACCTAAAAGATCTCTTTCGTTACCAAATCGCTTTGATTGGTGCAGTTTTACGGAAGTTATAGCAAAGCGACGATGAGCGACGTCGACTCCACTGTGCGATCGTCGGTTTTCGCGATCCCGTAAGCAGTATTGTATTTGTTTCAAGCAACAGAGGATGCGGTGATACCGCAATGGGAAACACGTCATACACTGCACGAAAATCATTCTTGCAACACTGAACAGCGCCCATCTGATCTGCCGCGCCGCACCGCCCTTGCGGAGCAGAGCAACTGTGAGATGTGGTTGTCGAGTGTTGCCGGCTTTGATGTACATTTGTACGTTTTGCTCATTTTTCTCAATATTTTCGGAACAAAAACAAGGATATGAAGAAAATCGTGTGAAGCATCAGCGAAACGTCAACATCGCCAACACCGGGCAATAACAGCGTCCAGCTGCCCTGCTGCGCCGCATACATGATGCAGCGCGGCGAAGCAAGCGAGCGATTTTGTTTGATGCAAAAGTGTTTGACCGGCATGATATGTTTATTGATGATCGCTCGTATCACATGATTCAGGGAACAACATAGAGTTATTGGAAAAAATTGACTTTGTACGTACACTTGAGGAAATGTCAAGAAGATGATGATAAATATTTGGTTGAGAAAATGTCAAAGTCCGTTTGAGCAATAACTGAGATTTTTAATGACAAAATTTTGAAAGAACGTTAGGAGCCTAAACCAAGGGATAGACGTTTTTCAAACCGGTGAGCCTTTGCCTTCTTTAACACAAGCGACGCGACCAATGCTCTTTCAACTTAGGATATCAGGGGATATATTACACATACACGTCCTTAGTATCTCAAGAAAGTACCAGTAAACACCGTTTTTTGGAATTCTCGTAATTTCTGAGTCTTAAAAATACTTTCACTCGTCACTTAGAGCAAAGATCTTCTTTCAACCAAAATACTCGCACGCTCAGTTCTGTTCTGTCTTATCAATTTTATCTCCTTCAGTTCTGGCTGCAGTCTCGCTTCTGCAATGTCATCTTTTGTTCCTTCTTTTGATTTTTAAAAGAATTACTCGGCGCTGGTAGGGCCATGTGTCCAGACTTGGTCGCGAGAGATGCTTTATAAAGTGAATCTGAGCTTTTTATAATTTTTTAAATTTTTTTCAATTTATAGATGGAACAGTTTTGTAAACTGCTCCGGAAAGGATGTAATATGGGTACGTACTTAGAGCACATAGGTTGGAACGTCACGGAGTCAGCAACTCTGCCAATTAGTATTCTACCATGGACTGTTTTTGTATGCATATGCATATTGGGTTGTAACCATTGCCTAGGGAAGCAATTCATGACGCGACTCGCATCTGTAGATACATGAAATGCTGATTAGTCTCTAATTTTCGAAATTTAAAGAAATTCAGAGAATGACCTACTAAAATTGTGGTTATTCCTTCCCTCCATTGAATGACTTCAAGTAAGCAAAAACAGCAGAATCGCACCACACTTGTTGTTAGACATCTAGGGAATATTTGCTTTGCCACTGGGACGTATTCTTAAAAAAATAAAACCGACTAGTTCGAAGTTCCCTGAACTTGGGTAATCAAACCCAAGTTTTGGGTGTCAATCGAATTTTTATCCCCTGACCTGAGCTAAGACTCTGAAGAAGCTTTCTTTGGTACAGAAAAAATTTCAAAAACCTTGCAGAGGTCAGAATTCGGGTGAGTCGAGCGAAAGATGGCTAAGGTCATCGAGGCCAGCAATGGATACATCTCGGACGGAGATAATGTATCATAGATTTAAAATAATTCTTGTTCAAGCCCCCGCATTTATGTTTTTACGCACAGGTAAATTCGTGAATTCCTTTCCTTCTAGAAACTAAGAAAACAAGTTGTGATTCTGCTAGAATTTCTCAAGTATTCACAATTGGTCACGCCCACATGGGAGGATCCTCAAATGTAACAAAACTTAATCTAAATCTATACATATTTAGATTGTTGGTTCGGGTCGCTCTAATTGATACAGGATGAGCCGACGCGAAAAAGTCAACGAGGTGATCCGACGGAGCGAACATCTGACAAAAGTCCTCCAGACGTCAAAGGCTATGCAGACACGATTCCAACTCATCCCCGAGTCAGCACTGAACAAAGTAACGGTGGCGGGTATCAGAGACATGACACTGGGAAAAGTGAGAAACGGCAAACCAGTTGGTATGTGCTTGTTATTTCTCTAGTTCCTTTGAAATCAAAGTAAGTGATGTTCAGGCGGCAATGTGATACGTTTCAACTACCCAAGCAAGGGCACGAAATCCGACTTTCATCGAATTTGTATCGATCCCAAGGGCGTATCAAACAGGGCAAACCCACACATTCGTGTCTCGCCGGGTACCATCAAGGCGGCTGAGACCATGCAGAAACTCCTGAGAATCAGCGGCAAAGCGCTGTTTGTAATGTCGTTGGTTGTGAGTGGTGCACGGGTGGTGAAGTCGATCTACGACGAAGTGACGATTGACAACGAAATCGAGGCGTTGGAGCAGATCATTTGCGGTCTCGAAGAGGATCTGGAGGACTGTTGCGGGTCAGAGGAAGCCGACATCGAAGAAGCACTCGAGATCGCTAGAGAGCTTTTGGATAAAGCTAACGACAGTAAAAACCACAAGGGGAAGAAGACCCTTGTTACCATACTGTGCATTGGCGGCGAGTACGGTGGCGCAGCGGCGGGTGGTTATGCCGGAGCTCAGGCTGGCGCTATGCTTGGCGCCGTCGCTGGCCCAGTTGGTGCTGTCGCTGGTGCCGTGGTTTGCAGCGTTATTGGTGCAGTGGTCGGTTCTGAAATTGGCGGTTCGGCGGTGGAGAATTTCGAATGCAGCTCCAGTGGTGTTTCCACCGAACTGCACGGCTCACTACTTGATTGGGGCAAAGAAGATCGTGGCGAGTTATTGGGTGTGAAGGGTAACGCGTCCGTGGGTAAGAAAGGTGTAGAACTTGGCGGAGGCTGCTCGTTGCTCGACCTAGAAACGGGAGACAGCAACAGATGTTCAGTGCTTAAACTGGGCTCCGATTTAAGTGTTACCAAACGTGGCGTAAACGTGGGTGTGGAGAGCACAGTGTTTCGAAATGAGATGGAAACTGAGAGAGGAACAATCGGCGTCGGCCTGAATTTCGACACCGGTCTCAGAGTCCGTGACGATGGTGTCAAGGTCGGCCTGTTAGGATTCGGATTTTCGTGTGGCAAGCGTGGATGGGGTGTTCAACTGCCAATTTTCGATGTGACATTTAAGAAGTGATCAGTAGTCCTCTTATTTTCCATTCGACCTTCGATAGAACACACTTCTTTTCCATTTTCAACTCCCTATTTCACCTTATTCGGATGAAACCATGTTTCCTCATTCCTGCTGTGTCCAGGAATCGATGAATATATTTTGTCAACTACAGGTATTAATAAATGGAGTTAATTGTTGTTTTTTTTTGTGAAGTGTATTATTTGAGTGGTATTTGCTTATGCGCAAAATCCAGTTATCTCGGTTTCTTCTAAATTCAGGATTTTTTCTCCAGGATCCTTTCCAGTTATTCGCCAAATCCTCAATGAGCTCACCCTCAAACCACGGTCGCAACGTCTTGTTCGACGAGTTCAAATACACGGAGCTCAAGCCAAACCTCTACCTTGTTGATGTTCTCGGCGACAAGGTTCAAGTGGAGACGAACAGTGAATGGCGGAAGTTGGGCGAGCGGATCGCACGTCATATCGCGACGAGTAATCAGAGTGCTGTTCTGTTGTCGACTCTCAAAGTCGACGATCTGACGTCGTGCGGTAGCCGATCGACGACGGGGAACTCGGTTCGTTTCGATCATGAGGGCAAGACCTACATCATAACAACGTTGGAGGCAGCTCACCTCGAGCAGGCCCTCCCCGATATCATTGAAAGTGAAGAGTTCGTGTTTGGGTTGAACGTGTGGCTGTGCTTTTTCGAGCAAAACACAACGGTGCAGACCTTGTGTCACGATGATAGATTTTTGGACGAGGTTAAGCATATGATATCGAGTTTGGACACTCTGGATACGCTTGAGCTGACCTATGAAATGATAGCGGCTGTCTCGGATGGGTGCGAAATGTTGTGGTTCAATCCGCACTTGAAAACCATTTGAAATCTTATGCTTCCGTTTTCTTCTTCACCTTTACTTTCAACTACGGGTTTTGCCTGTTTTTTTTTTGTTTTTTGTTTGTTTGTTTGCTTTTCTGGAAATTCTCGCTATAGTTAATTATCACTAACTTAAGATGCCCTTTGCCATTTCCATCCTTCTTTTTAACAAATAGCATCGTTTGTTTGCGATAATAGCTCAGACATTTCCTTGCAAAGTACTTTATTCATGTATGTCAGCCTTATGTTATACTATGTGTATAAATGAATAACCTATGTGACAAATGACTAAGCCACGAATGATGCATAGCTAGCAATAACCATGGCAGGAATAGGAGCATCTGCGTCCACGGTTTTTGTAGATATAGATCGCTACGAATATCAAAACTCCTGATATGAGCAGCATTCCAAAATATCCAAGCACCTGCAAAGGGTTTACAATTGAACACGAGCTACTCATAGCACCTCGTTGCGGAGGTTTAGCATTGGCAGACGCAGAAATTTTGCTCGGCGATCGGATGGAGATGAAGGTAGGCATGGTCAGCAAAAAAAATTCGACAAAAATTTAATTAATATTGCAATCTTGTTGATAGAAATTGAAAATTATAAATGAAATAAGGCACGGAAATGTATAAGAAAGAAAAAGACTTTGTTTGCTCGTGCAAACCCTCTCATGATCGTTGAAGCAAATCAAGAAAAAAGCGTAAAAAACATAATATTTCCAAAGAGAATTTGTTGCTTGCTCCCGTGTCTCACCGAGCGAAAATTCCGCGACTGCCAGTGCTTGTAGGCACTCTCTTGCCCACTTCCTCATTCTCTTCCTCACAAATGATCGGGTCTGCATCATCGTCAGGGAAAACGGGCAGTAATTTCCTAGGCTCAGACATCATGTCCTCGATCACGTTCAAGTTTTACATTTTATTTTTCAAAATATCAATACATAATTGCCGTACCCTAGGGGAGCGCGAACGCTATTCGTCTTAGTCCGCAAATTGATCATCTCCATCGACGCTCACTGTATGCGTGTCTAGCGAAGTTCAACGCGGAAAGTAACTAGTTGACTCTGGAGATCGCGAAAAAGTTTTAAATATAAACTGGCACAATCCTGATAAGAACTGTTTTCCGTCACGATGACGCGACCCGGCACACTCACCGAAGGAGCCATGCAACACTGGTTCATCAACTCTCCACAGCAATGGTATGAAAAGTACCACGTCGACTCCGGGCACTTCACTCCAAGGATAGTGATAGGACACTACTGCAAAAGGAATTTTCGATAAAAGTAAGTGTGCGGAAGGGAGGACTTGGATAGGAACTCACTTTATCGCCACTGACGAAGATTTTGATGATATCATCCTGAAACTTGAACCGTCAATGTACATACTATGTGTTTCCGTCCTTTTCTTTTGTTTCCTTTTCTTTCACTCTCTATTCTTTAACCAACCTATGTGGAGGCGTTTAAGAGCATTCTTCCCGCTCAAAAGAGGTGCTGAGATGATCATATGGATAACCGGAAATTACTAAGACTTTATAGCACACGTTAGCGTCGCACATGATGCTCTTTGATGACGGTCACGAAAGAAAAAATCAAACATCTACTCAGAACCCCAACAACAAATTGTCGGCCCAGCTTTGCCCAAAAACAACTTGCAAACAAGCTTTTAACTAGCAAATCGTTGTCGACAGGTTTGACACTATCATGTCACCCAAAACCAAGTTGTCGACAAACATTTCTTCCGACAACTTGTCGACAAGGAAGCGAAAAAAGAAATGCAACCATTGAGGACACCAGGGCAATGGTTACTATAGTGCAGTCCGAAGGAAGCGTTTAAAAAAACGGGTCAAGAACAAGTTCGTGCGTTCAACCACCTGTCGGCAAGGAAAAGAAAAACAAGTTGTCGACAAGTTTTTGAAAAAGCAAGTTTCAGTGCGATCAGATACTCTACGACGGCACTTGCTCGCCAAATGCTTGTCGGCAAGTTGTTTCTGGGGTTCTGAGTAAGTATCTACTCAAGTAGTATTTGTTTGTTCATTCATTCACATACTCTAGCTACATCAGCAAAGAGAATAAAGAAATAAAATCAATTCTAAAAAGCCTAATCTAGATGGGAAGATATTGAGATATCATAAGTTTTTTTTTCACGAAATTGTGGATATCAGCCAAGCTGCTTCAAAGGGAAGAACGTACCATCTGAACCTTTTGCTGGAGGCGTTGGTAGCTAGGAGCTGGTCGTATCGCTGACAGATCTCCTCACATGTTTAAATGACGAGGCATTTCAAATGTCAGAGGAAAGCTGATGTATTCGCTGAGTCATTTTCGACCCACTCTTGAAAGTGGCACCGGGGCTGAGTCAGATTTTCCGCGATAATTCTTTTTTCTGGGAACATACATAAGGTTCGTATGATGAGGTGGAACAAGGGCAAATGTGTCTCTACGACATACGATATGACTGTTCAGAAACTGTGTGCACATTCTGGTTCAGATCCATTAGATGGCATAAAGCTATGCAAAACACGCATTACTTTGAAAACAAGGCAAAAATGCGTATTCATCGGAGATGTTTAGATTCTCGGCAAAATGAGTAATACCTGACGAATACATGACGTATAGCAGCAGGTGAACAACTTGCACACACAGCTTTACCTCCACACCAGGAAAAAAACCACTACTCCAGAAAAAAATGGTTATCAGGAAAGTTTCCCACGACTTTTACAATCCTTTCGAACTTTTTTTTCTCTATACAATTGGAAATAAACAATTATATGAACCATCATTATCGATAGCAACTGGGATGGTAACAAAATATAGGGAAAAAATTTTAAATGAAGAAAAATAATGGTTACACTATTTGAACCTTTATGCAGACATAACAGTAAGTGCGGACTTTCTAAAGGTGATATGAGTCCGGCCCAAGATACTGTTACCACTATCGAGCTCTTCAGGATGCTTGAGTTTCACGCTAGTAATTATTGTGGACGAATTATCCATATTTCAAAAAATTATCCATATTTTTTGAAATTTGTAGAGCAGTCCCCGGAGTGCTGGACTGCTGAAAACTTGAAATCGTTGCTCTCCAGGTATCACGTGACCTTAGGTCCAGAAAAAGTTCACGGATTGGGTTTCATGGACTTTTTGATAAGTTCTTTGCCAATTGGTTGAGTCAGAACGGCTCAGAAGACCAGAAAAAAGAGTGGCATCACACTCATGGGCTTACTTGCTATATTCCACGATAAATATAGCCAAAATTTGTATAATCGAATATCATCACATTTTCTCAGTTGAGCAAATTCTACCAAGAAAAAAAAACCATTAGAATTGACCACCCCACTTCGTAGTGAACATGGGAGCAGCAAATCGAGAAAATGCCCACAACAAAATTCTAAGTCCATTCTTTTCTTAAATTTTATGGATTTAAAAAAAATCTGACCACATTCAAAAATTCGGTTGCTCGAGAGGTGGAAAAACCGGCAGTGCTAAAGTGACCGAGAATGATGTCATGTCAATGAAGGCACAAATATGAGAATGACAAACATATTCACATGCTTCACTACTCGACAAATGATCGCTTTCAGTCGTTCCTAGAATGACAAGTAGTGGTGGTAGGAGAAATTTTTAGGTTTCAGCAACAGAATTTTCGTTTGATTTTTTTCTCTCTTGAAAATCGGAATGTGCATTGCAGTTTCCAGTAAGGTTGGGGATTGTCTTTAGCGTTCCACGCCCAACGGACATCTTCGATCGTGAAGCGATAACGATACCATTTTCTCCACGTTAACGCCGCCGACGAGACCGTCAACGGGTACGGCGCAGCCTCCGCGCGCGCGACTATTCGCAATGATGTCGCCGAAATCATGCTATACAGAATCATTTTTGTAGTGTGTATTTCGCAATCCCAACGAAAAAGCGACACCTGTCCACCGCGATGAACGGGAGACGGGCGAGTTGCGAGCGGAAAGAACGCGACTTGTCGCGCTGAGGACCGTGACGCGTCGGCGACTCGCTCTTCTGAGCGGTATAAAAACAAAAGAAAAGGTGTATATAGAGTGAAGCTACGAGGTCAAATGTCGCCCTGATCTAAAGGCAGTGTGTCACCTCGTTTTCGCGTCTGGGCTTTTACCAGATTCTGAATCTCCTCGACACCGCTGAATCCAACGGTATACCTGAAATGTTATAAAAAGGTCTTCAAACCCTACTTTTAAACGTTTTTGTGGACCAGATTTGTAACAGTTTGTCGAGCTGAGTGGAGTCGTTGATCTCATCGATCGGACATGTCTAGACGTGTTGGCCAACACTGCAGACGTGGCGGGCAGCCAGCACATTCACGGACCGCTCCGCCCAGGTGGTCCGTGAACTGCGTCTTCGGACCCTCCGAAAACGGGGTTTTCGTCATTTTTATGAGCTTTGATGTACATCCTTGGAATTAGCGTGACGAAGAGGTCTAGAGTCTGCTGGTATTTTCAGCTCACGAAACGAGGTGACACACTGCCTTTAAAGAGTCTCCAGGATGAGGCTAGGGCAAGTTGTCCACAACGCTCGAAGACGTCATGGTGGACGTGTGACGTACCCAAATCTATCCTATACATGGCAATAACATGTTTGCCCATACGTGAAATTGTCCATACCCAGCTGCTACCTACGAGTAATCACAGGTACAGGCACGAAGTTCCTCACCCTTCCAATGATGCATCTGGGCTCAAAAGCTATCCCTTCCCTCACGGTGACTGCAGCTGTAGTTGTTGGGTGTTCATCCGTCCTCATTCCACTGTCGAACCTTTTCATTCACACACAACTAAAAATAATCTATAGGCGTTACGAGAACCACTCTGGTTAGGTTTGGTGCCGTGATTGATTTGTCTACAGTAGCGTTCGTAGATAATTGTGGCATAATTGGCGCTGTCCTTATGATTTCTCTCGTGCTGAACTGAGAAGGTAGACCCGTCGAGGATACGCGGCAGAGCTTCGTGTGCACACCTTCCCAGGTGTCTTCTTCAGCTTTGCGCAGAGGCGATAACGTGACCAATGAGGCTCTGCCGAGGTGCGTTTATTGCTGGTTGAAAACTTTTCCCAATTGCCCGCGATGGCCCCTGAAACACGGGTGTCATACGCAATTTTTGAACGCCCCAAGGGGGCAGCAAGATGTCGTGGTCCCAAGTAAGGGCAGCCTAGGATGTGAGTTGAATGCAAAAGTAAAAACTGAGAAGTGGGCATTGGTCTCGGTCAAAGGATCGAACTTTTCAGTTCAGGTACTGCCTCTCGTAAGTGAAGAGCTTCTGTCAGTCTTATTTTGTTGGTAACTGTTAATTTAACATTATCACCATGGCATTCCACTGCCGATGAGCAATAACGAAAACAGTTGTTCCTGGCTCCTCCTGGAAATCTGGAGACGTTGACCTGCACAAAACACTCCTGAAGCTAGCCAGCAGCAGTGAAAACAAAACGTTGAGTCGTATTTTCTAGGATACGTATTAGCAAAAACGAAAGTTATGCCCTAATCCCCTCCACTACAAGGCAGTTTTTCTCGATTTTAGGGACAACACCGCACCTGGGATCACGCTGTCGTCGCACCCGAGATAATACGCTCCAATGCGAGCAGTGGCGCGCATTTTCGAAAGCTTTTTCTTGTCGACATCCGGTCACTGTTTCATTTTTTTTTCTTTTTTCTGAGCAAGATTACTACTGGTGCCTTTATAGCGTTTCTTCCGTGATGAATAGCTCAGCCTTCACTCGTTGTCGTTTCAGAATGTCGCTACTCGAATTTCCTCCTCTAAATTCTGTCGGTAAACCTTACGCCATACAGGAATACAATGGCAGACTGCTCACTGGAAATCTGGAACAATTCCGTGCTATGTCAAAATGCGATTCAGTAGGTGTAGTATTTTAATTCGCAGCTGGTTCTTTCGAAAAAGAATCGTTTTGCTTTCATTTATTCAGCCAATTAAATGTCATAGCATGGTGTTGATAGAGATGTGCTGCGGTGCGCATCTTCGTTTTGAGTTTATTTGTTTAGTAGGTTGTTCGGCACTATTCAACTTTACTGGCCCTAAAATCTTCAAAAAAATTTTGGCTCAAACTTCGCATAGGGGAGAGGGGGGAGGCGGGGGTTATTTGAGGAGCTGAAGACCCCTATTGTGGAGTAGTCCCCTGTTTACTTACCGTATCCCCACGAAAATGGGGTTACCGTGCAAAACGGATTCGATATTCGTGTTCAACATCTGAAATAATCCTCTTGTGCAAAATTTGCGCGAAATTCCATGAGGTACTGTATCTACAATAGCCCTACCGTAACCCTACAAAAATGAGGTTACGGTACAGAATGGATGCGATATTCGTGTTCAGCGCCTCAAATAACCCCCGTATGCTAAGTTTCAGACAAAAAAAATTTCTTGAAGATTTTGGGGCCAGTAAAGTTGAATAGTATCGGTTGGTTTCTTCTCCTGTCCAAGTTAGTTATACGTTTCTTATATGCGAAATGCACCAGAGAGCATGCAGGCAGACGCTAGCTGTTCCTCTATCCGGGATACTATGCGTACACATACATGTACGGGAAGCAGCGCGGACTTTCACAACGCTTACCATCACTTCGTATTGTTGTCTTGAGTCTGCGTACAGTACCGTAGATCCGTCTCGTCCTCAAGGCGGTGCGCCCCCGCCTGAGATCACCCGTGGTGTCCTGCTGGCGATCGACACTCAGCCGGTTGGCTGCGGGAATGCTGCCAGCAGGACGCCACGTGTGATCTCAGGCAGTGCGTCTTGAGGACGAGGCGGATCTGCGGCACTATATAATGTTCATCATTATCGCTAGAATATAGTTAGTAGTCTGGTTCCTGGACTTGACGGTACTCTGGAGGGTAAGTGTCGCGGCAATCTTAACGACTAATCCTACAGAATAAAGCAGTTTGCCATATTTGTGAGAGAACAACAGGAAAAAAGTGGGTTGAAAGAAATAAAAAAAGGGAGTAAGAGTATTGAAAATGCATGCTGTGTTATAAAAGTGTTATTAGGGTGTGTATCATCGTGAGGGAAAACGGGGCGTGGTACAGTTCTGCGATTGGCTCGTTCAAATCCTCCTCCCGCCCCAAATGGTTGACTCGTTCTCTTCGCGCGCGATTCCACTATACACGACAATGCAAAATTTGAATGCGACAGAGGACGAGTTGATCTTGGAGGGCGGGAAGGCTCCGCCTCGTTTTCCCTCACGATGGTACACACCCGTGTTATTACAACTACCAGTCTGGCCGTCCGGCTAACGCCGGACTTCCAGACTTTTATTGATGCTCGCTTCGCTCGCATACTGTATGTTGAAAGCAAGCACAAAAGTGTAAATGGATTGATAAAATCTGTATCCTTCCACGCAGTTCTTACGCTATCCTGGGATGCCCTCGATCCCGTAGTTGTTGCTTTCTCCCATATGAACCAAGTTACGCTCTCCCATATGAGCGAAGTTAGTGGTCGTGAAGAATTGAGTGTAACCGATTCAGTGCGAATGTTATCTCGAAATGATTTAGGCTCTACTGGTTGTTGTGGTAATTCAAGTGATAAGGGGCCACCGGTGTATATAAACGGAAAGGAGGGAGTGGTTCATTCAAACTCAAACGGAATAGGAAAAGAACACGGATACGAAAAGAAACAATGTACATCTAGGTGATTAGGGTGGGAGGGTCCGCAGAAACAGGGTAAGCGTAACCCTCATGCAGAAATAGACACGCCTAGCGAATTCGTATTTCTTGTGGAAGCCGGCACACCCTTATCACACCGTTGGACCCGACTCCTGGCGTTTCCCCACTCTTGGACGCGGGCGCACTCTTATCACACCGTTGGACCCGTCCCCCGCCGTTTCCCCACTTTTGGACGCCGCCGCACCCTTATCACACCGTTGGACCCGACTCCAAGCGTTTCCCCATATTTAAACGCCGGCGCGCCCTTATCACACCGTTGGACCCGACTCCAGGCGTGTCCCCACTTTTGGACGCCGGCGCACCCTTATCACACCGTTGGACCCGACTCCAGGCGTTTCCCCATATTTGGACGCCGGCGCACCCTTATCACACCGTTGGACCCGACTCCAGGCGTTTCCCCATATTTGGACGCCGGCGCACCCTTATCACACCGTTGGACCCGACTCCAAGCGTTTCCCCATATTTGGACGCCGGCGCACCCTTATCACACCGTTGGACCCGACTCCAGGCGTTTCCCCATATTTGGACGCCGGCGCACCCTTATCACACCGTTGGACCCGACTCCAAGCGTTTCCCCATATTTGGACGCCGGCGCACCCTTATCACACCGTTGGACCCGACTCCAAGCGTTTCCCCATATTTGGACGCCGGCGCACCCTTATCACACCGTTGGACCCGACTCCAGGCGTTTCCCCATATTTGGACGTCGGCGCACCCTTATCACACCGTTGGACCCGACTCCAAGCGTTTCCCCATATTTGGACGCCGGCGTACCCTTATCACACCGTTGGACCCGACTCCAAGCGTTTCCCCATATTTGGACGCCGGCGCTCCCTTATCACACCGTTGGGCCCGACTCCAGGCGTGTCCTCATGTTAGTTCACCGCTCAATACTGATTCGGAAACTGAATGGACTAATTTCGTAACGCTCTGACACACACGTACACTCACAGACAGACAGACTAAGCGCGTTATTATAAGTAGTGATAGTGATAGTGATTGTTACGAGTTGTTATGAGCAGTGTGGCTGCAGAACATGTTGCAATCTGATGGAAAATAGTAAGATGGAAATAAATCAAACTGTAATAGGCGGGAAAACGTCCTCAAGTTGGAGATGGGCGTGATTCTAAGGTACACTTCAAGAACTCCAAGATCAGGTACTATGTGCGACCATCTCTAGATCTTGGCATTATGGAGCGTTAGTCAGGCAAAACATTAACCGGAAAAAATTTAACTAACAATCCTGGTAAACTTCTCACGCATTTTCTACTGACTCACTCCAAGATCGTTGGATGTCATTGGGAAGTATGTGAAATGGAGCTGAGGTGGGCGATAACAGAAGGATGTAATGGCTATGATTTCAATCATGCGGAATCAGCATGTAGGAACAATTCGCGAATTTGTTCCTTAATTTCTGACATATACCGTGTTTCAGATGTTGGATTATCCATTTGTGGAACGAGCACATCTCAATAGTCTTCAACACTCCATATCTAAAAGTGATGTTGCGGACGCGTTCGTGTTCAGAGAAGCCGATCGTTTTAGACAAGCACTAGATCGATGGTGAGCTATACTTCAAAAATTTGCGTGGGTGTAGTCAGTGTGGATCTATTTAAATCTGCATTGTTCTCTATTTTAGGGAGAAGGATGGAATAACAGGTGTTATCGATCATGTAGCAAATATCACCGAAGACAGCAAGCTTTGGCCGATTGCAAAGCTAAGTCAGTGCCATCATTAAATTATGAGCTATGCCTTTTGATAGGCTAGGCTATCTTCACATTCACTGGAGAATTTATTTACATAATTATGTGAGAGTGAGTGTCGAAAGCGTGCATTTTGAGGTAGAGGCGTTCTACGAGTACGAAATGGTGTTGCCAGCGTCGCCTCGAAGGTATTGCCTTCTATGGGTCAGGATAGAATTGAGGAGCTCCTACAGCACTATGGAACAACACTTAACTGGTAGCAGTCTCTTCATTCCCCAGTTATTTCTGTCATTTTTCAAAATTATTATTTTTTTTTTTCGGAAGAGCAACTGGTTGCGATGTGTTGCGGTGCACGAGGAGGGACGACGTATTGCTATTTGTCAAACAAACAACTATATAAGAGTATACAACATCGGCCGAAGTCAGAAAACGCCACTCACTTTGAAGCATCCATTACAATCCAACGTTGCTTCTATGGCATGGGAGTAAGTCTTTCCTTTTCGACATGCTTTTGTTCTATCTCAGTAGTTTTGTGTACAAAGGTTGCAACAGCCTTGTTTTTATATTTTCTTGAAAAGTAAGTCGTCAGCATTGCTTTTGAATGGTAGATTTTTAGTAAGCTGCACACCTAATTACTGGAAATGTACTGTTTCTATCCTGTTCAAGCTTTCATCTGGTAACTTCGTGCTTTTGATTAGGTTTAGGTGTTCATTGAGCACCTTTCACTATTTTTTTGAATTCGTGGGAGATATTGCTTATGTAAAGTACGATATTCGTATTTCAGGCCATTTGATCAGAGGGTCCTTGCTGTTGCTGCCAATAACAAAATATTGATCTGGAGGCTAAGTATGAAAGCACCTAACATCAAGTGAGTTGTTGTAGAACTGATTCCGCTCTACCGCATGGATTTTTATTCCTTATGTTTTTTTTCGAAAATTTAGGCAATAGAGCCTTTTAGAACTATTTTTATTCTGCAAGAAAATTTATTAGATGCTGTCTGTTTCCTATCCTTTGTGAGCGAATTTACGTTTTCAGGCCTTCTGTGCAGTGTGCTCAGGTGATCGAGTTACCCACTGAACCTATAAGCCAGATTGTCTGGGATCGCACTACGACAAATGTGATCTTTGCTGTATCTCCTAATAGTGGCAAAATCATGGTAATTTGAATACATTATTAGCATTCTAACGCAGTACTTTTCCAGTAGTCGAGGGTCATTTCTAGATAGTAGATGTTTCGACCGGTGAGGTTGACTCTTTTGGTGCATGGACTGGTGGGAACGTCACGCGCATTATACCAACTGCAGATGGTCGACGTCTCGCTGTTCTCTACACTGGTAACGTTATTAGGTGAGTCAGTATTTACATTCCTTTTCCATTTCTTTACTTTAAATTCTTATATTCCACGAATCCAGAGTGTACGACCGGAACTGCTGGCGAGAGGAACGCTGGGGTGGGTTAGCAGGACGTGCTGTGAGTGCTGTTTGGTCGCCCGCAGGAGACTGCTTACTTTTCGCTTCCGAAGAGAGTAGTCATCTCTATGCCATCAATTTCACGGCGAAGAACGCCGTTAATGAGGATGGAGTAAATGAAACGTGGGTTTAAGTGCTTTTCGTTTTGGCTGAGGTCATTCGGGTTAAAGAGGATCTTTAGGCATATCGCTGAGGTTTGTCATAGGTTATCTGTTCTTTTGAAGTAGCAGGCTTCATTTTGGAAGCGATTTTCCGCACGAATCTCGACAAATAGTGCTATGATTGGAAGATCTCGCTAATCGGAACGTGAAATTCGAACTAGACAGACGTCTTACACTGCATCTTGTTCATTAGAAATAGTTTGGCTCCCTTCTGGATTTCGGTATATCAATGGGAATTTCGCTCTATATGTTAGAGACAGTTTCAGTCTTTCCGTATGGGTGATATTAGTGGCAGTGCCTTGAGTGCGTGATGTCACTGAAACTGTAATAGACGACTGGAGTTAATGGAGCTCTTCATGTTATGTTTCCAGGCGTTGGACTGGTGATTCTCATGCCATGCCGGTGTTCGACGTATCCCCCGTTGAGTTTGATTCTTCTGAACTTGAAATTCAAGGAGCTGTAGAAAGGTACCAATCTAGTGTCCTTATCAATTTGCTTAGGTTTCGAAAAATTGTTTAGAGTTTTCCTGCCTTTATCTCGAGCTTCACCTATTATTTCAGTTCCAAAGAGACTTTGAAATGTAGTATGGTTACAGGGAAATAGTAACGATCGGCGGTAGGATACAATGCCTAACCTTGAGCCCTGATGGACAACGGTTAGCTGTGAACTTTACAGGTATGTCCAACGTTGTGGTTACTGTTTGAATAGTGTTTCCTTGCCTATACTGTAACCGCCTCTTTTTCCTTGTCTTTTATTTTAGAAAATGCTGGTGTTGTGGCTCTGTTCATCGTTGACTGGTCTCCCACAGTAAGGTTAACCCCAAGGTAGTGACTCTTAGTATGGTTGCTTTTACGAGGCCCAATCTTGATGAGTTTTCAGTGGTTTTGTGGAAGCACCACTATATGGAAGTGCTTCCATCATAACTTTCATACCGAAGTTTGACAGTGGCTCCATGCTTACCATTGTGAGTGTTGTTTTCAGGCTCTGCTTTTGGGTAACTTGAAATTACCATCTATCAAAAAAGAAACAACTTTCAGGTTTGGTCCGGTGGCAATATACAATACCTCCCTATATTGTATGGACACAACTCTTCATCGCATTTCAATTCACGAACAATCTTAGAAGAAATAAGCGGGAGAACTAGTGCAGGTTTGATTTACTCTGAATCGTTGAATATATGCGCACTTATCTTGAATCAGGGTTATTTTCAGCTCATCGTACTACAAGCGACTCGTTGCGGTCGTCCGAGTTACCAAGCGGAGTTGTTGATCGGTCAGAGGGTGATGACATTGTTTTGTTCTCAGAGAAGCTCCGAGCAGATGTGCCGGTAGAGTCCAGCTGAAGCTGATCACTTGTTTGTGGTAGTGTTTTCTTTCATATGTTCATTACGGGAAATGATTACTTAATTGTATGGAAGGTAATTTTGTTGTTTCCTCTGTGCATTTCACATTGATCTGTATATTGGTTTTCTATTTATTTGAAGCAAAACTATCCTATTACTTCTCATTTTCTTCTTCGAGTCTAGATGCATTAAGATGCAGTTTCGTTCATAATTAAATACTTCAACTTATCAATAATCTCTTTTATTGCATGTTTCATGAGAAGAAACACTTTGAGAATCTCATTTGAATTTTGCTAATCATTTTCTTTTAATTCTCATTAACACTGTAGACATTTCATGTGCTATTTGTGGCCTTTCACATTTCATGTTAGTAAACATACAATCACTCTTGTTTTGGAGATTACATGAAGTTTACTTTTGCTAGGTGAGCGGTTTGACTTTTTCTCGTTTTAATAATTTATTGCAATTTTGCAACTATCTGTCTTATTGTTAGACTAATTACCCGCTGTGGGCGTGAGGTACTCACTGCAGTCCTTACTGTTTGCGTTTGTGCGAATGAAGGGACAGGCCTGAAATTGCGGATTTTCCTGGATTTTGTGGTTATACTCACTTTTACATATTCAAATGCAGCACCCATGGAAGTTTCGAGTTCTGAATAAAAATGTGAAGGGCACAACTGACATATCACAACTGTACAAGGAACGAATCTAATGGGTGTCTGTAGATATTGAAACCAAAAATGTGACCTATGCGGTCTATTGTGAACCACAGAATTGACGATGCGCGAGTTGACATCGCACGGGGGGGGGGGGGAAGGGGGTAAGAATGGAATAGAAAATGGACGTGCGTGACAGCGATTTCAGTTGCTGTATTTAAATTTTACGTACCGGATCAGGGCACGCCAATGGTAGTGACGGTTCATCAGCTGATCCTTTGGTGGTCTTTGCGCCTACTGGTTCCAGAATGTTCTTCCATAGCCATGACGAAACTAGAGCATGACCCCATTGCGAGAAGTGGAAGCAGTCGGGTGCAAAGAATTCTCTGTTCACTTGTCCATCCTGAAATTGAACAATGATTGGATCAAAGTGTGCCACGTAAAGAAAAGCCAGAGAGAATAAATTCATGAAGTTACCACATCAAACTTAATTGTTTACCAGTATGTTTTTTTTTTCACGAATCAAATATTATAGTTCACCATGTGGAAGCATTTGATGCGATGTTCAAGAAAAAATGTGCCTTTTCCTTCTCTTACTTGGAATGGTGATGAAGCTGCTGGAGCTTTCTCTAATACTTTTAATCTTGAAAAAGGAGGGGGAAGGATGAGATGGTAAGGCAGTAGTGTGTCCTTTCCCAAGCTCAAAATTCTTGATACGTTGGATGTTTAGGGCAAATCAGTGATCAAGACCCGATCGCACGCTTCACATCACACGCAACGTAGCACTCTGACTGTCTGCGCATCCCCACATCCTCTTATATAAATTTCATTCACATCATTGTTCTTGCTCTCGTCCAATCCTGTTCCTTCGTGTTCCAGCCTGTGGGAAACAAGTGGGGAGGCGCGTGCGGGGGATCACATCAGATACGTTCTTCAACTGCCTTGCGGCGGCTGCGAAGGGCGGCGGGGCTAGAGGATAGACAGGGGAAGGTGAGGGGGCTATGGGTAGAGGCAGCACAGGGACCCATTAGTAATCGGAGACGCAGAGAACAAGAGGACTCGCGGATCGCGGTCGTGGTTGGGTATCTCGTGCAGCCCCTTCTCTTCTGTTAGTTAATAGTTTACCCATTTCTTGTATTACTGTACATCAATATCCATATAATAACGCAATTTTGGAAAATTCATGAGACCCACTTTTCTTTCAGGTTTTCCAAAACCACTTTACGAATGAAAATGCTGTATTAGCTCGAATTCAGTTTTTTCATATTATGTTTTACGAACATTAAATAAAATGAATTCAAAGTTATTTAAGTCTTCAACTTGACGAAGTTATTCGTTAAGTTGTCTTAAATCGACTTGCCATCTTTTTGCCTGACCGCGCCATTTTTTGCCTCCCTCCGACGAGGATAATTTCTGTGCGCGCCAGTGCCTACGTCAACCAACCTGTACAGGGTTTTCTGTTCTACAGTTATTGACTGAATGCTGCTTATCTCATGGCTTTCATATCCAGTTCTGAATTAATCGGACCTTCGTATAATCGTTCATCCTCCTGTTTTCACTTCTTATTCCAGATACATGTACAATGTACGCTTAATTTGAAGCCCTCGTGTTCACTTTACCTTCATCGGTGGCGTGTTAAGATCACGGAAGAATGGCTGTGTTACTACAGTGAAGTCGCTCTTGTCGAACTTCCCAGATGCTGCCAGATCCATTTCGCGGTTAGCGTAATCAATACATGCCTATGAAGGATATTCTTCCGGATAATGTCCTTTTCAAATGTAGTAATATGTATAAACTAATATGTATGAACGTACATTAGCAAGGTAGGTGTTGTTGAAGTCCTTTGCATCACTCTCACAAGGACATTCTGTCCTAAAATCAAGGTAAAATAATCGAAACATGTTTCTAGCAATGACACTGCGGAAGAGAAGTGACCCTTTACTCAATTTTTGAGAACATTTTTCACTAAAGTATGAATGGGAGAGCAAGTTTTTTCTTCCAAATGATTTTCTGAATCCCTCGTTCAATTTTTTCCATAACTTTGATGAAATTTTAGTCACAGGTCGATGTACGGTACAAAACTGTTTGAATTTTTTGACTGGATATAGAGCGTTGCATTCAAGATGGGCGGTGCAGCGATCTGCGATTGGCCAACTGATCCAACTGGCAATTAGCAAAGCTCGGACACACAGCTTCAAAGATCTATACCCTCTCGTTTTTGATTGTGCCGGTCAACCAACGCACTTGTGAAGATCTTGACACCACGGACGTCCCTTGTCGGATTGCCTGAGAATCTCCAATTGCAACATGGCTGTGACGGAGACGATTACTCTGGGCACGTTATCGTAGATGATCTGGATGGCGTCTTGAATGTGCTGCACGCATTCGCTCGGTTGGAGAGTCTAAACGGTATTGCTTTCACCTGGGCAACATGTTGCAAAACATGAAGTTTTTGGAGAAAGCCATAGCTACTGCGTATTTGTTATCTGTTATTGTTTATAAGCGTGGTTTTGTCTATTTACTACCATTTTCATCTTTTTTGACGAATTAATTCACTTGCGTGTAACTCAGTAATGACTTTCCTCAGCATTGAAGTGTGCTAGTGTCTCACCACTAAACTTATTATATTCTATCAGCTTTAGGGAGTCTATCGTTTTTCACATTTTTTTCAGGAACAGTGCGTTTTTATTCATCAGAGGTTCACGCGCAAAACCCGGACACAATAGATGCCTGTCTTATAGAAAAGATTTTAAACCTTCGGTTTCCACTACCCTCATCCCCCGCGAGCCTCAATTTATGAAGCCAGAAAACTCACCCTGTCCTTGCAGAAAGAACACATGTCATTTCCCCCGATGAAGATGTTGAGCAGCTTCCAGTCTTCGCTAAAATTAACAGCCTGAAGAAATTTTCATGAAAATATTTAGTAAATACTTTCGAAGTAGCAAAATTTCATTGGATATATACATTGCTCTTGATATGGTGAAAAATCTCTCATTAGTATGAAAAATCTCATTAGTAATTTCCATATTTTTTTTCCAACTCATGAATTTAGAAAATTCACTAAAAAACTATTGGAGCATTGTACATGGAACAGGTGGTACTGCCGAGCTCTGCGATTGGACAATTGGATGAATTGGCCAATCGCAGAGCATGGCCACCCCGCTCATTGCAATTACAACTCTCCACACTCAAAATGTGCTACAGCATGTAGCGTAACGGCAAAGAGGAACGGTATTACACTTATATTATTTTATTTTTATTTGACAACTTCTACGTGCTGTGACAATCTAACACTGAAAATCTAGCGTTCTGATGGGCACGAACACGATATTCGTGGTCTGCTCATCAAACTCCTTTCCTACGTGCAAAGTTTGAACCGAAAATCTGTTTTTCTGAAATATTCATCTCTTTTTCCTGAGTTTCTGGAGGGTTAAAAAGATCTTCTTATTCCTCATTTTTTTCATCAATATTATTGCGAACTCTGTCCAGGTTTTTATGAATTGGAATTCATTTATTCTCGTCATTGATCTTTACAAATATACGAGGACGGAACTATTCCAGTACTCCTCCTCTCCGTCATAGCGATCACTTTCAATCACTTACCTCAGGATGGTTGTGCAGGAGCGAGACAAGTGTCCGTGCTTGTCCCGGGAGGTCAGCAGCAATTGCGCCGGGAACTGCCACATTCAAATGTGAAATCTCCCATACATTCGGCGATCCAATGCCGACGGAGTATCCAAAAATGTTTGGATTGTACTTCTTCAGAATATCTGGAATTTTGTGGCTTTATATTGCATGCACTCCTTCGGTACATCTTGAATTTTGTAGATCTATGCACTACGGTTGAAGAAATTACGAACTATGAGTCATTATGATTTATTGTGGAATGCAAGTCTACAAATCTGGATATGCTAATATATTTTACATGCGCTAGCGATAGACCATGATTGTAGCTGCAGCTACAGAGATTCTATAGTGGTGCGATTCTGATTGGAAACTTTCAAATAGTCTTCGTAAAGGAGCAGGATCGTGATCACTCTATTCGCAGATATATGAAGTACTAGTTTTCTACTTCGATGATTCAGTTAAACATTCTTGTTGGCGACAAAATCGCAGCGACTAATGATATTATAGCAGTATCGCTGGGATAGAATCGCGTCGCTACGCGTCATAACGTCGAATACCGTCCCGCGCAGAAATAAAGAACAGATGACACTTACTGGGAATGGTGATGTGATTGTCCAGCGTTCCATCCCCACCGGCTTGGAACGCAAGTCCTCTGTATTGGAGAATCACTGCCACTGCGTCCTCTGCACCAGCTCCATTTGCTGCCTGAAGTGAACTGAAGTAATGTTAGAAGTTAGCCAACGTGTTTTTTATGGATGTGGAGCGGTGGACCCAGGAAAGCGCTAAGACCGCGTTCTGCGATTGGCCAGATAGAAAAGTCACATCACCCCTTGGCCAATCGCTAAGCTAGGTTGTATAGCCCTTTCCGGATGCAAAGGTGCACACCCAGTGGGTATGGGAGTAGAACCAGAGATTTACCCATTAACCTTTATCATGTTGGACGTGAGCCAAACTTAAGTAACAATAAAGCGTCCGTAGTTACCCTTGAACACCTTTAAATTTTGTCCCCGAAAATGCGAAAAAAAAATGATTGAGTTGAGTGTTTTACAGGAGATTTAATGAAACATCCCATGGTGATAAATCTTAATGTTTCCCTGCACTATTATTTTATACTGATATTTCTACTACTATTTACATATACTTTCTATATCTTCGGAACGAAATAGCTTAAACATACAGTCAATGAATCTCCCAAAGCCATGACCAGCTTGATATCGGCTGGTCGCACGGAATTCACATTAGTTGGTATGGTTTTACTTGGTCTCATCAAATAACTGTCGCAAGTGTAGTTGGGAGCTCCGATGTCGGGGAGAACAGCATTGCTAAAAAAGGAAAAGTTTCAGGAAACACCACATTCTCTACTAAAGTTTGCCTGTTGTGCTTACCATTGCCAGAAGGACAGCGTCAGCAGAACGACCGCTGAAAATAATTTTCGCTGTAATTTTCTACAACACAAAGTAACAGAGCACTTGGAGGAAAGAAAAGGAAAAAGGAAAGACTTACCAGGAAGGAGCATATTTGCCGCAGCAGCGATAGCAAAGCGTTATCTTCTTTTTATTCCGAACTTATGCGCCTTCGCCGTATCTTTACTGCGAAAAACGCATTTAGCACCTCATAATGGCAGCGTCTTCGGCACTCGAAGCGATTTTGTTGGCACAGCGGCAGAACTGATTGCTGTGACGTTGGAGTCACCTTTAGCAGCGATCACGTGGCGACAAAGTCAACAAAAGGAAGGGATTAACTCTCTCAAAAAAGTGCAAACGCGCCTAAGCGCAGAGATTGTTGCTGATACGCAATTTCTATGTAAGGACAACGACGGAATGGTATTTCCTTTTAGAAATTAGAAAGATTGTTGGAGCAAAATTTTGTCAGATCCAGAAAAGCTGCCCAATACGTACTCGTGAATTCATGGGACCAGCGTAGCACCCTAAAACTGAGCATGATAGTGTTAAATAAAGAAAATTGGATTAGTATTCAGTGTGTAGGAAGTGCTTTGATAGGAATTCATTTGATTAGCCTTCGACGCTTAGGTCTTTCTTCTGATCTTAAGAAATACAGCAGAATGCAAGACGAGGCCGGACAGCGAGTGGTGAGACTGTTTTCACCGACCAGGCTCAAGGAGGGCAAACAATGAGATCGTTCTGGGACTAGAGTTTGTGTTAAGTGAGCCATAGTACTGTAATCATCTCCTAGTGGAAATATCTGTCTGTTTCTTAAAGATCAATCAATAAACGCCTCAAGTAGTTCATCCCTACTGTTAATCTCTGGCTTATAACGTTTTGTTAGGTACCTTTGCCTTTGGGATTCTTCTAATAAAAGGTTTTTCAAGGTATAGTGTAGCAATGTAACTTTAGAATTTGGTGCAGATTCTCCTATGTGTGCAGCAGTCAAACCGTGCTCGGAGAAGCCATTTTTGAGATGTGACTGTGATTGGACCAGTGGTCGTCGATACTAAACTGATCGTTTTCTCATTGCCCTGTCAGTTGTTTCCCCTACATACTGTTCACCACATCCACTAAATTTAATCGAACAAACTGTTCCACGTAGGTGGCAGATATCCTGCTTTTGGCAGTAGCGACACTGTTTCCCGTTACATCCTTTTTCGTATGAACGTGAGGATGTGAAAATCTCCTTGATTGTTGGCGATAGTCGAAAAATGAGAATACCCTATCACTACCTAACTTGTCTGTGGAAGTCCGATTGGTGAGCAACATCGTAATTCGCAATTCGTACTACATTTGCAGTAATGTACAATAGATAGGCTCTTCGTGAGTGTTGCTAAATATACGGATTCTTCAAATACTTGGATTTTATAAATACATGCTATGGAGTTTTTTATTGTGCAACCATATGTTACCGACCTACTAGACATCCATTGTAATCGTAGAACGATTTCAAAGTTTGCCATCTACCAAGGGACCCAGTTTGCATTATATTTTCTCTGTTATGATCTGGAGAAATCGCTACGCGTCGAGGGGTAATCAAATGAGTTTTCACTGGGGCAGTCTTCGCAGACGAAACACAAATTCGACATCGAACGAGGCTTCGATGCAGCAGTGTACGTACTTCACAGAAACAAAATAAAAATTCACTTCTGCACCTATCGAAAATGCTGTTGGTTTTGCAGCGATTTCTGGTGTAGAACTGGTTCTGCGTTCAGCACACTCATCTGATAAAAATTTGCTATCGCTACCATGTTTGCTTTGATTCCGCTAATGTCTGATCAGATGAAAACAGCTTTGCCTGGAAGTCCATGGGAATGTTTTTTCTCGAATTTTCCAAAACTGGACAATCGCTAGCCCAACGGAAGGGGACCGAACAGCTCTTATGCATAGGTAGCATCAAACTTGTTGAGGGCAGGCTTCTGCATGTATAGTGGTCCAAATTACGTGTACACATAGGTAACCCATCTTTTCTGTATATTTTTAATGCTCTCATGCAGTTTAGCACTACAGAAACAATTGGGTCAGCAGCTATTACTCTATCAGTATACGTGTACAATGTGTTGCAGGGAAATTCACCTGCGATAGTGCGGATGTTCTACCCCATCTTAATCATGGAATAGCGATTATTCAAATGTCTAGCAGCTCGAGAGATAGAATAAGTTAATCAACTTTCAAGACCGAATAACTTTTACTTTGACAGTTTAAAGGACGCACTTCGCCCTATTCCACAGTGGACCATAGCTATAAGTCCTTAATTTACTCACGACCTTATTGCGGTGCATTTACCGGTCTTTTTTTCGTTTCTTTTCTTTACGGTGCGCCATTTGAGTGTTCTAAATGAATAACTAAGTAAGTAAATAGACAGATAAATAAGTTTCGCATCAGATACCCTGGGACTCTAAAAGCAGAGTTAAAATGAGTTCGTATCCTAATGATCTTATCAGCAATACTGACAATGAATACTTCAGTTAGGATTGACGAAAACCAAAATTTCTGCAGAATTCTATTGTAGAATTTTTTTCCATGTAGGATGCTGCTGTGGGATTTCTCTGACTTCCCTTCTGTTCGGGTCCTGAACGAAGTAAACCATTGCTGATATGTCTGTCAATATGTCTCGTTATTCCTGCCCCCTGGGGGCTTTCAAAAATTGCGTATGGCACCCGTGTTTCAGGGGCTATCGCGGGCAATTGGGAAAAGTTTTCAACCAGCAATAAACGCACCTCGGCAGAGCCTCATTGGTCACGTTATCGCCTCTGCGCAAAGCTGAAGAACACATCTGTGAAGGTGTGCACCTGCGCTTCGGCTGCGTACCTCCGACGGGTCTACATTCTCAGTTTAGCCCGGGAGAAATCGTGGGGTCTGTGCCACTGGAGCGATAATAGGGGGGGGGGACCCTCCACTCGGCTAAATCAATTACAGCGCGTTGATAGAACAATTATCTTCTGTTTCACAGTTCTTATTTACTCCAAGTTGCATGCGGTGAACAGTTGTTCTGTGATGAATAAAGGGGGAAATCTGAGCTACAGTGTCGAGTTGTGAGAAGTAGGTTATTGCTGTGAATTCGCTGTCGTTGTTTCACACCTTCACCTTGTTCCGAAAACTTTTTAGAAGTCATGCTCACACGTTCTCTTGATTTCTCTTTTTTTTTTCGTTTTTTTTTGTACCGCTCAGAAGAGCGAGTCATGGTCAGTCTCGACACGGAGTGTGGCGCGTTTTACCTGGCGAGGGCAGGGTGGCCCAGCTCCGCAATTACCCAAACCGTCGAAATGACCTATCGCAGAATTTGGTCGCGCCTCCTTTTCCAGGTATAACGCTCTACACCCGCCGACAAGTCCTTTCGGTGGCTAGCGAGTGCGTGGGAGGGCGAGGCATGAACCCTCGTATAGGCTATTCTTCAAAATGTGTAAAGTACTCTTTTTAATGTTGTAGAGGCCTATAATGCAGGAATACTGTTCGGCTGAAAAGTGGAAATCATTGCTGTCATAGTATCACATGACTTTTGTCCCACAAGAACTTCTAGAAATTAGTGATGAGATTGCGTTTCGTGAACATTTTGATGAGTTCTTTTCTAGTTGATGATGGCTGGCTGGGGGAAGAAATTATTAGATTTCCACAACAAAATCTTTGTTTAAACCTTCGCAAAACAGGAATTCGCACTGCTGTTTTCACCCATTCGCCCTGACAGCCTGCCCTGGATCGACACCTCTGATCGTGAAGCGATAACGATACCATTTTCTCCACGTTAACGCCGCCGACGAGACCTTCAACGGGTACGGCGCAGCCTCCGTGCGCGCGACTATTCGCAATGATGTCGCCGAAATCATACTATACAGAATCATTTCTGTAGTGTGTATTTCGCAATCCCAACGAAAAAGCGATACCTGTCCACCGCGATGAACGGGAGACGGGCGAGTTGCGAGCGGGAAGAACGCGACTTGTCGCGCTGAGGACCGTGACGCGGCCGAAAGGACGCGTCGGCGACTCGCTCTTCTGAGCGGTATAAAAAATGAAAGAACACAAAAGAAAACAGCAAATAAAGTCAAAAGTATGTCAAATGAAGGCGTACTGTACAGGTGAGGCGTACCCGTCGAGAATACGCAGCAGAACTTCGTGTGCACACCTTTACAGGTGTTCTCAACAACTTTGCGCAGAGGCGATAACGTGACTAATGAGGCTCTGCCGAGGTGCGTTTATTGCTGGTTGAAAACTTTTCCCAATTGCCCGCGATAGCCCCTGAAACACGGGTGTCATACGCAATTTTTGAACGCCCCCAGGGGGCAGAAGTGAGGAGGCGTACTCGGAGCAAGGGGTTACCTCGTTTAGGACTTAAAGAGAACGAAATTCAGGAGGAGGAAGTCTACTGTATTTCTAAGCCTTGCACCAGATAGGTATCCTGACTTACACTCAAGGGTTGATGCAACAGAAATTTTGGTTTTCGTCAGTCGTAATTGAAGTGCTTAGTACATATTGCTATCAATTCAATTGGTTATGAGCACATTTCACCTCTGCCTTTGGTGTTCCAGGTTGTTTAGTGTGAATTGTATTTATTTATTTATTTATTTACGATACTTAAATGGTGCACCACAAAAAAAGAGGCGGTGAATCTCCCGCAATGATATCATGAAGAAACAGAGGAGTTATTTGTAGGACTGATCCAATCCAGGACGGGAAACAAGCCAAATTGAGTCTTTTAAATTTTTAAAATGAAATTAATTCGATCGTGAACGTCGAGTACTTTGTTCTATCGCTCAAGCTGCTACACAAATGAATAATCGCGCACTTCTCCAAGAGGTCGAAGTATAAGCAGTAAATGAGCGTGCCTCCACTGGCATCTTACTCAAAACGTTGTTGTTCACGACACCTAGTCTTACGTCGACACAAAATACAGATAGAGCTCATGCATTCGCTCCACATACATACACCATATCCAAACGCTTCCGGCGGCTAGAAAGAATGAGTCATAAGGGGCTTTCATACATTTGCCGCGGCGGCGGTGCCGTCGCCGCGGCAAAAGTGGGTGCGCGGCAAAAGTTGCCGCCGAGCGGCATGCCGCGCTTTCACACAAACGTCGCCCAGCGACAAAATACCCCCTCGACCATTCCTTGCCGCTTGCCGCTGGGCGACGTCGCCGGGCGGCGCCGCGGCAAAAAAGTAAACAAGCGCTTGTCGCGGCGACGTCGCCGCGGCGCCGCTGTGCTTAACCATGGGCGACTGCCGCCGCGGCAAATGTATGAAAGCCACTTTAGAAATCTGAATAGCGTTCTGTCCTTTTAGGCACAAGTTATATACGATTCGAAAGCGCTATCTTCTTCAACAAAAATACTGAAAATAATGTTTCTAAAACGACAGCTTGCTTGAGTTTTAGGCTTGCGAATTGGAGCAGTGAGTGGATTAAAAACCACACAACCGACAGCTGCCTACCCTGGCATTCAGCTGAAGTTCGAAAGGCCATCAAAACTGCCCAAACCACCTATGCCAAGTAGTGGAGGACGTTTTGTATAAAGTGACCGGTAATCAACAACTTTCTAAGTTCAAAGAAGACCTTCGACCGAACGAATTTCTTCCATGAAGACCTGGGAATTGCTCCAGAGGAATCGTTTGGTCCAGATGGATCACCAGATCATACTTCTCAGAGCATCCGAACAACGCGATGTAATTCTGCTGAAAGAATCCATCCGCAAGGGTCTAGCCATGCTACCCCGTGACAACGTCGGACCCCACCCTTGCCAGCATCGCCAAACTGGGCCTGCAACAGTTCCATTGATGATGTTCCTCCGCCTCTATTATTCTACAGAGCTTGAACGTTCAAAGTTCAAACAGTGCTTTCTGGTCCCCATTCAAACAGTGCTTTCTGGTCCCTATTGAACACAAGGAAGAAATGGTGTTTTCATCGTATTGGCGCTATTTTTCTTCAGCCTAAAAATTAATTATTTTAATAGTTCTGTGGAAACACTTGATGATAAGATTGTAGAGAAACAAAAGCACTTTCAGAAGGTGTAGAGCATAGCCGGCAATGAGGCGGAAAAAAATAGCAACTGAAAAAAGCACAAATATTAGGTTGAGGTGAACGTAATGGATGAAATGGCATCCAAGTCGGATTCATCTCTAACCTTTGAGAGGGGTTTTCTCAGTGATTTGAGTATACACCTTTGGGATCTATGTGTAACATTATTCCAACGCATGAGTAGAACTCTGTCTCTCTTCTCAGAATTACGCAGGCTGCGACTGGTCACTGTTGCTCGAAAATGGTCAAAATCAATGGGCTCTTCTTCGCCCAACAAGAAACTGAGGGGAGGGATGAGATAGTGATCAAAGAGTGGCAAGACAGGAAAATAAAAATAGTGGGTTACCAGAGTGGAGGAAAGTCCCGCTAGTTTCGGACAGGAAAAACGTGGGAAAATTGGCGTGTAAAAAAAGTGGCGTGGAGGAGAGTTTTTCGCTTCATCGTATTTATCCAATGGTTCCCCTCAATTTTGAGACCTGGCCAACCCATATCGTAGCCGTGTCTGTGTTACCTTGTGGGATCTACTCGAATCACAGCAACCACTTCGCGTTGTGACGAGAGAGCGTCCTAGGCGTGGCTCCTCGTAAAGGTCCATATTTCGAGATTCGAAGAGGAGCAGTCGCGTAGTTGAAATATTTAGCTACTCCCTCCTCTATTGCACCGCTGCTGTTAGTGACCCCAGTGTTTGCCAAGGCTTTGCAGAGCAGCTCATAATAGAGGTTAGGGCAAGAGTACCCTTTCAGAAATGGAGGCGTAACTGCAGCAACAAGCACTTCCTGGCCCTTCAGTAGCCATAAGGTGATACTTTGGGGAATCTCCTACTATGTCGGCAAGCAATGCCTGATCGAATCATCAGCATAATGGAAACGAGAGTTCTAAAGAATTTCTTCCGTTACTTTCTCCTCATTCTAATACTTACACATGTTAACACTGTACATAACTGTACATATGTTAACACCTAACACTAACCGAAATATGCCTGCCAGAACTGAGCCCCCATAAAGAATTTTACTCCATTCAAGTTAGGTGCACGGGTAATTTTTGGCCACCCTATACAATGTGTGCTATCAGCTAGCCACGTTCTTTGGGCGATAATAGCATGAAAAAGATACTACGAGGTGTAAGCACACAAAGTGCATCATCAGCTGATTCGTGAACAACAACAGTATAAATAAGATGGCACTGGAGGCACGTCGACGACGTACTTCGACCTTCTGGAGAAGTGCACTCTGCTAATCAGTCTGTTATCAAACTTCCAATAAAATTTTGCATCTGTCTTTTTTTTTCTTTCTGGAAATTTCAAAGGAGTGACATGGCAGATTGCATTTCAACGAAAACGTATTATAAAGGGGAAAAAAAGGTGTTCACTGCTGGTTGAATACTCCCTCTCACACGAACTCTCACTTGTAGCTTCTTCTGCATCAAAAGACTTTAGGATTTCTCCAGCACTCAAGACTCAGCCAACCTACAAGTTGAAGCTCATACAGTAGCAGATGAAAGCTTATTCCTGCAGTTCCGAGAACGAACACGACAATATTCAGTTGACGTGAACGGTAACCATTTACACTTCATAGAACCAGCTATGAAACCCAGAAACTGGAAGATGCCAAGGAGGGTCATGAGAATCGCATAACCCTATAGTTGGGGAACAGTACATTGGCGGTCATCGTTTGACTACCTAGCAGAGTTCGCCAAAAACAGCAATGGTAATAGGGATGGGCATGTGTGCATCCGTGGATCACATAGAGATACAAACAATCCATACAATCACACTACTACACTTCTTGCTACGGACCGTGTTCTTCGGACTCGTGACCGAAGACGTTCATTGCATATCCACCTGACAAGGCGCTTCATAAAACGCAGAAACCACATACATACATGTCCGTATGGAGCTCCCAAAATCTGAGATGGTTGTTTTAGGAGGCTGATTCTCCGTATGGTCATCGCAGCCGAACTTGGGCGTTGGGATTCATTCCTCCAGGGAACGTAATGCAAATTTCGCCGCTATATTCATGTACATAGGAGTCGAACTAGATTTGAAAAATTCTGGTAGCCTTACATGAATGTTGTTAGATATTCCGCTCAACTTGGCTTTTGTTGACATTTTCTGGCAGAAAAAAAAATTAGCGAGGAACTTGGCCGTGTCGGGCAAGTCGGAGTTCAACTTTGGAATAGGTGGGTAAGAAACAACAAGTTAACATACATATTACTGTACTAGCAATATCGTCTAACTCTCATGTTAGGTATTTTTTTGATATTAGGAACAGAAGAGAATTGCTCACTTCGACTCTTCTTTCAGATGGCAGCCATTGCTGAAATGCAACAATGCTGTGATGTGCGTCAGAGGTGTAACCACAACAATGACTTCTTCAGTAATGGATTAACAACGATGTTAACATGCACAAGTACACACTCGCTTTTATTCATTTATTCGAATACGACGTATAAGACAGTCGTGTAAAAACTAACATAACAAAAAAAGCCATGACACTGAAAATAAAATTGAAGAAACTTATGACCTGAGTAAGATTTTTGCCATTCTCCGTTTGAAAGAGGCCAATGATCCGATGACCCCAGTGGCCTTAATCAAACAAATATAAGCTGAGCCGGCTCTAACGGTAAAGAATTTTGCTCTGACCGTGGTTTTAGGGCGCTGAAAGCAAATTTTCATTGCCCCTCCGCGAGTGATTGACGGTGCTAAAGTAAAAAATTGCGAAAAATTAACTGCGGATTTTCCACTTAATAATTTATGTACCATGCAAACATCATAAAACTCCCTCCTTGACTCAAGGCTAGAAATATTAAAGTATTTATTCCTAATTTCGGCATTAGGAATTCTGGAATAGAGAAAGCCCCCTTTACGAACCAAAACCTTCCTTGTGTAGTTGTTCTGGATTTTCTCTAACAGTGCAATGTCCTTCTTTTTATGGGGGGAGAAAATAACCGTTCCGCTTTCAACCAGTGGTCTAACGTAGATTTTGTAAGCTCTGAGCAGGACTGCGCTATCCTTGGTGGAGAGGGCTTTGAATATTTGGTATGAGCGATGGAAGGCCTTCCTATATAGCTTCCTATATATATAAAAATACCTAACATGAGAGTTAGACGATATTGTTAGTACAGTAATATGTATGTTAACTTGTTGTTTCTTACCCACCTATTCCGAAGTTGAACTCCGACTTGCCCGACACGGCCAAGTTCCTCGCTAATTTTTTTTCTGCCAGAAAATGTCAACAAAAGCCAAGTTGAGCGGAATATCTAACAACATTCATGTAAGGCTACCAGAATTTTTCAAATCTAGTTCGACTCCTATGTACATGAATATAGCGGCGAAATTTGCATTACGTTCCCTGGAGGAATGAATCCCAACGCCCAAGTTCGGCTGCGATGACCATACGGAGAATCAGCCTCCTAAAACAACCATCTCAGATTTTGGGAGCTCCATACGGACATGTATGTATGTGGTTTCTGCGATAAATCCTGATTACCTAATTAACAACAAATTTTTCACAGTACTTCAAGGGAACTGACAGAGAAACTGGCTGGAACAAAATTATCCATGTTCTCGTACATGATCAATTTGGGTGCGCGATACGTCCGCAATACTACTGCGATACTTTGCGCTACATTGCCATAATGCTAGCGGAAGCATAATAAACATAAAAAGCAAATGGATCCTAGGACCTACATGTAGTGAAAGTCCTAGCAGCAATCGTGGAGGAGCCTTGTTCCAACACCGAAAATTTCATACGCCTGACCCTTCTCATGGGCAAACAGATCTCGGAGGATCTGTATTACCACTCCAGAAGTGTCAGAATTCAAAGAGTCGTGGAAGACATCCACCTATGTGCAAGTGGTCAAGCATCGTTGGTGGTTCCTCCCATTGATTAGTGATCATTTCGATAGCACCAATGTTGTCAACAAAATTCTGTACCATGGCCGTCACATCATATTTCCTTGTTTATTGTCGTGACATCTTCGTCCTGTCATCGTTTTCATCTCATGTGAACCCTTGAAAACTATGTGTGCGTTGCCAAAGGTTTCATCTCTCACTGATACCAGACTTCTCGATCATCAACGTCTATTTTCATGACAGATTCGAACTGATAGGTGACGGTGTAGCGCTGGCAGATCAATTCTCCGTAGGGAAACCACTCTCACTGATTAATCTTCTCCTTTTTTTTGTGCATCTCTACGCACGATTGGTAAGGGCATGTAAATGACCCCGGACGACTGTGCATCCAGATAACAAGCGGTTATCAGGTAGTTTGTGGCCGCCGTGGGTCAGACCGTAACTTATCAATGTGGTGGCTGCGCCGAGTTCTTTCTACTACTACTCTCTACCCCTAACAATGGCTTTCTTAATCTCAGCTACTGCTTCGTTTGAACAACGCTGTCGTGTCGCTTTTTTTGCAATGAAAACCTTTTTAGGATCTTCATAGCATTGCCTCTTCTTCTCACTAAAATCAAGATTAATTAGAACCAGAAATTTTTTTGGCGTTCCTCAGAATGGACGGCTCCCTCGAAGTTCTCCTTTTTTTCCTTACAAGCTCATCAATTTCATCATGAATTTTAGTTAATTAATTATGAAATAGCTATTTCTATTGAGAGAGTTAGGTGGGAGATTAAACGATTCTAATAAGAATTTATTTGAAATTCGAAACCAAAGAAATCTGTTACCAACAAAAAATTGCATGTTTTCTTAGTCTATGCGCTCTATATTACTAGCATTTGTACCATACTGTAGCAAATGCGTTAATATAAAATTATGTTCATACTACCTTCTCCATCTACTACGTATCTCTTGTATACTGTGACACACCAGGTTTACCCAGAAATCTACCCAGGAATCACTGGAATCTTATTAGGCTGTCTTTGAAGTTGCTCCACAGAAACCAAACCGCTAAAGTTTCTTTTTTCATCAGGTCCTCATGAAATACTAGTCGCACTGCCATTTTGTGATTTTCTTGCTGTTTCTGAAAACATTTCCCAATCCATATGTTTCTGTATTTGTAAACACTACGGGAGAAATGAGAGAACGGAGAGCGCTTCCCTTCCGTGCCTTCCTGATGACCTACTAGCGGCATCTATGAATATTTTGGAGACTCTTCCAGATAATTCAAACTGGACGTGTGGTCCAGACAAAAGCAGGCAAATTTTACCCGAGCGACTCATCGCAGCGCCTGAGAATGCTCTACATAGTTTCTGCTCTAACTAATCTACATCAGCGAAAACTGTAGTACCTTCTCCGGAACTATTTCGAATCCTGTCTCCTGGTAAATAATATAATGCAGGTGGACCTAGAACACAAGTAAACGGAGGATTCTGGTAGAGAGTGCAAAAGGGCATCCGTTTGCAAATTTCGATACATAGCTGCTTATCGCCCAACGGAAGTAAACGCTCCCAGAGAAAGTCACCCCACAAGCGACTAGCAATCAATCTCCTGTGATAGAGCAAAGAATCAAGTTCAAAGGCGAGTGCGGTTATCGAATTTTGAGGATTTGCGGGTGCGGTTATCGAATTTCGAGGAGGTAAGTGGGCAGATTTCAATAAATTCAAAGCAAGGAGGAGAAAAGCTGTGGAATGTAGGTCACACAAAAAATTCCCGGAAAGAAAATTTCTTTTGAAATGATGGAAACCTGGAGCCTTTCAAATGAGGTCGAATCATAAGAAAATGGAAATAAAGATGGTGAGAATAAACGTGGTAGCGGTTGATCATGCTGATGAATGAAACAATTCTGTTTGATATCTCTTGCGTTCTACTCAAAGTAATGCTGGAAAACGTTTTGAGCCTCCTACTCAGTGATAAATTAAAACGGGGCATCCATGGTAATAAGGGGCAACTATCACATTCGCCCATGTGTTGGGCAATAAAAGGGCCTGTGAGGGAGACATGGGTAACAGAGGGCTCCTATGGATGCGATGCCCTACCTTTTCCCAGCACAGAAGGCTAGAACTGAGGGTTTTCACCAGTTTTCCTAGGAATCGTGTGTACAATGCGATCCCATCTCCTGATGAGAATGTCTTTAGAAAAAGCATTCAGAAATCCTCCAAGGTAATCCCTTTGGAACTACGGTGTGAAGTATGGAAAGTCCAACATTCAACCATTCGTAAGTAGTCGCTGAATAATGGTCGCAAATATGCGCAAGGCAGTGTGTTTACGGAGAAGTGAGCAGTAGTTTCTGATGACCATACGTGAGCTCAGTGGTGAAAACTCCCCCAGTGTGCACCCTGTAAAAGAACGTGAGAGAAAAACGTTCCGGAGGACTTTGTTCAATTCTCAGCACTACCTTTTCTAGCAGCCAAATTCAACGAAATGTAAAACGAACAATTCGAAACTGTTTTTCCCCAGCTAAAACTTTGTCCTCAGTGCCGATAAGGCAGTGCAGGCACAAAGTGCTTCGGTGGTGGTACGGCATTCAGCTGTCTGCTGAGAACGTCTGAACCACCATCTGACGTATGTCGAAAGCCCTTGCTCCGAAACGAGCTCCGTGGATCACCCTGCGTGCAATGCTTGCTATAGGTGAGTAGATAATGGATTTCATGGATGGACCTCCCATCGCAAGTTACTTTCTTCCTCGTGATGAACGCACTTCCATCACTGACTAAGTTTAATTCCAGAGACCAATTCTTTCCAAAGAGTCCATTTTTTTTCCAGGACTAATTTCAGCCAGAGTTTTGCACATCTTAACCATATTTAGCTTTCGAGGTTGAATCTGATAAATAATGTTATGCAAACATCATCTTCATCTGTCGGAATAAATTTAAACGTAAACATCTTCTAGCAGCATCAAATAGCCTGTTCAAGCCTGAAAATTTTCTGACCAGGATAAATTCCGTTGGCTAACTTTGGCCGCGTGGACACGCCAGAATCCAGCATAAGCTTTTGTTGGGTTAATCACTCCATTTTATCCTTAGTTTTCTTATCTCCCCATCACACTTATTAATCCACTTTCACTTCTTTTTTTTTGTTTGTTTGTTTTTCATATATCCTGAATACCAAGCGGCTATAAATTAGCATTATTGGTAGCTCAGACGTCAATCAATCATTCTCGCTGCCCCTATCTCCTAATGAAGTATGACACCCCGCGTCGTAGCCGTTCAAGCGACAACGAATTCTTTGCGTATTGATTATCTGTGACACCTGCGGCAGCGACGCACCTCAAAAAATCGATATGTGCGTGAATCGATGTAGCTAGCGGCTGCTACACAAGGTGAAACAATCTACTTCGAGTATAGTCAGTCAAGGCAGAATTTTAACAAGTTGTTTAGATTGTGAAATTTCTATCCTCTAAATAGCTGGATCGTTGCATTTTTTCCGTACATACATTCTTACAGACCTATCTTGACTTTGAAAGCCTATTCTTGTTACTCGCGTGGTTCAGAAACCATGGAAAGCTGTAAAGAATCTCTTTCTAGCCATCCCATGCGAACTTGCTACAGAGCAGCTTTGCTTTGTCTTTCGGAGGCGGCCACACAAACAATAAAACCTTGCAAACCATAAAAAGCACCACATCATAGTGGTGGTGAGATGGTCTGATATCTGCATTCCGGAAAAGCGCACGTGCACTGCACTTGGACCGTAGAAGACTTTTTCTTCGGACATAGAATAATAATTGAAATTATCACAAAATTTCCTGGAAAAAATGTGTGTTTACGGTTGTACGTACGTCGTTTGATAAGTTTGTTTCAATTCATCTACTTTACTGGTCAGTATTAGCTCTCTCAGCCTTGCTCCGGATTGCTGGGATTGGTAGGGAATTTCTGTCACAAATTGCGAATGAAGCTGCCTTTCATATTGGTCGCGCGCGATAAAAGTGTGAACCGCAAGGACAATTTATACTAGACCAAGCGTCAGTCGCGCGTCGCGATCAGTCAAGGAGGCATATAAATTTTGAATGAAGATGCCGTGCGGTCAGAGTGAATAGCTAAGACCCTGAAAACGCGGGCATGCTGCATCAAGGTGGGAGGGGGGGGGGTATCCTTTGCAATACAGACGCGCGCATCAGAAAGATTGTATAATGAGATTTTCAACGAACGGAATCGTGTAGAGACGGAGGCGGTTCTAACAATATTGTTCCCAAAATTACTTTCTAGAGAAGTGCACCTGTGTAAACCAGCAAGTCAAAGTGAGACCTTTATGATCAGAACGCAACCCAATATGCTGTTATAGTATGCATACCAATTACGCAGACCGACGGCAAGAAGCATGGGAGAAGCGTCGGCGATTTTTCGGTGTCGAACAATTTATTCTATGTAGACGCTCAGGTTGTGCGTGCGTTCATCTATATGGTGAGAGATAGACCCAATCGGAGCTCTGACGTAGGTGAGACGCACGTGGTTACGCATGGCTCCAGCGCGGTATACTCCTTCAAGGTGTGCATGCAGCGTCGAGCGGTCCTCATGGGGAGTCCTCTGCAAATGGATGCGTGCACCTGACGCACTTATTTAGTAGAAATCGCCCTTGTACCAAACCATACAACTAACGGCTCAGCAGCTCTTTGATTTAGTGAGAAAGTGAATTTCTTCTGGAGAGGTTCAAGCAATTGGATCTTTCCGATCTTTCTCGTTTTGAAATACTGCATTTATGGTTTTTAGCGACAGCTGGAGCGGTAAAAAAAAGTCAGATCATCAGTTATGCCTACAAGTGTACGAAATACGGAACAGCTATGCGATTTAAACCTGTTACATAGCACATGAGGATGGCATCGAAATGCAGAATCAACCTTCGTGCTAAAACTACCTAGTTAACTCCTTCCGGTTCCTCATCTTAATCACGTTGTCAATGGCTCGGACTTTTCTAAAACGAAAATAGTTTTGAACGAGGCTCCTTACTTACACGTGCTCCTTTTAGTGATGTGGGCGTTCTTCCCGGGCGCTATCGCTTTGCTGGGCTCGGCATTCTTCCTGTTTCTTCGAAGCAGATCAAAGAAACCCATCACTCCGCCGCCGAACGTCTCCAGAGACAAACAATCGCTTCCCGTCAAGGTAAAATATCAATCCGCAACCGCAATTCACCTTCCACCTGCCGTTCTTAACGAACGTATCGTTATCGCAAAATTTTCAACTTTCAGCACACTTTTTTCGTCCGATAAGAAATTTTCGAATTAATCCCCTAAGCAATTTGTTTGTTTAGTGGCATTGCAAATTGATAAACATGAACACTGCTCATTTCAACAAGTAATAGAAAAAAGACAAAGCTTCGAATTTCTTCTAGAGGAAACACAATCTTTTTCAGGGCGAACCGGGGGTGTACAAGAGCGGTTTGCTTACTAACGAAGACGAAAATGTCATCGAGAACATGTTCTCCGGTGTGGATACTCTCTGGGATGCATTCAATCGAGGCATGAAGGTATAACATTTCACAATCGTTTCGCATCGAGAGAGTTATTTTCCACTTTTTTAAAAATCTAACTCATACTATTACCTTTTCGAAAAATAACCCAAGCTAAAAACATGGTATCTTTAAAGATATTGTCAAAGTATAACAATGAGATGAAGACATAGGAGTCTCTACTGATCCAGTCCCGCTTTCCGCGCTATGTCTCAATATCGCTCGAGAATGAGAACAGCGATATCAAAGAAATGTGGGGATGCGCAGACTGTCGGAGTGTCAAGGCGTAGGTGATGCGGCCCGTGCCAGCGGCTGTGGGCGGCTGGTGGCTCCTATGGGTTGCTATGAATATAAATGAACTTTGAATAAAAACTGCAGGAATTATCTAGAAAGCTAAATTCAGCAGTGGGGGACATACGAAATTAGGGCCTTTAAGCTCTAGAGCTTCACTGTCCATAGTAGAGGAGTGGCATTGGACAGACCTAGAACAATTTCTTGAATTTTAGATTATGATCAGCACTATTCGTAATATCCTTGCTTTGACTGCATAACTGAAAGCTTATTTTAAATTGAAGGCGGCACAACTAGGAAAAAATATGCTCGCATCCACATCTATCCTACCGAATAGTAAAATCCAGCGATGCGCCAATTTACAGCCTTGGGAGAACTTTTGCCCGTCCGATTATAATCCTTTACTTGCTGGTGTTTGATCCTTTACCCTGCATGCAGTTGACTGTGAAGAAAAATGAGACAAACACCTTACCTCCTGATAGAGTCTGTTTCAAACGCGACAATAGTCGAGTACTTGTGCCCATGATCTGCACTTCTCGGCGGCCTCCGCGAATACGGTATTATTTCTCGCGCTCTCTCGTTCTCTAATATCTTCACAACTATGTTCCCCGGTGAAACACACTATACTTGCGCTTCTGACCAGCCTCTCCAATTTCTGCAAACTTTCTCGAGTTCTTTTTTCCTTCTGGCGATTCTCCAACGGTCGTCCATTGTGAAGTATAGCTTGTCTTACGAATGATGTAATTTGGCGCTTCGTTGGGTCCGCGGTGAAAAGCATTGGGTCAATGTGCGCTTGAGCAAGGAATTTCCACGAATGTTTCGATGTGGTCCATGAACCAGCATGAGTTCCAAGCTGCATCTTAGATGATGATTAACATTTTAGTGAATAATATCATGGAGATCTGTTCAGAATCTAGAAACCAGAACCAATAATATATGTTTCGTTCCTATCAGATAACAATCGTTGTCCTAGGAAATGTTCATCATAGTCCGTTGCTTTGCCACACCAAAAAAGAATTATGGAAAACAGTCTATTGACATGAACCAGCCTGATACGATAACGTAGTGTCTACCACGTTTTTTGTCATGAATACAAGCGACACTAGTCAAAGTGCCAAACTTGGCACGAAAATGACGAAGAGGCGCGAAATTACATTCATATAACTTGTTCAGAATGTCGAGCAACCCCATACTATGCTGAGAAAATTCTGTGGAATACGCATTATATGTACTGTATGTATCGTAACCATCAAGTCAGAAGAAGGGGAAAGGGGGTGGGCGCGGGGGGAGGAGAGAAGAACTGTGCCTTGGTCTTTTTGTGGACTCGAATTTCTGCAATTTCAGAAATGGAACTATCCGAAGATTCGTTTTAAGCCAATCAAAAATAGGTGTCTGGTAAATGATACGTCTCACCAACTAGAAACAAGCCCACTACTTATGTATTTGAGCACTTAAATTCAGAACTGACTTAAAAACTTCAGGAGGTGTTCCAAGAATTTGGGGCAAATTTCAAGCAAAATTCTCCGCAAAGTTTGGCTTAGTGCATTGAAGCGAACCTTCCATTAATTTTCAGGAGAGTGGCAATGGACATTGCGCTGGCACAAGAGGAGCGGACGGAAAGTACCGCTTCCGCAAGTACTCCGACATCCTGCGAGATTCTCAGCATATCGCGTCGGCGTTGATTGGAGATCTCGGATTGAAGCCTGGTGAGCCAAATCAAACACCACACCAATCAATTTCTCCCAATAGTGGTACTCATTTGAAGGTGACAAGATCGGGATTTACTCTCAAAATCGACCTGAATGGCTTGTCTCTGCCTTGGCATGTGTGCAGCAATCCATAGTTGTTGTTCCTCTCTACGATACCTTGGGCCCCGATGCCGCTGCTTTCATCGTTTCTCAGGCAGATATAAGGTGAGTCCGCTTTGTCTCGATACCATCACTTCACTAAGGTCTTTTAACTGGAGTTCTTTTATCATTTTTGTTCGCTATACTACTATATTTTGACGTTTTTAGACCGCAGCACATAATTTTGCTTCAATTTCTTCCTAACAAGGGTAGAATATCAAAACCGTCGCTAAACTTCTTCCTATTTGTGGCATGTATTTAAAAACAAAGAAAAAAGAAACTCACTGAAAGGTGTGCCAGCTACATGAAATGTGCTCTTTACTCAGTTGATGACTGCAACCAAGGAAAGAGTAACTCACTAATAAACAAATAACATAAGGACTGGACACTAAGAAAAGGAGTTAGGTCGACCCTATCCGAGTACCAAAAAATGCCACAGAATTCCACAGGAATGTAGACCGTCTTATCAGTGGCGAACGCAGCGGGAGGGGGCGGAGGCGCCCCCGCCCCCGAGAATTGGTCCCCAAATTTCCGAAATTACTTTACAATACAAATAAAAATCTTGTATTGGTTTATTTTTAATTGCTTATTTTTACTACTTTTTTTAAGTATGATTTTTATTTATCATTTATCATTATAATTGATATTTTTAATAATTTTATTTTCCGTCTGGGTCCCCAGAATGGCGGAGACCCCACTTCTTTTCCCATGCCCCCCCCCCTCCCGCCCCCTTTCTGCGTCCGCCACTGTGTCTTATGTATCGGATAACCAACAACTAACACTTCACTCCAAGCACTTCTTCGGTAATTAAACCAGCCTTCCTTTCTAAAGTATGCAGTTCAGCGTCATCATTGTCGACACGGTAGCGAAGGCACGAAACCTTACATCCAAGAAAACCGCGATGCCCACTCTAAAGACCGTAGTGATGGTGGACAAAAACGACGTCACAGCTGATGTAGTCGGAGAGGTTCGTCATTACTGTCAATTAAATATCACAACAAAGATTGGATGCCTTCGAATCTTTATAGAAAATATTCAGCATTGAACCATAACAAGAATACATCATTCCAAATGTGCGCAACAATGATAACTATTCAAATTTCAAATTCTTTTGAGTAGGGTTTGAACCAGTCGAAGGTGAGATAGTGAGGATGATGTGTGTCAGATGCGACCACTGCCAGTGAGAGGTTCTTTTTCACCTTGAAAATGGAAACTTCTACATAAAAACTTCTAGGTGACTCCAGTTGTCGAGATACGCAGCACGCGCTACACCACATGCAACGAAGCACTCTGCTTGTCTGCGCGTCCACATATTTCGGTGATACGATTCTCGTTTTAACCTTCCAAAGAGGTGGTGCGTGCGAGCTCGACCACTGGAGTTTTTTTTTCTCATGAACTACTGATATAAATCACCTGAGTCGCAACTCGGACTAGAGAAATAACATGAGCCACTGCTAGACCTTCTTCCTCCATTACATAGTCGAGCAGATACTTAGCAGATATCGAGCAGATACTTAACTTCACCAGGAAGTCCTTGAAAACACTTATTGGAATTATTTAACGCTGCAGGCATATCTCACGCAAAGCATAGTACCCTGCGTAGCTATAACCCAGACGACTTCGAGCGACAAAGATTTTTATGCGCATCGTTTATCGTTGCGTCTCGCCTGTCCAAAAATCGAAAAGCATCGAGATCTATGTAGTCAGGCGATGGCGACGTAGGGTACCATACTCCACGTAGAGTACAGTACCAGCCTTAGAATACCTTTGATGTTCATACCTTCATACACCAAATATGCACATCCGTACTGCTCTCCACTGGTTGAATAATAACCCTTGCGCCATAAGTCATGGAATACGACCTCTCTAGCTCGATGATCGCGAGTACACGGGACTGGGACTTCGAAGTCTTCGAGCCAACGGTACTGGTTCTCATTGAGCTCAACTTAATAAACGTAGTTATGTAGCAATCACCATTAACTGACAAAACTAATACTCACTTTTCTTGAACTCGACGGTTCCTTGCTCATCTTTGGGAATCGCAGCGTCAGTGCTTTCTGCAGAGTTTTCTCCAGGTTTCGTTGTGTTGGTACTCCCAGTGGCTTCTTTCTAAAACAAAGAATATGAATGTACGTGAAATTATTAATAGTGTAAAAGTGGCTGAGTCATAAGACGTTTCACTAATCGTAATTCCTTTTTTCTAGGAGATAAGTAGGAAACTATAAGTCCGAGAAAACTTGAAGGTAAAGAACGGAAAAATTACCGCAGGAATTAGATTCGCTTGCAACTCCGGCGAGGTATTAACGGGCTCTCGCACTCGTATAGCTCCTTAAGATGCAATCTAATTCTCAGAATTTAAAGTTACATTCAAAGTTATGCATGTATGAAACGAAACGAGGTCACTTACCATAGAGGACAAGAACTGTCACTTGTTCCGGAGACAGAAAATAAGGCGGCTGCTTTTCACTGCCAACAGCCGTCTGAGCGATTATGCGCCAGTTGTTTTGAAGAAGCGACACATCTACAAATTAAAAAAAGAATCAAAAAATTTATATTGATGAAATACTCAGGGAGAGCTTTCTTCACCGAACCGCTTCATGGTGACAACGAAGACAAACACTTGCCTTCGAACACGAGATTTTTACGAAATAGTTTTTTTACGGGCGAAAATTTTCGAAAAAAAACCAAATTAGTAGGTTATCAGGTACCTTGTTCGTCAAACACAAAGAAACTGTTGTTCACGTGGTCGACGGTGATATAATGATTAAGAGGGATGATAGATTCAGAATCAATATCATTTGTCGGCTGAATTGTGATTGCTTGCTGTAGGAAGCGCTATCACGCTGTTCCCAATCGAGAATGCTGGAAAGAAGTATAAAATCCCTTGGACACCATTTGTCTGCACACGAAAACAACGAAACTCTTGGGAACGAACTTGAACAATGCTTGCATACCACTTAAGAATAGAGGTAGAGTGAAACGTATCAGGGTAATTCTCACTGACTTCGTCTTGGTTTTTTTTTTACACAAAACCCTTGAAAAGCACTGCAGGTCGCGTTGAGTAGGTAAGATAAGACATCTTTCTCGCAGCTACATATGTCGGACATCTACCACAAACGCAGCGTCCCACCTTAATGCTCCATTACTTCCGCACCCTTAGCCCGTTTTGAACAGGATTTCCATAATTTTCGTGAATTTAGGTGTGTATAGTTGAAATCATTTTTTGAAAATTGTCCAGGAACCGTTAGTATTTTGAACATGAAAAAATAGGTTGCGCATTATTTATCCATTTACTTATTTATTGCACACTAGGTGCACTACAGTTAATGAAACAAGTGAAATATAGAAAAAGCGTCAAATTAACTGATAGTAACTACTTCGAAAGAAGAGATAAATGGGAAATCCTCAGGAAATACACAAAAAGCAGCAAAGATTATATTCGAAGAAAGAGGCAGTTTTGAACTGTATGCGAGTACCACAAGCTCGGACGAGGGGTGAGATGTACGTATGAGAGGCAAATGAGAAATACATGATGAATGATGCACTGGATGATGCAAGACTGTCATGATGATGAAGTTTTTAAGCATCAGTCATGGTCGAATTCTGCTTCAGAGATGCAATGTGGAAAAGACATTCACTGCAACCAATTTGAATCCGAAATTTAATTAGTATTAATTGCATATGCCAAGACTTTCCTTTTTTCAAGACCTTTCCAAGCCCTTAGGCAAAGGAAGGAAGATAGATGAGAAATAACTCATAAATGAGTGAACCGAAATTCTCAGGCAAAATAACCTGCGCAATTTTTTTTGCAAAACAAAGCAGTCTTCGTTTTAATCACAATTTATTTCAGATGAAATCGTCAGGGATCAGCCTCATCTCGTTCAGTGACGTCATCGAAATGGGAGCAAAAAATCCGCAACCTCAACATCTACCTAGCAAAGATGACAACTACATCATCTGGTAACTTTATAACGACTCAGACACCAACTTAGCTCAGTCTCAAGCTGTAATGTTCCCACTTCAGCTACACTTCGGGAACAACAGGAACGCCTAAAGGGGTTATCATCACTCATCGAAACATCCTTGCAAACATCAGTGGCTGGGCGTACATGATTGACAAACTTGAGCCGGAAATCCTGGATAACAAATCGGTAATAAAAGGAGATTCCAGGGAAACTCCAAAATCACAGTGATTTTTCTTCGTTTAGCTGATCATTTCGTATCTCCCTCTATCACACATGATGGAACAAGTGACTCATTGGACAACAATCATGTACGGAGCTCGGATTGGCTACTTTAGCGGTAGTATCCAGGTAAGGATACCAAGTCTTTCTCCTAAATTTCTCTGCGGGTGCAATGCATGAACACCACAGCATTCCTTGCAAATAGCCCATTGGGTCATGCACGGTTTAGGGCCTAATTGTGCATAACCCAGCAATGAATGACGCATGAATTTTGTAAACAATTAAACGATTTTATCTCACGGGTCCTTCAAACGTAGTGGTTCAAGCATGACCCCACAAATATTGTTTTACGCACTGCTCATGAAACAGCAGACCGTGGTTGGCATTCATCATTCAGTTTACCCGTAATAATCGCGTTTACCCCCAAAGTTTACCCTCTTTTAGGCATTCATCAAAATCTTTACCCCAGACTACGGGGTAAAGTTGGGGGTAAAGTTTACGTGTCTCCAATGAGAGGTATAGTTTACTATGGACGTTTTCTCCGTAATATGATGCAACCCACTAACATTTTCACGCTCCATGTGCACTTCACTGGAGCAAGCTATGCACACTACGGCTTACGCGCAATTTAGTCGTAACTACGGGGTAAACGAGACCTTCGGGAGTAAAGCGTCATGAATGCCATTTCAACGTTTATCCATGTCTTGTATATGACCCAACAGGCCCATAAGGCCTAGAACCAAACCACGCCGGAAAATAGGTATCTGATTCCCTCGGGGGATTCTGCGCAGAATGTTGTTATTTAATATTAATTCTTGTTTCAGCGCCTCACCGAAGACATTAAAGCTCTTCGACCAACAGCTTTCCCTGTGGTACCACGTCTGTTGAACAGGCTTTACGGTGCTATCCAGGTACAACAAGGATTCTAAAGATTACTTTAACAGTATCAGCGTAAAATAATGGGATTTTCCAGAGTAAAGTACAAAACGGGAACTTCCTCGTTAGAATGATCTACAACATTGCTTACGCAAAGAAACTCGATCTCTTGAAGCAGGGCATTACTACAAAAGAAAGCTTTTGGGATAAGCTGGTCTTCAATAGAATACAGGTAAGTTCTGGCAATATCGGCTAATAGGTGCAGATATGTGTAAATTATCCCCTCAAAACATCAGAACATCACGTTTTTCCCAGTTACAGTAATTCCAAGCCAGTGGCTCCTTTAACGAGCATCCTTTGGAGGGTTCCTTCATAGGCCCCAATGCACCACTGGGATTAGCCATGATAAGCGTGTTAGCGTACTGAAAATATGTTCACCCACCCGTACGTGACATCGTCTATACCCAGCTGCAACGCATGGGTCTCAGATTACCAATCCTTCCAAAGATGCATTAGGCCCCTATACAGTATTTTAAAGTGGAAGATTTTTTTTGATAAAAAATGGGTAAACAGTTTGTCCGAGCTGCTCGTCTCAGTCAGTGATGACAATTATGGCAAGGTTAATAAAGTGAACCTCATTTTGCTCGAAAAACTCGTCCGCCTTTAATGAGCGGGAATTCTACGAAGGAATTATTTTTGAGAACGTTCACGAATCACTCCATGGATGAGGCTGGTCCAATTGTGAGATTGGGGTCAGTACAACAGATCGTGTTACCACCAGCTACAACCAACTGTTACAGGAACAGCTTGGTGGACAAGTTCAAATTATGGCCACAGGATCAGCACCGATCTCTGAAGAAGTGTTACAAACATGCAGAATTGCACTCGGAGCAACAATAGTAGAAGGTGAGAACACACTTATGTTTCTTAAGAAATAAAGCACCACTACATCTACTCGTAACCATAAAAAAATGGGGTAGCCGCACAAGGTGAGTATGATTTTCCTACACAACGCATTCTTGTGCGAAAATTTTGCTTTTCTTTCGAATTTTTGCAGCAAAGATAGTCAACTTGTGCTAAAATACCAACACACCTAGAGAGCAATAACTTTTTTCCTAATCTTTAGGTAACTTTAGAATTTCCCTTAGCGTCAATTGTTGCGTACGAAAAACTTGAGAAGAGATAAACTTTTTTTAATGAATTACTCTGTGGATATCCTTGAAAAATAATTTGGGAATGGTGGAAAGTGATATAATCCAAGTCTTTTCAGCCTATGGCCAAACAGAGTGTACAGCGATGGCCACAATAACGTGGCCGGGAGACTGGACAGGAGGACATTGTGGAGGTGTGGCCCCATGCTGCAACATTAAGCTGGCTGACGTTCCAGAGTTGAACTACTTCGCCAAAGACGGGAAAGGAGAGGTGTGTGTGTGTTAATGAACACTGTCGAAAATAGCCAAAAGAGAAGCGTCATTGCTGAACTACTGCTTGAGACGCGATGAGAAAAGGTGTCCTCAAAAGTAGCTACCGAGAACAACAAGAAAAAATGCACGGTTAAGCGTGTAACCATATATGAAGGGGTGGCATCGCGCGGGAAGGGGTATTTGTGGAAAGTATACTGAAGTCATTGGCTAGAAAAAACGGCTCTGGAAGTAAAAGAGTAAGCTAAATGAATTGAGACAAGATGAAGTTGGAGGAACCGGTTAACCTCAAAACTGAATTTGAATTAGCGAATTGCAAAAGTAATTTTCAAAAATAAAGATTTCATATGCAGAGAGAGAATAGGAATTCGTGTCTAGAAGGGGGAGTCATATGTATGTCTTAGGAGCAGGGGGTGGGGAGGGGTGGAGAAGGGGTCTAACGGAGGTCGACATGATACAGATAACTGATTTCTCCCAGTAAAACCTATCTTTACAAGGCAAAAAAGGACAAGAAGTCGTTCAGATTATGGTTCGAGGTCCAAGCGTCACTAAAGGCTACTACAAGGATCCAGAGAAGACAGCGGAGCTCTTCGATGAACAAGGTTTCGTCCATACAGGAGACGTTGGCGAACTCTTACCAAATGGTACAATACGAATTATCGATAGAAAGAAACATATATTTAAGTTAGCACAGGTGAGAAACACATCTATTCAGTAATCATGTTGCTTTCATGAATTAATCCACACATCTAACATAGTAACTTAGGGTGAATACGTAGCACCAGAGAAAATCGAGAACGTCTATATACGAAGCCCTGTTTTACAACAAGTATATGTCGATGGTAACAGTTTAGAACGGTAAGTTTTAAATAATTTCTGCATGATGTAAACAAACAAACATGTCTTGCAGATGGTTAATTGCCGTCGTCGTTCCTGAGCCAAAAGTGCTGGAGAACTGGAATGAAGAAAATGGTGTTAAAGGTCGATCTCTGAAGGAAATATGTGCAGATGAAAAGGTGGGTGTTGGAAGACGAATGTCTACCCAAAAAGTTCGATGAACTTCAAAAAGAAAGCTGGGGGCATTTTTGGCTTAAAATATTAAATTTAGGCTCAAGAATACGTACTCTCACAATTACATCATATTGGTAAAGAGAATAAACTCAACTCTATAGAGCAGGTTAGTTCGATTTCCAGTGGCAAGATAGGAAAAACCCCTAGTTTTTAGGTGCTACTATACTCCATGTCGAGTATAACACCATCGATTTAGATAGGTATCGATCGGTTGCTCGTGCGTCAGCGATCGATAGCTATCCGTATCGATGACGCTAGCGGCAGTGATAGAGTGTGCTACACTCCTCGTGGAATATATCGGCACCTAAAATAAAGAAGTTTCTCGCACCGAAGATCTGCATTCAAAAAAAGTACCATTGCAGGTGAAACGGGTATACCTTGAAGTGGAACCATTCACAGTAGAAAATGATCTACTCACACCAACACTGAAGGCAAAGCGACCACAGCTTCGGCAGAAATACAAGGAAATCATGAATAGGATATATGAAGAGAATAGGAATTTGTAGAGTCGAATCACTTTGTTATTGCAATAATGAATTTATTAAAGTTATATGATCGTCATTAAGTTGCTCATTGTTACAAAAGTGAATCAGCGTGCTTTATGCGCATTGATCTTTCAATAAAAATTATTAAATAGCATGGATATTAAATAATGTGGAAATTTGAAAAGAACAATACTTAGACTGAGGAATATATGAACTGAGAGCTTCATGAGGAATATTTTCAGAGTGGGGGATGCAGAGCTTCATATTTCTAGTCGTCATCCAGTGGCGATAAGGCCCACACAAGGAAAATTATGTATCAATGTGAAACACTTATGAAAAGGACTACCTATAAAAATCCAATTCTTGTCTTGGATGGCGGTCATGGGAAACGATATGTCATGACACCTGCCAGTCATCCTGGCGAACCCCATACAAAGGATTTCGCGCAGTGCGTATGCTAGATTACTATGTCCGAAAGATCGAAGACGTTACTCCGTGTAGGGCTCTGCTGAGTGGGTTTACTTTCCAAGATTGACTGTGAGAACCTAACGACCTATAATATCTATATGTCATATGTCAAAAACTTCGTTGTGAGAAAATCGTGCGGAACTCACACGGTTTGCAAAATCGGAATAATCTTGTTAATGTGATTAACCGACCTGAGTCCGTGTAGATGATGCAATATAAAATAAAGCGTACCAGTGGTTACTTGAAATGCTACGTTCTAAGACTTGCACTGCAATAAAGCATTGAATAGTGTTTGATTTACTCCCTCAGTGATGCCATCACGAATAAGTTAGAAGGTGCTAGAATGAAAAAGGATGGTGTGGAAGGAATCACAGGATTTTTTTTGGCATGCAAAATGTGACCTCTGGTGTTCTGTATGCTACAAAACCTGTGGTAGAGGGATAGAATTAGCATAGTGTAGAAGAATATTGGCAGAAGTATAAACCGTAGTTCCCTCACGCTGAGACATTCTTGATACTAATATTAGAGTCAGGCAGAACCTCCGTGTAAGAACTTAGTACAGAAAAGAATAGATGGAATAATAGGGAATACAGTAGCAAGAATAGTATGAAATAGAAGTAAACTGAATAATAGTAGAATTAGAATGTTTAGATACAGAAATAGACTAAATAACATCCTTGTTGTACTCCTCGAACGGTGCGAAGAAGCAATCTAGTGTTCCATCACACTGCAGGTGCCGACCTCGGCATTCTGTGGGGTCAATTAATATTGCTGATCACCCATGTCCGAGAGATGATTGTATGTACATCACAAACTTGACTGGCTGCTTTTGTTCAGTTCAGTCTCGAACTACGTAGATGATTGGGTAGGGCAAGAATTATTGATTTGTTGGCATGTCTTCTTCAATGAATTGCGTCAGTTGTTCTCTTCTCGCCATTGCCTGAGCGAAGAATATCGACGTGTCATAGCCTGGATTTTTAGGTCTGGATGGTGGAGGGGTTGACCCTCTTTCTCACGAATTGCTACTGCGAATTCGTGGCAGTACGAATGGTGGGCTGGGATGGCACAGCTCAAGAAGATCACGGATAGATCAGTTGACTGTTTCTTGTGATTTCGTTCTCTTTTTTCTATTTTCCCCAAACCGGTTCCAAGGCAATAGAGACCACTTTCGCCAGCTCGAACAAGTTATTGACTTTCTTTGATAGAGCAGAATCGTTGAAGATGCCACATGTGCACGAATAGAGGAGGTGAATCGGAGCTTTGCTTTGAATGGCCTTCCACAGATAACCTGTCGACCGACCAGCACGAGGTTCAAATGTTGCGCCGCTCACCTAGGTAATTTCTCGAGGCGATCAGCGTGCTTTTATGTTAGTCGGCCCCCAGGTAGTCAAAAGAAGCGCGCTTCTTTAAAAGTTTATCGGTTAACTCAGGAACTGTTATACGTGATTTACAATAATAGCGTTCAAAATAGTTGCCTTGGTGCCACGCGTTTGCGCGATACTCTTCCGGGGCACTAGAAGATGTTCTCCTGTTCGAGCCTTCGGTTGGAATGAACTGTCTTTTTTACGGCATCCGCATAGGCGCTTCTAAATGCGGGAAGGCGATCACTTATACGCTCACTCGCTTTCGGCAATTCGCATACCGCTGAATGGTGACCATAATTGTCGCAGTAAAAGCATTGTGTGTCTTACTTTCTGCGATCGTCCGGCGCCACGTAACTTCTTTCCCTCGTGAAAATATCTGGCGGGGCAGATTGGTTGTTATTCCAGCTCGCGGAGGCCCCTCCAGACAGGAGGAGGGTCTGGCTGCCACATGGTAACCGCCAGGTAATTAGACGGAATTCAACTAACTAAACAGGATATAACGAATGGGATAACAGTACGATAACAGAATAATAACGATAATAACTATTAACAACATTACATAAAGGATAATCAAGGCAAGAGTAAATGCAATGTGAGATGGCTCATGTGGCGTTTGCCACGGTGTGAGAATTGAAGACTAAAGCTGGTGTCATGCTCTAGCCTCCTCAAGTTCTTCTCAGTTGAAACAGATGTAATTACAAATTTGTAATTACAAAATTTATTTTAAATAAGCATTTGAGAAAACAACAGGTGAGTGAGTAATCGAACTCGAAGACAGGCTTCGAGTTATGCGGAATCTGAAGGAGATCGCGCCGATAGTGTACAACAACCCCAAATAATACGACACGCCGATCATTTTTTTAATTCCAAAGCATTCATTAAATGTCCTGAATAAATTTCTGATAAATGCCATGAACATAAACTTCTCAACAACTAGGGTGAGTCATAAGTTTTAGGAATTTTTAAAATTAATTTGTTTCGAATCAAGAACTCACACGTTTATTGGATGTAACAACCATTATGATCGATGACTGTCTGCCAACGACGAGCGAGACTGCGGATACCGTAGTCGAAGAAGGAGCGCTTCTTTGACTCAAAGAATGCGGACAACTCGAACTTTACGTCGTCTTCGCTTCTGAGCTGTTTTCCCTTTAGCCAATGCTCGAGACTTCTGAACAAATGGTAGTCTGAGGGGGCTAGGTCGGGGCTATAGGCAGGTTGCGGGAGAACTTCCAATTGCAACTCCTCCAGTTTTTGTTGGGTCTTCTTTGCAAAGTGTGGGCGGCAATTGTCCCACAGAAGCAGGATCTCATCACGTTTTCTGCCGCAGTTTTCCGCATTGAAGACCATTTCTTCCAGTTCTTGGCAGACATAGTCGGCATCAATAGACTTCCCTTGTGGAGCCAACTTCCATAGGATAGGGCCATCGACGCACCAGAAAACGGTGAGCATACTCTTCTTCCCATGAATATTCTTGCGTTGGACGGGATTGGGCTTCTCGAAACGGTTTACCCACTGCACGGATTGGTCAGGGTTATCGTACAAGCACCACTTTTCATCACAGGTTATGATTCTGTGGAAGAAACTTCCTCTGCGATGTTTTTTCAGAAGGTCGCGGCAAATGGCCACTCTCCGCTTTTTGTCGGCTTTGGACAAAACGTGTGGTATTACGGAGGGCTTTTTAGGTACCAGATCCATTTTGCGCAGGAGTCGAAGTGCAGTTGACTGCGAACAGCCAACATGCATTGCGAGACTCCTGCTGTGCATCCGTGGGTCATCCAGCATCTGCTTTGCCGCCAACTTGGTGTCATAAATTGTTGGCCTCCCCGGTCGCATTTCATCTACCACCGAATGGTTTCCGGAGCGAAATCTCTTATACCAGTAGTAGACGTTGGAAGTTGATGTTTGGTACCTCCCATCATTGGCTCTGATTTCCTTGCAAGCTTGGGCGGCAGTGAATCCTCTTTCGAAGTAGTGCAAAATGAGCACATGGACGTGTTGTCTTTCTTCCATTTTAGTGAGAAAATGACCGGAGGATCCAGGAAAATGATCATACCGCCAGCAAGTCTTGGCCACGTGGCACTTATTTGTCTGCGAGAAGCACCTTGTCTTGTCGTGTTTAAACAGCTACAGACTTTTGAAAAATTCCTAAAACTTATGACTCACCCTAATATTTACAGTGCGTTGAAGAAGAACCAATAAATCATACATATCTAAAGCAGTTCTCTAATATACCAGCAGCAAAGAGATCAACAAGAAGGAAAACCAAACAGCAAAAGTTGATCGTGTTTAAAATAAAGAACTTCACTGAAATTTGACAACAGGTAACGTTTGCTAACTTCTCTATCTTTACGCTTAGCCGCGCAATTGATCCGTAACCTTGGAGAATGTGATAGTACTGTTGTGCTATTCTGCCAGGGGTCTTGTAAAAGCTCGATGAAATTTAGTGATGTTTCCTCGCTGAATTCCTCTTCTATCGTACTTTCTGCTCCGTACCGATATAGGCGACGCATGAGCCATATCGCTTAGTAATGTGAGGGCCAAGAGGGGCAATTTAAGGGCGATAGTCCTTCCGTGTCTTCATTAACTTGATGATTACAGGATTCCCACGGTGAAAGGCATCCGTATGGGCAGCCAAGAAAAGTTTGCACAAAATACTTGCCTCCGCTGAGATCGTGAGATCGGCAGTAAAATGTTCGTCTGAGCCTAGAACAATTGTCCTACTTCTCTCATAGGCTTCTAAGGCGTCGCCACCAGTATCTTCCAACAAGAATCCGGCCTCTATGTCTCGTGTGTTTTTGAAAATCACCACTCCTCAAACATCTCATGACCGCGTCCAAATCTCCCCGGGACCTCCATGTCGTGCCCTAGATCCTTCGAGTTCTTTTCAGTTAAAACAGATGTAATTACAAACATTTATTTCAAACAAGCATAAGAGAAAACAACAGGTGAGTAATCAAGCTCGAAGACTGACTTCGGGTTGGGCGGAGTCTTGTGACCTCACCGATAGTGTACAACAACCTCAAATCATACGACACTGGTAAGAAGGCGGAGTGATAGACGAGTGCAGCGGCACAGCTGCATCCCCAAGTGGCTCACTGTGCCACAGACTCCCCAAAAAAGTACTTGGCGTGACTCCTAGAACCGCCTTTCCGCTATAGGGTTAGTTCACCGCACGCCGTCGAGTCGAAATCCATGAATGACGAAATCACATCAGCGGTGCGGAAGTACAATAACTGAACAGTTAAATACCACAAAAACAACAGAGGTAATAAACAGCGAGAGTAAACAACAAGAAGAGGCGCCTAATCTAGCTACTAGTGGATTACGAAATCGGCCTGAGCCGCCAGGAGATGAGTCATCGATTAAAAGATCATTTGACACTTAAACTTGAGTGCTTCAGTGATACATCGTTTTCTACACATTTTATCTACAATGCTACCTCCAGCCATTCACATAGCAGGCCGTGCAAATTTGATGATCAACAACGAATGATAGAAAACTAGCAACAGTAACAGAAGGAAAATTTGTCACGGTCTGTGACTGGGTTTCTTTTACCCGTGCGGTGGTTCAGTTTTTTGCTCACATATTTATCCGTTATTCACAAGACTGCTCCAGCGGAGCTACAAGACGACAATACCCGCTGAGGGCGCCGCCCCTCAGCGGGTTCACAATCGGTGTCATAAATCAAAGCCACGGGGTCGTGCACGAGCACGACACTCCCGGGCGACGCGAAATAAGTTAAAAAAAACATTCAATAAGTGGGAAATGAGATAAATCAATAAGATAAAAACACAGAATATGAGGCAGGAAAAAATGAGCATCTTTTGGAGAGTACAAACAAGAATATTCAAAAACATGGCAGTATTGTGGAAAAATTGAAAAGGATTAGAAAAAATTTCACTGATTTTTTTTGACGGTGTTCCGGTGGAGGTGGGTGGTGGTAGGCGGCGACGAGCGGTAGCAGTGACGGGTGGCGATGTTGGTTGTGGTGCAAACGGACTGAGAGATGAATATTTTAGTGACGCGTACAGTTACACTTACATTTTTCGCTTCTTGGCGTGGATGTGGTGTGTGGTGCCCCTTGAAGGGCACAGCAGGGGGTTGTGGGCTTGGCGGCAGATGCCGCATGAAACACCACAGTCCCCCTGATGTGCGGGCTTGAGGCACTTACCACAGAGCCCTATCCTTGAAGCTTCAAATGTGCGTGAATAGGAGTCAGGGAATCGTGGACATCGGGCGGAGTGATGCGAGTCGATATTGTCCTCTAGAGGACAGAACACGCATTGCGAATTTGGCGTGGTCCGTTCCATGAGATGACTGAGTACAGTGTCCAGGTTGTGGAATACAGCGAGAGTATTGTGGATCGCATCCAGACGGCTGGTCAGTTGGTTTTAGAGGCGTGCGGTTAGCGTGGACGCAAATTCTTCGAACTTGAGGTGCAGCACATCCAGCTTGTGGTCGACGGTTTTTAGCAGGCTTGTGTGAAGCTCGTCGGTGTCGAGGAGAGGGTCAAACTCTGGCATTTTGGGTCCGTAGAAAAAATTGGAAGGTTTTTTATACCAGTCAGTTCTTGGCCACGCCCACATGCTTGCACCGTAACTGTAGAGCTTTCCTACAGTGGAAACGTGGCATAATGATTTGGCAAAAGAGATCGTGAAAAATCCATATGTTGATAATATTCTTCTATTCGCATCAACACCCGCGGAAGCGCTTTCCAAATACCGGAAATCCAAAGAAATGTTTGCGAAAATCGGTATGAATTTGCGAGAATATGTATCCAATAGCACCGCAGTTAACGAAAGCATTCCACTGTGTGACAGAACTTCTACCGGAGAAATCAAATTTTTGGGAGTTCAGTACAATACAAAGACAGATGATTTCTCTGTAGAAGTATACATCCGTCACAGAGAAAAGCTCACTAAACGCGACATAGTTAGCCAATTAAATTCCATATATGATCCAACTGGTTTAGCAGCGCCGCTTTTAGTGAAACTGAAACATTTGATGCGGGAAATATATTGTTGCAAAATAGACTGGAGCGACAACGTTCCAAAAGACCTTCAAACAAAATGGGTGCGGGCATGCGATGGCATCAATAACGTGTCAATAAGTATACCTCGCACCTCACGTATACCCCTCTCAGGTGACGATACCGCAGGCTATAGCCTGTGGGTATTTTTCGACGCTAGTGAGATAGCAATGGCGACCTGTGCGTATTTGCGGCAGAATGAATCAAATACAGTGAGCTCCCTTATTAGTGGAAAAACAAAGCTCGCACCGAAAAGAACTAAGCAGACCATACCCAGATTAGAATTGCTATCTATTCTCATGGGAACACGTCTGAGCTACAACATCTGCGATTGCGCAACCCCGATTATTAAGGAAGTAAACATAATTGCTGCCTCAGAAGTTGCTCTCGCATGGATAAAATCATCGAAAAAGTTACCACAATTCGTGGCCAATCAAAGAGAACGAACACTGAGGCTAAAGGCGTGTCTCGAATCAAAATGCATCGAAGTTCGTTTCTACCATGTTCCTACTTCAAATATTCCCGGCCGATGCACCAAAATTTGTCACGATCTGTGACTGGGTTTCTTTTACCCGTGCGGTGGTTCAGTTTTTTGCTCACAAATTTATCCGTTATTCACAAGACTGCTCCGGCGGAGCTACAAGACGACAATACCCGCTGAGGGCGCCGCCCCTCAGCGGGTTTACAATCGGTGTCATAAATCAAAGCCATGGGGTCGTGCTCGAGCACGACAAAATTAATAAGACAAAACATTCAATCATATGCTACCAGTGGTGGACGCAGAAAACGGGTGAAGGGGAGGGGGGGTGGGGGCGTGGGGTCTACACCGCCTTGGGAACCCAGATAGAAAATAATATTAATAGAAAGATTAATTATAATGAATAATAAAAACTATTTTCAAAAAAAATAATACAGGGTGCGGCATAAATACTGTGTCAAAAATATTTGTTAATAACTTTTGTCACAGAAGCTTAAACTCTAATTCCTCTTCAGTTTTATTTACCTAAACTCTTAGAAATTAAACACACTGGGATACGTCTAACGTGGTCTCCTTCTGCCTTCGCGACGGAGGTTACACCTAAAGCATGTACGACCACTGAGGCCCGAAAAAAATTCCGGAGGTTTTCTTCCTCCTTCTTTCCTGTGAGCGATTCCAGATTCGTAGCAACAGTGGGTTAGTGAGGGCATGTCCACACCTCTACGATTACCAGTTGACACATCCATATGATCGACGTCAAGGAAGTTTGCACACGATTCCTCTGCCGGTATGAGTTCGTGACTTTGGTGCACCAACTGTCACATTTTCTTCTGCGCCTCGTTTCTCGAAGCACTGCTGTCCTAGCGGACCCATCTTTAATAGGTGAACTAGCAGCTATACCTTCCTTACTAAACTACCCTTTTTTCCAGCAAAGAACTGTTTTTCCAACTTTAATTCAACGTCGACCTGAGGCATATGGTCACTTTCAGAAACATCAGCTTCAGTGATGATATAGGCCAGATGCGACCTGCAAGAGGGGCCTTTCCTACTCCATTTGGTGTCTTAGAGATTTGCCCTTACATTACGCGATTATCGCTGATGAAGCTCTGTTCCACATTGAAAAAAAATCATTGTCCTAAGGTGCTTAACTTTTGCGGCCCTCCAAGGTAACATAACTAAATTCTGCCTTCTCTCGTGCTGATGCGCTTCGTTGTGAACATGCTGCTCTTAGTGGTTGTAGTGTTCCGTCTGGACTTCCTCATTAGCATGTGAATCAATCACCCTCTGCAAAGATCACGGCTCTGTGTGCACCTAACTCGTCCACCTCGCATTTTTGCAACGAGTTCGTTTCTCGAGAATTTTCTCGAAAATTAGAACTACGACATCCGTGTGGCATGTATATGGGAACAGCTCTTCAACAGCAGAGTATCGCAATGCAAATTGGACGATGCAGTTGTATTACTGCAAAAAATAGGCGATCAAGAAAAAAGATTGTGCGGTGATGCTTCATAGCTTGATCTTAGTTCTTTTCAAACTTGGACTTGTTATAACGTGGAATCTTGATGTGAGGTTGCGAAACTAGGAGGTAATGCAGGAAGAGGGATAGCAATTTCAGATATGAAATTTAGGGCAAAGAGCTTCTTCGCAATGGGGATGGAATTTGCGACAAAGTTTGACACAGTATTTAAGCCGCACCCTGTAAAAAAACATTACAGATAAGGTAATGCAAGATTTTTATTCGTTAATAAGTGATTTCAAATATTTGCATTCTATGGGGCGCGCCCCTCTCTCTTGCGTCTGTCACTGCATGGTACGAGTCATTGCCTGGGGCACCCAACCTAATTAGCGTCAGATGAGCTGATCGACAGCGCTCTGTAGCAAGTCCGGGCAGTTCATTCTTGGGCTGCTAGACGAATTGTATGCTCCACCCACGAGTCAATCATAAGATTTAGTGCTGGACTTGTGTTCAGTGGACGCGTGACTCTCTTGGATCTTTTCGCCCGTCTACTCCTACAGAGTGGTTGTGGTTCAGTGATTTTCGCTTCTCATTAGAAGAGGCGAATAGACAGCGTTTATTGCGACCTTCTGTCGTGAGACGAACAATCATGTGTGTATCTGCCCCTTAATATGGATGAGCTCGCGGGGAACATCATCGAGACGTTGATAACTTGTGTATAGATCCGAATTTTTCTGCATGGAATTTTATATATGTGCAATTTCGCAGCATGGTAAACGGATATGGGCTTTTGATAACATCAGTAGTGCTGTTCCTCAATGGGAAGAAGAAAACCAAAATCATGCAACGTTTTCTTTTTCAAATTCCTCAAGTTCTGTTTCGACGCTCGGCTCTTCACCTCTCCAGTATTCACACATTCGACTTACCAACCGTTATCAGCTAGGTTTTGAAGAGCAGCTTGAACACCATGATCAAAATGGGAGGAGCTTACAGTATGGACAGCGCAAGTACCCGCTGACACTGTCGCAAAACTGTCATGGTAAGTTGCTGAACGAGCCTTTGCATGCTGGTGCTAATTAGGTCGGGTACCTCTCGACCGTTTCCCCTCTCAAGGCTCCCTGCACAGTTCGAAAACGGCCAAGTAGACAATTCTATGGCATATTTCTAAATCGAGGAGAGCTGCACTTTCAAAAATAGCAGACAAGGCCTGCGATAGGGCTCCGCTCCTGCGCAAGAGGCAAAAATTCTTAAAAGCAGCAAGAGCCGAAATCCTCGACTCCGAGCAGAGGTGCGCGTGGTGAAGTACAGACTCAGTACATCATAAATGTGAAACGAACATAGGCAATGAAGGCCGCACCTGCAGAGAAACTGGAAATGTCGTCGCGAACACGCCTGGCTGTGTTCGCGCGCGGATGAGTGCTCCGATGTCGGGTGTGCGCGTCCTGCCACGAAACCCTGTGAATTGAACGCATTTCGCACTAGCTTTGCGCCGAACCAAGCGCCGCAATGGCTTCAGCGCTGAGGAAAACTCGTACCTGCGCGAACTCGGCCAGGCGTGTTCGCGACGATGTTTCCATTTTCTCTGCAGGTAAGCCACCACTGTTTGTGTTCGCTTCACATTTGTGATGTGCTGAGTGCGTACACCCACACCTCAGCTCGGAGTCGAGGATTTCGGCTCTTCCTGCCTTCAAGGACTGGAGTAGGAAGCCTTCGCCTCAGTTCGTGAGACATGGAAAATGGCCTCTGTACAGCCTAAACTTTAATAACCTAACGGATTTTTCCCTGTAGTCATTGTTGAAGAGGAAAACCTGCTCTATCCGCATTTGTAGATAAATGGTCTTGAGAAGATGTATTACTGAAATACCTACTTACTCTAGTTTAGCTTGAATGGTATTAATCGATGAATCATCTCCTAGAGCTTAGGCCTCATTTCGTAATCCAGAAGTAGCTAGATTAGGCGCCTCTGCGTCTTATGTGCTCCTACCGTCTATATCCTCTGCTCTTTTTGTTATGTTTATTCACTCAGTTACTATGTTGCCGTCCGCGCCACTACTTTGATTTCATCATTCTGGATTCCACTTCGACGGCGTGCGGGCGGATTCTACCCTACTACTCACCTTTGTGCATTTATCGGATAAACCTAAGAAGCGCTAGTTTGTGTTACATGGGGGCCGACTAACCTAAAAACAGGCTAGTCGCTTCCAGAAATTGCCTAGGTAAGCGCGCAACTTTCGGAATTTTTGGTGCTGGTCCGTCCACAGGTCGTCTGTGGAGGGCCATCAAAAGCACATCCAAGCACGTGGAGCCGCTTGTCGCGGCGGTACTTGAAAATCACCGGAAGGGTGATCCCGTCAATAGCACTAGTGAAGCTCGGTGCTTCTCTAGCGCATTTTTGACGGACACAGCAACCTGTTTTGCAAGGCAAAACTCTGCGCAATTTTTTTTGCACTAATCCTGGTTGCTCAAGTAAGGGTAAAGCCCCCGTAGTGGTAGGGACGTCCCAAAATCCTGCATTGCCGATCGATTGTCGTGGAAATCGAGAGGGGAAGAGAAAAGAACTCTTCTATTTGCAGGCAAAATGGCAGATCAGTCCATCGACGAAGAGATGGAGGCCGATGAAGGAAAACGCATCGCCGACTTACAACAGCAGGTGGCTGGTCTCACGCAACGGTTGCGCGAGCTGACAGAAAAACAAGCCCCTCAGGTAAGAGCGATGTTGCTCACCGTGGGTGAGCAAGTGGCCAAAATCAGAGAAGTCCAAAACTGGTTCAAAAAAGGTGGATCAAAAGGGTCACCTACTAAGATCAGTGGAAAAACTGGGGAAGCGAATTACCTGAAGTTAGAAACTGCGTGTAATGTGATTGAGCAGGAAATCCCAAAATTACAGCAGTTGTCTAGGCATTTAGGTGTCCTCGGAAAGCTGAATCTGGACCAGTTAGCAGAGTGCCTGAGTGAAATTTTAGAACAAGCACGTCATGACGACTGTGCTATGCGCACTTTGTCAAAACTTCTCGATGTAGACTCAACAAAGGTGGTAGAGACAGTGAAAACTACCCTGTTACTGCCAAGCAAGTCTACCCTACGAGTCGAAGTGGCAAGAGCTGATGAGGAACACCCTGAAAACGAAGTACCTGCAGAACTGCAAATGGCGGATTTCGATCCGATAGCCGCAGCTGAAGGTGAGAGAACCGATCTCTTCCCGCAGTCTTTGAATGAAACAAGCCAAGGCAACATATACTCCCACAAAGACGCATAAACCCACATTTGCAGAGACAGCAGCTCGCGAACGAGCCGCCAAGGCTGCAGGAATCCCTCTACAGATCGTCGTGGAGGAGATGCCAAGGTGAGAATAGTTTGCCAAATGTTGATAATATGGTAAACAATGCCGTAAGCGCCGCTTTTGCGGCAATGGCTCTCCCTGATGTACCGGTTTATGATCATGCGCAAGGTAAAGGGTTTGACAAATTCCTGAGGTCATTCCTAATGAAATATGGTGGATTAAACTTGGATGATGATATGCTCATCCACTTACTATGCTCAAAACTAGGAGGACAGCCAAGGGCGGTGATGGAAACGCTCCCGCAGGATGTCAGGAACAGTACATTCGAAGGATTTGCCTCCGCGCTGACTGCAAAGTTTAAGGAAAACGAGTCTGCTAGGCGCATGGAAGCATATATCAAGCTGAAAAAGCTTAGACCTTCGACCAACATCACCGACTACTGCGTGGAATTGGAACAGCTCTCACGAGCAGCATACCCGGAGTCGACTGAAAGAGAACTTTCCATTCTCCGCACGGGTGAGCTGATTTCCCAACTCACGGAATGGCCCGAATATGTTCAACTCTTCACGGTAGTTGAACAAACACCTACAGAAGAGGCTTACGAAAGGCTGAAGAGCATGGCACAACGAGTGGAAAGAAGTCGCCAAGTCGCGCTGAGCCTGAAGCAAGGGTATGGAGACAAACCTAAACGTTCTTCCGCGCCATGGCGAAGAGCAACCTCGACGCGCACAAGCCTACAGCAGCTTGGTGACAATAACACACTTCAAACGGATCAAAAACAAGGAGATCCAACCCAAAATGAAAAACCAAAGGTTCAGAAAAAGAACGAACCCGTCTGCCACAACTGCAAGAAGCCAGGCCACTTCAGGAGAGACTGTAAGGAGCTTGTTCAACATGGAACTTCTTTCAAACAAGCTGGAAGTTTCCAAGATCGTGAGAACAACAAGCAGACTCCTCAAGGAAACGCAGCACGGACGTTTTCCACTACATTGAGACATTGGTCATGCAGTGCGACACATGCCAGAGGACAAGGCAGCGAGCTCGTCGGTGACCAGACATTAGAAACAGTGCAACTTTTAGGCCTGAAGCGAAGAGCACTGCTGGATTCTGGCTCGCAAATCAGCATACTTCCTCTGGAACTATTAATTACAGCACAGAACGCCGGTTTTGACCTCGACAGCGACGTTGAGGAAATTCCACAACTCGAACATCCTTCGATATACGACGCATCCGGTAATCTCATGAATTTCAAAGGTGCAGTGCGTCTGTCGATTCGACTGAAGAACGGTCCTAAACAAAGAGTCGCGTTCTTTGTGATGAAAGGAAGTGATGGAAGGCTGGTCTTAGGCACAAATACGCTCAAAGTGCTGGGGTATAGCCTATGCAAAGTGGAGGACAACCAGCAAATTCCGGAACCAAAAGGGAGCAATACGGTGAAGGGAAAACCCTGTCAAAAGAGAAAAGTGAAAAACTATGAAAAGTCTGGAAATTCGACGGATCAGGACAATGCAAAGGTAGTTGCAAGAGTCTATATCAAGCCGGGAGAAACCAAAACAGTTGAGGTGACGGCTCCGAACTGTGGCAAAGAGAACATCCTGTGGTCTTCGGATAAGATGGTTCCCGACGTCATCTGCGCCGCAAATAACACAACTGTTAGGATCCCGATAACAAATTCTTCCACTGAGTCGAGGATGTATCGTTCTGGTGAAGCAGTTGGTCACTGGGATACGACCAAGATGGTAGAAGAAACTCCGCTACATTACGCTAATATGCTTGAGCGGACAACGCCATCTCCGCCTGAGAGAACGGCTACTCTTCTTCAGTTGCTTCAAGAAAACAAGAGCGACCACGAAAATGACACTTTGTGGCAAAACCTTGTGGAAGCCAATAATGACGTGTTTGCCGTTACGGACCAAGAACTAACGCAGACAACGCTCATAGAACACGATATAGAAACTGGATCCGCTGAGCCCATTCGCCAGAAAGCTAGACCGATACCTCTCGGTACCAGAATAGCACTAAGGCAAATTCTCCTCGATCTACAAGAGGAACATCATCCAGCCAAGCAAGTCAAGTTGGGCTTCACCGACAGTGCTAGTTCAAAAAAAGGATGGAACTCTAAGACTGTGCGTTGACTATAGGAGGGTAAACCAGGTCACTCGGATTGACAGTTATCCACTTCCCACGATCGATGCTATGTTGCAGAATCTGAAAGGGAAGAAGGTATTCTCCACACTCGATCTGTCATCCGGATATTGGCAGGTAAAGCTCTCGCCAAGTGGGCAGGAAAAGAGTGCATTCACTACAACAGAGGGACTGTATGAATTCAAGGTATTGCCATTCGGTTTGGCATCGTCACCACCGGTATTTCAGCGGCTGATGCATGCAGTCCTTGGCCACCTCCTTGGAGACGAAGTTGCTTGCTATCTTGACGATGTGATGATAGCGACTAGCACAGCTGAGCGACATCTAGAAGTCCTGGAACAAGTTTTCGATGCGTTCCGTAAGGCTAATCTGAAGTTAAACCCTCGGAAATGTGTTCTGTTCGAACGAAAAGTGGAATTCCTTGGTCATATGGTGGACGCCGAAGGAGTGCACATGGATCCAAGGAAGGTATCATCAATCGTTGATTATCCACTTCCCCAAAGTCGGACGGAACTGAGGACGTTTATCGGCATGTGCTCCTACTACAGGAAGTTTGTACTAGGATTTTCGAAAGTCGCCGGACCGTTACATGAACTTACTTCAGAAAAACAGCCATTCACCTGGACTCCAGGACGAGTCCACGCATTCGAAGAGCTCAAGAAAATAATTACATCAGCTCCAGTTTTGTCGCAACCTGACATTGAGGGAGCTCGCAGTGGACGTAAACCGTTTAAAATTCACACGGATGCTAGTTACTCAGGCCTGAGCGCGGTGCTCAGTCAAGAAGGCGATGACGGCTTACTCCACCCAGTGTATTTCGCATCGAAGGGTTTAACTAAAAGTGAGCGGAATTACCATATTACCGACTTGGAGGCGCTAGCAATTGTCTTCGCCTTGAGGAAGTTCCACATGTTTGTCTACGGGCTACGTGTAGAGGTTTGCACGGATCATCAGCCGCTGATGGCTTTGTTCACCCGAAGCAACGTACCAGCAAGAGTGCTCCGTTGGGCACTGGAGTTACAAAAATACAACCTTAAGATGGTGTATTTGAAAGGTGCCGCGAACAAAGTTGCTGATGCTCTCAGCCGTGGAACAGCAAATACTCAAGATTGGGAGCGTAGCGATCCTGTGCCAAATGAGCTCATTGTAGCCACCATGGCTGAGGAACACAAGTGGACATCACAACTGAGGACGGATCCTGTTTATGGAAAGGTAATCACCGCACTAGAAAACGATGATGTGCAACATAAAGTTGAATTCCCGGGTTTAGCTCGAAGCTATACCACGGCGGACTTCGTCCTTTTCCAGGGTTACCTATGCTTTGTTGATAAGGAGAACTTTAGGAAAATAGTTCCACGAGAACACAGAAAGGAAGTGTTCTTGGACGCCCATTCAGCGCTACTTGCTGGACATTTTGGTCCGCAGAAGATACTCCGTGTGTTGTCAAAGGAGATGCGTAAAGATGTACTACAATGAGCAGACGAATGCAAAAACTGTATTCTGCACAACCAGAAATCGGAAATGACTCCACCATTGAAGCCCATCCTCACGACAAAACCCTACGAAATGATCGGAATTGATATCTTAGAAATGGGATTGACATCGAGTGGCAATCGCTACATACTAAGTGTCATAGATCATTTTACGAAGTACGGAGGAGCTTACCCAGTGGATTCGAAATCAGCAGAGACTGTGGCAAGAGTCCTCTTCGAAAAGTGGATGGCAGAAGGTTGTCGTTTTCCGAGATGTATCCTTTCCGATCAAGGAGGGGAATTCGATAACAAGCTGCTGAGCGAGCTGTCAAAGATCCTGGGAATACGTCAACTCTTTACGAAAGGGTACAACCCCAGGGAAAACGGTTTGACAGAACGATTCAACAAGACAGTTATCCAGTTACTGCGGAAGAAAGTGGAAATACCCATGGAGTGGGATAAAATGCTTCCATATTGTGTGATCGCATATAACACCACACCACATGATTCTACAGGAGAATCACCATTCTTTCTATTGCATGGGTTCGACGCATACATCCCGAGGAATTCGATGTCGGACACACGTATTTCCACTTACATGGTTGATTTGGACAGTTACATCAACGAAATGCTAGTTGGAATGAAGCTGGCCCATGCACATGCACAAGAGTGTAACGAAAATGCTCGACAGAAGATGAAGGCAGCATATGACAAAGGTAACAGAGTCATCGAGAGACCGCTGACTTTAGGCGACCGGGTGTATATGCGTGTACCTGCAGAAAAGGCGTCTTCGAAGCATCCTAAACTAGTCAACGAATGGACTGGGCCATTCAGGGTGATTGACCTCAGTGATAACAGCGCTTTGGTAACCCTGATAAATGCAAATGAAGACCCTAAGCGCGTGCCTTTTGACCAACTCAGAAAGTTGCCTAGAGGCGTAGATGATGAACCGGTACAAACTACCGAAAGTAGGGCTAGGAGGGGGAGGCCTAAAAAGAACAAGATTGCTAAGATTTCTTGTTTCAGAGTCGAGATCGGAGATCCAAGAACGGACCCGCTTCACCTCCTATATCCGTGCACTTGTGGCATTTTCAACGAGAAAGCTCAAGTGGCCTTGCCTGGACTCAGAAACAATCTTGCCCGAACGAGAAAGTGAAGAATTTGTTCGAGCTGGCGAATGTCGCTTCCATTGCCTTGGAACCCGCTTGGGGAGAATGGAGAAAAAAGAACGAACTAACGAAGAAGCAGTCGACTCATCTGACCGTGATTGGATTGAGCTGTGCCATCTCAGCCCACCGTTCGTTCTGCCACGACTTCGCAGTCGCAGTTCGAGAGAAGGAGGGTCATCGCCTGCACCATCCAGACATCTTTGCTCAGAACCCAGGCTATGATATCTCCGCATTTTACGCACAGGCCATGGCCCGAAGAGTGCATCTGACGCAGTTCGATGACGACGACATGCCCACAAACTCGATCATTCTGGCCCTATCGCAATCGTTTGCGAAGGTTGAGACCGAAGTTGAACGAGAACCATCGGTCAAGTTTGTGGTGTACAACCATCTCGATGACATGTCTGATCAGCTGAACAAGATAGCGATTAGCGCATCAATCCTATGGGTGTGGCCCAACAGAATGCCGAGGTCGGACCAGATGCGCAGGTGCATGCAAGCTATCGAAAGACACCTGCAGTGTGGTGGAACACTTGACTGCTTCCCTGCACCGTTCGAGAAGTGCAGCAAGGACGAATGGGATGACCTACGGCGTGTATGCATCGAAGCAGTGCGTATGCTGACTGGTCCAGCTAGAGGTTTCGATGCACGAGTAGTGGACCACTATGGCTCACTCGTGGACTCAGTACCGATTCTTCACCCCGCTTTGAGTCTGGGAATAAGCCCACGCAAAGGTGGAGATCGATTCCAGGGATGGCAGGTCCTCGTTTTCCTTGAACAACGCCGTGAGGCCGCATCCAATACACTGAGGTTGCCGAAATTCAAACTGAAGCCGAGGAAGAAACCGGAGAATCTTGCCAGTTCCCAAGGTCCAACTACTTCGCAGGACAAAAACGAGCGAGGAAACGATGACGAACCCGAAAAGAAGAAGCGAAAGATACCGAAGCGCCCAGAACTCATGTATCTCCGGGACCCAAAGAAGAAGAAGGAAGAGCAAGCCCCGAATATGAAGCAACGTGGCCGTGGACCGTATTGAGAGTCCTCGGAGCTGACTCTTGAGAGAACCGGCGTGTAGATAAATGGTCTTGAAAAGATGTATTACTGAAGTACTTACTTACTCTAGTTTAGCTTGAATGGTATTAATCGATGAATCATCTCCTAGAGCTTAGGCCTGATTTCGTAATCCAGAAGTAGCTAGATTAGGCGCCTCTGCGTCTTATGTGCTCCTACCGTCTATATCCTCTGCTCTTTTTGTTATGTTTATTCACTCAGTTACTATGTTGCCGTCCGCGCCACTACTTTGATTTCATCATTCTGGATTCCACTTCGACGGCGTGCGGCGGATTCTACTCTACTACTCACCTTTGTGCATTTATCGGATAAACCTAAGAAGCGCTAGTTTGTGTTACACATTGAGAATTTGTAATCCCCGAAATAAGCCTCAAAGGAGGCAAAAAAAATCTGGAAAGAAAAGAGTGGAGTTTCTGCAAGAATTATGTGCAGCATCATTGAGAGCCAATGTTTCTGCCAATGGAGGTTATTTTGAAGTCCGATGAGTTCTTAAAATATTTTTAGTCAATAGAATTTTGCGGAAATCCGAGCTCTCCGCAATTGATGACCTAGTTATAGCATTAAAATCTTAGTGCACGGGTAATTTCCGGCCACCCTGCATTCTGATGGGAGGTTAGAGTTACTGAACGAGTGGTTACGAGAGTACATAGACGCTAATAAATCTCCTCTCCCACACATAGATGCCGTCACGGTTAGCCCAATCGAAAACATTGTAAATGACGATGTTGAATGGTGGGATAGAGGAAGTTGGAGAAACCAATGAAACAACGAAACGACAGAATTAGTGTGATATATTGGAGTTAATGGTGTACAAAGCGCGAATGTCATGGACTAGCAGGATGCTGAAACTGGTCATTGGTACGTTAATAAATGACACCGGAAAAATTCCTCATGTATGTTCCTCCAAAATACACCATGAACCGTCTTTCCTCCCCTACCTCCAGATAATGATCTCCAGGCTGTCAACCATGAGCTAAGGACTGGAGCTCACCTGGACGCAGTACGGTTCGCTGCACTGTCTATGGTAATGTGTCACACATAATCTGAATAGGTAGAGCAACAAGATTCTCCTTCACATCATCTCAGTGAAAAAACAGCTGATATGTCTCACCCGATAGGCCACGATAATGTATTACAGTGGCCACCACAGACCACAAGTGTAGGAAACCCAGAATAGGACATAAAAACTGGCGATTTGCACTTGTTTATTAGTTAATAAAAGAAAAAGTCTATGAATAACAGTATAACAAGTCTTGTAATAGTACAGTTCATCATAACAAAAAGCTAAGACGACCTTATAACAAGAAACTAGAACAAGAAAAGAAAGATACTGGATGGTGCAGCAGAAAAAATTAAAGAAGAAACTAGAGATAAATAACGCTGCGTACACGTATACATTGCCGTATTAATAGCAACTACATGCTACTGGACCGGTGCCGATGGCTGGATTAAGTTAAGGCCACAGACACAAGCAGTTGAAGAGAGCATCCAAAATACCAGTTGTATTGAATATTTACATCAAGAAACAGTTGCGACGTCTGCATAAGTGAGAAAGTAGTAGAAGACACAAGTGAGGCAATGCAAGTAGAAGGGTGGTACCTACTGGTTTCGCCTACGCTGTGAGCGTTCTGCTCGGATCACTGACCACTTCTCGAGTCGACGATACTTCGCACGTACCTCCTCACGTTTGAGAGTTTTCTCATCCAATCTAGATAAAACGGAAATTAATTTTAACGAAGAATGACAAAGAGCGTATTTCCCATAAGGCGGATCGCTAAATTAGCGATAAGCCTGTACTCTTACTTAGGGCGCCTTTCGAGCATTGCATTCCTTCTCACATATCTACATTTTGGTAGTAATAATGGATCGTCGAGTTTCAGAATGTAAGATTGTTCAAAGGAATTGTACTATTTCAGAATCGTTTTCCAGATTTTTATGTAAAAATTTTCAGGAGGCGTTGATCACAATGATGGACCTGATTTTACAGAAAGGTGACACCTGCCAGAAGGAGGTGCTAGCTACCGCCGATTGACATCACTAGCTGCACGGTTCTGTAACAGATGTCCCATGGGCACCCTTGTTCCCCCACGAAAGAAGAAGCTCGAAAATGCAGCTTTTCTGCGCTTTGAGAAGTCATGTAGATGATCGTGAACAGTGCTACCTAATGGTTCTATTAGTGTAAACCTCTCAAAAATTATTCTGATTTAAGACACTGTCCTTAGGTCATTTGCTCACAATGACAAGTTCACTTCAAATTTCCACGATCACAAATTTGCAATTTGAGGGCATTTGCAGTTCAAATGATGAATGAAACCTACTTCTCCAAGCCTAGTTCTGTCCAATATCGGTCAGTATTTGGAAACATTGTAGTCGGGTCAAAGAAGTCATCTGTTGCATAGAATTCCGCACAGCATAAAGACGTCATCTTGCGCAGAAGCGCTTGCATCCTTTCAACGAGATTCGTCACTCGCGAGCCACGAATATCGTGCCAAAATAGCTCCTCTACCTGAAGAAAAGTGAAAAACGGAGGATCAATTACGGAGGGAAATCTTTAAAAAATACCTTAGAAAGATCCAAGCTCTGTAACATGTCCATGAGATCGTCCGTGATGACAAGACTTTTAATCACGAGAAATGTGCATATCTGTCCAGGGCTGAAATATAACAAATACGGGAAATCTGTACATTTTCCTGATATTCGTACTGGGGAGAAACTTGTTACAAAAACTTACAATATGGCAGCAGGAACATCCTGCACATAAACAAATTTCGAAAAATATCTCTTTCCACAATCACCATAAATGTAAGCAACGACAGATCCACCGTAGGTTCGATCGCGATTGACAGCTGCCTAAAACACAATAACTGACTATTCCGAACGATTTGGACATAATTAGCAGGAACAGCAGGCTGAGCAAATACCTGTAGTCGCAGCCCGATTGAGGGTTTGGGAAGACTGGAATGATATTTAAAGAAAATATCATGAAATCGCTTGCAAACGGGACGGAGCCGATAAAGTGCCTAAAACTGAACTAAGATCAACAGTCCCCAAGAGCATTATGTTCAAAAGGGTACTGATCCGACCTTTATTGCGAGTTTGCTGAGGCCACCGAACATATATCTCCTTAGATGTGGATCATTTGGGTCCGGAGATGAAACGTATTTGAATATCTTCAGGAGAACATCGTCGGGTAGATCGACGATATTGAGAGCCTGAAAGGGAAATGATAGCTCACACTGGAAAGTGCTCATCGCTTGGGCATCTTACAAAATAAAAACCTCGTCTTTTCGAAGTCAGAGAATACCGCCGCAGTAGCTCTACCCCCCCCCCCCCTCTCCCCCCGAGACGTTACCTTATGAGGCAGTAGCTCAGAACTACTGTTGCAAAGGCACAAACGACGTGCAATGGGCACAACTTAGCACTGGGAGCGGGAGAATCGGTTAGGACTGAGATCACCGAGAGTGTGGATAGGCTAATCACTAGAATGTCATGGTGCGAGTGCTGCGAGCCTTGACAACTGAAGTCTCTTTCCTAAACTTACTTTTAAACAAATCATAAAAAAAAACGCTAAAATCGCATAGAATGGTAGCACACATTGTCGTGAATGCGTCAGAAACGTTAGCGATGCGATTTAAGCGAAGGAACCAAGTCAAACAAACCTTATTTTGTTCGGAATCCTCCATTTCCTGATCCTGATTCTGTTGAGTTTGAACACTCTTCTTGGGTTTTTTCTTACTTTCTTCGAAAAGCTTTGAGATCAGTTGGGCTTGCTCAAAAGTTGCTCGTGGATTATACGCACGCATACGTCGGAATCTCTGAGCCCAGTGCCCTAAGACAATTATATCTCGGGAAAATTATCGCTATTGGTTGCACAAAGACACAGATTTGCTAACTCAAGGGAGACAAAAAAACCACACAAAAACGACGTACCAGAGATTGGCGTTTTGGTGTAGCGCCTCTTACCCATCCTCCTACGACGCAATCAGTTTCACTGCTTCAATGTCAAATTACGCTACTGAAATGGCAACAATTACTAGGTATGTCATCTAATCAAATTAGACCAAAACATGGAGCTCAGTAATAAACACATATCGATTTCGACACATACAGTGTCCACTCAACGGGGTAGGCGCTGGGTAGAATTATAAACGCTACAAATGAACCAGATCCTGGATCTAATACGACCCAAAAGAACGTGTCCCGAGCAGGGATGAGCGGAACTATTGCGTAAGATCGCAAGCTCGGAAGTTGCAAGAAAAAAAAACGGGGAAACTGCCATGTTGAAAACTTTGTAAGACTCGGTATAATTCAGCTATTGCGAATCGTCCAGAAATCAAGGATTTAGGAGATGGCATGACGTCAGAATTGACAGAATTCTAACCTTCCAATACGGCGATCCAGCTCATTCTTGTTCTCAAGAATCCCTCCAGGGCTACATCAGTTACAACAATTAAGTCAGTGCTTCTCAACACTTGAATTCATCTAGACAAAGGCATACCATCAAGTAGTATTTGAGTGGAGGAAGATTATCAACAAAGAATCAAGCATCCTGGTTGATAGAGAGTTCGAGGGGACGAAAAAAGGAATCGCTCAGCTAGCCAAAAGCTGCGAATGGGTAGAATACAAGCGGTGCTGCTGCTTTTCGTACAATCAAAGCATTCCATCTGCTCCGCGCAAACAAAGTGCACAAAGACACGTTGGCAACATAAACATCGCCGAACCGCAACTGGCAAGACAAAGAGGTATGCGAAATGTTCAACATCTCCAAGAACTCTACATTTTACATCGCTGTAATAAATAATTTATTTGCATCTGTACAAAATAGTCTACATATCGATATATTTGATCACTCTCGAAGATTTTGGGCTTTGAGTTTTGATAACTCGTCCAGGTCACTGTACAGCTTCTCCTTGCGAATTTCAAGCAGCAAGTCTTGTCTGAAACAAAGGAGATACTCAAATTAGGGACTGCTTCCTCACTACTCATGGTTGTCAAAAAAAAGCTGAATATTGCACTACTTCGCGTGAACACAACCAAACTCCATGTCCTGGATAGAAAGCCGTCCATACGAGTTGGATACCATAGAAAACGAGTAACAACTAACAGATTGGGAAGCGCTGTGACCGTCCAGAGATAAATCCGAACACTCGCCAGATTCGCAGTGTCTCATTACTACTTTCACTTAGCCCAATCCTTCTTCGGAAGACAAAATGTAGGTTCTTGGACGCTGAAGAGTACTAAGGGCACACCCAAAGCGATGGCTGATAATCGCTACAATTGCCACAATGGGATAATCTGCATCTTTCTCTATAAATGAGACTAGCGGGATTGGAGGTTGATGAAAATGCGACTGGATACCAAAATGTGTTTAGAGGGTACAACGACTATTATGATCACTGTTTGTTGAACCAACAACTCCAAAATCGTCTCAAGCAAGACCCACTGAGACTCGATATTGTAGTTTTAGTCTCATCCGCATCGCGTGTGCTAGTACCTACTGACTTGGAGAAAACACATCACAACCTTTCCATATTATCTCCTAACCACTCTACACTGATATAGATGATAGAACCTACCTCTCATCATACGAACCAATTCCAATTTCTTCAAGATCATCGTCTGTTATATCAACAAGCACACGACCTGAAAACGTAATATGCATGATTCCTGCATCATAAAGAACAAAAGTGTATTTGTTGAAGATTCCGAAAATAATTTGATTTCCGCGCGGTACAATCTTGAAGTATTTGGGGTAGACAGTGTCAAATGACCTATCCACAGGTCCTGGCAGGAAGCCATATTTACTAATCTAAAGTAATACATATGTACAAATATGTCAACATAACTGGTCCCTCGAAAACAGGGACTGCTTCGGAGCAGCTATCAGAAGAAGCAGCCAGAAGCATCAATACCCAACGAAATTCGGAAATCCCAGCCATCTTACACAATGTACTGCTTAAGAGTTTCGTGCCGGGACCAAAAAGATAACTTTGAAGCCCCTAAATCAAACTCGCAGGAGGGTCTCTGCATTCCAAAGCTTCATCGACTATAAACTGCAACCATTAATAGGTGATGAAGGTAAATAAATTGAAAAGCACTTCACTTCGCCATTGCGGTTAGTGAAAAAACCAAATGTTGGAAAATGGTTGCATGGCAAACATGTCGAAATGGAGAAATATACGAAATCTTTATAGAAGTAGTCCTACCCCAGGAACTTCCACCATAGAAGCTAATCCATCACCATCTGCTTGTCTACCTTAGCTGGCTACGCATCTGCACAGGACCTTTGAATAATTAGCTTAGAAGTAAATAACGCCCACTGTACAGAATGACTTCTTTTTATTTGAAAAAAAAAACGAGGCCATGTCCTCGTTTCAGATAGTTTTTTGCAGACGGAACAACTAAAGGAAAGTATGTTTTCGCATGGAATCAGTGAAGAATTTGTTGCGGACAAAAAAGAACCATTTCGTCTCCCTATGATACTCTGACGAAATTCTGCAAAGTTCGCATTTTCTCCACACTCGGATATCTGTCTTCCTCACAGTGCTCGGAAGGATTACATGATGGTACCTATTTGTTAGCAGGAACAGCACGCGCAAGTATGTAGGTAAATTAGAGAGTGCTATCGGCCATCGTGACACAATGTTTTTGTTATCGCTATCTCATAAGTTCTCGTGGAACGATATCGGCAACGGTCATGAAAATAAACATGAGTGAAGTGCATCAGTCTTTTCCCATGATGTCACACCTGACAGCTCACCATGTTCCTGAAGCAGAGAAATTCAGATAGTTGGTTTTCCAATGACTTTGACAGTTGTTCGGTAACAGCAGTTCTGTCCAATAGTCTTTACCATCCCCGTACCACCACTATGTATTTTATATCATTTCCCATGCAACTAAGAATTCCCAATAAGTATGTGTGCAGCGCTGTGAAAAAGGTGTTTCCCGGAGGGCGGAAGGGGGAGGGGGGAGGGGGAGGGAGCAGCCACCGACGAAGACGCACACGATTCCGGAGGAAGTGCTGCACAACATAAGAAAATGGGGCCTGGATTAACAGCGACTCTGGAGGAGCCAGACACGCGCTTTGTTGACTCGCATGAGAAACCCCTGGCACATACTTGCTATTCCTCAGCCGACAGTGCTATTCGGTGGAATGTGCATTGCCTTACGGTGGTGCGAGTCTGCCGGCCTTCAGCGCTTTCCATGGAGCTATCAAGCGGACCAAACCATGTAGTAATGTTTGGTCCGCTTGATAGCTCAAAAAGGTGCAGATAACAGTGACATTTGGTGCAACGTGCAGACAACAACGACCTTTCTTGCGTTATAGCTGCCCTCTTTCGCATAGTAAGGAAATTCCATGCTTCGACAGCTGATACTGAACTAGCGGTACTACGCGATGATGGAAGTAGAAACGACTGGCACCGATTTCAGATGCATCTTGGTTTTCATTGCCTGTGAGCTGTGAAAAGCAACGTGGTCGCCTCTACACGGATTTGCTTCGCCTTATAATTTGCCGGCAGCGATAATCGCCCCAATTACCAATGATCGCGATGGATATGGATAAGGAAGGGTTTGTGAACAACTTTAATTAAGAGTTGCAAAGTGTCCGGGTGCGCACTGCTTTTCATATTATTAGCATAGATTCACATACAGTGAGCGTCAATGGTGGTGGCTTTTTCGCGTCCCCGGGAAACAGCACGCAATCGCGCCGCGCGCGCAGGAATTGGCGTCGTCTGCTGCCGTAATGCTATTTCTGGCACATTTCTACCCGACTTTGAAGATTTTCGACCAAACTGGTAGGGAAAGCGCTTAGAAGAGCATTCCGGCGGAAAACGACACCGATTCCAATACGCGCGGCTCGGCGTCCTTCTCGAAGCCGCAGATAAGCCACCGCCATCGACGTCCACTGTGAGTATGAAAAAACCTCATGTGTTTTGAGGGAAAGAAAAACCGTGGCTTCTATAGAGGATTCTAATGATCTGGACCCTCTCTCCAGTCATCACATGATATATGATAAGAATTGTGAAGAACAAACTTGGGCTGGTCGCGTTGTCTCGATGCAGCGAACATGAAAACGCAGTTTGTTTGTGCGGCTGCGCCGACGGCAAAGTCACCGAGACAAAAGTGCGAGCGCGCCCCGTTAGAGCGAGTGACAGCCATGTCGCGGTTATCCCACTCGCAAGTTTATCGCAATGCGGTCGCGACAACACCTATAGCCGCAACACTGTGGTAGTTCTGCAGAAACATTAGCTGCACACATGCTAGGAATTCTCATCTCTCACTTTTTTCATTGTGTGTCGTTTGGTCAGATTTCCCGCGCGACCAGCATAAATTTCGCCGAAGTTAATGAAATGTGCGGACGCGCAGGCAGCGAAAGTATATATCGAAACGCAGGTAGTGCAGTGAGTGAGTGTGGAACCAGACCATTAGAGTCTCCCGTATTTAGTATCCTTTTATGTAGTAAACATCAGTGCTGGCAAGAAATGCTTAGATTATGGTATTCGTAGCGTTCTGCAGAGAAACCAAAACACGCACCCAAGGTAACATGAATCAAAATGGTGATAGATTAAATGAGAGAAAATTTGCGATGTTCATACCTGTAACATTATGCCTGAGGAAATAAAGAGAGTATTTGAGGGCTAATTTTGGCCTTCTCCTTCGAAGCCAATCATCAACATCAGATGCTGTCCAAAAGCATATTGGACGATGTGAAACGGTGGTTTGGAAGACTTCTTGAGCAGGTGTCATGTCATCTGGGCTGCTTCAGTTCTGGAATTAAAAACGCATTAGAAAAACAGTCATGAGGAGTTTCTGAGATCTGAAAGAGCAATTTCTCCTTCTTTTAAGTTCATGATTAGTGAATGAAATAGGAAATGAAGGAATAAAAGCTAAAGAAACGAAGATGTAAGCTTCACACCCCAACGAAGCTGAATAAACGATTTTCATCTGACGTCACGCCGCCGTAGAACGTGGGCGGATGTTATTGTTTCGTGCACTGTCGTCGCTGACTTTTTGTCCGCGAACGCCGAGTCATTCGCTCTCCACTGCTTGAAGCTGTTGTTAATCCCAGCTAGTGATCGTACACTTAACTATTCCTAGGAATAAACTCTGCCTCATCTATTCTACTATCAAGTTCCCTCTCTTCATTTCATGAGAAATACAAGGGTTTTGTTTCAGTTATGGCCTCAAAAGATGCTGTGAACGGAATAGACGGAGATAAAGCAGTCATAGACGTGGAGGCCTGGAAAGATGAGACAGGGAAAACTGTTGTCCAACATCTATCTGAGGGTTTTGCTGGTGACGATGAAGCAGGTTAGTTTTCTAATAAAAATGAGAGCTTGCCTCCGAATTCACCTTTCCTGATCGTGTTTGAGTAAATGGATCCCTTCATTGAATAATATATGCCCACCAAGATCAAAATTTTCGTTTGGAATGTTTATTTTTTTCGAAAGTTGGCTCTGCTTACTATAGCGTTGTCATAACCAAACTTAGGAATTTTATTTTCTTGGTTATTCTTACTTTGCTTATGTGAACTCGACATTTCCTCCTATGTAGGTTTTGTTTTATCATCCATAATTTATATATGCTTGGGTGTAGTGTCATTTTTTTTCAAAGGTGTTCAAAACACTCTTGTTGTATGGATGACAAAATAGTTGTGTAACTTTTGGTGTTCTGTTCTTTAGTCGAATCAGGTGCATTCTCCCAATCAGACAAAAGCACACAACCATTCTCAACCATGTTGCCGAATATTGATTGAAAAAGACCGTTTCGTAAGTACACGAATTAATGATATTGCTGCCGCGTCATCAGCTTATCCAGTAGTCAGTAAATTAGCAGTTTTCATGCACCCAATCCGGAATTTTAGAGGCTGTTGTTTGTCCTCTCGTTTGAATAGGAAGGCGTTGCTTGTGCAAAGGCGTACTCGTGAAGACTGTAATTAAAGGCAAACGCGGTAGGATATTACCAGTCAATGGTGACACCATAGCATATTCTCTACTAAATTAGTTTGATGGTAAACACAATTGGTCATAATTATCTCACTTTTAGTACCTGTAATTAGCTGTCCATACTTTTCTGTCTCCTGCCATGGTTCCTATAGGCCTACCGGATGTAAATAGCCTATTTGTCAGCTCAAAATTTCTTACCATTTTTAGATTTCTAACTGTAGTCGACCGAATTCAATGGAATGGTCAAGATCAGACGTTTCTGAACTCATTGCTATACTTACAGTTGCTGATGGAGCCATTCTGCGGTATCGAGCTCCATTTCTACGTGTGATCAAACACGATGCCTACTTCGATGCCTTCAACATTGTTGTGGAGAGCATGCTGAATAGGTGTGTCATGATTTCATTAATTCTAAGCGAGATTTTTGTACAATTTGAGGCTAACATGTCTTTGACGTTTTGACTTTACTCATAGCTTTATTTGTAATGTATTCGGCAGATGAATGCCGTATTCATTCCTTTGTTTTGTTTTGTTTCGAACAGCTCATCTTTTGATGTATTTCGAAACTAGCCTTCATTAGTTTCTTACCACTAATAAAGGCTAGCTTTTAAAACAAAAATCGCTCTGTATTTGAGTACTGCACACTGCTGTGAAGCATTTCAGGTTGGCTCCAATGTGGCTAGCTTACACTTTTGCTGAGGCATTTGTTAACGATCATGCAAACGAATTAACAGCGCATAGACAGGACTACGTTGAAGGTAAGCAATCACTTAATGTTTTTTTCCATTTATTCCAGGAGTAAAGTTCATTCTACATCCCATCATTCAGGAGAATATCAGCAATCAGATGGTGGGACGTGGTGCCGGCAAATAATCACAAGCATGCATGCTTTTGCAAAGAAAATTATGAGCGGCGAAAGGGGTTTACGAGGTGAATTTCGGATTTGCAACCTTTTTTTATTCTGTTCTGTTTGCTTTTAACATTGCGATTTCAAACGAATGTTGCCATTCAGTTCGTCCTGGAGCCTGGGATCAGTTTCCTATATCATGTGAATCTGAGAAGGGCCGCCGACCAAGACAAGAGGATCGTATGCTTGCTATGCCAACTTTGAGTCTGGTCTTTCCTGACGTTGCTAGAGTGAGCAATTTCTATCAATGATTTTCCTCTCATTCTTGGGCTACATTTAGATTGCATCGGAGTCCGATCCGGTTGGATAACAAGTGTAGGTATTGATCTCCGTTATCCGATACGTATCTTACGTTATCCGACCGGATCGGATTCCGATGAACTGTAAATGTAGCTTTAGTGATTGTAGTGATATAATATTATTCATTAACATACTTTTCCAGTTAGCGAGGGTATAGTTTCTCTGTTTAGACTGATATTGGTTTAATGGCCGTGTTCGACGGACACGGAGGAGCGGAGTGTTCTGCATACTCTTGCGCTCACCTTCCAGCCGAGTTCGTGCGGGCACTGAATGTGCATCCATCCTCCTTGGAAGATTCTTTAAAGGAAGCGTTCGAGCGATTGGGTATGCTTTTTCCTTGCTATGTTCTTTAAATCATTTTGATTTTATCATTTGTCGCTTTTGTTTCTCGACAAGGTTCAGGAATGAGTTTGATATTAATATGTTGCTAATATGTTCGATGTTGCAAGCCAAGATAGAAACATACTACTTTTCTCTCCACTGAAAGAAATCTAGAAAACATGCCTAAACAGCATCTTAATGTTTAGTTAAGTGTTACCATCCCTAAGTGCTCTTTTTCAAACGCTAATCTGGTTTCGCACGCTAACTTGACGGGACTTTTCCATCTTTAATAGGGAATACTGTTTTAATGCCTTCCTTTGTATCACCTTATTGTGATTTCTCCAAAATACAGTGGTGCTGGAATGCGCATATAGTGAAAGTTCGCCGCGGAAACTTGCATCCTCTTTCATTTTCACAAAGATCTGATGTTTAGCCTTGCGGAACATTACATGGGATATCATCAGAGTGAATATCTCATAACAGGTTTGAGTTACGAGAACTAGATGTGCATCGATTTCAATGATGTCAAAGAGAAATTTCCTCATTTTATAGTCTTTCTGCAACTACCTCGCTAATAACTTGCTTGTCGCCAAAAAGCTTGCAAGCGTGAGTCACGAAAGTGCGATGCGTGTACTATGCAAAGGTCATGGGAATCGTCTTTACAACGAGATGTTGTGCAGAATGTGCAAATGAATCACATTCTCAGTTTGCAAGTGAACGGGGATGTTATCGTAATGTACGGCCTGGTCTTGTACTTTCGCAATTTTGCTTTTTTCATGGTGTACTGAGATGCTTGTAGTTTTCCAATGTTTTAACGTGAAAGGAATGAAGGGATGCTTTCCGAGTACGTATAGTCGCTTGTTCATGTGCAGTGAGAGAAAGATAACTCACAGAATAAAAAAAAACGAGATAGTGAAACTAAAACATAAGAAGTTGAGAAAGAAGTAATGCTTCAGAGTTTTTGTAATAAATTTACAAATAGTGGCAGATATGTATAGTAAAGTCGTTTTGAGAGCGCATTTTCCGGGACAGCGGCCCTTCTGGCAATGCAGCACGCAGCGCGTTGGGTCAAACAATTGACCCACGATAGGTCCGGCTTCTTTGACAGGTTTTATCGTCTGCTCCTTTTTTCAGTTGTTTAAAGAGTTAAGAAAGAACAGTATAAGAGGAAACAAGCGATGAAATTCCTCAAAGATCCCTTTTCGACCATGCGTCAACTGTTTGACCGACCGCGCTGCGTGCTGCAATAGTAGGAGGGCCGCTGTCGCAGAGAATGCACTGCGAAAACGCTTCCACTGTAGGAGGATAGCGTTTTGCTAAAACCCACGTTATAGTGTTATTAAAAGTAGGTGAGAAATTACGATGAAGCTTAGAGAACTATTATCCAGTCACCGTCAGACTCTCGCGTTGTGGATAAAATTCTTTTATAACTCTATTAATTCGTTCAGATACCCGCCTGTCGGCACGGTGCGAGAATGAGAGGTGGCGAAGCGGTACGACGGCCGTTGCCGCAGCGATAGATCCGAAACAAATTGCTATTGCTTGGATAGGAGATTCAGCAGCTTATATACTCTCTGAACCTGAAAAATTCCAGAAGATTACCAGAGCTCATGTCCCCACGAATGAGGTATGTTTTATCAGTGGTTTTCTTCAACGAAAACTATTGCAGATGCTACTGCGCGAAGTTAAGTACCAGTCCGTGCATGATGTTAATCATAGTAATAAAATTACCCATTTTACCTGTTTCGCTTCTTTATTCCCTAGACAGGCGTCTAAGAGAGGGGGCGAGAGGATAGGCCACCTCCAGGGGCTCTTCGGTGGGGTGAGGAGCTTCAATGAAATGGGTACATGAAAGAACATTAGGTCATATGTAGCCCGATTCTGGGTGGACGGGAATAGGTCACCATGGTAGACCAAAAGGGGAAGAGGCATTTCATCGTCAGAGAAGGTTGGATAAGTTGTGCCTAATGAAATTTCTGATTTTTCGGTATTTTTGCAATCCTGAGTACTTATATATGATGAAATTATTGCTTGAAATACTTTTTATGACCGATTTTGCAATTAGAGATTTAGGGTATTCCAATTCAATGGGATTGTCGATTAATTGTTTATTCGAAAGCACAAAATCACAATTATTAGAACAATTGCGGGCTATGCGTAGCACATCAGAATGAGATTTTTGCCTTTCACATATGTGTGAAGTGCAATGACTAGGTCTGATAACTTTAAAGTTGAAATAATCCGTTTTATTGTATTGTTTTGTAGTAATATGGTTATTAATATTATTAGTTGTCTTTACATTCAAGTCTAAGAAATTACTTTCATAGTTACTAAAATGGGTAGTTTCAAGCTTCAGGATGTTATTGTAGGTTTTATTAAGTGAGTTATTAAGATAATTTTCCGTGTTATTGTAAATACTTAATATGTCGTCCATATATCTGAAGCGATAGAAGAGGTTATTAGTTTTAGGAACATTTAAGGTAGGAAAGAGTAAGATCAGCTAAAACTGGACTGGCATTACCGCGCTGGGGAACTCCATTATGTGTTTGAGTAATTTTTTCCAGTCATACTGTAGCTGTTATTAAGTATATATTCCAGTGTATACACGTTATCTATTCTGTAAGTTCTATAATTATGATTGGTGTTGGGCTGATCTGAATAGAAAACTTCGTGATTATTACAAGTTATATATCGTTTGTTAGCGTTTTTGAAACATATTTTCATAATAGCAACTATGTTTCTAATAATAATGTTATGTGGAATATTAGTACACATATTGTTAAAATCAGCGGTGAACAATTTTATGTTATTGCTTTGAATTTCCTCAGGTTTCTGTGATATATACATATATATATATATATATATATATATATATATATATCACATGCGGATTATTGATGCACCAATATGTACTTATACAATTTTTATAGTTGCAGACCTGTCTGGCATAATTTATGAAGTGATTCCGAATAAAATTGCGAATGTTCATTACTTCAAGTTAGTCATGGTTATATTAAGCTGTCAAATTTAGGAAGAAGCAAGACGAGTTGAACAAGATGGAGGACAACTACTGTACATCCAAGGAGAACTTCGTGTCAATGGTGTCTTAAATTTAACAAGAGCGCTCGGTGAGTTTTCTGGTCGATGTAATGATCTTCTGCGATTGTCTCACTAATAGCACCGCTCATTTTTGGACACATTTGTCTTTGTAGGCGATATTGGCGGAAGGCCTATGATCAGTCCGAAAGCTGACACGACATTGATCGACCGGGACACTTCACAATATCTCGTATTGCTGGCGTGTGATGGAGTGTCGGAGTTGTTTAGAGATTCTGAGGTGTTGGATATGATAAAATCATTCGTGGCTAAACATAGCTACAAACGTGAGTTGGCTTTGCGATTTCACTGAAGAACTATAGTTTTCTTCGGAAAATGCTTGGGTAGGGCTGGGTTTTAAAAGGCTATGAATTGAAATCATTACAAGAAAGAGTATGACATTGTCTTCCATCACTCGTAGGTTTTTCTTGCTGCAGCATAACCTAGCATAATCCTTCTGATAACTATGTGTCCGAAAAATTCTTTCTGGCAGAAAGGAATTCAAGTGGTGAGTTTACAACGAGAATGATTGCGTCTGTTTTTCATTCGCACCTCCTTTTTTCTCGTTCTCCTCTCTTGACACGACAAATGAATTTTGTTAACCTCAATGCATCAGTGAACAGGGCCGGGTATGGCTTGACTAGTTTTTTTAATCGGAAAGCATTTTCAAGCAAGTCGTTCTCGACTTTCGTTTCAACAGTGACTCATTTGTTTAGGAAGGGTTGAGTAATTGCACAAAATTGCTGACTTTTATTTCATAGATTGGAGCAATGGTTTCTTTTGCATGCTATTGAACTCTGCTTTGACTTTTTTCCTTTCTACTCAATAGAAGCATCGTGTTGCATTGGGAGCTATTATATTTCGAGGTGTCAGAGTTAATCGGGTTGCGAACTATGTAAAGTCCGTGTGTTCCACAGTTTTCTGTTTCTACCTTTTATTCTTCTAACCAGTTATTGCTCCAAAATTTTATGACTCTGTCGGTGCATCCCACGAACGAGATTGCTTAACTCCAACCCTTCATCCTTTTATAAGAGGGCAAACACCGATTCAATTCACATCTTTAATGAAACAGAAAAAATAGGGGAGCAACTACCAGACGGCAAGCGAAGGTCCGAGAAGAAAGGAAAATCCATTAATTCTGAAGCAGAGAAATGAAGACCACTGTGCTGCATCTGTGCAGTGCCTAAGTCCTCGCTGTAGCAAAGTCCTTCCCCTGGAATGCTGTGGGAGCGGTGCAAAATGACTTCAGATGCTTTCAGAGAAGGATAAAAAGCCTGCTGATGTCGGCTGGTGGTTGAGCTCATCACTTACCGTTATTGAAAAGTATTAGTACAGTTAATGTATTATTATAAGCTGTCATTTCACTTTCACTCAAAGCAAAAATTACCTTTCGTGCATACCCGGGACGCATCTATTGTCCTTCGATACCAATTTTCTCGTAGATCCTCACGCCGGAGTGAAGGCTTCGGATTTGAAAGGGAATGTTTTCGCAACGTTCTGCTTGTTTGACATGTTGTTATGATCTATTCCAAATTTGTGGTTGTGCCTATGTATTTCTGTGCTGCTGATATTTCTCGAGTTTCGCTGAAGGGACAAGTCAATAATAGATCATAAAGGATTCTATATTTAATTAATTTTAGAGAAAATTTCAACGGTATTTTGATATAAAGTGTTTCAAATGCAACACTATTTGAATACTCGTACATATTACCTGTTTTTCTGTTCACCCTGGCAATTCATGCGCACTTCTTTTCTCCGTTCTCCAGTTATCTTTCCCAGTGAAACAGGTTGTGTTTCTTTGAAAGTCGCAACGTTTCTACGAGGCATAATAGTGTGCTAACTAGATTGTAAACACTTCTGCTACAGCAAGCGATAAGCATCTTGTCAATAGGGAACTTGTTCTCTGTATAATCAGCGATGTTTTGTATCGTCTTTGTGGCCGTGATGAATGAGTGAGTGAGGGAGAGGTGGCCAGCGGAATGAGGTACTGCACTTAACTTTTGAGTCCGCTGTAGGACCACTATAACTTCTGTGACGTTCAGAAAGCTGGTTTCAATGTGTAGTCGCTAACCATCCAATAGGTTGATGCATTACCAAGTGCTATTTCTACCTTTGCATGACGCATTTTATTCAGTAGAAATCTTCCGGGTTTCTATCGTCACAGCTTATAGCTAGTAATTTTTTTCTGACTACCAGTGATGCTCATCCTTTTCAGGGTACTACGACCTGTCAGACCATATCTGCCGTGCAGCTTTAGCTGGTGGTAGCATTGACAACGTTACATGTGTAGCAGTATTCCTTAGACCACCGAAAGACCTTTGGGAGCTTTTCGGTGAAAATACGGACATCTAGCTGACCGCGGCAGGAACTTATTCACTACTTCCCTCTGAACTACATCCTTTAACATGTGTAGAGCTCATGGTTTTACAATATGGCAGGTCTGGTATGTTTTTCGTCTCTTCGTTATCGCTAGATTTGTGCTAGTTTGTAAATTTTGTTGCTGAGATCATCTTACTTCTCGCCTTTCTTGCTCAGTTATTTAGTTTACATCCGCATGCATAGTTTTCTACTTATTTGGAAATGTTTTACGCGTTTGAATACATTGACTTGCATTTCGATTGAACTCACACGATTCAAAAACAAATCGTTTAAGGCCTTCTGTGGTGAATTGTTCGTAGTATTGCGAATGAATTCACCTTTCCCCTTGTTGACGTCTATATATTTGATTTTTTTTCGAGCGAGCCTAACTTGTACTATTGTTCCATGTTCAATGATGACCACATACCAATGGCGGCGTTGTTTTCTCTCATTTCGAGTTCTGTACCTGTTCTACTTCTCAAGTGTGCTTAATGTGCTATAAGTGGCGTTTTCTTCTTTTTATTCGTAATATTGTATATACCGCTATGTTGTTTCATGACTCGTTTGAGATTTTATGGAAATATTTAAAATAAATTATAAAGAGCCTCTTCTGGTCCTCTTCTCAGCCTTGATGTTGCGTTGTGAGGTCTTTTTTATGGTAGATGTTTGGTTTCTATATAGCGTGCATAAGAATAGTGAGGAGTATGATGGGATGATCACAGGGGCAGGGAAAAAATGTATGGTCCCTGTAAAACCGAGGGGAAAAACGTATGGTCCCTGTAGGATGATCCGTGTCGACCACCGCAACGCGTACTCTCACTCGGTATCGTTATCCCAAGTCTACCCGCGTTGTCCCTAGTTATCTTCAGGATGTCGATCACCGATAATGAATGAATGAAATGCTTCTCACATTCACACGAATGTTGAATCCAACAAACATTACCAAAGATGGCAGTCTCGCTCTAATGGCGTGACTGCAGTGCTTACCATGTCTTGTTCAATGGAAAACCGGTCACGCTACGTATGTAGTCAGCTGCCAAAGTAGGGTAATGCACCAATATTTGCAGACGAATATGTGGGAACCACATTTAAGAAGGGAGATGAGGGACTGAGCAGCCGGTGCTTGTGATCTGTAGTTTTTATTCTGCAGGTATTCAATATTTATAATTAGACGGTGTGGGGAAGTAGCGACATTTCCCAGATGACATGTCTGGGCTCACCATCATCGGAAATCTAGGATTACAATTAAACAATTGAGACGAAAATTTTCTAGAGTGCTGCATTTAGGTGAAATTTCAAAATTCTAGTGGAGTGATCCCGACACGTGTGCCTCACCACCAGCTTGAACAGGTTAGAACAAGAAGCGAGTGGATTGGATGGGAATAAGAACTATGATACCAATGAAATGTGTGGATGCGCAGACAATCAGAGTGGTAGGGGGCATGTTTTGTGGCGCAAACGCAGGCCTCAAACACAGGAGTTTTATCTCGTACGAACGGTTGAATCCGAGATTAGTATTTATGTCAAAAATAGCTCGCTCAGTTGTCACTAAGTTTTAGTTTTCATTGCAAAATTGACCACTAAATAATGAATGAATGAGAATGACTGGTGTTCTATAATGCTCATTTGGCACTGTTTATTCCTTCCGATGCAACATTTCCTGGCTCCCTGGCTGGGTGGAAGTCGAAAATTTTGCTTTTAAAATGATGCTAAAATTTGGACGAGATGTTCTTTTGGCACATAGTGCAACGGATTCTTTGCAATGGTCTTTTAGTGGCCATATATGGACTGTTTCAAACGTCTCGATAACTGAATATTTCTGTAGATCGCCTGCCTTTTCTGCCACCCTCTATAATTTTTCCACAAATTTCCACGTTCCTTTTCTCTCTTTCGTTTCTACAGTTACCGCCGGCGATGAAACGCTCTTCGGAAGAAGATAAACGCTTATTGATTGAGAGCAAAGGAGTTGGTTGTTTGTTTGAGCGGACTTTTATAAATTCTCAGTTTAGTGAAAACTTGCTACACTTATTACTTTCACCGGCATGAAGAACTAGTAGAGCTGCGGTTGAGAGAACCGGCATCAAATGAGACTTGAGAAGGTGGAGTGCTCTCCTACAAGCGCACTAGATTCTTAGCTTTCAGACTTTTTGGTGGTTTGATAAGCCTTGGCATTTCATCGGTTTTCCCACAGATCAGTAAATAGCTCAATCTGATTCAAAGAAGAGTGTGTGAAATAAAAAACAGCAGAAGAGAGTCAGGGTGTTTTATTATCTTTTTCCCGGGAAAATCAGAATTGTATTTTCCCCCTCTGAACGCTTGGAAATTCTCCCACGGTCAAAGTCGCAGATATCACAGGTATGAGGGAGAGTAGAACATAAAACTCCTCAGATTCTACGCAGATATCCGTCATCTGCGCTTGGGGTCTGAGCGGCGCAATATCGCCTACACCCGCACATAGGGCGACCGAGGCCCCTATACGTTCTTCTCTGAAATGAGGTTTAGAGCTTAACGATCGTTCGGAAAATTGCAAATGATGGCCTTCCTATCGCTATACTTTTTTGCCTGGGCTCGAGATACTGATATCTTTCAATCACCCACATGGATTTCAATTTTCTGGAATGGATGGGTGCAGAGCCGAATACATATTGCTTTAAAGGCAGCACCCACGAAAAACTTTGTCACTCAGGTTTTAGAGCGATCTTGGGTTCTATGTGGAGCATGAATAATGTGGTCAATTTTGTCGGAACTCATGTTAAAATGGTTTTTGGATACTACCAATTTGCTGCATTATAGCAATTCGGCCGAGTTACGCTGGTGGAGTAGATCAAGGAAGTCGATGACGCTGCCTTTATTGTCAACGAATTTCTTGGGGCAACTAGATAATCGACTAATTTTCCAGCTTTCCTGGAGGAGAAAAAGCACAAACAGAAGGGAAATAGAATGTTCACCACAGAGACATGCCTTAAGAAAAGAAACAAAACTTATGATCAAGTGTAAAGAGCTAACGAACAGAAATTTATACCATAATTGAAAATTTGAAAGTTCGGGGAGAAAGAAGGGATCGTACGGTCCAACAACAATTGAAAGAGCATAGATGGGGGAATCAGATCATGACAGTGTAAAATCTCTGGAAATGAGCATGGAAAGCAAATATTATCTTAAGAAAACTGAGTGACTGCGGCAGAGATCAGCTGATTCGGATCGCGCCACATCTCACCCCGCGGATACCCGGATACCAAAACTAACTAGTTAAATCTTGGGAACGCTGATGCCTTCGGCGCTGCGACTTGCGTAGAATTACTGGGACTATCGTCCAGACTCCAAAACATTCAAAATTCTGGACATGGAGGTTATCGTGGGTGCTGCCTTTAAGGCTCAACTGACATCGATGGACTCCTCGGTTAGTCTCAATAGTTTCTTCATGCCGCAGTTTTTTCTTCTATTTCTTTTCATTGCCATACGATGAACTGAATACAGGAGAAATGGAATCAAATAACCAAGCTCTTGTCTTATCTTCTGCTGCTTGCTCCACCGCCTATTCCTAACGTCGTCAAAACTCTCCGGGACTATATATCTCGTAATTGTTTCATCCGCAGCTTTCCCGCCATTGGGAAATGTTGAGCAGAAATCTACGCGATCTATATAGATCGTCACCTCTCTTCTCACAGGCAAGCATGAAAGTTTTATAAAAAAATTGGAGAAGTCGACGAAATTGAAGTTGTAATTTTCTTGTACACTTTCAAAGCATTCTGCTTGATAAGCAGCAGAAGCGGAGCACTCGTAGAGTCCAACACACTCTATCCTGCTTCCGATTGGCCTTTCTTGTTTGCTAAGACTGAGATATGTGAAAATTTCTGTTGTCTGAAATTGTGGGTGTGCTAAATCTGTGGCCGCCCGTATACGTATCCAGTTTAGCTTGATTACTATTTAGTTGAAAATGACTGTTACGTATGTGTCTGAGAGTGCAATTGCTTTGTGAAGGTTGCTGAGTGGCGTAGCGTACGTATAATCGGAAACTGTCACGCAATGAGTAGTGATAACGCACTTTTTGTTGTTATTGATGCTCTCGTACGCGTTTGCCCCAATATTTTATGCTGTCACTACTCATATCCGTGTACTGCAAGGCAGTGGAATCAAATAGCAAAAAGCCAAGAAATGTGCACTTCAAATGGCTAGAAGTTTTAAGAAAAAGTTGAAAAAAGCTAGATTCACATTCATCTCTTAAGAACTAATGTTGGGAAATTGAATGGGGAAGGTTTTTGAAGCAATACTACAAGATTTTTTTTCAAAAACTCGGCCACCCATTCTCGTGTGCGAGAGGAGCCCCTCTCCCCTGCTCTGCCTCCACCACTGAATATAGACATAGATAAACGTACACAAAATATAGTTATGAATATATATGGAAACCCAGTGAATCGACACTCACACGCAAGCACCTCACCACCTCTTTGGGCAGGTCAAAGAAGGAAACATGAAGGTTGTTGAGGAACAAATCCCACGCAGTCCTACTCGTACAATTATTATTATTATTATTACGTTGATATTACAAATACGTGTAATACGTGTAATGATACAGGTGTCACTGAATGAAATTGTGGAAAAGTACAGGATTTCTGATAGACATTGGCTATAACATGGAGATGACATTTTAAGAAAGCAGGAGAGATCGTAGACCTTGCTAGGATACGACTATTACTGATGATCTTTCTTTGGATTCTTTGGCTGGGTGGAATTGTTGGACAAATTCCAGAAATTGCAAAATGCTCGTAGTTTTAGAGGAAATCGAGAAGTTTTTTGGGTAGTTGTCTTTAATGAGATGGTCTCATTTCAGAATCGTTTTTGAAAATTGTTTTCAGGACGAAGTTCCTGAATAATTCACTCCCGTAAGCGCAACTTCTGAAGAAATCCGTACTCTTTAAGAATTGTGGGATCCCAGGAGTTCCCGAGTTTTGTGAGATGCAAGGAGTTTCCGATCTCAGTGGTACGCAGTGGTACCCGTGATGCCATGCGAAACTGCCGAAAAACACATATTCGGGCCACATAGTTTTGGAACCATGTAGGAGGATCCAGGGCGGGACCACGGAGTTCGGGCTCCTTTCAGTCTCTAGTTGGTTACACGTGAAGGGCACCTTTTAGGCGTTCATCCGTTGGGTAGTGAACGATGAGCAACTCTCACAAGGAGCAGGAATTTCCTTAGAAGGTGCGCTTCTGGGAGTGCATTAATCAGAAACTTCGTAAGCTGTCTTGGCCACCTCTCTCCCTCTCCCCCATGGCTCCGAGAGTTGCGGCTCTTAAACAGGGTTTTTCGGTAGATTTGCACGAAATAATGCACTATCACAGTGATCAACAACTCGCTGAGATTCTTCTTATGTGGAAATCTTGCAGATCTAATAACGAAATGGGCTTTTTAATATGCTCTGGCGTTGCACTGTGACGCTAACATCCGGATTATTTTGCTCAACAACCTACGGTGGGATTATTGTATTTTTCCACGGGTCCCTGGGGTCTATTCGGAATTCTAATGCATATGAGTTCTTCACGGTTAGGATTCACGAAACGTTAACCGAGCAAGCTAACGACAGCTAAGGGGACTTGGTGTCCAAAAGAGTATGTAGAGTAAGGATGCACAGTTTGTTAGTTTGCGAGCCTGTTTTTTCCCGGTTATGAGCTCATGGATCCCAGCTCAGGTGAAAATGGCTTCGCTTTGACCGAGCGAGTTTACTCAATCAGTGATAAAAAAGTAACGGTAAAGACAGCAAGATGAATCACAGTTTGCCAGAAACACTCACGCACACTGGATGAACACGAAGCTAGTACCCTTCACGGGAACATTCATGAATCTCATTACAGGACCTTAAAACGAATACCTTCCGTTCTCTACGTTTTGTTGGCAGCAATCATGGAATTTTTCAGATTGTATGCAAATATTATTTTTTTATCAAATTCCCCAAGTACATTTTTATTCCTTCCGAACTGAATATGAGCGAGAAGCCATTAGCAACGCCTATCGTGCATCGTATCACAGCGTGATTCACCGCTGTGGCGTACAGCCACGTCCAGAGACGGCCACCGGCTGAGTCAGTCCCGAGTTCTTCGTTGTGAGCATGGGCAGCCTTCTGGCACCTCTCCTCGTGCTCACTACCCTGTTCCCGATCCGGCTGTTCGTCGATGGCCAGCAGAGCCAGCAGGACTTCCTCAGGCAGGTGAGTTACTGCATGAAACCTATCGTGACACACATGCACTCCTATCTGCTTCAGATCCAGCAACCTGCTGTGTTTCAAGACTTTGGAGGGCAAAATCCTGCTAAATACACGGAATATGAAGGTAATATCGAGTTTCTCGTTAGTTTATAGGTTTATTTCGTGCTTTTTGCGTGGTTGCTCTGTGTTTGTTCAAATGTGAGTCAATAAGCGTTTCCGATAGTCGGATCGTTTGTAGTTTGAGCCTCTCGAACATCAGCGATGCTGAGCAAAAGCCATTTCATCCGACTGCAGCGACGACAGAGAAGGATTATAATACCTCTATACCTACAAATTCGCATTTAGCTCGTTAAGGTCTTAATGTTCGGGCTTCAGATTTGTTCTCCCTCATGGTGTAACAAAATCACTCATTTAAGTTTGGGGTTGCACATGTTATAGGAGCAAAAATATGTAATAGTGGTTTGAGGTGATTTTGAACAGGTAATTTTGATATAATTTGAAGAAGAGAACAGCAGAAATCGAAAACGGGGCGGATTACAATTTTCTACCTCAAAAGACATCTACAGTTCTTGTCGATCATTTCTGCATTGCAGGATAGCACCTATCTTGTCTGCCGCGCCGCATCATCTACGCGGCGCGGGCGTTGCCGGTATTGATGTTTTGACCATATTTCCAGCGTTTTTCGTTGTCTTTGTTTTCATTCCTAAACGCCTGGGTCATCGTGGCACCAAACCTAAGCAAAACATCAACAGCGTCAACGCCCGGCTGGTCTGCCGTGCTGCATGGGTGGTGCAGCGCGGCAGACCAGAAGGGTGTATTCTATAATGCTAAAACGACTGATCGGCACTGTTTTTACGCTATTGAGCTTGATAATAAGTTTCCCTACTGATCCGACTTTTCCTGATCGTCATTTACATACGTGCGTTATCCTCTAGAGAATTTTAAAATGAATCTTTTCTGTACTCTTTCGTTTTTTCAACTCCAAAATCCAGAGGGCGCATAGGATCATGTTAACAATGCACGAGGCTCGGAAATATGTATTCTAGGTAACTTGGTGAGGTATGGGGAGGCGTTCGGTGATCGCTACATCACGGACAACCAACGTCAGAATGGACTGAACGTCCGTTTACACAATTTCTTTCCGTTCTATGGTGGTCGCTACAATTATACATTGGTAAGTTATTCTCTCATAATTTTTACGTCGCTTTTATTCTACTGTGAATGTTTTTCCATTTTTTCGTTTTTTGAAGTTGTCACGCAGTTTTTTTATTGTATACATCGTTTTCCCAAAAACAGCCATGCGTTTCGCCCCGATCTTCTTTCGGGCCAGGTCTTTCAGCCTTAATATCGAGTTTCTCCACATTTTTACTATCGATTTATCTGGATCCCTTCTTGTGCTCTCGCTTTTTTTATCATGTGCTCGATCCTTCCCCTGTTTGCTTTATTACGCATCAGATAACAGGGAACCCGCCTGAGTAATCGGACTGTGTGGGCGGAGCGCGTGGAGAGATGTCACTGAAAATTTCCTAATGGGGCCTGGAAATTTATAAAATTCTGAATTTACAACTTTCTTAGCGCCTGAATGCCTATATTTGCATGCACTCAAGAAAAACAAGAATATTGTCGTTGAGAGGTTTTTCTTGTTACCCTTTTCGTTTTATGAGTGCTTACCTAGAATCTTTGTTTTTTTTTACATAAGAATTGTTTTGGAAACCTAAGGAAAAAGCGACAAGGCTGGTGAGTCTCGGTGACAAAAGTATCCTTTTTGATCAAACTTTGAGCAAACAACCTTTTTTATCCTCTTCTGTCCTTTACCTTCTCAGTGCTCATCTTCTTGTTTCCTTATCTTGATAATTTTTTTCCTTTTCTCCGAACTTTTGGCTTTTACGTTCGTATTCACTTATTTACTAGGGTATAGTGAAACAGTGAAACATATAAAGGGAGCGATCCACAGTTGAGTCACTAGAACTTCTCAATTTTCAAGTCCATAAACTCCTCTCAATCCCAGGTGCTTGGTCGATTTCAGTAATTCTGTTTCGTAGTGCAATTATGGAGTAGAATCTGTGATGCACGCAAACGTTCCCATTTTTTAAAATGAAACCATCGATATCATTCAAATCATGGTTGATAAATAATAGGATATTAAGCAAATCGATTAGTATCCATTCAGATCTTTGAAAACTCAGGATATTCAAAATAATCAGGCGCAAAATTCCAATTACTTATCTTGAGAGAGCAGTGGCCTTCTGTGAACCTTCCTCTCACGAAGGGTATTGGTTGGCAAATTCCTCAGCTTGCAACAAAAAATGGAAAGACGAAATAGATGGATTTTCTCAGTGCTTGTGCTTAATGTTTTGAACCAAAGCAACCTTTTTTAAAGCAAGCTTGTTTCTCTTCAAATCCTGGCTCTCGTTTAGACGGAGACTCTCCTGATTTTCCTTCTCCTCCTCCCTCTCATTCCCCTCCCTGCTGGTCTACGACCACCACTGTGGCTTTCTGCCTAAAACTTTCCTTTTTGCCCCATTGAAAACTATGTAATATGAATTTCAGGACCTTTTCTGAAAAGCTATCTATTTTTGAAACATAATTTCTTTCTGATATTGCAATTCCTCGTTCTCGAAACCTCATAGTATTTTATTATGTGCACAGTGTTGACACTTTCTGATATTGTTTTCTCTCATATCATTTTTTAACATTTCCTTTGGACCTGATTTTTTGTCACTACGGTATTTTTAGATCTCTTGCTCTGTTACTTTGCACTTCTGCAAAGCTTACAATTTTTCTTTTTTTTTTCTTATCTTCCTTTTCACTCCACTCTGTTTACTCACTACCAGGCTTAGCATGGATTAATAGGACACTCTTTGTTGACTCTAAGATAAGTCAAACAATTTGCATTCCTATATATTTGGTTGACTTTTTAAAAGGGAGTTTTCCGGAGAAAGTACGTCTCTTATCAGTGTTTGCTTTCGAATATGGGAGCGTTTCTTGTGAGATTAGGACGAACACATGATGCAAAGGTGTTTGACTTCTCCACATTGCTTTCGCTATCATGAGTGGATGATACTGACGCTCACAAGCATGCCAAGCCCGGCGGCAACACATACGTCATTGAAAAAGAGAATAAACGAACTTCGAAGGAAGTTTGCGTTGGATTAGGGCACTAGTTATGCAGTTCAGATCGTACGAATGTAAAATAAGCGCTCCTTCCAGTAAGGTTTTCGTTGTTGGAAGTTACACATAGAAGACTTCACCGGTGTGGCCCCTCCCGCTTTCTCCACAACTTCTGCGTCTTGGCACTTTACTGTTTGCGTATCCACCAAATACATTGATACTAGCGTTTTTATTCTCCGTCGTCTCATTGATTTTTATTTGTTTTTTCATTATCAGATCGAAAACTTGTATTAATACAGGTGTTAAAAATACAAAAAGAGGGAATGAAGTGGTGGGTGATGTGATGCTGCGCTTGCGAGTGAGTGCTCTAGATATAGCGGATTCCAGACCACTGGAATCCGCTATATCTAGAGCATGGGCTTACTAGTTAGTGAATTTTCGCCTCTGATGCAAACAATTGTAATGCAACTGGTGAAGAGCATGCTAGCTTCACGCAAGTTTCCTTCACTTATTTACCCAAAAAATGAGTGAAAATTAAAGTTATAAATGTTGTAATTCATTCCGAGTAGGTTCTTCTTCGAGTGGAATTTCTCACTTTTCTTCTGATCTGTTATAGTGTTCTCAGGTGGAAAATACCGAACGGAAATCGGTTGTCACCCACTTCTTTCCTTGAGAGCTGATAATTTCTTAATTTTTAATCTAGGCTTTTTCGAATTTTCTGGGATATAGCAGAAAATCACGCGTATACCGTTCGCCGTTTGCATTCTGTCTGAACTCGAACAGAATCGGCTAGAATTCACAAGAACAATATCGAAATTCTTCTTGGATACACTATTTTCGAGCCAAGCCGCGTTTATTTATGTCGTCTACCCCGAACTATGGGCGAATTCCATTAGAATCATCCACCTGATGACAGTTTAAGGAAAATTATCTTTCTAGGCTTGTAAATACTTTGCTATTTCTGCCACTATGTGTCACTCGACGACGTTGTTGGGGTGGGGGAACCGGGTGGGGGGGGGAGGCGAGTGGGTTCAAGAGGAAGCTTTACGAGAGGGGTTAGCGCTCGGCCATTCCATAGTCTGTCCTTTTCCCAATAAAATCATTGTTTGCTCGCATTGCATTTGCTTCGATACAATTTCTGTGGTGATTTTTCCGTCAATATACTACGGATGGTGGGGCGTTATCTAATCACTTATAAGCTGGTAATGGAAGCAGTTATGTGAGTGTTTTTCCTGCTTTGCTGAGGCATCACAATCAGAATAGCGACAAGATGATAGACTCAATGCTGATTTATAGTCGTTGACATTCTTCAAATAAGTAGTCTTTGTTGGATTCACTGAGTCTAATTGGTCATTGAGTAATACTGTAAAGTTGCAAATAGCAGTAATCTATAGCATAATAGAACTGTTACTAGTGCTTTGAACTTCATAGGGTTCAGACTCGTTCACAGAAAAGCATCTGTCCGATAGCAAGTTCGGATTTTTGGTCTGGATAAGAAAACCTCCTGATGCTGCCTACCCCTCTGATCCGCAATGCAAATCCGCTAATCCTTACACCAAGCTTGCTTTACAGATACTCTGCTAGTTCAATGCCCTTGTTGACTTTACTATAAGAAATGGTATTTGCATTATAAATGCATAATGGTTTCTCCACGAGTGTGTGAAAAAGACAGAACGACTTTGTGGTCGACACGTCTGGAAAATGAGTCAACATCGTGCAACACTGAATGGTTCGATATGGAAAGAAACATCAGCTCTCTATTGGAATGGCAAGTGGGAGTCGTTTGATAGGAAAGTCTTGAGAATTGCTCCTGAACCTTTCCAAAAGAAAATTAAAACTTTAACAAATTTTAATTCTCCAAAAATTCTTATTTTCTCTCAACAGAAAAATGCTCCTACAAAGGACTCATAAGGCTAAAAAAACGAGCAACTGCTTCCTTCTGCAAGTGAAGTTGTTAGATTTCGTCCAGCTATATTTCTCACATCCGTTAGTCACACCCGTACTATGTGTTTATTTATTTATTTATCTATTTATTTACTAGTTGTAAATGCACGCATTGGTGTACCAATAATAAGAAAAAAATGGGTGCAGAAATATGGGAGCAATGAGCTGAATTACGCGTTCCCAAGCGCTCAAAGTCGTTATGCTTGTATGGATGAGTATCACGACTGGGGAAGAGTGGGCCATGGGAGGGGAAAGTGAAGGGGGGGGCGTGAACCATTAGGTTCTGAACTCATTGTGTATGCTCTGTCATTTGGTAAAGATGCAGAAAAAGAGCAATCCTTTCAGGCTAGGGTAGGGGGTGGACACTCATTACCCTGAGTAAGATCCGGGAAGGTATGATGGTCTCCTGCCTGCTGTCTGAGATTTGTAGGTTTTTCGTGCTCTCTTTGTCTGAAAAGATACTCGCATAGAAATATGGTCGTTGTCCATAAGCTGGATATTGTATTGTGTGTGCTTTATTCCGTATGCATACTCACGTTAATGTATTTTCAATGCCGGAAAAAAAGTGGGCACTATAACCAATCTGACGGGCATGAGGTTATCCGCGTTTTCCAGATCTCAACAAACGGCTACATCAGCTTTGCCTACTTCTCAGACGACTCCTCTACGTTACAACTGGGTCTTGACGTCGACTGGCCGACACAGAGCGATCCGGCTGTTATTGCTCCCTATCTTTGCAAGTAGGTGTTGATCTTCTGGTTTCACCTGGAGTATTTCGAGCCGTTGCAACATCTCTGCTATTCTGCATGGAAGTGAGGAAATTTCTCTGGAAAAACTTACGGATTTTGCAGACAACGAATCCAAAGTGGTCAAGGTGCTGACTCGAGAGTCTTCTATAGGGTGGAGACTCGCAGAGGGCCTGTACAGGCTGGTGAGCTTTCTTCTTCTTTTAGTTCTGAGTTTTTCAAGTAGTACGTTTCTTTTTCTCTGGAAAAATATTCGGTGTAATTATATGTTTGATCCTATTCAGGTTACGAAACTATGTTTTCAGATTCAAAAACGATTTCTACTCTAGGTCGTGATCCATTGTCTGGTCGTCCGCCATGCCTAGGGAAACCGGCGCACTTTCGATGCGACGAGCAATCGGAGCAGTTCCTTGACGCGCTTCAGAAGTCCTTACAGCGTAAGTTGCAATACTTCAAGGCATTTTTTTGTGATTTCAATCATTGAAGAGAAAATAATTGCTTGCGAGTCCTTTCACTTCTAGTCACTATAGCTGTCAACCTGGCATATTGACAAAAAAAAAGACATACACAGGATTGTTCTTGGGAAATATGCTTTGAATTTCAATTTAAATACCAAATATTGGTGTGAACGTCTCGGTTTTTCTAAAGACTGAGTATTTTTCATCAACAATTTTAACGACCACTGTACGTTTCAGAAGGGGTTGCTGGCGCCTCGACGTTCCGAGCAGAAGCGGCTCTTGTGGTGACGTGGAAGAATCTCCGACCAAATATTGGTAGCGAACATGGACTTTCCACCTATCAGCTCGTCTGGATGTCTGATGCTCAGGTACACAGAAGCAGTGAAGCATTTTGTGAAACTTTTTTGTGTTTTTTATTGGCCGCAGACTAGGTAGACCATAAATCTTCTATGGATAAGTTGAAGTCTCCTTGCTTCTCTTTTGTGACCGCTTCCCTGTTTTTCTGCTCGGAATTTCTCAATGATTTCCTTGTAGGGTCTTCTATCCTACACAATGATCAACTACTACAAGCTTGGCTTTGATGCAGCTGATATGAATGGGAATTCGCGAACAGGAAAATGTCAGGTAGAAATTCTGGCATTTTTTCGAGCGTAAATGTGCACGAAGTTCATCCCGGAAGTGTTTTGTAAGATTCGCTTTTTCACAGCTTCTTTAAGGGTAGAGCATGACCTTTAAAAATAATAGTTCAGGCAATATTCAACGGAGGCAACCACACCGGTTCAGTTCAAGTCGATCTCTCGGAAATCACCAAGCAGCAGCCCTCATCACTCGCTTCCCGTTCCTCCGTTCCTCACATCACTAGGGGCAGGTATCTGTCCTTTTCATGAACATTTCCAGATTGTGTAGAGGCTGGAAGATATTCGCTTAGATATTTTCATCGAGTTGATGACGTCGTACGACCGGCTGGATGCGGTAACAAGACGGGTGGAACTTGTGAGTTTTTTCTTGTAATAACCAGAAGCAGCTTCCTTTTTTTTACAAGGCGTTCCAAAGGTTTTTTGTGAAATTGAATTTCGCAAAGCGAAAAATGGAGAGGATTTTTTCAGAAAGGAATTGCAATTTTATGCTTTTGCCGAGGGCTCGCTCATTTCTTGATGAATTCTATAATAGAACTTGAGCTAGCTTTTACTACGTCGTATTTTTTTATTTTCGAATTGTCTGTATTTCAAATTACTAGATTTTTGAGATTTTCCGAGGATATTTCGAACTACACTACTAAGCCGGAACCCTACTCTGTTTGACACGATTCAAATGTCTTGCAAAAGTTAGTAAAAATAATACCACGAGCATTCAGTTCCCCTGCTGATCTATCCAAACATTGTAACGATGCTTGGTCAGACGAAGGTCGACGTAAACGGAATGTGCTTGAATCCAGCTATAACCTACGTTCTTATGATCGAACAGCGACAGGTAAGGATCTAACTTGACCTGAATGTTGTTCGCTTGAAAAAGCAAAATATTGATGAAAACGTGGAGGGAAAGTTGCATTTCTGCACGCATTTTTGGTATTTCGCATTCTAACAGCCATAGTACACCTTTGTATTCAGTATTTGTTGCTTTCGAATCGAGCAAACGTAACAGACTCTCTATGTGCTCTCAAAGATAGCGAAATACTGAATAAAAGTAATTGAGGAAACGTTCTTAATGAAATGTAATCATTTATAGATCTCATTATAACACAGCTCCCTCCTTGTTATATTGTAGTTCAGCATTTTAGATGGCCAAATGCGAGATCCTGAATCCATCGATAGCTCGGTGCACGCTTCCAAAAATACTAGACTGGGGCACGAAGACGGTCTATTTCCAGCCGCAGTCTGGATTGTCAAACGATGAGAAAGCCTATGTTGGATTCATTTATTTCGGTGAACTCTTGCTATTTTCATCAACTCTGTGTTAATACTGAAATAGGAGTATTTTCCGCTTACAGTTCCTCCAACACTTGATCCAATGCGCCTTGACATCGGTGACATCCATTCGTGGTACCTAAATCCGCCTCCAGCATACAAAACTATCAAGTGGTGAGCTATTTCAAAAATGTAACATTTCTGCCTTTTTGCTTTTTTTCCGCTCTTCCACTATATATCTTGCTCTCCCTTTGATCAGGAGAAACCCTACTATTTATTATTTTTTTTATTTTTTTATTGACTGAATGCTACCTCAACAAGTTGGTTCACTCCATCGAGCTGCTTGATATTGACAAAGTCTTCCTCTAGGTATCCACGAAATTTCACTGCTCCTCGAACATTTACCCTCGGAGAAACGGTGAACTACTTTGACGACACCATTTACAACGTACAGCTTGGCTTGTACGTAGTCGGCTATAAGGAGGCACAGGACGTGAATCTGCGGAAGTTCGTGCCCCAGCACAGGGTGTTGGCTAGGTGAGATCTCTATGCTGTATTGAGCTTTTATGAGAGTCTATGTGTGCAGAGCCAGTGGCTCTCTATAGAACCAGCAGTCAGAAGCTCTTGATCATAGTGGTATACGTGATACCGTGCAAAACTCCCAAAAAGCCTGTTTCCAAGTCACGACATGTGAGGGGCTTGCGTGTGAGTCTAAGGCGAAACTGCGGTGTTCTCTCATCATGTGCTCCCTTTCTGGCCACAGATAGAGCACAGCTTCTCACCCTGTTAGGGAGTGGATAATGAGGAACTCTTGCGAATAGCACGAATTTCGTCAGGATGTTCACTCCCAGGAGTGCGTTATTCTGGAATCGTGTTTTCCCAGCTTGGCCCAGCTTCACTCTTCGGCTCCGCCCAAAGCTCTCCAAGAATTAACACAGACAACGGGTCTTTTTGACGGTTTCGCATGGATTCAGGCACATACATGTACCGTAATGACCAGCGGCCCCTAGAGATTCACGAGAGAATCTCGAAAACGATTAGATTGGAACGAAATTAGATTCTGAGTGGTGCTTTTGTGTAATTATCATCCTCTGAAGAGACGCGGTAATTGCTAGGAAGGAGCTCTTTTATTTTTAGGCTAGCCACGTATCAGAACAGAGCAGATGAGCACTACAGATGGAATCCAATCGTAGAGACCTACCAACTGGATCGGGTCGATGAGTGGTATCTCGACAGTTACGAGGTGCGCGAGGAGCTTTTCACCTACAGGTATACTCATAGGAGATCGCTCACAAACGCTTTATAGTAATTCCCACGTATCTAACTTGGCCCTGTTTCTCCTTATCCATATCTGACTTGAGCCAACAGAATATAAGGGAATAAAACTACTTGATGACTTTCAGATTCGGTTACCTCAAGTTGGCCCCGTTGGTGCAGGACACCCCCGCAACTACAGGAAGCAGATACATTGAGCTGCCAGAGGGGTTCGTTTATTTTACATGTGGAACGGCAGCAGGGTCAAGCGTGTGTGGAATAGGAGGTAGAAAAAAAAGGTAGAAAAAAACGGAAGAAGTGGGACCCTGAATTATCCATACACAGGATTTGTTTTGACGTGATTAACGACTTTAACAGTATGAGTTGAATAGTGAAAAGTGGGAGGTTATAGGCTCAAATTTTCGCACGTCCGTACTGAAAGTCCTACCCAGTCCTGCAGGCCAGTAAAAAGTCATTTTATGGACCCTACCCAATAGTGCGTTACCCCCAGGTTTCAGGTCTCCAGCTTCAAGAGGAAAGATTCAGCACGGGAATTACGGAGATGAGGTTTCGTCGATAAAAATGGCCTTTTTTCCATGTTTTTGTCGACGGAGTTGAATCGCGGTCGAAGCAGCTGCGGAAAAACGAGCTGTACAGCCTGAAAGCGCAAACCTTCGACTATTAGAAACCTGAAAAAAATTGGAACCTCAACGGGCCAGATCTTCTGGTACTCGTGTCCGACTACAACCATGTCTCTGAACGAGTCAAAATTTTAGGCTGAAATTTTCGCACGTCCGCACTGAAAGTCCTCCCCAGTCCTCCACCCCTATAAACAGTTATTTCGTGCTCTACGGTCGATCATCTCGAATCTACTACAAGGGCGTGTCATTTTACGCCATGCAAAAATTCTAGCCTCGGAGGGGATCGAACCCTTGACCTTGTCGATGATGTGTATGATTGTTTTTCGTGACGAATACGAAGGTATTTCGTTTAGAAACTCTGTGCGGACGCTTTCAGACTGAAATTCGCTCACCGCACACGCTTTAACCCTCAGCAAAAATTTTAGCCTCGGTAGGGATCGAACCCTTCACCATGTAGATGATATATAGATGTTTTCTCTTGATGTGTTCGAGCCTCGTTAGTTACGTAAGCAACATTGCATAGTTAATGCACGTTTTTTGTCACCGCGTACATTTCAACGTTTTCAAAAAAACTTCCAAACAACTAGTTAGATACAAAAGAGCCTCTTTCTCCTTCCTATGCTCTGGCTTCACCACACCTCTCGCAGTACGAACACCTGAAATGGGATAAAATATCTAAATTCTGCAAGCATAGAAGGAAATTTGTGTGCAAAGGGGGGGGGGTCGTATTTTTGGTGGCTCAAAGGGGGGGGGGTCGTATGGGAATAGCTTTTTACCATCATCACGCTTGACCCTGAGCGGCAGTGAAGCATCGAGCGATTCCACCATTGTAGCATTCTCTCACTGTTCCAGAATCATATCTTCACCCATCTCCTTGCACTGGCTGTGGACACTGCCACAAGACGGGGAGTTCCAAGGAAACAGACAAGACAAGAAGGAAAAACTCGTATTTGTCAAGGAGAAGGTTAGGTTTTAGTGCTTTTGATGTGATAGATTCATCTTCTTTTCTTTCTCCAAATCCTCATTTATGCTAACAAGTCGGGAATGTAGTAGATTCAGCAGGTTATCCACTGGAAAAATACTGTGGGGACTAAGAGATAAAAAAACAAAAACAAAGTAGCAGTACTATGCAGAATATGCAGAATTGACATCACTCTTATTTGGGTGTTTTACAGTGAAAGTTGATTAAAAATATTAAAACAAGTTTGAAGGATTGCTCTTGTTAAGAATAGAAGGAGGATTTACCTCTAGTCGAGAGAAAAGGAATAATTCAACAGAAAGCCATTGATAAGCCTGTTTACAATTTGCCTAATTAAGTGCCAGCAGCATGAGCAAATTTGGGGAGGAGGTGGACAGGGAGAGGGGTGAGAAAAGCTGGGATCCGCGGCGCTTCGGAAACCCAGACTATAGGAATTACAAAAATTGGTATAATAAGAAATATGTACATTTAAAGGATGACATAGTCGGCATTAATCAATCTTTTTTGTTAGGTGCTCCCCACATTCGACTTCACCAGAGCATAATAGACGCATTGAGTACGTACACCCTACACAGTGATTTGTGGGGAACACCCAATGTAGCAAGTAAGCGCTTCATCCTGCCTGACTCCTTTGGTACCAATTTACCCGGAAAGCTGGAAGCTTGGTTGGCATTGGGCAGGATGGAACCATCGGTTGTGCGAGTGAACAGCGGGCTTCTTTTCACTCTCTACGCAAGAAATTTGTACTAAATTGAAAGTATTAGAAGCGAATATTGAAAGAAGATCAAAGTCAAAAGGATTAAAAATGGGCCAAGATAATTTTTTCGTTCAGTTCACAAACCGATTTTGGAAAATTTACCCTATTTCGGTGGGAAGAGCGGGAGGGGGATAGACAGCAACAGTATTGTCAGAGCCTTTTGATGCAAACATTGCGTGCCGTGCTTCAAATCCAAGAGAAACAGATGCTCTTGGAAATCTGTTTGCAAATGTGCTTGAAAAAAAAAGCAAAATTCAGCAAAATTAATTGGGATCTTCAATATGTGTGGCAACTTCCTTCCGATCCCATTGTTTTACCATACTTTCATCCCCGTGTTATTTCCTAAATGAGAATTTTCTGCTGAAGGCTCGCGAAATGTGTCATGAGTGGTTCAACGAAGACGGTGCTCTGTCGAACTTCATACGAGAGACGGAAACGAACTCCAGTTGTCCATGTAAGGAAGAGCAGGCGAAGATGGACTTGGGACGCTTCATGCCTCATCCACGATGTAGCTCGGTAAGTTTTTCAAGTTTATCTTCTCTTTATTGCAAATAATTATGCTTTTTCTGGGATTCCTCATCCATACTTTAAAATCCTGCAGTATGAATAACCTTCTCAATCAACTCATTAGTTAAACAGAAAACAAGCTCTGGAAAAATCCAGAAATTTTCCGGATTTTTGAAACACATGACTTTCAGCTTTTTCGAGATGTTTCTTGTACCGAAACGCTCGGCTCTATGAACTGCTACATGTCAGCACAGAACGTCCGGGGTTCAACATACAGAACGACATCTGAAGGACGCGAGGAAGAGAGGTAAGAAGTGACATCCAGAAAAATTTGAATTTTCTCAAAGTAGTCACCCATCTGCAGCTCTTATTCCACTCACTACGGTCAGACGTGTTGCTACGATGCGCACGGATTCCTGATGCAGTCTACATATCAGCCGGTTGTTAAGGTATGCTAGCAGCTATAGCTCAGAACAGATAACAAATTTTCTCAATTTGACTGTTCCGAATAATAGGCTTTCTCAATCTGTCTTTTTGTTTTATCCGCTTGAAGCTTGTAAAAGTGGATGTTTCGGGACAAAAAGGCATTTAAAAGAGGGAGAGAAATGCTTTCAAGCAGTTGCTTGCCGAGACAAATAATAACGGGATAATTGCAAGAACTGCGAGCCATCATGTTGAAAACTGCTGGCCTTTTGAAATTTCTTTTATCGCTACGAAGTCGTCTCCAAGCTGAATATTGCATGCATGTGAAGCTGTTGAAGAGGTTTTTTGAGATTAAAACTTTGAGAACGTGGTGATCTCTTTACATTTATCTCCCTAACTCTTTACAGATTGACGAAAGCACACCGTACTCCCCAGGAGTACCGACGAGAGCATTTGAACTGGGCAGCGCTCCTTTTCAGGGCATGTTTGAGGTGAGAAAGTATTATTTTTTAGATTATAAATTATAGGGAGTGGTATTCGAGCGAGAGTCTAGAAATTTTAGAATATATTCAGTGACTTCGGGACTAGCACTCAGATGAAATAAAGGATTTCTTATATATTCACCTTTCTTGCGCTTCGATGAAGACGAATGACCCCTTGCATCAAATATGTGCATTTGAAGACACATATAGTTATCGAAATTTTAACTCGGCTTGATCAACGCTCTAATCCCTGTGGTACTACAGTTCTTTTTGGACTTTTCGGAGCGATCTCTATTCTTAGCTAGATCATATGATTTCCATACCCTCATTCATTGAACGGTATTGAAAGTCCGGTAAAGAAGATTTGTGGCATGCGTGAGGAGGCACCAATGCCTGCACTTAGCGCATTTCATAGAGCGAAAATAATATGATACATATTTCTATCGCAGCTTTTTTAAACCAATATTATGCCCTAGTGGAACCACACATATTTTGTGCATCTAAATGCAGTTTTCCGTCACCTCTTACTGGAACTTTAAAGGAATTGTTTTGAGCTACCATGCCTTCTTCTCTGAGCCTCATTCTCGGCACGCTATTCCTTATTTGCCATTTTTTTGTTGTCATTTTTTTCAGAATTACCTGTTTTTTCTTGAAATTCTTTTTTTTTGCCATCACATCTAACCCCAGGTACCCGGCCTGTCATCATTCCACCACGACATTATGCCATACTATCTGTGCTGCAAGTATGCAGACTTTCGATGTCAGCTCTTCTACTGGAGAAGGCCTTCAAGCGCATGTCAAGCCTATGAGCCACCTGTGAGCGGTACGGTTTCGCCAGATACCATTCTTACCCCTGTGAAACCCTTTCAGAGAATACTCGCTTCATTGCAGGGTCGATTTTGGGTGCTGGCATTGTGTCCACTCTGAACAACAGAAATTTTATCTTCAACGAGCCCGGCATTTTCACACTGTTGCATTCTCATAAGACGCCTTCAACTCCTGAGGTGCAGATCCAAGTGCGTATGGAACGCTTCCCGGATCGGAGTGTGGATTTTGGTATGAAAGTCTTTCTCAGATGCATTTATTCCACAAGTCAATTGCAATCACAAAGTCTTTGTTGGCTTTCGAGTCGCAATTACTTCCACTAAAATAATAAATGAATACTGATAGTTGAAGGAAAACGAACAGAGCCAAGGAAACAAAAGAAAAATGGAAAAAAATTGAATTTGAAATCAACGAATGTGTGAATGCGTGTGAGCCTTGAGTGAACCCGTTGCGGCCGACTTTCGTTTTGAAATGGGTCCCGCACCAAGAAGATCCATTTAGTAAAGAAATGAAGTTTGCAGAGAAAATAGTCGACGTCAGTATATTGCGGATTTTGAAAAGTTTGTAAAGAACATTAGCTGCTAAACCTAATTATAAGCTTTGGTTATTGTCGTCTCCGTTTACATGCTCTTTCATTCTCCCATCCTAAAAACTCGTATTTCAAAGAATTTATTAGATCTTTCTAAAATCGATAGTCGCTTACTCTAGCGGAGAATTCAGATGGTTTTAGAAGAATTAAGTTCTTGCCGTTCTATGTGATAAAATAGTCATGTCTTGAAAGTTGCTTAAAGGCAGCACCCACGGAAATTTTCATGTCTGAGTTTTGATCGTTTTCGAACCTTAGCAATAGTCCTAACAATTCGACGAAGAAAGTATCGCGGAATACTCAACCGTTTCTACAAAATGATTAGTCGAATGTCCAAGATCCTGGATCAGCAGGATCAGCGTAGGGTCGTTCGATCGAGTTGGGACGGCAGCAGAGCGTCGCTGCCAGCTGATTTGGTGGGCAAACATTTCTTTTCATGGTATTAAGAAGCTATATGTTAGTCCTTTGCTTTCTTTTTTTGCACTTTATAGCACAACAAATTTTTCTACTTGTTGTTTTGCAAGGAACCTTATTCTTGAGTTACTCATGTGTCCGATTCCACCTACATAAGTCTCATTTTCGAATTTTTGCATGGTTCTGGAATCGTTTTACAACTCGACTGTATTACTGCTATACCTTGGTCGGTCAGATGATCTTTTTCGAAGTTTGTTTTCTTTCATGAACTCTAGAAACGCTGCAAAAAAAAATGGCCAAAATCCTCTTTCGCCCGCAAAACAGCTGACAAGAAAGGCAGAGGTATCGACTTTTTTTGGTTCGGTCCACATCAAGCGGACCGCGCAACTCGGCCCAACCTGCTCGATATCGATGAACTGAGGGTTCCAGAAAACAGGAATATCGACGGTTTCGAATGTTTTTAGCATTGTAACAGTGTTAAGCGCACCCGATTTCCCCAAATTGTACCAAAATCTCGAGGTCGAAAATTTGCGTGGGTGCTGCCTTTAATATTCTCCAAAGAAATTGTTTGTTCAGCTGATCAATGAAGAAAAAATGCCGCAATTTCTTAATCAGAACTTACAACTTCTAATTTATAACTTCCAGGTATAATGCCTTTTTTAGGTGCTTTGGACATCGCTCAACGTGATCTGGTGCAGCCAACAAACACCACAGTGGTGACCGGAGTAGTGCTGTCGTCTGATGGAGCAGACAGGTGGGTGGAATGTTTCATAGGAACAACTTGTCTACATAGCCTTAGTAATTCATTATTATTTGAATTTTTGAGCACTATAGTTCTTTCTGCTGGCCTTTATTAGAGAAAGCGGCATAGGCGGTGTTCCAGAGTGCACGTCGTGTTACGAAAGGATACATATCGCCAACGTTACAAGACATCAATTATTGTTGGAAATGTCGTGCGATATTTCGACAACATGCACATACAACGTTTCAGAGGTAGGGAATTCGGTCAGGATGTATATACTTAAACATTGTAACGATACAGTTGAAGAAGCTGTATAAATGTAGCTAAAAATACAGCAGGTATATGAGAAAGACCTGCAGAATGACAAGAGGTTATGGAACTGCTTCAAAATTTTTTCTATTAATTTAATTAAATAATTTAATTGAACATAAGGAGACAAGTGCGCTGTTCTTTGTCCATAGTTTCATAATCTCCTGTCACCCTGTGCATCCTTGCTGATATTTACCCATTTATTCATTTATTTACTACGCATTTAGACTGTGCATCGTCTTTAATATTAACCTATAATAAAAACCAGAAAATATTAGTTAAAGAGTAAAACAAAATAAAATATGCGAGCATTTTAATATGCGATCATTTGAAAATGAGCATTGAAATTGAATTATTGAAAGTTATTTGGAGAGGATAATTCGACTTATTCGTGGAAATCGCGACATACATGGAATAGATCTATGCACATGTGATAAAGCTAGAAATACTCAGAGGATATTCCAGCCTTTGTGCCAAAATTTTCCAGTACAATGTGTAGGAATCTAAGGCAACTATTGTTAATACTGGATCAATGTTTGCAGGAGTGACTGTATACGTAAACAACGTCGAAAAGGGTCAAGCGGAGATCTACGTTGTCCTGGATGAGGCCCAGATTGGAATGCGAATCCGCGAGTCGTATGCCATTGACATTGACAGGAAGTTCAACTACATGGAAAGCCTCGGTCTGCTGGACGTGCAGATCTCAGTTCCGCCGCAGTACAAAGTGCTAAGTGTAGGTTTTATCCAGAAATAGGTAGATTGGGTATGGTATGGTACTACTGGTTCATCGTTACCATTTAGCCGCATCCCAGAACTGCGGACATGCCTCGCGTGGAGGGACTGATCAATCCGTTCCCGGACGAGCCATTCCAGCAGCAGTACTCCCAGCTCACCTGGACAAGTGTTAATGATCAGGGAACTCGATCACAACTCATGAAATGTGTGTATTATGATAAAGTATTCGTAAGAACTAGGCTGTACTTGAGAGAGTAGCCATACTTTGGTTTTGCGCCAAATTAGGACTCGTTTCAGATAAAGTCAAAGGAGAAATGGAAACCATGTATGTAAATCTACAAGCGGATGACGTTACTGATCTATTTGCCTCTAGGAGCGATAGAGAGAACTTATTCCAGGTAGTCTACTCCACTAAGAGCCGTGATTTACCCAAATTTTTCAAACTAATCGGATAAAAAACCTTTTTAGGCCTTCGCAGATCACTACCTCAAGGGACCGGTGTACAAGACTGCCTCAAAATATCACACGTACATAACTTTCTTTTTTTCTTCCGCATGTTTAGCCCACTAATGTTATTTCTTGCAGAAATCGCTACATGTTCCATCCACAAACGGAGAACGACTTTAGAAATTTCTTGGCTTTCTGCAAAACTCCACGAGGTGTGTCTAGGAAACCTACAGTCAATGGCTACACACATGACTACATTCGGGCTAGTCGCGCTGTAATGGAGTGTGTAGCGTCCTGTGCCCCCAGCACCTGGGGTTCTCTGTACAAAATCCCCTGAAAACATTTCTGAGATAATAAATCTGCAGGAACCAATGGTGCTTCATTTTTTGACCATTTCCATTCACTTTCCTCTCGGAAACGCCATGTTACACCCATTGTTTTACTTTTATTGCAGCCCATCATCAGAAGGTTTACACGCTAAATCAATAAAACTGAATAAGTGAAAATTAAGGAGACCCTGACTACGAATACCCAGAAGAAAGGCAGATGTACCTACGATGCCCAACTGACCTCGCCTCTTTGGAGTCGGACTGCGGAAACGATGTCGCATGCCTATACGATGCCGTTATGCTTCAGGTACTGTCATTATTCATGGAAAACCTCCTACAGAAAAGGAACATTTCTTTGTTTTCTTTATCTTTTTGGCGGCTAATGCAGTCACCTGTTTTATGGGATTCCCCCTATTTAGGCCAGACTACTAGGCGACGAAGCACGAATCTCCTACAACTACTATCTCAGTCAGCGAATGGAGAGCGCTGCACGATGTTAGTGGTCATGAATTTTCAAGTGGTCCTAACTTTAAGTCAAATCATGGGACAATTTGTTGCAGACAACTCTTGCGGCGCTATGAACATCGAATATCCTGAGTACCTCATCAAAGGGCCATCGAGCGGCGAACCAGCCTATTTGGAAGGCGACAAGCTGTCGTTCAGCTGTTTCCAGACCCATGTCATTATGGGTGACACAGAGTTCCAATGTGAGGTCTTTTATTGTTTTCGCTGTGTTTTCCATGAACGATCGAAGCTTTGTAGGCCGGAAAATAAAAAACGAAGAGGACAACACGTGGCGAATGCAATGGACACAAGGAGATCAGCCATGGTGCAGGCATAGGTCAGTTATTGGAGAGAGTAGAAATCCTTCTTGGAAATTAACTTAGCCCAAACTAGTTCAATTATTTATTTGTTGTTTGTGCATCATCATATGTTGTTTGAATCTTTGTTGTTCAAATACGAAAGCCAGTGATCGCTATATTATAGAAGCATTAAACCTTTACTAAAGTCATTCAGTTGATAAAAAATCTGTGGCTTTGCTATGCACTGGGGGAAGAGACGCTATTGTATAGCAGGGCTAGGATTCATGAACGCATAGCGAAGGGGAACAAGGCTAGCAAACCAATTTTTGTGTCCTGGTTCTCCCAGCTTTGCGTAGTCTATAGAAAACCTATCACGCTAGCCATAGCTGGTTTGCTAGGTAAAGCTTTCATGAATCCCAGCCCAGGTAGACGGTGCCACACAGCATAGCCTGTGCGGCGCGGCAGACCAGTTGTACGCTATTGTTCTCTGGCGGAATAGGAGTGCCTGCTCTGTTCATTTCCTTCGTCGTTAAGTAAGCACGCATACATAGGGTATCGACATACTGGTACTAGAAGGAGTAAGCAAAGCAGCAGTTCCCACCGCGCCCGAGAACTCCTGCTCTCCAGTGACCTGCCGCGCACCGCGCTGCAAGAGTGGTACGAAGCGGTCCCTTTTTTCGCCAGTGCAATAACGACTGCCCTTCACTGTAAGCCATCACAGAAGTGCAGTGTTACAATACTAGAGTTATTCCAGAGCCAAGGACAACATCCTCACTTGGATGCAGTGGATAGCTATTGCGCTGGGAATACTCCTCCTGTTAATCGCTATATTTGCCGTATGTTGGCTGTTTAAACAATCTGACCGGATGAAAAGGACTCCACCAAAGTGCCCGTGTACAGTGGACCATGAAATCGTAAGACTTAGAAGCTTCTCCGATAAAAATACGTAATTCTGGAACATTCTTAGGTGCCTCTAAATGGCCATGCCTACGAAAAACCAAGACCAAAGGTTGTTACGTCGAATCTCTCGGATGTGCAGACATTTGAGAGAGAACCGAGAACTCGGACTACAACGACGATTGTAGAGCGTCGGACTGTGTGAGTGAAGAATCCTTCGTAGTGTGAAGAATCCTCCATAGTGTTTCATTTGTTTATTTACTTCTTGAAATACTCTCAACGTGCTCAATGCATGGAAAAGTCAAAACTCAAGGGTAGCAATCTGTATATACAAAAGTGAAAGTTTGTTTGTTTGTGTGTTCCGAATAGAAATCGCGAAGGATGAACCGATCGGGACCAAATTTTGCAGGTAGACTCTCCACTGGCCGGCGGAGGTTATAGGCTACTTTGCACCTGGGACTATCGATTGGTTCATCGATTATATCGATTTTATTGATTTTTCGCTCTTCTTGACCAGGGACTAGCAAGAACATGCCCACTGGGGAATCTCAATCCGCTGAACACGAACATGACAACCAATTTGCGCCAATTTATCGATTTATTGATTTTATTGATTTTTCGCTCTTCTTGACCAGGGACTAGCGAGAACATGCCTACTGGGGTACCTCAATGCGCTGAACACGAATATGACAACTATTTCGCGCCAATTTATCGAATTATTGATTTTATTGATTTTTCGCTATTCTTGATCATGGGGTGGTAAAAACATGTCTACAGAGGTTTCTCAATACGCTGAATAAGAATGACAACCTGGCCCAACACATCGCACGTATTAACGGTTACCCTAAGAAGGAGTGGCCTAGAAAATCAGGTCATTTTCCTCAACGTAGAAACCTAACAGAAGAAGACAATTCTAAGATCGTTTTCTGCTTGCCATTCATCTCTGATGCAATGAGCAAGGCAGCAAGGGCCAGTCTACGTAAGGCCGATCTGGAAGATCACGTAAGAGTGGTAGAGATACAACCGGCAAATCTAAAAACTAAACTCGTTCGCAATCGTCTTTATGATCGGCTCTGTATAACGGCCAACTGCGTTGTATGCCCATTCGGCAAGGGTGGAGACTGCATGGTCTCAGGCGTAGTCTATCTCATCACCTGCCAGGCATGTGGAGATCAGTACATTAGTGAAACCGGACGTCCACTGTGTATCCGCGTCAACGAACACCTGGACGGCATGAATATATCAAGAATAGCTACACCTCTGGGAGCTCATCGCAGATATAGGCATGAAAACCGTTCGTTCGAGGTGGCTGTCACTATCTTATCGTGGGAACACGAAATTGTAGCCCGCAGAACATTAGAAGCGTTTTGGATAACCGCTAGGAATCCCAAAATGAATAGGAAGAAAGAGTGCATTGCCGTGACAAACGAATTGGCTCTATATCAAGACCTTTGCGGGTTTTGATCTACGGGGTCAGGCGCGGGGGCACCCTACTTACAAGTAGCGGCACACCTATTCTATGTGGCGGTACCATTACATCGCGGCTAACGGATATCCAGGTAAGCATTGACGGGTTTTACTTCACTGATCTCGTTTTCCGCTTTTACTGTCATGTTGGATTATAACTTGACGACTGATTGGGCGTTTGGGAGGATATGTCACATTTGGTTCTGACTTTCCAGGCTCTGACGAAGGCGACGACGCCGAAACGTTAGCCGGAATAAAGACTGTGAAGATCTCGGTTTTGCTGCTCAAGTTATTCAACAAAACTGTATTCACTATGCCGAGATTCAAAGAAGGTCGAACGTTCACACAGAATGACAACCATTTTGCACGAAATATTGACTTACTGATTCTATCGATTTTTCCCCATTTTCGCTCAGGGACGGACAAAGACATGTTTTCTTGGGTTTCTCAATACGCTGAATAGGAATATGACAAACATTTTGCATGAAATATCGGTTTTTCGATTTTATTGATTTTTGGCTCTTCCGCCCAATGGAGCGGTGAAGACATCTCTCCTGGGGTTCCTCGATATGCTGAGTATGAATATGACAACCACTTTGTACGAATACGTCGATTCAATGTCATCGAGATAGCTTTGCTAACTTTTCGCCCACAAGTCGATGGGAAACGTCACTTCGCTAACATGCTGATCACCAAAATTATGGAGATTTTAATGAATTTGTCGATGATAGTAATTGGCCCCAGCAGTATGATGTAGCCAAGGTAATAAAACATCCGAGCGAAGCCGGGTACGGCAGCTAGTGTTATTATATGGGAACAAATCTGTGACGACTTCCAATCAATTGATATGTTTTGAAAAATTCCTCTATCGGGGGCGCTTGCATCGCTGAAGAAAGTACAAATAGGAGGTGATCAGGATGTAACTAATATGGAATTAGTGGACTGTGAAACGTGGGCACATTCCTCTAGGAACGTTGGAACGGGAAAAGTATCGTAGTTTCCCTCAGCTGTTTCGATCTCTTGTTACTTTTCTTTTACCCTCGTTTTCTTCTTGTTTTCGCTTCTACAGGTTTTGCAAGCTAATCCGCGAAAGTTGATAATAAGTAGTATTATAAGTAGATTATAGTAGATTATTATTATTAAATACGATCCTCAAAAGGTTATTGAATGGAACAATTCAAGGGAAAAATGAGGAGGCATAAAACAAAAAAAAGTAAACAGAGCAACAGTGTCGACTTTGCGACACTAACAGGAACAAATAGGAAGCAAAAGATTACGAGAGGAGCGATATGTGGCCGCCTCAGGAGATCTCAGAAGTCGGAATAATGACAATTCCGGAATAGCGTCCTGTTCGGGTTGCTTGACATTTAGTCAATTTTCGTGCCGGGACGAACTGCAGATCATGTGGGTTTTACAAGTCACGTGGGTCACATTCCTGCTACTGTAAATGAACGAATGCTAATTACACACAGTGCACTTACCTCCTTCTACATCCCTCCCCCCAAATGATGGCATCTCTTAACATTCTATTCTGTTTCCGAGGAAGTCTGAAGGAGTGCTGCTCGCCTTGCCTCGGCCCTCTTCCTCGCGCGCCTGCGATTCCGTTGGTCCTGTTGGTTGCAATGCCACTTCTGGTCCGCGAGGACGCTTCGGCATACCGAATGACCCTTCTGGCCGGCAGCTGCGCACCGTCCTTCCGTAATATATGGGCGTTTTGCGTTTTTTACTTCAAGACCTTTCAACTCTGGCAGCTGCACGTCGGTTTCCATCTCCTTCTCTCTGCCGTGCCCCAGACGTGGTCCTGCGCTGGGTATCCCTCAAGGTTTCAGGGTTGAATGCCCCCAAGGCTAGGCGCGACTCCATGCCGCTAAACGTTGCTGCCACCGGTAGGAAGTGTAGGTTGAGGTGCCGGCACGGGGTTTCTCGTCCAGGACGTCGGTAGCAGTGTAGTATCCATCACGGCGGGCTTTTTCTCATCCATCTACATCCTCGCCCCGGTCATGGAAACAGCACGATCCGTTTCCCATATCTGAGCCAATTGTACACTCATTGAACGAATCCCACGATCCAATGGGACTCAAACCTTGGCGGCTACAGCGGTAACACCACGACAAGTGTTCCAGTATCATCATCGCGGACTCTCTGGTCACGCCATGGAGTCATCCTTTTGTACAAGAAGACAGTTTCTGGTGACAGGCACATCCTCTTCAGGCACTGAAACTGTAACGGTACCAGTAGCACGACCTTTGGCTTCTCCTTTACGACGCTTACGAGGCTACTTTGCTGCTGTTCGTCGTTCCATTCGAAGAAACTGAATTTCCATGTCTTCCCGAATAGGTCCACTGGGTATTCTGGGAGATTGGGGTGAACCCATACTGTCATACAATGGAAAGAGTTGTGGAGCCAGGATTAATCGAAACATCGCGAAAAAAATGCTAGCCCACGGACAGTTAGGGTCTCATAGTGGGGTTCAAAATGAGCATCGTTCTACCACTAGGTGTGCCTACAGAGGTCCAGATGGAAATCGGGCAACGCCGAGCATTCCAGCAGTAGAAAAGCCTACAAGACAACACTGGCTCGGCCCCCAAATGTCAAGTTTTTTAAAGTACAAACTGCTAAACCGTTGTCAGGGCGGAAAAGCTAGCAATCTCCTCCTAAACGTTATTTGAAGAAACTAAGGAAAAATAAGGAGGTATACAACAGAACAACAGTGTCGACTTTGTGACACTAACAAGAACAAATCTGAAAGAAAAAATAACAAGAGCAGCTGTTTGTGGCCGCTCCAGGAGATCTCAGAAGTCGGAATGATAACAATTCGAAAGGCGCGTCCTGCTGAGTTGAATGACGATTCAACCAATTTTCGCTCCAGAACCGACTGTAGATCACGTGGGCTCTGTAGATCACTTGAGCCACATTACTGCTATTGTAAATGAACGAGTCTTAACTACACACCACACACTTAATCCTACGACTCCCTCTTACTACGAGTTTCAATTTTAAGTTGAACGACCGAAGGTGAAAATCACCACAAGCACACCATAGTTGTCAAACGGATGGGGAGAGTGGTGGCCTGTGTGCCACTATTCTTTGCATCGGTTTGGTAACTATGGGGCAAAACAGTCAACTCTACTGCTCTTTCTGAAACTGCGTTTAGACGGGGTGCCTGTTTACGAACGTTTCGCCAATTCTAGCCCAGCGCACGGGGTGTGACGTTTTGCGTTTGTGTTGGAAGCTAAAGTCCTTCAAATTCCTACCTTCAAACTACTGGAAAGTAACGCCTCTATTTCCTGCGCTTTTCTCGTCTTTCGCGCAGTTCAGTGAGATTTGTTTCTGCACCCCAAAAACGGTAGAAAACTCGAACGCGAAAATTTCCTGGTGCTGTATTTGAAATGTTACTAAATTCTTCTTATTCTGTGCCTGCTAAAACAAGAACCAATACAAAAAATGAAGTAATCTTAGTATCCGGGTTAATATTACACATGATCTGCTTATTTAGCCCACAAGTGTTTAATGCGGTAAGATAGAATATTACATGTGTTGTGATTGATTCATTCAACCATTCAGGTCACCGCCAGTTTACTCTACACACTCCTCCTCCAGCCGTGCCTCTGCGCTCGTTCGTTTGCCGGAGTATTCGTCTGTTTGAACTGCCACTGATATTCTTTCTTGTTTTGTTGTTCTTTCGGAGTTGTTCTCTTTCTCAGCGTTGTTCTGTGTGCAATGTACATTTGCCAGCATTGGCTACGTAACTTATGATCTTGCAACGAGTGCTCATAGTTCCAAAGTGTGCGCGTGAATTACTGACGGATTAGTTTTGAAGTGACAGATTGAGGCGGTCGAGCGATTGCACAGATTATATCATACCTAGGTCTGCTTGCAGTATTTCAAACAATAATCGAAATGTAGATGTCCATTTAGTTTCTCGAATACATTATCGTTGACATATTGCTATTCGCCCAAATCATTGCGGTGATTTCCGAGACAGACTTTCGATTATTCCAATTGGATGAATCTGTCACTCCAAAATTGTCGAGCCAGTGATTTGTGTGCGCAGCCTTCGTGTTGTTGTTGTGCAGATTTGGAATAAAGTGTCAAATATTGTTGCCATGTGGAATATTCAGTGTGCGTGTAAGTGGATGAAGTTTCAACGACATTACACGGTAAGGACACTGGATGTCCGTGACATCCTACAACCATGTATATTAACACCTTCGCGACAGTGTGCTCGACCGGTTGACACACATGGTGCGACGCGTGGGACCGCGTGCTCAACCGGGTGAGCACGCACTTTTCAGATTTTTATTACATTGAAGCAGTCATAATTACCAAACTTCTTGTAGTGTTGTGCTAAAAAATATTCAAGCTTTCTATGCATGCACTAGGCAGAGCAGATGTTCACTCAAACATTTCTTTAAAATGTGGTTGAAACATACACCAGAGAGAACGATGGATATGAAAAAGAAACTACAATCAGTATCAAGTGAATGGACGACAAACATTTGGAAACACTCTTGACTATCACAAAAGAGAAGAAGATCGGGTTAAGATTTGCGCAAATTTGCGGTATTATGTGGCGGTGGAAAAATTCCTACCACGTGAGACCACGTGGTCGAGCGGTTGAGCACGGATCCCACTTGTGCAAAAGCGCGTGTGTCCCATGTGACACACCATGCCAAAAGCGTAAGGTCGCGAACGTGTTAATATGTACGTATGTGGGCAGGAGCGCTGATCTCTGTCCTTCGCTCTTGCTATAATGGAAAATGCGTGTAGTGAAAGTCTTCTTTCTTCTTTTGCGAATTTATCATGGCTCTACAGGTTTTTCTCTTAAGATTCTCGGATTAAAGGAAAGAATGACCTGCCGATGATTCGTCTGATCTTGAGAAAAAAAGCGCACAGAAAAGTGAAATTACTGGGTTTTGGTAGAATCAGAGGAATTGGTTCATTTTCTTGTGGACATTTTTTATTCCCTCAGGACTGGAAAGGATGGTCGCCGCGCAGAACGTCGCTCCACGGGAACAATGAGCAGCATGTTGTACATGAAAACTTCTATAATCTTTCACAGTCGTCACAGCAGAAGCAAAGAATGGAGATCCACGTCTCCGCCCTCATATCTGCATGCCTTATAGTAAAAGGATGCGAGGAGGTACATCGAGCGTCGATAGAGGTGCATTTCTTGCGGACTTGGAAGGGCGCGGCGCGACTGCTCCGCTAGCGCTGGGAGCGTCGCCGTGAACCACAGGGTTTTCTCGGCATTTAGTTAATTTTTGATGATTGACATCAAATGGAATGAAAAACTATGGAGAAGACCTCTGATTTGCTAATGCGGAGGCAATTGCTGCGCGAGTGCCGTAATCGCAACGCATGCTTCACGAGTACGCGAAGAACTCACGTTCATCGACGATTGCTGTATTTGCAGGAGAAAAGCGCCCTAGTTCGTCTGATATAGTGAAATTGATACAGAAGAGCCAGCAATGAAAAGACTTGAAGAAACACCTACAGATGAAGTGAGGAAGAATAAGCGCCATTCGATTACGAAGGTATTTGCTTATCCTTATTGATTTCAATCATTTTCATCTCAGATGCTTCTACGAATTTCGAGTCAATATAGTGAGTCGAAGCGGTGGCTCTTCTGCAGACTCGAGAAGGACGGCACACAACCGCGCCACGCTCCCCCGAACCGACGTCTGCTGCCGTTATGCTATTTCTAGCAGCTTTTCTGCCAGATACGGGAAAAGACCATCATATCGGGAAGAAAGGCGCCTAGAAACAGCACTCCTGCATCAAACGGCACCGATTTCGGTGCGAGCCACGCGGTTGCGCGGTGTCCATCTCGAGGCCGCTCAAGGGCCAGCGCCATCGGCGCTCACTGTATATGAGCTTGCTTTGTCGGTATTTGAGTTGAATGTAAGTTGAAAACTGCTAGCACGTTGAAAACTACTACAGTGATGTTGATCTACTTGAGGACGTTTTACACTGCGTCCTTATTATTTTGAGGCATTGCAGAGATTAGTGGTGTACCTTAAAAAACCTGCCTCCGCAAGAGAACCCATGGAGGAAGCGATCGCATGCTGCAGAAATTTTCATTTGAGAAGCTGTGACCTGGTTGTTTCGTTGATAGGCGACAACGGAACAAGTCTCTTGTTCCAGAACGATAAGGTCACCTCGAACTCATCAAACCTAGGACGAAACAGAGATTAGGGACCGATAAGGCTCCAAATTCCGCTTGCGTATGAGCCGTATAAAAAGATGGGTGGAAACACTGGTAGCAACCCACTTGTACACAGAGCTTCCGTCTGCTCTCACATCATCATTTAAGTACTACCTTTAACTGAGTCCACGAACGATCTATCATTTCTACAGCGTTGCAGGCGCGATTCTAAACTGCAGTTAGATCCAGTGTGAAATTCTGGGATTTTTTCGGTGTTTACTATGAATATTGATGTCAGGTTGTGAAGTTTTAGGTCCAGATGGCTACCAAAACAGCAGTTGTGCTTCTTGGCTTCTTCGGGACCGCGATCGCATGCAACACAGCTTGGCCCAATGGTACTGACACCCACACCACCTGGTACCAGTGCGGCAAAGGCCCCATCACTTTCTACAATGCTACTCCGTTTGATGCCAATGGTAAGAACAGTTCCAATGTCGTCATAGCTGCACAGATCAATTCGGTGCTAAAACAATTATGGATGCTTGTTTTGTAGGATTCATGGTACCTTTTTTATAGGTAACTACGAATATCCCATTCATCTGAGTAAGCCCTTGATCATCAAGACAGACATCAACAACCCGAAGAACACCTATGGATCTCCGGGACTAAAGCAGACGACGAATATTTGGAGCTGGACTTCTAGCTGCAGCTGGAGCTCTGTCCCAACTTTTGGAATGTTGTGAGTTCACTGTCTTCGGAATCACCCTTCTATTTAACCTCATTTTGTACTATTTATTTATTTATGGTACCGCAACTGGTTTTTCTTGAAATCCAATCCCACTTTTCCAGAAGAAACCTGGATGCCTGCACCAATGGCATTCCATGTCCTATCAAGCCTGGTCGTCAAGAGCTGGACATTCTGATGGACTTCTCTCCGTATGAGGCTATCATCTCTCTATTGAAAGATGACGCTCCTTATCAACTTCAAATGATCCTCCATGACGACGTAACGAAAGCCGACGCAGCGTGCATCACATTCCAAGCCAGAGCACGAATTCAGTAGATGTACAGAAATCAAGCATTAATATTATACATATATGATACAACAATATGGGTGCTTTTACTTTGAAGAATAAAAAAATGAATACTTTGACTTTCGAGCAAAGCCCATGCAGTCGAGCACCTGAAAGCCTCTTTAAAACTTAGTCGCTTTTTTACCATTACTTGGCAAATATCCCTTCTTACCACTCAAACGTTTTTTGGACAACATTTCAGGTAAGCTTGATGAGAGTTCAAATCCTGTGTTAGATTAGAGTGCTATCAAAATTTTCATGTCCTGCTTTTTGCTCAAGGGAAAGGATGAATTAGAGAACTTGACAGTCACATTCAAAGGAAGATATTACAAAGGAAAGAAAAGCAATTATAGCAATTCCTCTCCCCACTAAAAATTTAAGTGTCGATTTAATTAGTGCATTGAAAAATGGATGTCTCTTGAACATCGAAAATTGAGTTGCGCCTCATTTCGACCACCATTCTAGGACGCCTTCGCCTCATGTGGAGATATTTGTAGGATGCTCTAGCTTAACTCGCACACATATCAACACGCACTCTATTCAGGAGAGTGCAATTCAGCAGCGACTCTTGATCGCCTGAAAATCCAATGAGTTTTGGTTGACCTGGCAGCAGGAAATCAATTAATGTGCAGACAATCCAGGTTATTGTCCTCAGATTATTACATATCATCACTCAGCACAGGCTACGTTCTTCTAATGTGAAAAGGTACTATTTTTTTTTGGAAAGTGCCATTCCTATCATGATAATCCACTTAATTGAGCCGAATTCTGCCGGTCAGGGATTTACTACGGCTTCCCACTACCTGGTCGTTAGGTATGACGTACAGCACATTTAACCATGTTTGTGGGAGGCGTTTGTAAGATAGCGAGTAGTTCACTATGATAAGAAAGATCAGTTTTGCGTAGCCGCCGCTTTCCTGATCTGTGTGTCATGACGTATTTCCCACTATCTAGCACCGTTGTTCCCTTTAGAGCCTTGTTTACCAACATTAACTAGAAGCTTGGAACTCTGCGATAGAGTGGGTGCAACGTAATGTGTCCACACTCCACATATCTGCTACAAATACTTAAATTTCACCCGCAAAATCTTAATTGGATTGTCACCAGAATGTGGTTTCCTAGACTTTTGGTAAGATGGATTCGTAAAGCTTATAATTCGTTGCTGTTAGGTGGTTACAAAACCGTGGTAAGTCTCAAAAACGCCGAAGTATGCGTCTTATGACGGCACAGCAATAGAACATAACTTATGCTAGACTGGCCTGTAGCGGGTAGTCGACATAGATATAAAACTGTTGTTAACCAGAAGTGCAGAAATTACAACTTTTCCGACAATTGTTTATCATCCACCCTCTGTGATTTGGATGATTGCAGAGTTCCTTCAACGCCCATGCACCGCAGTACACATTTTTGTCGTCACAGTCTGAAAAGTGAAATTATCAAAGTGTAGTTCGGCTCCAGAATTATCAGGATTCTGGAGATTGAACACAGTGGCAAAGGCAAATCTAGTTCCCAAATGGAAAATTAAGGATAAGAAAGAGCCCATTTTTGAAAAGCGTTTCACACATCTTGCTCGTGAGACGATCAGATATTGGAAACACGTAAAAGAAGGAAATTGTTGTAAAAAATTTTGAACTGAGTAGTACGTTGATGTTTTCTAGAGCTGATTCCTTCCCATTCCTCTTTTGAACGCCCATTTTCCTAGAGGCTACAAAAAAACGTAGTGTGAGAAGAAAATCGCGAGCATAAGAGCTGAATAGGATCGACGACGACACAGCGATACGAAGATAAATGCGGTCTGACTGCAAGGAGTGATACAACTATGTACATGAGATCACTCGTAGTGGCAAGAGTGGTGACAAAAGGATGGCGACCCTGTCTGACTACGAAGAGTACGCATAAAACCAGAACTTACTCGGAATGCAGTACATCTTCTGCACTATTGCGACATCCGCGGCGCTCATTCCATTTCGCTGGCCTAGAAGACCAGAATTCTGTGCTGGGTTTACCTAAAATTCGGAAATTCAGGTGAGTGGTGGATCATATCCGGGCAGACGCTTCACCTTTGGGATCATTGTAGGTTTCGCTATATTCACTGCAGCCGTGTAAGCGTTGTAGTGCATGATGCTTCCATAGTCATATTTTATTCCATATCTGCAACGATATTATACCTGTATTTTCTACAGAACAGTACAGCATCTTAGTAGAAACTATGTCATTTCGGATTTTCCTGTTGCCAGCTTGTCCTTTTCACAGACCTTTAGCGGGAGCGAGTCTCATATAGAACTACCTCAGGATCGATCAGCTCCGAGTCATATAGTATTGTGAAATGTTTAACAGCAAAAAGGTAAAATGAACAAAAAATAAAATAAAACAAACAACGTGTAATAGCATGAGATTCAACAAGGAGTACATAACAGTTGAGATCTATTTGAAATGCAATAGTAGATTCCAGGAATTGATGAAACATGGGTTGCTACTCATCGACATGGAGTTCAGGATTGAAAAGGTACGTGAGGGTGTACTTTCAGAATTTAAAAAAAAAACGGAGAAATGTAACATATATTGTTTTTAACAAGTAAGCCTATCCACATCACTCACGTTGTGAACATCTTCGAGTCAGCGACGGCAAAATAGTCGAAATGCTGAGGATTGATATTGCTCCAGTCCAGCGTGATGTGCTGATCCCTGTCCATTCTCAAGTGCTGATGGTTCAGTCCGAGAGCATGAAGAGTCTCATGCAGCGCAACGCCTCGGGCCTGAATAGCTAACAGAAAACTCTATTCCTCGGGTGGTAAGGTTTCCATTTGTTGCTCTTGGCTCGCGCTCAGCATGACAATGAATACGATTGCCACAGTAAAAGGCTGACTGTTTGACTGACACTCATCTCATTGAATCAGGCCAACTTTTGAATTTTCCATGGTACAAAGATACGAAATTTTTGACTATCGGACAATTACCACCCGCGCGCGTCAGGCCCCGGTAAAGCAAAGCATAGAAAGCCGCTGTTCCAGGTTGTTCCTCAGGAAGAACAGGTCAATTATGACCTTAGGTGACTAATAAGGAGCTAGAGTGAGTTAAGGCATCTTTTCAACCAATTTTGGCTGTTTCCTCCCTAGTTCAAAAAGGCGAAGCGGCCTGACCCTGCGCTTGCGGCTGATAAGTGTACGTAGACGGAAATTTTTTGAAAAAAGAGAGGTGTACAAGTTCATCAGAGATCTACGGTTTGTAACACATTGTGAAAATAAACCTACATTGCCGCACTGGAAGCTGAGGTAAACCGGATTTGCTGGATCCACTCTTCCGATGTAGGAAAGTCCGCAGCTGCAATTGAAATGGTTCTGATTGAACATTCTTCCGTAAACCTATTTTATTTTGTGGGCATATACTCACAATGTTGGACTGTCCACCTTCTGGTAATTGATGTGATATCCTCTGGGAGATGCCACATATTTAAATCGGACGCAGGTTTTCTGCTCAATTTCTTTTAAAGCATTGCGTACGTCGTTTTTGTCGTATTCTTCTGGAAGGGTTTTTTTCAAAAATATGGCATGGTGGAAAGTCGATGAAAGAAATTGATTGGAACAAGAAAACCATAACGCTACTTCCTACCTAACGACTCGTCGAAAGTATACGGAATTGGCGTGCGAAGATCCCATTTCTGCACAGGATTTTCCTCGAAAAACACTGAAGCTCTAAATTATTAGTTGTACGTATGTACACAAAACATATTTATCCTTGTAATTTCTCAGAGATGTTGGTTTATTTTTTCTCCTAACACGAGATGGCGTAGAGATGTCTCCACGCAAAATAGTCAGCAACTATTCGGTTCCAATGATAACCCCGTGTTGGAGGAGTTCACTATATATCTGGGTTTTTTGCTGGCAAGAAAAAAAACGGTGAGGAAAAAAAACAACTCCATGTCTGTTGGAGTCGCAAGCATCATTGAGACCACCCTGGATAAACATGGTAACACCACCCCTCCTTCTTACCTACGCTTACCCTCAGTTAACACGGGCGTACGCACGTTTACCTTAAGTGATCGCACTGATGTTCACAGACTGCGTATTCGGCAAAAGTAAAGCAATGTACGCTGGAGTGCCTTTTGGAGCCATGATGGCGTAAAACCATCAAATAAGATTCCAAAAAAAAAAACGCTGGATATAACTACGGTGATGACAGCACAAACTAGTGATTCCGCCACGCGGATCTTAATCACTTGACACCTTAAGATCGAGAAAGGGTCTAATCTGGAACAGCGTGACCTGGAAGCAGATCAGGAGGCTAAGAGGTCGAGCTAAGATGCAAGAAATACCCAAAGAAGTTTTTTTGCTGATTTCATTTCAAGAGGGCTTCGTACTACATATGTTAGTCGATGACCGGCATACAGTTGGTTCTTGCGGGATACTCTAGTTCACAACATGGAGTTTAATTTAAGTCCAACTATGGGAAAAGTGTGATCCATCGTGCATTTATTCCAAATTAGCATTTGCAAACGTCATGAAGGCTTGAAGGTGTGATATCTCGGGATAGCTTGCTACCTGAGACTTATCCGTACCTCGGGGTTTAGACACTTTTTTTTCGAAGAAATTTCCCTGTCCTCCAGCTTCGGCGGAGTCCCTGTTTTGCTTGCTAGGGGCGGTACGGATCATATGAGTTTAGTAGAATCGCAGACGACGAGTTTAGTAGAATCGCAGACGTTAACATTTTTCCGCTGTCATCAACGCATACCTCTTGAACTTTGCAGTGCCACCCGCACCCGGTGGAGGTACATCCGAACCCACACCACCTTTTCCAAGTTCATTGAGAAGAAAATGGGCTTGTTTTTCCGTTAGCAAGACATCTTTGTCGAACACTCCGTTGTCCGCAGCAGTCACCTGGAAGGATAACAAGAAAAATGCGGTCGAGGTTATAGTTCTCCGGAGGAAAGTGCTTCCAGGAAATTGTAGGGAAAAGAATTAGGCATTAACAGATAGCAGTTGGTGAGTAGGATATCTCATTTTTGCAGCACCTGCAAAGATACAGTACCCGCACTAAGTTTGTTAAAAATGAACATCTAGAACGCGGATTTGCGGTATTTTTGTTCTAGGGTTATAGCTCATCTCAACAAAGCGATTCACAGACCAAACCAGGGGTGAAAAACGGCAATGGAGTGGGCTACCATATTTCATGAAATCAGCCCTAAATTCTGATTTTCAACAATGAAATTCGCAAATTTTTAATTCTGAAGCGGCCTTGCCGTGCATGGCGCGCGACATACCTTGGTGCGCGACATGATCCGAGCACTATAAATGGCTGTGGGATTTCAATGTTCAAAATCGAAATTTAGAGCTGGTTTCATGAAATATGCTAGCCCACTCCACTGCTGCTTCTGACCCTTGGTTTGGTCTGTGAATCGCGTTGTTATGAGTTATCGCCTTGGAACGAAAAGAACGTAAATCCGCGTTCTGAACGTTCATTTTTAACAAACTTAGTGCGGGTATTGTAACTAAACGCTGAAGGACGCACCACGCTCGTTAGATTGGCTTTTTCCAGCAGAGCCTGCTTGACTTGCATCGTCCTATCCAGGCGAAGGTTAATGTTCTCCGTGTTATCCTTTCCGGTGACGGACTTCTCGAAATCAAATATCTACAAAAAAAAAAGATTTTTCTCATGTCTACTGCAATAGCGACGAAAACCTAACCTTCTTCACGACTGTTTCCTTCAAAGCTAGTTGTTCCTTGTTTTGTTCCATGCACTTGAAATTACGGCAAACGTTCTGAAAACAGTGGTCTGTGCATTTGTCGTCGGATCCTCACGTAAAGATGGCAGTGTACTTCCTCACTTTAATGAGGTTGCCCGCTTCTGGACTAATAGCACCAAGCTGAAGAATGAAACCTCTGGCAGCTTGGACAAGATCCTGATTAATTCCTTGTAATGGATCTTTGATGAACAACCTGGAAGTCAGAACTTCATAAAGGGACGTCCAGCACTTTCAAAAAAAGTTAAGAGTTCTCTTGACCATTTTAAACAGAAATTGAGACAGCAACTTACTTTGGAACTTTCGGTAAGAATTTACCACCCTCCCTGATGACGGTATCGATGATGTGGGAGATTTCGGAGAACATAGGAATGTTTCCACCTCTGAAATTCTTTTGGTTACCTTTTTCGTTGCAGAAACTATGAGGCATATAGAGAAAAGTCACTACAGCCTTAGCATTATCACATAACCTATTTATAGCAGATTAGTGCCACAATTCTGAAGAGAATTACCTGCATTTAGGGTGTCCCGGGAATCGTCTGCAAAATCTTCGCCCACGCCTTTGCCATACATAATCCGGAGGCGGGGGTCCCATGGCCCATGCCTAAGAGACCTTTTTAGATGACATGACCAAAACCACTGGGTGACTAACTGCTTCCTAGAGGGCGTAAGAAGCCATTATTCTTCTCAAATAGCACCCGAGTGGAAGACTAGTGCCATTAAGCGAACTTGATGAAGCGGAGGCTGACTCATAAGCAGCTAATGTGTAATAGTTCAAAAAAAGACCATCATTTTCTTTTTTCGTTTGTCATTCGTGGATGATATTACGATGACCCGTCACGCTTCTACATAGTACTGTGACATGACCTCTAGTGATCGACTTTAATGCCTCTAGTGATCGACTTTAAAGCTTCGGTTCGCCAAATCACTGCAATGACTATGATTTCTACCTCTCTCTCTTCCTCTTAGACGATAGCAGTATTTAGAACTAGTCTTGGAAAAGCATAAAAACCTGTCCATTTAAATTACGCTCTCACTGATGGTCACTAAGTTACATATCTTCTTGGAATTCGGAAGTGATTCTTTCGAATTTGCTCCTCTTTAGGGGACGCGATCTTCAAGATCACAGGTATGGAGTCACGATGACAAGCCCCTGCCATAGTTTTGGAAAAGAATCTTCCTCGCAGAAGCGCTGGAACATACTTAGCAAGCGAACTTAACTATGTATGTGCTATTAATTACTACAATCGTGTGAGTGCTCGTTTCTACGAACTACCTCTACTGAGCGATCTAATAGTTGCAGACGAAAATGAGTTGAAGGGAGAGCGTGTGGACGAGCATGGAGTTTGAAACTGGTGGCTCCGCCTTTTTGGGCAGTTGAACGGTAGACATTTCGGAATAAAGTCGTAGGAAAATTATATTTGAGCTCAAGCAATAACAAATGAGAGGGCTGGATGACTATGAAATAGTAAGAAAATAAGAATAAGCTAGCGTGTTTTTCATAAGTCTTTTTCATGAAGAAACTCCGAAAAATCTGCCAGCTCTCTCATTAGTCGCCCCTCCGCTCTGCCCTGCCCTGCGTCTAGCTATACTAACTAAATGGATCCACTACACACTAACGGTTAACACACTCAGCGATTTCTCACGCGGAATCCCTCGACAATGTCTTCTCCACCACTTCCTTTGATACCGCTAGCGATATTCGCTGACATGTCGCCGACTCCCTTCACGAGTTTTCCCTAAATCGCCAAGGCCACCACCTTGAAAAATGACTCATTTTTTCTGAAATTTCTTTTTATTTCCTCAGGTTCCAGCCTGATACATGAGGGAGTAGAAAATCTCTCTCTTTCCCTAGAAAAAAAAGAAAACAAACAGAGAACAACCAAAACCAGTTTTAAAAAATCAGCTCCAACTTACTAATAGGTTTTGTGCGTTGTCTTCGTTTTGTTGTCCCCATGGTTGTTGTTGTGGTTGTCGATTTCCCCATTGATTTCCTCCCCATCCTCCTTGGCCCTGATTTCCCCACCCTCCTTGGCCTTGATTTCCCCACCCTCCTTGACCCTGTCCCTGATTTCCTCCTCCGAGACCTTGGATTCCTCCTGGAAACTGTACATATTATGCCCGATTCAAACAATGGATTACATCAATGATTAAAATGGAAGAATGCAGAACAAGTATCCACTATTTGTCGTATAGAAAAATCAAATGCCATAATTATGTAGTCCCAGCGGAAAAGAAATCAGCAAAAAAGGCTGATGAATGTGGAAACAACGGTGTTGGATGTTCTGGTGTGATTGTGGTAACATCAGAATTTTTTTATGTTCGTCCTTGATGGCTGGAGAGATTTACTCTTCCCTAGAACTCATTCTAGTGCTTCAAGTATTTACTCGAAATTAGTCCCCACAAGTGATCAAAGGCGTTCACTGTTCTCCGTTTTAACTGTTTTTTTGACCCATTGAAATTGGTGTTTTACTTTGTTTTCTATTTTTTAAGAAAAAAAATCAGGCACATCCCTAATGAAAAGGCTGAAGTGCGTCTCTGGTCCAACAGTATCGCTACTGTATGCTTTACAGCTTGAGAAGACAGAGATCGTTGAAAATTCGTTGAAAAGAAAAAAAAGAACTGCGAACAAATTTCGACCTCGATTTTTAGGTAGCTAGATTGAGGAGAAAAAGGCCAACTATCTCATTTTGAACCTGGTCCTCTCTATAACCATAAGGAGGGGGGAATTCTGACCATTCGAAAGCTGGTAGCTGACTTCGAGGTTTCATAAACCAACTTTGTTCGGTGGTTCAAAAGTTTGGCTAATTGCGGAGATTGACTAGATGGAATCTGCACAAGCTTGTTTCATAATGTTATTTTCTTGATTAGGGTTGTATCTATTGGCCTTTTACGAAGAGAATTGTTAGGTAATTATTCCTCATCCTATTAAGAGGAAGGTGTTTTGGGGGCGATGTAGGTGAAAGTAGCTTCAAAAGCCAGAAATTGGAAACCCAATGTGCGAATTTTGAAAAGCACTGTAATTTCGGAAATACGGAACTCAGATGTGCGGGAGGCATGGTGTTGAATTTCTTTGGTACAGTGGAAATTAAGTGAGTCACCATATTTGGAAGCGATGGAATATTAAGTAGACATAGGATTAATAAAAATTCAGTTAATTTCGTTGACAATTTAACCACCGGCTTGAAAAATTGTGTACTCAAAGGAGAGAGGCCCAACAGCCCCTGCTACTTTTTCCCCAGGACCTTATTGCTCCCTAGAACACTCAATTTTTCGCCTTATTCGGAACCAAATAGTAGCATTCGAACACATCTAAAGAGCTACACGTCTCTGAATATAGGATTGAAAAATTCAACCACTTCTAAAAAGAACAATGTTTGACGTCTTTTTTTGTTTCCGAGTAGATATCTGAATTCCTGTAGTGAATTTCCATGGTACCCTAAGTAGCTAATCGTAACAGTTGGGACTTCCGAGACTTGCATCTGGTTTTTTTTTTTTGAAATTTTTTTTCGAATGTGGTGAAGTGCCAATATGAATTCTCGGATTTGTTCACCTATGTGTTACACGTTTCCTTTTGATCTCGGAAACAAGACAAACTGTCAGGTTGTAAATACATGTAAGCGAGACAAACTACAGCGTACAAGACGATGCTTTCAGGCAAAAATAAAAACATACTTTGAGAAAGGGGTGTAAGAAAAATAAAATAAAATGGTCCCACCAAGAATCTGCCCTAGTAGTCCTTGACTCCGCACTTGACCCTGCTGAACAGTTAAAAGAATCAGCGGAAGTAGCATAGCGCCAGCGCGCTGGGCAGGCGACTCACTCTTGAAGCAGAAAAGGGAGATGACGAACGTCAGCCAATAGTGTTACAAAAAAACCTGTTGCCACCCAATAACAATTCGATAGAGTGATTTCGGCAAACCAATACACCAGAAGATGAACCATATGGATTGTCCGGCATATTCTTGAAATACTGTCGTTTGCTTGTCCCTGTGGATGGTACCCACTCGTCTACGGACACTTACGACACTCGCGGGCTCGCCGGATATATTAATCCTACTGGACTTGTCGAAAAAAAACATCCAGGTGTGGTACAGAAGTTATCTAAAGTCATATAGCTGTCTAATAACGACCTCAGATCAAACATGAGTTGTGCTTTCGGTGAGAATAACGAAACAACAGCTTTTCATGTACTTTCCTACCTGAAATAAACGCGCATGGTGGTTTTGAACGCCCAGCTATTGGTGCTCATTCTTGCTTCACTGTGGTTTTGTTTTTATTGCTGATTAAAACAATATAAATATCTGGCTGGGTGAATGTGTTTTGGATCTAGCCAAATACAGTTTGAGGATTTACAAATCTAACGGTATTTCTGACAATAAAAGTACTGTACCACTTTCTCTCTTTCTCTTACTCTTTCTCTTTCTCTCTCTCTCTCTCCTCTCTGGCTGATGAGCATCGCTTCTCAGACGTCCCATAAGCCTACCATGACATTATTTAGCTCCGAATTGAAAAAGAAAACAATGATAATGACCTATGACCTACTCAAGGTTCCCGTTGTTTCGATTGCATGGGGATCAAAATTATTCCATAGAGTTTTTGGAAGCAAGTTTTTTGCTTTAAATTTTTGCTATGATCCGGTACTGTGCTGCCCAGTGTAAGGAATTCTCGAGATTCACGGACTTCGATAAGTGAATTGCAATTCCCCTCTTTCGTAACCTCATTAATATTTATCATTCCGTGCATTCAATTGGTTTCGGATGTATGCCAGGAAGAACGATAGCTGGCAGTAGTGGTCTGCAAGGAACTCGTGTGTCAATATCCTATGCAATTGTAGCCCCGCCCCTTAATAGATGCAAGATTTACTGGTGCTAACAGTTGCGTGTATGTTAGTTTTTTTTTCCACTTTTTACCAAAGATGACCTATTTAAACAAAACAAAGTAAGGCGAAAGTAGATAAAGCTTAGTTTTTACTGAATTGTGACGCATAGGAGTTACTACCTTTTGTCCTAAATAACAAAAATCCACATCCAGTCTAGCGCTGAACCAAATGAAGCCTTCTGTCGTTTGTACAGTATAGGCTAGGTTGCGTATCGTGCGAGTGGGCGTGGCACCCACTACGTGCGATGCACGGTGCAGATGGCAGCTGTCGCGAAGTATCGTTCCTTCTCACTGCCACCTATTGGTTTGTGATCGGATTCACAGTGTGCGGAAAACGGAACTTAGAGTCCCAAGCCCATGCCGCCACAGCGCCTGCGGATACGCACGCAATGAAACTCGCGCAAGAGGGAGGCGGGAATTGCAATTTGCTGAGAAGAATGCTGGCAGAGTTCCAGAAAAATGCGCAAGATGATGAACTGAACACTATAAATTGTTTAAAATTAAGTAAAGCTGTAGTTTAAATTCCAGGAAAAGTGGACGATTTTGAGAAATAAAACATCGATGCAAGGGTTATCTGACATGCTGATGACGAATATGACATCTATTTTGTACCAAAATGCAGTTTTTGAGGTGTTTCGAACGTATTCGACATAATGCAGAATTTCCCCAGAATTACCAGTGTTACAGTGCTGTATTACTTGACCCGAATCAGGGATGAGCGGAATTTCGACTTCCGACTTCCGAAACTTTCGATATTCCAGCGTTTTTTGGGCTTCCGACTTCCGAGTTCCGATTTCCGAAAAATCGCGGAAAAAGCCGGAAGTTTCGGAAGATTTGGACGGTGACCAAGCTGAATTTCGTCATATGAGTTTCGTGGAGTTTCTTAGCAGGTATCCGACACATTCTACCCTACACGGCAGTAAGACATATACCAGAAGTGGCGTTTTCGGTCTGTATTCTGTTTTCTTACATGCATTGTCGTCATCCATCGTACCACACAAACATAGGAAAACAGCAACCTCTAGCCGGAAGTTGCGTTGCGCTGACTGCAGTTTTACTTGTCATGTTGTACCGAATATGTTTACTAAGTTTAGTGCTACTATATTTATATCAACATGTGGAGGAAATCACAGTGTTGGAAAGTGAGTTATTCGGATAAGAGAATGCTGCCGAACATATACATGGTGAAAAGGGCAATTCAAACTTGGAAACCATCCACTCCCACTCAATATACGCGTACTGTCAACTGACTAAATAGTACAGAATTGATCCAGAAACAACGATTAGTTCTTTCAAACCATAGGGTCGCACAGGATACTGCGCAGAACATACATAACTCTACTGGATAATTGACGAGAGAAACTACCGTAGAGTGGAGGGGTGGAGTGAGAATGGTGCTAATAAGGCTCTACATACTCCACTGTAAGCTGTGATTCTGGGAGCAGTGTGATGGCTACACCATTCCAAAAAGCTTTCATCTCAATCACTGAGTTTTCCTTGTCTGACCTGCATGGTTTACTAGGACTCATTTTTCCTTTATTCATCGGTGACTCATTTTTCTTCTGTTTTTGAATTCTTAAGTAATGTCATTCATGGGCACAATTGGATGAAGCTTTTCAAATGAACACTCGTTCATCTAACAATACATTGGTTAACCTCCTTCCCCATTCAAGTCGCCGTTTAGATACATGTATTGGCAACTCCGTACTTCCGACTTCCGGCACTTCTGATATTCCGGTGTTTTTTGGGGCTTCCGACTTCCGACTTCCGAGTTCCGGAATTTCAGATCTGACTTTCGCTCATCCCTGACCCGAATCCCCGAATACGGTGCTTTTTGCATAGTGATGCCCCTTTTCAGCTGTCAATGCTCGGGATGGGTGTGCTTTCTTTCCTGTATTTGTATTTGTAAAGCATTTGATGAAAGCACATTTGGGGTAACTATCGCGTTGGAATTTCAATACCGCTGGGAAACTAATCCATAACAACGAAAAACGAATTCTCCGGATGAGAAAGTTTGCTCCTGAGAAAGGTGGTGGAGTGCCTTGAGCGATATTCCCTATGAATCCTCCTAACAAATCACCGTAAGGGCGGCACTGATCCTCCTAACAAATCACCGTAAGGGCGGCACTGACGGAAAAACGGATACAGTCTCCAATGATGAAAGCGAGAGGTTTAGACAGTGCTTTCAGGGTTTCGCGGCGGGACCCCACTCTAACGTCTCGAGCCCTCCGGGCGATAGAGTGTCTACAACGACTTGACATTGCGTAACAGCAGTGTACGGAGCAGAGTAGCCCCTCTGTTGGCGCTTTAGCAGCTTCCCAAGCGTTGCACTGCTGTTGGGATCGGCCCACCTCCCCAGGGAGGAACAAGCACACAAGAAAAATCAAAAGAACAGTGAAGGGTGGTGGTTCTTCTCGTAACAGTCCAGTAGCCAAGTATTCTCTAAGCAGCAGCTTTGCACTGATACGGAGAACGTTGTCAACTGCAAGTTACGAATTTTTAGTTTCTGTCCATGAAGTGAAAAATCGACCAGAGAACTTAATGTGTTCTCGGAGTCATCATAGTAATAGCAAAGTTGAACTGACAACAGGTTTTTGTGCTTAACCACTGATTTTGACGGGTTCGACAGCGGGCACTCAATTTCCATTCCCGAGATGATGGCAGTTTATGAACTTTCTCGACGATGATCCCGTTGTACGCAAACATTTCAAATCGACATTTTTTTGAGTTTGCTGACCCACTGACTTTGCTGACCTACTCGCTTTGAGTCTGGAGATATGAGATTTTAGGAGCGATCACTCCTCGGATGACCCCACGTTAAACGACGAAAAGAATGCTGTAGTTCGATCTGCTCTTACGAGGCAATGTTCAAGGATTCCATCGAGTCATCCTAGAGCAGGCGAAAGCGGTCGAGGAAAAACAGCCAATAAGGAAAATCCTTCATTACAACGTATCACACCGCAATATTTCCACTCCTTCTGATGATTGGGCTAGTAGCAAACGCCAACAGTAAACTAATGGAGCTGGGCTTCAACCGGCTGGGCTTCAACCCTCAGCAACTGCCGTTCTCGAACCCCTCCCCGTAAATTACCGTGTGACCTGCCCAATGAAGGCACCATACCAGAAAAACGATTTTCTATGGATAATGATGTTAAATTGGGGTTTTGAGACCGTTGACTCGTAGGAACAGAAGAGAATCAATGTCCTGCCCTCTATACTTGCACATTTTTGGCAAAATTTCGAATATTCGAATAATCGAATATATTCGAAAATTGACTTTCTCGAATATTCCAATTTCGAATATATTCGAAAATCAGGTTTTTCAAATATTCGAATTTCGAATAATTATTCGAATAAATTATTCGAATAAATCATTCGAATGAAGGTCCTAGATTGAAATTTTAGATAGACTCAAGACTCTAGCAATCCAGAGCACGTTTTGCTGCCACCCTCAAATTTATTGTCGCAAAAACCGGCAATAGACCATCATGTAATCCGAAGAAATCAACTTAAAGGCAGCACGAGTCGAAATCGTCGACTCGGACCTGAGCTGCGAACCCTAAAGTAGGCGTCGCGCACATCACGAATCTGCGAGGAACACACACAGTGACGACTTACCTACAGAAAACGGCGAACTGCCGTTGCGTGCATGCCCGGTCGGCCAGTGCTTCGGAGGGCCCGACGCGCCAGCTTACGCATTTAAACGCATGCGGGCTGCTACCGATTCTCTGTCTCCGTGCTGGGACCCATTTGCGCACGCAGGGCGCCGCTGGAATACTCGTCCGCGCACAGAAGACAGCATCGCGTTATCCTGGCTTCCTCGTGTGTTTCACGCAATTTCACCACCGGATATGAGCAATACATCCCCAAAAACCCATAAATGTGACGAAATCACAAAAACGATGATTTCGACGGGTGCTGCCTTTAAGAGCCAAAATTTCAAGTGACTCCAACAAATCAAAGCAAATGAATCCAGGAAACGAATCAAAAGTTAAATTTTGAAAAAAAAATAGAGTATCAACAAAAGCAAAAGCAAAGTATTGGGTGTTGCCACAAGTCTTTGCGCTTTTTTTCAGTTGTTGGAGTTTTCACTGCTCAGAGTGAGCGTCGATGGCGGTGCGTTTTTCGCACACTCCAGAAGCACGCGGCCCAGTTTTCTTGATAGTTAACATAAGATGTGATTGAAAAACTACCATGAATACTCTGATCTGCCACTACACCGGCGAGCTCAGCGCTGACGACGCGGGTGAGCGACAAGCTTGCCATATACGCGAAAAACGCACTGCCATCGACGCTCGCTGTTTTTTCCACGTTTGGCTATGAGTTATAACGACTCGAAAGCGCTAATCTTGCTCTACAAGAATGTTACAACCGATTCTTCTTAAACAATTTGCTTGAGATTCGGCACTACGAGGTTGAGCGTTGAGTGCATGAAAAACAGCTTTATCGACACTGCTTCTCCTAGCATTCAGTGAGAAAGTTTAAAAGACCACCGAAGTCCTCAAACCACTCATGCGGGTGAAACAGTCACTCATCGGCTGCCTCATAACAAAAAAAAAACACATTTTGTCTCGGAGATGCCAACCATCTCGATCAGCCAGATTTTTTCCATGAAGGCGTGAGAATAACTTGAGAGGAATTGCATGGTCTATATGGGCAGCGCACTTCTCAGACGTACTATTCAAATGGAGTAATTGAGCCGTCCAATCAAAAAATCCAATAGGATCGGCTCAAAAATCCTACCCGTTGGCAACCTCTGGCGCCACTCAGCCAAAGCTGCATTCCGAAAATTTGGCTCATAATGTTCTCTCATGTTTAAGTTCTACCGAACCTACGTGTTGGCGCAGCATCGCATGCTTTCTGGTTCCTATTTAATTTGAGAGAAAATAGTGTCTCTTTTCAACTTGGCATTTTCCTTCCTAAGTGTGAAAACTTGGTAAGTTAACATTTTTGCAAGACCTCATGATGACATAATTGCAGGAAAAGAAAAGCGCTCTCGTATGACCTCAGGCACTTTCAGCGGACGATCCGCGTGCCAAACCCTTGGTTGCGGACGGGCCGCGGACCCAAAATGTGGGCGGAGCTTCGCAGCGGACCAGCCGCGGACCCATTCTGAACACGGACCATCCGCGCGCCTTAATTTTGGCGTGAACTGTGAAACAACCGCGACGAAATATCACAGCATTTTATTCATTTGAATTCAAATTGCCGCGGACCCAGTGCTGACTGAACGTCGTATCTATTCTACCTATTTTTCGTTTGTTTTGAGTGTCTTGGTGTGGGGTGAAGTCACACACGCTTTGGTTTTCAATCGTCTCCCGTTTTCGTATACATAGAGGAATGCTCTTATTTTACATTTTTCAAAATTTAGGGTCACTTGAAGTGCGTTACTGCCCCTCAGACCTCAGACCATTGTCGGAGAAGGCGAAGTGACAGAAGAAGTTGCGTCTGGCGCCGCTTCACAAGCTGAGCAGCCGAATCAAGCAATGGTACAGTGAGGCCGAGAAGTTCAGAAAGAGCACATCGTCAGTTGGTTACTTCTTTATAATTCTTAGCTTACCTGTCATTTTTACTAATTCATCTAGTGAACAGCTATAGATATAGAACAGCCACGCATTATACTTTTGAAGGGAACACGCACTACGGCTGCATCTATGGGTGACAGAGAAGAAGGCTTTGAAGTTCATAACCTTTTACAGTGAGTTCGTTTCTGTAGTTCCCAACGTCACTGTTATTAAGGAGTGTTTGGATTTTCAGAGATACGAATGATCTATACGACACCTAATAAAGCAAGCAGTGCAGGCGGCAAGAAGGGTGTATATTTAGGAAACTCCAGACATACGTAGACAAGAGTCGAGATCGCGGCGCGGCTTTCTTGGGCAGAGACGCAGGCGCACACTACGCTGAGCTCCCGTGACTCTGCCCTAGAGAGCCGCGCCACGGTCCTGACTCTTGACTGCGTCCGTTTGGAGTTCTCTGTATGAATATCGATATATAGAGGATATGTACAATATTTGTGACGCCACGGTCACTGATGTATTGTACACCTCCTTCTACTTATTCGTTCATTCTTGTCTGATATTATTTCAAGCTGTGTAGACGTTGTCACGTAGACTCCTGTCATTTGAAGCTATATTTGCTTTGTTTGTACTAAGATAATGGTAAAATAAATTAACCATTTATTATATGTGATGTTAACGTTTTGTCCATTTGTGATATGAAGCGTTTAGACTGTTAAAGAAAAGGTAGAGAACGGAACTATTCACCGGTTCTCAGAAAGGCGCGCGGCTGGTCCGTTGATGGCACGCGGCTGGTCCGCTAGCGAGCAGCAGCGGACGGTCCGCGCACCCAAGTCCTGGCGAATTCTCAACCCTTACGCGGGCCGTCCTGTATTGGGTGCGCGCGCCGTCCGCTGAAAGTGCCTGAGACTGTAATCACTTTGCGAAAGAATGGTAATGGCACGCGAAAAAATGCGACCGAAAGAAAGCGCAAGGACTTTTGTCAACATCTAATAATTCTCTCCAAACTCTTCAATGAGAGCGTAATGGATGACTAAAAGGTGTTGCATGTTGTCTACCCGAAAGGAAATCGCCGTAGGACGACTCTGTACACTAATATAGGATGCCTTCTACCGACACAAAACTAAGCCAGCACAAGGCAAACGTCTCTGAAGCATTTCATGTGATTAGAATATCGAATATTCGGGTGACGCATTCAAATAATGGGAGTTTCGAATATTCGAATAATCGAATATATTCGAAAGTTGACCCTTTTGAATATTCGAATTTCGAATATATTCGAAAAACGAAAATTTCGAATATTCGAATTTTCGAATGATTTGATTCGAATAATTTCAGTACTTATAATAACGCGCTTAGTCTGTCTGTCTGTGAGTGTACGTGTGTGTCAGAGCGTTACGAAATTAGTCCATTCAGTTTCCGAATCAGTATTGAGCGGTGAACTAACATCGATAACGTTAGTTGATATCTGCGATATCGTAACGGTCGAGTAGGTCGAGTAGGCCGGCACTCAAAAGTGGGGGAGTCGGGTCCAACGGTGTGATAAGGGTGCGTCGGCGCCCAAAAGTGGGGGGACGGGTCCAACGCTGTGATAAGGCCCCGCCGGCACTCAAAAGTGGGGGAGTCGGGTCCAAAGGTGTGATAAGAGTGCGCCGGCGTCCAAAAGTGGGGAAACGCCTGGAGTAGGGTCCACCACTGTGGTAAGGGTGTGCCGGCGCCCAGAAGTGGGGGAGACGGGTCCACCACTGTGAGAAGGGTGCGCCGGCGCCAAGAAAGGGTGGAGACGGGTCCACCACTGTGAGAAGAGTGCGCCGGCGTCCAAAAGTGGGGAAACGCCTGGAGTCGGGTCCACCATGTGAGAAGGGTGCGCCGGCGCCCAGAAAGGGGGGAGACGGGTCCACCACTGTGAAAAGGGTGCGCCGGAGCCCTGAAGTGGGGGAGACGGGTCCAGCACTGTGATAAGGGTGCGCCGGCGCCCAGAAATGGGGGAGACGGGTCCACCACTGTGATAAGGGTGCGCCGGCGCCCAGAAGTGGGGGAGACGGATCCAGCACTGTGATAAGGGTGCGCCGGCGCCCAGAAATGGGGGAGACGGGTCCACCACTGTGATAAGGGTGCGCCGGCGCCCAGAAGTGGGGGAGACGGATCCAGCACTGTGATAAGGGTGCGCCGGCGCCCAGAAATGGGGGAGACGGGTCCACCACTGTGATAAGGGTGCGCCGGCGCCCAGAAGTGGGGGAGACGGGTCCACCACTGTGATAAGGGTGCGCCGGCGCCCAGAAGTGGGGGAGACGGGTCCACCACTGTGATAAGGGTGCGCCGGCGCCCAGAAGTGGGGGAGGGTCCACCACTGTGATAATGCGCCGGCCCAGAAGTGGGGGAGACGGGTCCACCACTGTGATAAGGGTGCGCCGGCGCCCAGAAGTGGGGGAGACGGGTCCACCACTGTGATAAGGGTGCGCCGGCGCCCAGAAGTGGGGAGACGGGTCCACCACTGTGATAAGGGTGCGCCGGCGCCCAGAAGTGGGGGGTGCGACGGGTCGATAAGGGTTTGGTCGTATTGTTCTTGGTAAATAAACTTATGTAAAAGAAGCGTTTTTTTTTGAGAAACACAAAGTATAAATTTGTCCAGCACTGTGATAAGGGTGCGCCGGCGCCCAGAAATGGGGGAGACGGGTCCACCACTGTGATAAGGGTGCGCCGGCACCCAGAAGTGGGGGAGACGGATCCAGCACTGTGATAAGGGTGCGCCGGCGCCCAGAAATGGGGGAGACGGGTCCACCACTGTGATAAGGGTGCGCCGGCGCCCAGAAGTGGGGGAGACGGGTCCACCACTGTGATGAGGGTGCGCCGGCGCCCAGAAGTGGGGAGATGGGGCCACCACTGTGATAAGGGTGCGCCGGCGCCCAGAAGTGGGGGAGACGGATCCAGCACTGTGATAAGGGTGCGCCGGCGCCCAGAAGTGGGGGAGACGGATCCAGCACTGTGATAAGGGTGCGCCGGCGCCCAGAAGTGGGGGAGACGGGTCCACCACTGTGATAAGGGTGCGCCGGCGCCCAGAAGTGGGGGAGACGGGTCCACCACTGTGATAAGGGTGCGCCGGCGCCCAGAAGTGGGGGAGACGGGTCCACACTGTGATAAGGGTGCGCCGGCGCCCAGAAGTGGGGGAGACGGGTCGTATTTGGTTATTGTGTTCTTGGTAAATAAACTTATGTAAAAGAAGCGTTTTTTTTTGAGAAACACAAAGTATAAATTTGTCCAGCACTGTGATAAGGGTGCGCCGGCGCCCAGAAATGGGGGAGACGGGTCCACCACTGTGATAAGGGTGCGCCGGCACCCAGAAGTGGGGGAGACGGATCCAGCACTGTGATAAGGGTGCGCCGGCGCCCAGAAGTGGGGGAGACGGGTCCATCACTGTGATAAGAGTGCGCCGGCGCCCAGAAGTGGGGGAGACGGGTCGTATTTGGTTATTGTGTTCTTGGTAAATAAACTTATGTAAAAGAAGCGTTTTTTTTTGAGAAACACAAAGTATAAATTTGTCCAGCACTGTGATAAGGGTGCGCGGCGCCCAAAAGTGGGGAAACGCCTGGAGTCGGGTCCACCACTGTGGTAAGGGTGTGCCGGCGCCCAGAAGTGGGGGAGACGGGTCCACCACTGTGAGAAGGGTGCGCTGGCGCCCAGAAGTGGGGGAGACGGGTCCAGCACTGTGATAAGGGTGCGCTGGCGCCCAGAAGTGGGGGAGGCGGGTCCAGCACTGTGATAAGGGTGCGCCGGCGCCCAGAAGTGGGGGAGACGGGTCCACCACTGTGATAAGGGTGCGCCGGCGCCTAAAGGTGGGGAAACGCATGATGGTCCAGCGTTGTGATAAGGGCGCCCGCGTCCAGAAAAGGAAGTTCGTCACGGCCTAGGTAAATTTCTTCATGAATGGTGCCCTGGCACCCGTCCCGGCTATTCTTTCTACCTATGTGACCTAGGTGCACGTCATTCCAATCCGCATTCCCCTCCGCATTCCAGTCCATTTCTATTTGAATCGACCCCACCCTTCACTCTGTTTTTATACATGGGCAGACCCTTATCACTTGAGTTACCACAACAACCTGCTAAAGATAGATTATTTGAAGAGAGCATTTCCACTGAATCGGCTACGTCCAATTAACAACGGCCACTAGGGCCAATCAAGAGAAATTACTTCTCTCACGTGGAGGAAGGCTACCGCTCACGCGATCGAGAGCCTTCCAAAAGTCGATGGACTTACTCGGGGGATACAGGATCTACTAAATCTGTCCACCTTTTTTCTGCATCGTATGCGGAGTATGCGAGCGAAGCGAGCATCAGTGGAAGTCTGGAAGTCCGGCGTTAGCCGGACGGCCAGACTGGTATTCGAATAAACGAATAATTATTCGATTCGGTTGCACGTATACTGCCCTCACAATTCGCAATTCTGTTTGCGTTTCTTTTTCTTCGTATTGTTGACTAAATAAGTTTCTTGACAAGAAAAAAAAATAAAATTATGATGGGATTACTGAAGAAAAGGAAGAAAATACCGATTCTGTAAGAAAAACGTTGGTGGGATATACAATGCGAAAAATTAACTAAGTAAAAAATAAAGGAAAGAAATTTTTTTTACTGAAATTCCAAACCAACCCAATCGATGAGATTCTTAAGGAGGAAGGAAAGTGCAGAAATCAGCTGTATTCCGAGCCCAAAAACGCGAAATTGAAGCTACCGCAGTTCATGTCATTTATATAAGCAGTAAAAAAGAAAGCAACGTGTTTCATTCCATGAGATTATGGTGGGTTCACTGCAAGAAGGGAAGAAAATACTGATTCTGTAAGGAAAACAAACGTTGGTGAGATAGGTTTTTGAGGTCGATAAGGTAGGAAGTGTATTTAGTGGTGGACTTAATCCACTTTCCCCACTACCATCCGGAGCCGTGAGATAAATTCTGAGCAATGATGGTCAAGGCAAATTTCTGCAACAAGGAAGTGTCACAGCAATGTATCGACATTACCGTCCAACCCTCACCCAGCACTTCTCAGCGATCTGGAGAAGAAAACCCTGGGTGAGGGTTGGACGGCAACGCCGATTGTGAACTCAGAGAAGGACGAAAACGAGGATTGGGAGACAAAGGTTCCGGGAAAGATTGGATGGTGGAGTCATACACGAGCAATACGGAGAAACCTCTACTTAACCAATGCGGATGCAAAACGATTTGAGCAGACGACAGAGTAGTCAGAGAGCTGTGTTCTGGCCGCTATGGAAATGCCCGTATGTTGAAATCCAACTTGACATAGCGGTGTGGGCTGTGCAGGACCCGACGCGGGATAGGTCCCACGACGATGTGTTGCCTTGGTGGTCTGCAGCTCAACATGGACTGTTTTGTTCTGGCATTACGCCAGAACTCATTTAATTAGTGTGTAATTGGGCCACTGGACTCCGCCCTTCGGGGCGGGTCTGGCTGGCCCACTGCTTTGGTTGTTGCGCACAGCGCACGGTCGTTAATAAAAGACTACCACTGAACCATCTTTATACACTGTACGGGCGCAACTATCGGCCCACAGGAAAACAAGCAGGCGCCACCCTTCCGCCTATAAGTCACCGATACATTTTGGTGCATCGGCCGGGAAAGGCCGAGAAGGCAATTAAGGGAATTCAGCCAATAGCAAAGAATTATGAGTGGATGATTGACACACTCAAAGACAAGTTTGGCAATCAACCAGCGAACAGGTCAAGGATTGTCCAGAAACTATTCGATCTCAAACCCGCAGCTCGAGATGCAAAGAGCTGCGACGACTGCCTAGACGCTATAAAGGCGCTCGTTAATCAACTGGTATCCACCGAGTACGACATAAGAGCAACAAGCGACCCAATGTGGACCGAAACAATCATAAAAAAGTTTCCATACGCCCTTGTAAAAGACATTCTGACTCAGTACCAAGAAAACAAAGGTGTAACTATTGCACAGCTGCTCAAACTGCTTGAAAAAGAGATTTCGTCCAAGCTATTCATTGAATCTCAGTGGGGTTTCAATAACGAAACCAAAAAAGATGTGTTGACAAAACCAACACATCAATGCGCCTTTTGTGGTCGCACAAACCATGCATCCGCAGCATGCAGGACTGTACAGGACCCCCAGAAAAGAAGGGAAATTGTCAAACAAAAACGGCTCTGCCGGACATGTATGCAGAGCAACCATACTAGCAATCAATGCAACAGACCTGACTGCTCTTCCTGCGGTCAAAAACACAATTCCAGTCTCTGCCTGAACGGAACATTTTCGGCAACGGCAGCTCGAGCGTTCCCATCACCGCTCGAGCAAAGACAACGAAGAAATGAAACTAGCCACCAGCCTCCACGTTTCGGCCAAAGACATGATTCCCGTGATAACAGGTTCAACAACCGCAACTCCAATGATGCAAGGAGAATGCAGCAGACCAACATTCAACACATGCAGGCGGAGCAGGAAAACAACCGCTCTCCCCAAACGGCTGGAGTGAATGAAAATGGTGAACAGCTAATTCTCATGACCGCTGAAGGAAACCTGTGGAACAACAATAAGCAGAAGTTCGAAAGGGTGTTGTTCTTCTTCGACACTGGAGCTCAAAAGACAGTAATAGAAGAGAAGCTAGCCAGTGAATTTGGCCTCCCCAGGTTATCCACTGAGAGTTGTGTCATGTCAGGTATTGGTGGACACATTGAAAGATTCGAAAGCACTACTGTACCTCTCAAGATTCGGTCTGTGTACGGCAAAGAGATAAATGTTACGGCACGAACCAAACCGATCATAACAGGTGGATTTCCATCGGTCAATCTTACTCAAGCAGACGCTGATTTCTTGGAAGTTAATGAAATATGTCTGGCCAACTCCAAGCTACGTGGGGAGCGTCAGGTGCCCAAAATCTTAGTGGGACTAGACCGCTATTACAGTCTTGTCATCGAAGAAGGATCCGTGAGGAAGACGCCTTCTGGGCTACGTATTGCCAAAACAGTGTTCGGACCAGCTATTTATGGTCAAGGGAATCTTGATTCACCTCAAAATACACCACCGATCTCTTATGGGCTGACATCCATACATGAAACCTCAGACAATCAACTTCTCCAAAAACTTTTCGAGCTGGATGGACTCGGTATCACTCCGGAGGAATGTCTAAGAGATGAAAAGGCAGAGAACTATTTCATGGACTACTCCAAGTTGATCTCGTTCGAGAAAGGATATGTCACAGCACCTTTTCCATTGAAAGCGAATGTTGCTGAGTTACAAGACAATTACTCTGTGGCCATAAAAAGGCTAGCCTCACTTCAGAAACAACTGAAATCGAACGCAGATCAATCTCATTGGTATTCTAAGATCCTGAGGGATTATGAAGATCAAGATGTCATCGAACGGATCTACGATAACGATCTAGGTGCCGTTGGCACTTATTACATGCCCCACTCGGGAGTATGGCGGCCTCACAAAAAGGTGCCATTAAGAGTCGTTTTTGACGCTTCGTCCAAAAAGAGGGGACAATTATCTCTAAACGATATTATCCACAGGGGAGAGTCATTCATCAATAAGGTACATGACATACTTATCTCGAGCAGATTCGCACGAATCTTACTCCTTTGTGACATTGAGGCCGCTTTCACACAGATACGGCTTGAGGACACTCACAAAGACTTATGCCGCTTTTTATGGCTGAAGGACCTCGATAAGCCTCTCATAGGGCCAAATATAATAGAGTACCGCTTCAAAAGGTTACCTTTTGGCATAACAGCCTCACCGAGCATCTTGAACATGGCCTTACTGGCGTATCTGCGCAGTATGGATACTAGCCTTTCCAATGAGATAGCTAGAAACTTATATGTGGACAATATCCTGCTCAGCGCAGAGTCCGAAGAGGAAGCGCTCAACAAATATAGCGAGTCAAAACAACTATTTTCAAAAATAGGCATGAATCTTCGCGAATATGTCTCCAGCTGTCAGGCTGTCAATGACAAAATTCCGCAACACGACCGGGCCGACTCAGGCGACATTAAACTACTAGGCGTCTCCTACAATACGCAAACAGACCGGTATACAGTAGAAACAAATTTCACAATGAAAGATCGTCTTACCAAACGAGATATCGTGAGTCAGATCAATTCAGTATACGACCCGCTCGGATTAGCCGGGCCACTAATAATTGGACTGAAATCACTAATGCGCGAGATATTCAACTCGTGTCAGAACTGGGATGACCGGGTCCCAAATGAGTTACACAAAAAATGGAATGCTGCTTGTTCTAATATCAATGGTGCCTATATAAGCATCCCCAGAGCTCTAGTTGCAGTGAACTCAGACCTAACGAATAGCGCCCTGTGGCTATTCGCTGATGCCAGCAAGTCTGCGATAGCGACATGTGCATATCTTCTCCACGAGAACGCGGCAATAACACACTTGCTAAGCGGAAAAACAAAGCTGGCTCCAAAAAAGTCTGAACAAACGATTCCTCGTTTAGAACTACTCGGAATTCTTATCGCCATGCGCCTCGGCAGCTCTATACTCCAATCAATCAAATTTACTGTCAAAAGAATCGTAATTGCGACGGACAGCGAGATCGCACTCTGCTGGCTGAAATCAGACCGAAAGTTACCATTATTTGTATCCAACCAGTGTAGTCGCATTCTCAAAATCAAATCGGTTTTTGAAGAGAACCAGTGTGAGGTCAACTTCTACCATGTTCCAACGTTGCTCAATCCAGCCGATGCTGGCACTAGAGGTCTCACATCGAGCCAGATCAACGACCATATCTGGTTACAAGGTCCGCGGTGGCTAAACGACCCAGAAACGTTGAAACGCCTGACACCTATTAGCATCCTAAGTGCGAAAGAAAATCAAGAAGAGGATGATATAGTCGTTACTAACGTGGAAATCGAGCAAAATTTATCCACACAGGGTGTATTTGACACTAATCGTTTTTCACGACTAAGTATCGCCCTACGCACTGTAGCGGGTACGGCAAAACTTCTCCACAGATGGGTGGCACGAACAAATAAGAAAGGAACTGTCAGCATAGAAGCAAAAATCGTGTCGCAATTCAACGGCGATATTGAAATAACAACAGAAGATGTTGAGGCAGCTAGGAAGCTACTTATTATTGAGCTCCATAAATTCATTGACTTGAAAGATCTACAACAGCGATTCCCAGGTCAAAAAATTATGAGAGATAGTGAAGGTATAATTAGACATCTGTCGCGACTACAAAATGCCAGCCTACCGTATGACACAAAGTCGCCAATTTTTCTGCCCAATAAATGCAACTTCACCAAACTAGTGTTGCAAGATATTCATAGATCGAATGCACACTGCGGAAAAGATCATACGCTAGCTATTGCGAGACAAACGTACTGGATCCCACGTTCATCGAGTGCTTTTAAAAATGCCACAAAAAATTGTACCATATGCAAGCGCTGGCAAGGATTGCCCTTCGGTGCTCCAGAGATGCCACCCTTGCCCAAAGACAGGATCGTGGTAACAAAACCGTTCGCAAATGCAGCTTGCGATTATATGGGCCCATTTGTGGCTAGAAATGCCGACACAATGTACGTTTGTCTCTTTACATGTTTAACCACACGAGCTGTACATTTGGAAGTGGTGGAAAACCTATCGGGTGGTGCATTTTTGAACTGTTTCATTCGGTTCATTTCTCGAAGAGGAGTGCCGCAATTAATGCGCAGTGACTGCGGATCTAATTTCAAATTAGGCTCAAAAATGATTGACCTCATGTTTGAGAATGATGCTACTAGCGGAAATTCTGTGATGGGATATTGCGCCATCAATGGTATCAAGTGGATTTTCAACCCGCCAGCCAGTCCATGGATGGGCGGAGTCTGGGAAAGACTGGTCGGATCTGTCAAGAAGTGCTTGCACAAAAGTGTGGGTCGGAAAAAATTATCATTCACGGATATGAACACAGCTATGACCCGAATAGAAGCGATAATAAACACACGCCCTTTAACTAAACTAAATTCAACTGAATTGTCTGAAATCCCTTTGAGACCAGTTGATTTTCTTCAAGGCAATTTGAAATTCTCTCTACCTAATGCAGAAAATCTTATCGACAGGGACGATTCCCTTTATGAACCTGATCTCATTCAAACAGTGGATCAAGCTCGCGAAGCTCTCAGATCAGCAGAAGTTATCGCATCCAAATTCTGGGAATGCTGGAATAACGAATATCTTGTTGGACTTCGGGAATCTCAAAAATCGCTCATCAAGCAAAAAAGGCATGTGCCAAGAGCGAGTCCCGAAGTGGGAGAGATCGTGCTCATAGGCGAGGAATTACTGCCTCGTGGAAGCTGGTCATACGGAAAAGTAACCGAAATCATCACTAGTACCGACGGCCTGGTCAGGTCAGCAAAAGTGTTACTTCCAAATAGAAAAGTAATACAACGCCCCTTAAATAAAATTTATCCGCTTGAAATCAGAAGCTCATGCAGCAATGAAGTAGAGCCCCAACAAGTGCCTCTAGATGATTCGCATACGACAGTCAATCAAATCCGAAAGAGACTGGAGAGACAATCAAAAACAAGGGCATATGATATCATAAGAGCCTTTGAAGACGACCTAAATGATTCGCAGTCCAATCAGCAATCCGATGCGGGGCATGCGGTGAGACCATCATTATCACCCAAAAGCAATACCCGCTCACGCCAGATAGGGCACAATCAAAAAACAGTACTGGCAATTACGCTTATGGCAATAATAAACCTCGTGGGGGTACAATCACTAACACCCAATATCGTTTGTGATACCGGAAAGGTCACCGTCTCGCCTCCATGGCACAAGTTTGAGCTATGTTTCGACTCTGAATGTCAAATGTTCCACAACAGAAACAGTAACATGATCTACTATTTACCAATATCCCCGTCGAATGGTAAGGTCAAAGTGGACATAAAAGATGATAACGGGACCACAGTACTATCTAAAAACTTCTGTAGGCCTGAATTCTGTATCGAGTCGGGCAAGTTTCTGTCGAAGTCATTGCTGGGAAACCCACACTGTTGGCCGGTCGGTGCGATATTGTCAATTGCGGTAATGTTGTATTTAACTGTGAGTGTCATCCTGCTCATTTGTTGGACATCGAAGTTTCTTACTCGGTCTAAGAAACGATGCGCATCCAACCAAATCGAGAACAACTCCGAAGTTGATCAAGATAAATCAACTGGAATGGAAATGATAAACACTCATGGTTTTGCACCAACCCCGCTGAGCGGTCGGTTCACTGTCACATTGCTCATCGCACTATACATAGCAAATAGCACCAGTGCTTGTCAGCATGGGTTCTTAAGGCATACAACGGAAATGGCTTGTGACCAGAATGGTAAATGTGGATATGAAATCTGGAAAGAATTGCTCTTCAACAGAATCCAGTCCAAATACTGCATCGAAATTCACAGGCATAACAAGACCGTAGGAATGGTTAGCATCAAATTGAGCGCGGTAAAATACACTTGGGTCAAGTCATCAATGTTCTTTACCAGAGATACAGATTATCATATATTCTCCTCGCTGAGATGTCCAGAAATGGGTTCTTGCTCAGCTGGACAGTGCGATTCACTACAGCCTAATGAAACGATCCCGGAACTCCGGGGATCCCGAAAATATCCCGGATATTCAGCATGCGACTACACGTGTGGTGGTATACTTTGTGGATGCCTGTTGCCAACACCAGCTTGTTTGTTCTACAGAGTAGCGCACATACCAGTATCCAAGGATGTCTATGAAGTATTCAAGTGCCAAGATTGGATACCAAGCATACAGGTCGAAATTCGAAGCCAACTCTTTGGTGTGAATGAAACAAAGAACTATACGATCCAACCTTACGTGGAATCGAAGCTCAGCACTATGAACGTCACCGTATTATCAATTCGAAAGCCAGACCAGCCACTGATAAACAGGAGGTTTGCGCAGTCTAGCCATAGCACTATCATTTTGCCAGAACTGTTTCGAAACCCGGTCGAATGCGCGACTCGAGATGATGCACGGAAACGTTTTCACGTTTGCGAAAATAAGATAATTTGCAGCTGCAGCGGTGGCACAACGCCACATCATTGCAAATGCCCTGACGACGCAATCGGTCGCTTGCACCGCGACACCTCCAATATACTGCCTCTGGAAACTGCCTACTTAAGAATCCGTAGCGAAGGCCAAAACATTGTAGCAGAATCGCATGAAGGAGAACTTACTATAGCAATTGGATCCACATTATTTACAAACAGTTCTGAATTCATAATCAATGAGCAGTGTGACATCGTCTTACACGATCTAGTTGGATGTTACAGCTGCACACATGGATCAGAAGTCATCGCTACTTGCACTTCCCAGCACAAAAACGAAGTGCTCGTGAACTGTCAGAAGTACGGTTTCACCGTTGGTTGCAGTCCAGATGGAGAAAACACCACAGTGAGAATCAATCACGACTCAGCGATAGTGGACGAAGCGTGTTACGTGACATGCGGAGACAGCACCACAAATCTAACTATCAAAGGCTTACTCGTGTACCATCAAACTGCAAACCTCTCGGTATTTTGGCACAACTCCCAGGAGGCAGAGACAGAATGGGGTGATCTGTTCGATTTCCATCTGCCAGATTTGAATCCATTGGTTGAAACAATCAAACATCATTGGAAAATGGTAGTAGCCTTAGTGATCGCAACAACGACTCTGCTATCTTTAACTTACTTCCTTGGTCCTGTGGTCATAATAGCCCTGTTTAAAGTGTTATACGCAACGCTAAAGTGCCTAGCGGCCCCATTTTTATGGATTCTATCAACAGCGCGGTCGTTGATAGTGGAAGTCCTGCGCAATTAACACTGCACAACCAATTGGCAGGCAACATCAGAGAAAACTAGTCATTACTGTGTACATAATATCCACAGGGTACAGGAAACACAATCATTCCCACAAACACCCCATATACACAATCCTCGTCTCGGGCGGGGTTAGGAAACTCTCTATAAATACTCCTCAGTTAGCTTCCTTGGTACCTTCGACAGCCGAACCTCATCATGTGCGACAACGTCAGCTCGTCAGACATGCTAGCCGAAATATTTTCTGCTATTCGCCAGCTGCAGAACCAACTGGAGGCGTCCCACAACCACCTGGACGCTCGAATCGCCGGGCTGGAGAATGCTTGTTCGGAGCTGCTAGAGCGGTCAAAGCCGCGCTCCAACTGCATTTTCTGCCCTCTGGCGGAGAACCTCGACAGCCACACGACGACGCGCTGCAACCGGTTTCCGGATGCTGTGGCGAAGTCGTGCCAGGCAACTCGTCTCGGGCTGTGCGAAAGATGTCTGAAGCCGTCGCACAGCGAAGGGGAGGACTGCGGGGTGCGTTGTGCGGCTTGTGGTAGACCGCACAATGTACTTCTCTGCTCCAATCGCCAGGGCGGTCCCCCCTTCAAACGTCGCCACCACAACTAAGAAGACGTCGGCCGAATGGATCTTGTGTTGCTATAAATTAATGCTTGTAAAAAAATTATTAAATGTCGTATTTAATTTGTCGCCCTGTGGCAGTGTTCTGGCATTACGCCAGAACTCATTTAATTAGTGTGTAATTGGGCCACTGGACTCCGCCCTTCGGGGCGGGTCTGGCTGGCCCACTGCTTTGGTTGTTGCGCACAGCGCACGGTCGTTAATAAAAGACTACCACTGAACCATCTTTATACACTGTACGGGCGCAACTATCGGCCCACAGGAAAACAAGCAGGCGCCACCCTTCCGCCTATAAGTCACCGATACATGTTTCTGCTAATTTAGTTCACAAGTGGTACACCTGGGTCCACGTGAGGTGAGGTTCGTGGACGTTTCCGGAACGTTGTGAACTTCCCGCTCATCTAGAGTGGAAGTTTTCAGAGCAAAAGGTAAAATATCTTGCTATGTACAGGAAGCTCCAAATGTCCGCAGTCAAGAGGGACGTGGCCACGACGCGGCTTTAGACAGAGACACAGGCGCTCGGCATGCTGCCACTGGTTGGCTGCAGAGTCAGAGAAGCCAGAGGCAGCATAGAGAGCGCCTGTGTCTGATCAAGGAGCCGCGCCGTGGCCACGCCCTCTTGACTGCGGACGTTTGGAGCTTCCTGTATCTCGATTGTATCCGATCTCGCCCAACCCCCCTCCCCCCGTTCGGACTCGACCGCGTTGCGGCGTCCGATCTCGTCCAAGCCGAGTCCTATCTCTGCTCATGCACTCTGATATGGTATGAAATAGCGGTAAACGACGTCATACTGTCTGAAACATCCAAAATACCACTAATCTAACGCGAAAGTGCGTGTGGCAGTTGTGCTGCCAACCTAGACGGGGGTCCCATAGATGCGCATCCTAGGTTACATTTGCATAGGATATTGATACACGGGTTCATACCATCCTACTATTGCCAGCTATCGTTCCTGGCATACATCCGGGAGGGCGGTCGTATGGCGCGATTCTTCGGGTAGCACTAGACACAGGCCGAATCTGGGGCGCGCTACTACCACCCGATTACGGTCTCGCGTCGCGGTTGCCTGGATCTGCCTGAGGGAGCAACTCGTCCATCTAACCATCATCCGAGCGTAGAGAAGAACGTTGGACTAGCTTTACCAGTGGTTTTTAGGGTGTAGGGATGAACGAACGTTTCGAACATCAAGCTTATTTGAATACCCCAGTAGATATACTGTTAAAACAGAGGAGTTTTGAGTTTTTACGGAAGCCCAACGAATTCTCTGTTACAATGAGAACCTTCCTGAAATGTCCGAACAAATACTTCTAAAATGTAAACTTTCCAAATTTCCGAATAATTGAATTACCCGAACTCGTAGCTTCCTGAAGTTATTGGATTAGGGGCGCCACGGATGACTCGTATATAAAATTGAACTCTTGACGTCAAATTAGTCTATGTAAAGATTAATTACGTCAAAGCTCTATCAATTCTATGTAAAAATGTAGCACATAGAGAACTGAAACCTAGTTTCGGAGCTTCGTTGCAGAGAGGTAACTGCGACTCTGTATGCTCTCTTCCACCGTAGGATAGTAGAGGAAAGGTGGACGAGTTGCTCTGCCAGGCAGATCCATGCAAACCGTGACGCATGACCGTAATCGGGTGGTAGTAGCGCGCCCCAGACTCAGCCTGTCTTTAGTGTCACCCGAAGAATCGCGCCATACGACCTACACCCCATCCATCCATACAGCGTCCTTGTGAGCGTAATCACACCTCCATCAAAAGCTAGAAACCGCAATTTCTCTGATAACTGTGCAGTACGAACGCAGCCCGTATGGACTAAATCACCAGAATTTCACAGTCTGCCGTTAAAACAGTGATATACACTGCATGCAAACAGCAAAAGCCTGCGTAAGATTAGCTTAGCACGGAGGACTACACTCGACACTCTCTTTTGCGCGCCATGGACGAGATCGGACCCCGTTTGGACGAGATTGGACGTCGCAACGCGGACCAGATCAGACCGGCGGGGTCGGATGAGATCGGAAATAATCATGTATCTCTAGCGTTACTTCTTTTCGTTAAATGACACGATTTGCTCGAGCAGAGTGCACCCCAGCTATTGTTACCAGGATAATTCGTTTACTTTGAAGTATCGGCTACATGTTACCCTCTTGGGAACGTTCACGAATCACGCATCTGCTATCTACACAACTTTTGGAGATCGCTCACAATTCCTCTACGTTATTGCTAATGAGTTGGAGTTAGCGCCCATGGAAATCTCCTTCTCTCGAATCTTTTCTAGACGAGCGCTGGGAGGAAGAAATGACATGGAAATTGAAACTATTAATTTCTTCGCTCTCATCTATTTTTGCTCACTGCTGTTCTATTCTCACTATAGTAAGCAGCGCAACAAGCATCGGGAATGTTTTTGGTCTTTGCTGTCTTTCGTTTCCTTTCTCAAGAAAATGTATGGTACTATGTATACCTATACCTAAAAATTGGGACTACGAAACGTCTTTTACCTAATACGTATTGCCCCCGCCACCTACTGCTGTAAATCTTACTTTCTTCTTAATTGGCAGTTCATGTGTGTGTGTGTGTGTGCACGAGAACCAGCCACCAAAAACGGGAAATACCTACATCATTGTGTTCAGCGCTTCGAGTTATGTACGAAAATGTGGTAAATTTCGATTTTTACGTTGAATTAGAGGTGTTTCGGGCCACGCCAGTCATGTTCAGACATGTTAATGTCCAACTGTTGTTTTCATCACAGTCGGAATGAATGAGATAGGCCTGTGATTACAGAACCGTATAAAAGGAGAGAGACGGATAGGTTGCCTTTATAACGAAGAGGAAGAACGAGGCGGACGAGGAACGACGAGGATGAGGATTAGGCCTTAGTGTAGTGTTAGAGGTGGGCTGGGGGTGTGATAAGGATGCTCCGGCGTCCATAAGTGAGGAAATGTCTGAAGTCAAGTCCAAAGGCGTGATAAGGGAGCGCCGTCATCCAAAAGTGGGGAAACGCCTGGAGTCGGGTCCAACGGTGTGATAAGGGTGCGCCGGCGTCGAAAAGTGGAGAAACGCTTGGAGTCGGGTCCAACGGTATGATAAGAGTGCGCCGGCGTCCAAAAGTGGGGAAACGCTTGGAGTCGGGTCCAACGGTGTTATAAGGGTGTGCCGGCGTCGAAAAGTGGGAAAACGTCTGGAGTCGGGTCCAACGGTGTAATAAGGGAGCGCCGTCATCCAAAAGTGGGGAAACGCCTGGAGTCGGGTCCAACGACGTGATAAGGGTGCTCCGGCGTCCAAAAGTGGGGAAACGCTTGGAGTCGGGTCCAACGGTGTGATAAGGGAGCGCCGTCATCCAAAAGCGGGAAAACGCCTGGAGTCGGGTCCAACGGTGTGATAAGGGAGCGCCGTCATCCAAAAGTGGGAAAACGCCTGGAGTCGGGTCCAACGGTATGAGAAGAGTGCGCCGGCGTCCAAAAGTGGGGAAACGCCTGGAGTCGGGTCCAACGACGTGATAAGGGTGCTCCGGCGTCCAAAAGTGGGGAAACGCTTGGAGTCGGGTCCAACGGTGCGATAAGGGTGCGCCGGCGTCGAAAAGTGGGAAAACGCTTGGAGTCGGGTCCAACGGTATGATAAGAGTGCGCCGGCGTCCAAAAGTGGGGAAACGCTTGGAGTCGGGTCCAACGGTGTGATAAGGGTGCGCCGGCGTCCAAAAGTGGGGAAACGCCTGGAGTCGGATCCAACGGTGTGATAAGGGTGCGCCGGCATTCAAAAGTGGGAAAACGCCTGGAGTCGGGTCCAACGGTGTGATAAGGGTGAGCCGGCGTCGAAAAATGGGGAAACGCCTCGAGTCGGGTTCAACGGTGTTATAAGGTAGCGCCGGTGCCTAAAAATGGCAGAGAGCCCGAAAATGTGGAGATCGACGGAGGGAGGATACGCGCTGTCCACTACTAAAGAAATGACACGAGTCAGGTGCATATTCGCTCAATCGTTTTGCTGGCGCCTAGCATCACTGGTAAAAAACTAGAAGTCAGACCTCAGCAGTGATTAATATGCAATCCGTGTAAATCTCTCCTCCTTACATCCCCTCTCGCGTTCTTCTCCTCTCATTTGTTTATGGATACACCACATCCTCTTCTTTTATATGTTCAAAGTGGCTCTTATCACTTGACCAGTTTTAAGAAACAAAAAATGATAAACCGTTTCCTGCGATCATTCCAGATTTAAGCAGTCATACATAATTATTTCAGTCAACTATATATGTTTTGAATAGTTCAACAGCTACTTCAGTGGAGCAAAAGGTAAAATTGCCGCGAGAAACTCGATTTGTCCTCTTTGATAGGTCCAGTTTCACATGAAGAAAAGCAATGGAAAAGATGTGGAACGCATTATAAGTGGTATGGCTGAGTTCATTAGGATGAAAAAGGGAGAAAGTCATGCGAGCGAAGCAAGCATTGGGAAAAGTCTGGAAGTCCGGCGTCAGCCGGACGGCCAGACTGGTAGTAATTTATCGGGCCCTATTAGTGGCAGACAAGAGAGGGGGGGGGGAAGAAAAACTGAGGACTTTGACTTTGGGACACTGAGAGGTGGAATACAAAAAAAACCATTATATTTCTTGGTGAATAACTAAAAACATATAATCAAAACATGGGACTAAAATAAAATCAGCAGACTTTCCAGCTAGTTTGTAGGAGGGTAAACTTGAAAAACGTTTGTAGAATAAACTGGAAAAATTTGCTAGCTATGTTTAAGTTCTTTAGTGTTGTCCGCTCCTGATCAGTTAGTGCAGCAGTAGAGAAAAACAGCACTTCCACCTGTACACATCGCCTCCGATCAAATGGGTAATGGCTGCAATTTTCGTACCAATTCCCTTATTTTGTTGGTTTTTTGCCTGGCTCAAGATTTTAAACTCCGATTAGCTCCATCATTCCAGGAATGCTTAGGATGACCATGCTTTTCAGGGCCGCGCGTACGCAGCCCCACACACAAAAATTTAGCTGTTGGCGAATCTCAGTTCGAGACTGCCACACGGGTCAGCCCGGGCGAAAGTGCAATGCGCGGGCCTCACCATGGGGGTCCCGCCTTAATGATCGCGAGACGCCCCCAGCCAGGTAAGTTTATGAGCCGTTGTCGTGCGTTGGGAGCCCGCTCCCCGCTCCGTACCCCTCGCTGCCGCAACTACGCAGCCCCGCTTGTTCCGAGAGAGCGAGGCTGTTAGGCGGGCGTCGGTAGCGTTGAAACGATACGCATGCAATGTTGTCCTCCGATGAGGACATTACTGGGGGATTCAGAAGCAGTGTTCTGCAAGAAGTCTCGGTGAAGAAGTAGTGTAAATTTGGTAAGTTTCCTAAGAGTATTTGAAATTACACTTATGTTTGCTTCATAAAATTTACTAAAGGTTGTCTACAAGATGATATGAAGGAAAAATGAGACGAACTCTGCAATTATTGCCATGGTGGAATCCGCACTGATCTATTCTATTCCTCTTTTACTTTTGGAATTACGCGTGGGCATTTCTGTTTGGGATAGAATTTGCTTCAAAAACCGAAACACAGCGCCGTTACCCAAACGCTTACAATATTCACTGTGGTATCGAGGATCTTTCGGCACTGCCATTGGCAAGGCTGAGGGACTCAACCCTCGTATCTCGCAACTGACAACGTTCTCAATCTAAGTGCGAGGCTGTTAGTTAGGGTGCAATTGGCTTTTGGATTCAGTCAAAAAAAAAGTCCACTCCAAACTTTGAGAGGTGGTTTCCTCAACATAAGACTTTTCTCTCGTTTTTTTATTCTGCGCTTGTTCCTCCCTCGAGAGGTGGGCCGATCCCAACAGCAGTGCAACGCTGGGCCGACCCGCGATGGGGTGCGAGCAAGCCCGCGACCCCATCCGGTCCCAAAAATCAAATAACCTTAACGAGACTCATTCGAATCTCTATCGAAGGTTAACTCGATAAGAACAGAAACTAAACTTTGATCTTAGCCAAAAGGCCGAGAAGCGATGTCGACCTCGCTTTGGAGCTGGACCACCTCAGCCATAGAGTCGTACCTCTCACTGGTGGCCTGAGACTCAATTATTTTCGCCGAGGAGTGCAACGAGAAAGGCGCGCTCACCTGTGAAAGTAACACGTTGTGTATTACAGTTTGCTCCGACATTAGTCCGGGTCATACCTCAAGGTGATTAGGGTGTCTTAATATTATCGTTAACAGGTCAGACAGTCACATCTATTGGGCCGGTGTATTTCTGCAATACCCACCCATCGATTATTGGGATGGTCAACCTCCTCCTAGAAAAGAATCACTATCTGACAAGTTGTAAGGGAAAGCTCACGGTCTAATTTTGGCAGCGTCGATAAGAGATCAGTTCGTGGAAAACACTGGAATGTGAAGCGAAATTGGACAGAAACAACCTCTACTGGGATTCATGGATGTTCCCGGAAAAGCAGTCTAACCGCTATTCCAGGACGGAAGTGTGCTCCTGTTGAAAATGGTTGTTTCTCAAGCAAACGACGTGCTTCAGTAAGAGACAAGAAGTTCTGTTGAAGAAAACAGAATTTTTAGTCTTTTTTAAAGGAACTATGATGGTCCTAAATAAGTGGGAAGCTCAAAACCTTGATTAGTCGCGGCACAGGAGATCTCTGCTTAGGCCAAGATGGGCGCTAAAGCTTTTACAGTTGAATTTCCACGTTTAAGTTTCGAGATGTAACTTTTTTTGACAAAGGGGGATAGAGCCCCGCCTATCCAGGGAAAGGCGGAATTTTCTTATTTATTCATTGCCCTGAAAGTAAAGAAAGAAAATTCAGTGGTCCATAAAACTGCGTTAGTAATACAATTTCTTCTGTGAACTAATAAAGATGACTATTGCAAGTCGCCTTCGCAGATAATTTGGCGATAACCCATAAGTTGGAGGCGATAGCAATCGAGTTTTTTAGTTTGGGAAAAATTGCCGTAAATCGTTATTCGTAAATCGTAAATCGTAATTGCGCACACCCCTGTTCTATGCTGCTGGTCGTATACAACTTCCATCTAATTTTTCACGAAAAGCTTGTCCTCCACTCCTCCTTCTCGTCCTTCTTTGTTTTTCTTCGCCATCTGCCTTGGCAATCATCCGGCACCCAGCCGTTCTCACCGATCCTGAAATTTTCCTTTATTCGTAGCCGCGGCTTCTCTTTGCTTCAGAAAGCTTTTCCATGACCATATCTGCTGAGAATTTAACTCACAGTTTTGGATAGGACATGCGAATGGTTGGTAGCGATGGATGAAGTCCATCGCTATCCAACCTTATCGGCCGCAAAGACATAGAAGGAATTTCTTTCGCTGAAACTCTCATCAGGGTGGTTATTCCAGATGCCGTTCGCGATCATCAAAAGCTTTCTATGTATCTGCAACACCTTTCTAACGGAATCACTCTCTTCCAACAATTTCCTACATTAATCCCAACTTAACCTCACAGAAACGAGCGCCCACTACAACTGGACATATATGTTTTGTAGGCTATTTTGTATTGCCCAATGTAAAATCTGCTCTTCCCTGGATGAGTTGGGTTCTATTCCTCTTTTCCGAAAATAGGATGTCGAGATTAACCTGTAAAAGCAACATTTTAGCGTTTTTTTTTGCTCCTTCAACTTGAAAATTTCCGAGTTTTTCTTGCATCGGTTGACTTCGGAAACAGAAGCGAAGTTCCTCAGAACTTGTTTCGTTACCTCAACATCGACAAGGCTGAGGGACTCTTCGTACGTTCAACGTTCTCAATCTAAGCGCAAGGCTTCTGCGTAGGGCATACTAGGGTGCTGTAGTCGTATGAGAAGAAAATTCCAACCCTAACTTTGAGATATAGTTCCCTCAGCACAACACTTTTCTCTTGGGTTTTTTATTATGTGCTTGTTCCTCCCTGAGGAGTTGGGCCGATCCCAGCAGCAGTGCAACGCTGGGCCGACCCCCGATGGGGTGCGAGCAAGCGCGCGACCCCATCCGGTCCCAAAAATCAAATAACCTTAATGAGACTCATTCGAATCTCTATCGAAGGTTAATTCGATAAGAACAGAAACTAAACTTTGATCTTAGCCAAAAGGCCGAGAAGCGATGCCCAACTCACTCCCGAGCTGGACCACCTCAGCCAACGAGTCGTACCTCTCACGGTGGCCTGGCCTGTCGCTGTCTCAGCGGATGTGTCCAGAGAAGGACAGGTGTGCTAGTGAGAATGGCGAGAACCTCTTTTTCATCAGGTCACCGTTAGTGCTCCATTGCTCATTGCTGGCAAGGTGACCCCCTTACTGGAAGGGAAAAGCGTCACCAACAGAAAAGAATTAAATTTCACAGAAAATTTTGACTAGGCGTTCACCAATCATTTTTCTTGACGACGGTTCAAGACGATATTCAAAATATGGCTGAAGCAGCGGTTTTCAGTGGTGGGATTTGTGAACATTCCTGAGTGGGTTTTCTGTTTCCCGCTCATTCAAGGCCAGGGCTAGTACCTCTAAAATGTTAAATATTTTGCCTTTTCAGTACATAACTCGTGTTTCTACAGAAGCAAGTCGTTCGCTTGAAAAACACCCATTTCTGGAGGTGGAACTCATCTGCTTTGTAACAGCTAATAGATCATTACTTCCTCGGGAGCGTTCATGAATGCCACCACAGGATAGTTATGTCCAGCTTCGCGCTGCGTTCCAATGTTCCTCACGAACAGATTTCTAAACGACACTGTTAGAATCACAAATTCACATCAATCAAAATCGTGACCATTCCTTTACAATTTCCATAGTAGTAAAACTTTTTCCTAGGAAGGGGTTGACCATAGAAATACCCCGATCTGATAAGTGTAACACTCGCACCTGTTAACGGTGATGTTTGCGGCCCACTATCACCTTGAGGCATGATGACCCACACTAATAACAGAGCGAACTAGAGTACTCATCGTGTTATCCTTAGAGGTGTGCGCGCCTTTCTCGTTGCACTCCTCAGCGAACATAATTGAGTCTCAGGACACCAGTGAGAGGTACGACTCTATGGCTGAGGTGGTCCAGCTCCAAACTGAGGTCGACATCGCTTCTCGGCCTTTTGGCTAAGATCAAAGTTTAGTTTCTGTTCTTATCGAATTAACCTTCGATAGAGATTCGAATGAGTCTCGTTAAGGTTATTTGATTTTTGGGATCGGATGGGGTCGCGGGCTTGCTCGCACCCCATCGCGGGTCGGCCCAGCGTTGCACTGCTGTTGGGATCGGCCCACCTCTCGAGGGAGGAACAAGCACAGAATAAAAAAAAAACGAGAGAAAAGTCTTATGTTGAGGAAACCACCTCTCAAAGTTTGGAGTAGACTTTTTTTTGGACTGAATCCAAAAGCCAATTGCACCCTAGGTAACAGCCTCGCACTTAGATTGAGAACGTTGTCAGTTGCGAGATACGAAGGTTGAGTCCCTCAGCCTTGTCGATGGCGGTGCCGAAAGATCCTCGATACCACAGTGAATATTATAAGCGTTTGGGTAACGGCGCTGTGTTTCGGTTTTTGAAGCAAATTCTATCCCAAACAGAAAGAACAGCGCACGCGTAATCCTACTATATTAAAAGATTTGGTCGCTAATTCCCGAGAACGCGTCTGTTACTGCGCGTCGACTCTTAGCGCATTGTTGATACGCAGTGTTGTGACGAGTCTTTTAAAAAAGGGGCCTATGGCCTAAATTTCCACATTGTGCGCTTTTTTCGTCCTAGATCTTCATCTTCCTTGTTATAGGGTGGAACTTCCCTAAGGGCCGGCGTAGGTTTTAGGCTACTTCGCACCTGGGATTATCGATTCGTTTATCGATTATATCGATTTCATTGATTTTTCGCTAATTTTGCCCCGGGCGCGGCGAAGACATGTCTACTAGGGCATGTCAATACGCTGAACACGAATATGATAACCGTTTCGTACGGCACTATCGATTTATCGATTTTATTGATTTTTCGCTAATTTTGCCCCGGGCGCGGCGAAGACATGTCTACTGGGGTATGTCAATACGCTGAACACGAATATGATAACCGTTTCGTACGGCGCTATCGATTTTATTGATTTTTCGCTAATTTTGCCCCGGGCGCGGCGAAGACATGTCTGCTGGGGTATGTCAACACGCTCAACACGAATATGACAACCGTTTCGTACGGCAATATCGATTTATCGATTTTATTGATTTTTTGCTAATTCTGCCACGGGCGCGGTGAAGACATCGCTGCTGGAGTATGTCAATACAATGAACACGAATATGAGACACATAGAGACACACGGGTCCATTGGTCGGAATATTCCTGTGGGTTCAGCTAGCTGGGCCAGTGGTAAAGTAGCGCTGGTCCCATCTAAGGTGCACACGGGTGCATTCGTCAGGGCTTTCCCTTGGGTTCGACTGTGCCAGTGGTAAACATGTGCTGGTCTCAGATAAAGGGGCACACGGGTCCGTTGGTCAGAACTTTCCCGCCATTGGTAAAGAGGTTTAGGTCTGTGATAAAGAGGCACACGGGTCGTTGGTCAGCACTTTGCCTTGGGTTCGACTGGGCTAATGGTAAAAAGGCGCCGGTCTCAGGTAAAGGGGCACAAAGGTCCATGGTCAGAATTTTCCCGCCAGTGGTAAAGAGGTTCTGGTCTGTGGTAAAGAGGCACACGGGTCGTTGGTCAGTACTTTGCCTTGGGTTCGATTGGGCTAATGGTAAAAAGGCGCTGGTCTCATGTAAAGAGGCACAAAGGTCCGTTGGTCAGGACTTTCCCTTGGGTTCAACTGGGCCAGTGGTAAACAGGCGTTGGTCTCAGGTTAACGGTCGCACGAGTCTGTTGCTCGAAATTTTTTTTGGGATCGACTGGGCCAATGATAAACAGGTGCTGGTCTCAGGTTGAGGGGCACACGGGTCCGTTGGTCAGAATTTTTCTTTGGTCTTGACTGGGCCAGTGGTAAAGTAGCGCTGGTCCCCTCTAATCTGCACACGGGTCCGTTGGTCAGGATTTTCCCTTGACTGCGACGCTGTCAGCAGCAAAGTTGCGCCGGTGTCAGATAAAGGGGCACACCTGTCGCGCCGGTCTCAGGTAAAGCGGCACACGTGTACACATGTCCACTGGTCGGTATTTTCTGTTGGGTTCGACTGGGCCAGTAGTGAAGTGGCGAGGTCTGTTGGTCGGGATTTTCCCTCGAGTTCGGCTGGCTGGCTCAGTGGCAAAGCGGTGTTAGTTTCAGGCAAAAGGGAGACGTGTTCGTGGTCGTGAAAAATTTCAATTAGTCAATTTTGGCATTTTGTGATTCCTCGGCAAGCTGTTTGCCACTGTTTAGTTTGAGTTTCTCAAAATCTAGTTTTATTCAGACAGGTGTTGAGACTGAATGAAGTGCTTAATTAGGTTTGTTTGCAGACAGTCTACTCGAACTCTAATACCAACACTGATAGAATGCGGTGAAACTTTGAGCCAAGGAACTCACGGGGCCGCTATCTCGCGCAAAAGCCTAGACAATAATTTGCGCACCCACTCAATGTATCTCGCCAACCCCTGGATTACCTCCCTTCCCAGAAACTGATATAAAAGCCTGGACAATAAATTGCGCACCCACCCAATGTGTCTCGCCAAACCCTGGATTACCTCCCTTCCCAGAAACTGATATAAAAGTATAGACAATAATTTGCGCACCCACCTCATGTATCCCGTCAACCCTGTGGATTACCTCCTTTTCTAGAAGCTTAGGCAGAAGCCCAGACAATAATTTGCGCACCCACCCCATGTATCTCGCCAACCTCGTGGATTACCTCGCTTTCCAGAAGCTTTGGCAAACACCTAGACGGTAACTTGCGCACTCACCCAATGTATCTCGCCGACCCTGTGGACCACCTCCCTTACTAGAAACTCAGGCAAAAATCTAGAAAATAACTTACGCACCCACCTCATGTATCCCGCCCACCTTGTGGATTACCTCCCGTTCCAGAAACTCAGGCAAAAGCCTAGACAATAAATTACGCACCCATCCCATGTATCCCGCCAACACCGTGGATCACCTCCTCAAGTATCCCACCAATCTCATGGAGCATCTTCGTTTCCTAAGCTTAAGCGAAAAATAACCAATAACTTATGCTCCTACTCATTTATCCCATCAACCCTGTTGATCATCTCCCTTCCCTAGGTCACGTGAATTTGAATAGTCAGCGAATTCAGTTCATTGCTTTGTAATTTCTTAATCACTTTCTTAGTCATCACTTGGAACTTTTTTGGTTTAGTATAAATGAACCACGTCGTGTCGGTGAATATCGATGAGGAATGACAAAGATGATTGGTGGAAATAGGCGCTCGTGATGCCTATTCTCTTCTCACAATAATGTTTTCTTTCAGTTTTTCTTAAAAACTTTGGAAAGGTATAAAGTCTTCAGAATAAGTTCGGTTTGAATTAGAAGGATGGGATAGTCACATACAGTGGTAATGCTGAGGGTGCGTTTGTATGATTGGCTCACTGAGTTATTGACCGACCGGTTTGTACAATACAAAAGCAGTTGTGTTCTGTATTTCACGCGGTCCTTGGTATGCTCGCTGCTCGCGAAAGACAGAGATGGAAAGAACAAAGCAAATTGATCCACGGATTCTGTCAGTTATCTTCTCTCATTCGCTACGCTACGTGCTCTTTTTGGACTGAATAATGTTATAGCTATACATATACAGTTGTGAAATAGTGTAGCTCGAGTTGAGGACGTGAATCTCACACAACCTGTTGGCGCGCACGAAAAACCACACCGGGCCAATACTTTCACACTTTGGAAATTAGCACAGTAACGTGGCTTACGGGGCCACTAGTTCCAAAAGTAAAAGAGGAATAGAATAGATCAGTGCGTATTCCACCACGGCAATAATTGCAGAGTTCGTCTCATTTTTCCTTCATATCATCTTGTAGACAACCTTCAGTAAATTTTATGAAGCAAACATAAGTGTACTTTCAAATACTCTTAGGAAACTCACCAAATTTACACTACTTCTTCACCGAGACTTCTTGCAGAACACTGTTTCTGAATCCCCCACTAATGTGCTCATCGGAGGACAACATTGCATGCGTATCGTTTCAACGCTACCGACGCCCGCCTAACAGCCTCGCTCTCTCGGAACAAGCGGGGCCGCGTAGTTGCGGCAGCGAGGGGTACGGAGCGGGGAGCGGGCTCCCAACGCACGACAACGGCTCATAAACTTACCTGGCTGGGGGCGTCTCGCGATCATTAAGGCGGGACCCCCATGGTGAGGCCCGCGCATTGCACTTTCGCCCGGGCTGACCCGTGTGGCAGTCTCGAACTGAGATTCGCCAACAGCTAAATTTTTGTGTGTGGGGCTGCGTACGCGCGGCCCTGGAAAGCATGGTCATCCTAAGCATTCCTGGAATGATGGAGCTAATGGGAGTTTAAAATCTTGAGCCAGGCAAAAAAAAATCAACAAAATAAGGGAATTGGAACGAAAAATTGCAGTCATTACCCATTTGATCGGAGGCGATGTGTACAGGTGGAAGTGCTGCTTTTCTCTACTGCTGCACTAACTGATCAGGAGCGGACAACACTAAAGAACTTAAACATAGCTAGCAAATTTTTCCAGTTTACTCTACAAACTTTTTTCAAGTTTACCCTCCTACAAACTAGCTGAAAAGTCTGCTTATTTTATTTTAGTCCCATGTTTTGATTATATGTTTTTAGTTATTCACCAAGAAATATAATGGTTTTTTTTTGTATTCCACCTCTCAGTGTCCCAAAGTCAAAGTCCTCAGTTTTTCTTCCCCCCTCTCTTCTCTGCCACTGATAGGGCCCGATAAATTACTATTTACACAGTAGGTGGTGGGGGCAATACGTATTAGGTAAAAGACGTTTCATAGTCCCAATTTTTAGGTATAAGTATACATAGTACCATACATTTTCTTGAGAAAGGAAACGAAAGACAGCAAAGACCGAAAACATTCCCGATGCTTATTGTGCTGCTTACTATAATGAGAATAGAATAACAGTGAGCAAAAATAGATGAGAGCGAAGAAATTAACAGTTTCAATTTCCATGTTCTTTCTTCCTCCCAGCGCTCGTCTAGAAAAGATTTGAGAGAAGGAGATTTCCATGGGCGCTAACTCCAACTCATTAGCAATAACGTAGAGGAATTGTGAGCGATCTCCAAAAGTTGTGTAGATAGCAGATGCGTGATTCGTGAACGTTCCCAAGAGGGTACATGTAGCCGATACTTCAAAGTGGACGAATTATCCTGGTAACAATAGCTGGGGTGCACTCTGCCCGAGCAAATCGTGTCATTTAACGAAAAGAAGTAACGCTAGAGATACATGATTATTTCCGATCTCATCCGACCCCGCCCGTCTGATCTGGTCCGCGTTGCGACGTCCGATCTCGTCCAAACGGGGTCCGATCTAGTCCAAGGCGCGCAAAAGAGAGTGTCGAGTGTAGTCCTCCGAGATAAGCTAATCTTACGCCGGCTTTTGCTGTTTGCATGCAGTGTATATCACTGTTTTAACGGCAGATTGTGAAATTCTGGTGATTTAGTCCATACGGGCTGCGTTCGTACTGCACAGTTATCAGAGAAATTGCGGTTTCTAGTTTTTGATGGAGGTGTGATTACGCTCACAAGGACGCTGTATGGATGTATGCCAGGAACGATAGCTGGCAATAGTAGGATGGTATGAACCCGTGTATCAATATCCTATGCAAATGTAACCTAGGATGCGCATCTATGGGACCCCCGTCTAGGTTGGCAGCACAACTGCCACACGCACTTTCGCGTTAGATTAGTGGTATTTTGGATGTTTCAGACAGTATGACGTCGTTTACCGCTATTTCATACCATATCAGAGTGCATGAGCAGAGATAGGACTCGGCTTGGACGAGATCGGACGCCGCAACGCGGTCGAGTCCGAACGGGGGGAGGGGGGTTGGGCGAGATCGGATACAATCGAGATACATAGCAAGATATTTTACCTTTTGCTCTGAAACCTTCCACTCTAGATGAGCGGGAAGTTCAGAACGTTCCGGAAACGTCCACGAACCTCACCTCACGTGGACCCAGGTGTACCACTTGTGAACTAAATTAGCGGGAACTGTCCATGTTGAGCGCCAGACCACCAAGGCAACACATCGTCGTGGGACCTATCCCGCGTCGGGTCCTGCACAGCCCACACCGCTATGTGAAGTTGGATTTCAACATAAGGGCATTTCCATAGCGGCCAGAACACGGCTCTCTGACTACTCCTCAGTCGTCTGCTCAAATCGTTTTGCATCCGCATTGATTAAGTAGAGGTTTTCCGTATTGCTCGTGTATGACTCCACCATCCAATCTTTCCCGGAACCTTTGTCTCCCAATCCTCGTTTTCGTCCTTCTCTGAGTTCACAATTGGCGTTGCCGTCCAACCCTCACCAAGGGTTTTCTTCTCCAGATCGCTGAGAACTGCTGGGTGAGGGTTGGACGGTAATGCCGATACATTGCTGTGACACTTCTTTGTTGCAGAAATTTGCCTTGACCATCATTGCTCAGAATTACACACAGAATTATACACAATGCAGAACGAAGAGGAGAAGGGAATTGTTGGCAGGATGCGAATATTCCTGCTGTTGCCGTCACGACGGCCACGCGAACAAACTGCGTTTTGATCTTCGCCGCATCGAGACATCAGAAAGAGTGGAATTATCGCGGAAACTTTGTAAAATTTTAGGTCGACGGGTCAGATTTGACGCGCAGCAACCATAAATAGCGCTTTTGTTGAAATACGTTGCTTTCTTTTCTACTATTTATATATAAAAATGACATGAACTGCGGTAGCTTTAATTGCGCGGTGTTAGGCTCGGAATACAGTTGATTTCTGCACTTTCCTTCCTCAAGAAATCTCATCGATTGGGTTGTCTTGGAATTTCAAGAAAAAAATTCGGTAAAAAGTAAAAAAAAAGTCAGTAAAAAAGTTCAGTAAAAAAAAAGTAAAAACTATCGTAATTTCTGAACAAGAACTTATTTAGTCAACGATGCGAAGCAAAAAAAAAACGCAAACAATTGTGAATTGTCAGGGCAGGACATTAATTCCCTTCTGTCAGAACTACGGTTCCTACGAGTGAACGGTCTCAAAACCCCATTTCAACATCATTTTCCATAGAAAATCGCTTCTCTGGAATGGTGCCTCCATTGGGCAGGTCACACGGTAATTTAAGGGGAGGGGTTGGAGAACAACGGTAGCTGAGGTAACCGGTTGAAGCCCAGCTCCATTAGTTTACTGTTGGCGTTTGCTACTAGCCTAATCATCAGAAGGAGTGCAAATATTGCAGTGTGATACGTTGTAATGAAGAATTTTCCTTATTGGCTGTTTTTCCTCGACCGCTTTCGCCTGCTCTAGGATGACTCGATGGAATCCTTGAACATTGCCTCGTAAGAACAGATCGAACTACAGCATTCTTCTCGTCGTTTAATGTGGGGTCATCCGAGGAGTGATCGCTCCTAAAATCTCATATCTCCAGACTCAAAGCGAGTGGGTCAGCAAAGTCCAAAAAATGACGTTTTGAAATGTTTCGTACACAACGCTGGGACCATTATTGAGAATATACAGAAACTGTCAACATCTCGGGAATGGAAATTGTATGCTCGCTGTCGACTGTTGTCAGTCTAACTTTGTTATTCTTATAATGACGTCGAGAACAAATTGATTTTTCTGGCCGATTCTTCACTTCAACATGGACAGGAACTAAAAATTGTAACTTGCAGTTGACAACGTTCTCAATATCAGTGCAAAGCTGCTGCTTAGAGTATACCTGGCTGTTGGACTGTTACGAGAAGAACCACCGCCACTTTATTTTCTTCTGATCTTTTCTTCCTTGTTTGTTCCTCCCTGGGGAGGTGCGCCGATCCCAACAGCAGTGCAACGCTGGGCCGACCCCCGATGGGGTGCGAGCAAGCCCGCGACCCCATCCGGTCCCAAAAATCAAATAACCTTAACGAGACTCATTCGAATCTCTATCGAAGGTTAATTCGATAAGAACAGAAACTAAACTTTGATCTTAGCCAAAAGGCCGAGAAGCGATATCGACCTCTTTTCGGTGCTCGACCACCTCAGCCAACCAGTCGCACTCATCGCTGGCCATTTTCCTTGCCGCTGCCTCAGTGGTGGAGTGTCCAGAGAAAGGCAGGTGTGCTAATTAGGATGGTGAGCAGCGCACAGAAATTCATTTGATCAAGAAGAAACCATTTCAATCAGGTGATCGTTACTCCATTGCAGATTGCTGGCATAGGTGGAAGCCCGTTCATGGAAGGGAAAAGCATCACGTGCAGAAAAGGATTTATTTTCACACGGTATTCTCACGTAAGCCTTTACTTGACGACAGTACAAGTTCTCCGCTAAAATGCTAACGCCACTAATACTCGGATCTTGGCCTAAGCAGAGATCTCCTGTGCCACGACTAATCAAGGTTTTGAGCTTCCCACTTATTTAGGACCATTATAGTTCCTTTAAAAAAGATTAAAAATTCTGTTTTCTTCAGCAGAACTTCTTGTTTCTTACTGAAGCACGCCGTTTGCTTGAGAAACAACCTTCCGCCCTGGAATAGTGGTTAGACTGCTTTTCCGGGAACATCCATGAATCCCACTAGAGGTTGCTCCTGTCCAATTTCGCTTTATATTCCAGTGTTGTCCACGAACTGATCTCTTATCGATGCTGCCAAAATTAGATCGTGAGCTTTCCTTTGCAACTTGTCAGATAGTGATTCTTTTCTAGGAGGCGGTTGACCATCCCAGTAATCAATGGGTGGGTAATTATTGCAGAAATACACCGGCCCAATTGATGTGACCGTCTGACCTGTTAACGATAATATTAAGACGCCCTAATCACCTTGAGGTATGACCCGGACTAATGTCGGATCAAACTGTAATACACATCGTGTTACTTTCACAGGTGGCGCGCCTTTCTCGTTGCACTCCTCGGCGAACGTAATTGAGTCTCATGCCACCCGTGAGAGGTACGACTCACTAGCTGAGGTGGTCCAGCTCGGGAGTGATTTCGGCATCGCTTCTCGGCCTTTTGGCTAAGATCAAAGTTTAGTTTCTGTTCTTATCGAATTAACCTTCGATAGAGATTCGAATGAGTCTCATTAAGGTTATTTGATTTTTGGGACCGGATGGGGTCGCGCGCTTGCTCGCACCCCATCGGGGGTCGGCCCAGCGTTGCACTGCTGCTGGGATCGGCCCAACTCCTCAGGGAGGAACAAGCACAGTATAAAAAAATTAAGAGAAAAGTATTGTGTTGAGAGAACTACGTCTCAAAGTTAGGACTGGACTTTTTTTTCTCGCTAGAGTTCAACAGTTGATTAGTTAAGTATAACTTTACCAACAGCCTCGCACTGAAATTGAAACGTCATCAGGTGCAGTCCACAAAGGGTAAGTCCCTCAGCCTGGTGCGTGTTGAAAAGTAGAACCGGCTAGATAAATGAATTTGTGCTCGAAACTATTATAAAACTCAGGTGTGAAAACTGGAGCAGATTACTTATGCTTTCGATCATACTTCGCTTATTTTTCTCCGAAATACTTCCCGATTTCGCCCGGGAAATACACGTAAACCTCCAGAAAATTAGCGAAAACTACTCGAATTTACACAAAATTCGCCCGAAAAATAAGCGAATTTTTTTTTGTTAAACTCACCTCTGAAATTTCTACTCCAGTGTCCCGCGTGAGTGGTCCGATCTTTCAGCCGCACTCACCCTACCACACCTAGGAGGAGGAATCTCGGTCCAACACGCCGCTGGCTTTCGTGGATCGTAAGCCAGGAAAAACGGTTAGGTTGTGATTGTGCAAGATAGCATGAGGGCTGATTGGATCCCACACGAGGAAAGGTCAGTCTTTTGCCGTAGATCAGGATGGCAGGACGATTTCATCCGATTTAATGGAGTAAAGACCAAGGATGTGGCTGGAAGGTAGACAGATCTGCTCAATCTCACCGGTTCTTCAGGATTTTTCGCACGAAAAACTAGGATCACATCAATTGTGCCTGTGCGACAATAATATAAACAATTATAATTGTAACTGTAACTCATCTCTGGATCAAGCTATCCAGATGAAATCTGGATATGTATTGACGTTCTATGGGGGCTTCTCAGCAGCATCTTATCGGGGCAAAAACTCAATTCTACTGGCTTTATTGAGCCTAAACATCAATTTCCTCGACTTTCTTTGATTTGGTCCTTATCTTCACAACCACCATCTAAGAAAATGAAGAGTTGATACAGATTAAGCACACAAAGCACACAATTGGCTATTTTGTCCAACAGATGTCATTGCTGCGCTTTCCTTTGTCGCTCAAATGCGAGGACCAAAGTAGGTGGTCCAATTCACCAAAACTTTTTATTGTGTCTAAAGAATATTGACAGCGTTAAAGTCCCTACTTACGTAAGAATAGTTGTTGGTAGTGGATATCATGGAAATATTCTTCGTCTAAACTGCTATCTTTTGATCGAGATTGTTGAAAATTCTTTTTTCTCCTTTTGGGCTTTTCGGTAATCCCTCTTTTTCTCGTAAAGAGAAGAACTACATAACACGACTATTACAGCAAATTACTCACTTAAAATTAGATTCAGAATAACTCCTCTGCGAATCGAAACAAGGTGGTACAAACGAAGAACCATCATGTTGATCCCGATGAAAGCGGTGAATTTGGACTTGGAACGTGATAGTTCTCTTTGAAAGCAGTTTGCGTCAATGGTATGCAGCTTGAAGAAAGAGTACTTCGACCCTCACCACATCCTCAAATACTGGCCGAATAGCTCAATCCCAAGTTAAGTTATAATGAAAAGTTCCGTCACCAACATTCCACTGATCATATTTTTTTGACTGAGACTATACATCAGTAGTGCGTTGGAAAAATGATTGAGTTTTTCAGCTGAAAGTGCAAGTGATTTCCCACAGATTCTTCGTCAGTTTTGCCCAGGACGTTGGGGTTGTTGAAAATAACTTGCGAAATATCTGCTGCGTCAGTCATTTGATCCCTGAACACACTGAATCAGTGGGTTCATTTATTTTTTCCAGCAATTTTCGGCCGATTTCGATATTGATGTGTTTCGGTATTGATGGCTAAGTGATGTTCGAGAAATGCTTGGTGGGAAAAGATGATGCTTAATGACTGGAACATTATGATAGCTTCCGATTATGGTAGCTTCTATGATCCTCTATCGATGTATCCGGTTTTTGTACGATTTTTTTCGAGAAGATCGACGAATCACACGTGAAAATGTGGAGAAAATCGGGAAAAGAGCAGAAATCCGTGGATTTCGCCCTTTTTAACCGGGTTTTCGCAACAGTTCCGCGTGTAGCTTGGCGGCTTCCTGGGTGTTTTACTGATTGGGTAATTTTGAGGCAGAATGGACCTGACGTAGAGATTTGGCAGGTAATTTCTCACGGAAAAACATGAATTTTCAAGAAAGATGATCAATTCGATTTTCGCAGTGAAATTGGCACGATGATAGCTGCGGGGAAATTTAGACATATCGAAGAGCTGCAGCTCATGAAAAACTCATGAGAGACGAGAGAGGTCTAGATGGTTGAGGAGCCTAGAAACTTTCCGGAAGCGTTACGAACCTCATCTCACGTGCACTACGGTGCACCATGCGATAACTAATTTGGCGGAGAGACCCTATGTTGAGATGCAGGAAAGCAAAATAAGAGATCGTCGCGGGACCAGTCAGTCATTCGTCGGTTCCTGCAAGATCCACACCGTCATGCAAAGTTGAATTTCATCATGCAGGCTGTTTCATAACAGATACGACACTCAGCTCTATTCTTCTTTCTGGTCCCCGGCGTGAGTGGTTCCCCATTCACAATGCTTAACTATCATTTTTCTATACTTTTGGTGTACAGTTTCTATCCAACCTTCCATATGACATTTGGCTCCCAGTCCTTGGTTTTCTCTTCTTTGCTTTTCACCATCCGCTTTGGCGTTCATGTGTTACCCCGTAGTTCACAGAAACTTAATGACAGTCCGGGGGAATACTTGATCCGACCGTTCCCAGGGCTCTGCGCATCAAAGTCCTTTGAATTTTTGCCGGCGTACATGCTTGAAACTGTCCCTATTTTACTGAAAAGGAAGTAGAACCCATTTATATGATGTTTTTCGTAAAGTTGGCTAGTATATTGCGTTAGGATGCTAAATTCCATTGCTTGTGAGGTCAAGTGAACGATCAGGAAGGAGTGAGCGAAGATTTTTCCATTGGTATTTAGTATTTAAGCTAGCAGTGGAACCGTAACGAATCAAACTCTTCATCACGCTTCGAGGATACGAAGTGCAAAATCAGTCAGAACAAAAACGCGGGCCCTTTTTCCTAATGATCTGCTGAGAATGCTCCTTTCATCGACGGGAAATAGATGGTTTGATTCAGAATGTGGCAGTACTAGCGCCCCTTCGGGACGCTAGAAAGTGGGCTGGGGCAGCCACTTGGGACATGTGCAAACGCTTCACACTTGCCAAATCTCTAGAAAATTTATAAAGAAGCAGAACCAATCTTCCAATGGGCCCAAACATGAAGTCCTTCTTATGAGTTGAGTATGAGCATGAGAAGTTCGTTCTCCATCGTATGGCGTATTCGTGCGTATTCCTCACTACCCGGCTAACGCAGACGCGTTCTCCATCGGCGGAACTGTATCCTGCCGTTCCCCACACTATTGGACAAGGCGAAATCGTATCCGAGTGTTTTCCAGACTACTGGGCCGCAGCGGGCTTTTCTCCATCGGTGGACCCGTATTCTGGCGCCATTTTCACTGTTAGGCCTGAACCATATCCTGGTATTCTCCACTTTACTGAGTCACAGCGGACCAATCCTATATTGGCGGACCCGTATTCTGGTGTTATCCATACTACTGGGCCACGGCGGGCCCTTCCTCCATCAGAGCGCCCGTGTTCTGGCGCCCTCCTCACAGTTAGGGCAAGCCGGATCCGTTCTCCAAGCGCGGGTTCGCATCCTGGCATTCTTAACACTATCGGACTAAAGTGAACCCGTATCCTGACGTTCTCCACACCATTATGCTACGACGGGTCCTTCCTCCATCGGTGGACCCGTATCCTGGCATCCCCCCACACCACTGGGCCACAGTGGGCCCTTTCTCCATTGGTGGACCTGTATCTCGGTGTCCCCCGCACCACTGGGCCACGGCGGGCCCTTTCTCCATCGGTGGACCTGTATCCTGGCATTCCCCGCGGTTATTTGAGATGCTGATTACGAATATGACATCTATTTTGTATCAAAATGCCGTTTTTGAGGTGTTTCAAGCATATACGGCATAGTGCATAATTTAACCAGAATTACCAATGCGGCAGTGCTGTTCAGATAGATGCGACAGAGCCACAGACGTTGAAAAATTTGAGGCTTTGAAGTAAACCGAAGTGAAACAATTGGAACCATTTTTAGATTTGTAAATGTGATCGGCATTTTGCGTACTGTACGTGTTTTTGAAAATATTTTGTATGCAAGTTTCCCGTGGATCTTCTATTCTATATATTTTATTTGCAGATCGCATATAGCTAATGTGCACAAGTTTGTCGTTAAATTCACCGACTTCAAATTAAAAAAGTTTCCGTTCCTGTGTACAAGAGTACCAAATAAATGAAAACGAGGACAATAAAGATGTGGAAGCGAAACTGTGCGTATTTTGGACAAATCCAAAATTTTCAATCCTTTCCTTACTTCTCACTTCATTTATCCCTGAAATTAGAATTTTCAGCGTTTTTAACAAATAGTCACGTGACTCCCGTTGTCAGCACAGGTTCAAAAAAATAAAAATAAAATAAAAAAAATAACAAGTGAAGCTTTTATAGCTCATCACTACATAGGGTGTTTTATAAGTTTTTTTTTCTATAATTTTTCCATCTACTTTTGTATTTTCTAAAACGTAATGGGTGTGATACAGTACGCCAGTGAAATGCCAAGCAGATATAGTGCCTGCAGGCGTACCTCAAGGATACAATGCCGTCGGATCGCCACTCCGTATTTGTTCTGTTAATATTGATTTTCTGGAACTAAGAATGCAACAGCCGAATGGACTGCGATCCCAGAGTGATGAAAAATGTGAGATGAACTGATATTTAGTAATACTAGCGCCCCTTCGAGACGCTAGAAAGTGGGGTGGGGCAGCCACTTGAGGTACGTAGAAAAGCTTCACACATGTGAAATGCTTAGAGAATTAACAAAAAAGCAAGACTAATCATTAACTGAGCTCAAATTCGGAACTCTTTTTATAAATTGCGTATATTTTACCAGTCTGACCGCCTCACCAACGTCGGGCTTCCACACTTCTCGTGGTCCTTGCCTCTTTGCAAATTCTTAGTCACACACTTACATGTAAAACTATGAAAACAGAGTTAAAACTATGAAAACAGAGTCGACGTGACTATTTGTTAAAAACGCTGCAAAATTTAATTTCAGGAATAAATTGAGTGAAAAGTAAGGGAAAGGATTGAAAATTTTGGATTTGTCCAAAATAAGCGCAGTTTCGCTTCCACATATTTATTCTCCTCGTTTTCATTTATTTGGTACTCTTGTACACAGGAACACAAACTTTTCCAAGTTGAAATCAGCGAATTCAACGAAAAACTTGTGCACATTAACTATATGTAATCTGATAATAAAATATGCAGAACAGAAGATCTACGGGAAACTTGCATGTAAAATATTTTTAAAAACTCGTGCAATACGCGAAATGCCCATCACATTTACAAGTCTAAAAATAATTCTATTTGTTTTACTTCAAGGCCTCGAATTTTTCAACGTCTGTGGCTCTGTCGCATCTACATAGCTTGAACAGCACTGCCGCACTGGTAATTCTGAGGAAATTATACATCATATCGCATATGCTTGAAACACCTCAAAAGCGGCGTTTTGATACGAAATAGATGTCATATTCGTTACCAGCATCTCAGATAACCCCTGGATCGATGTTTTATTTCTCAAAATCATCCACTTTTCCTGGAATTTAAACTACAGTTTTATTTAATTTTAAACAATTTATAATGTTCAATTCATCATCTTGTGTATTCTTTTGGAACTCTGCCAACACTCCACTCAGCAATTTGCAAACCACGCTCCCTCTCACGCGTGTTGCATTGCGTGCATATCCGCAGGTTATGGCGGCATGGGCGTGGGACCCTAAGTTCCCTGAATCCGATCACAAACCAGTGGATGGCAGTGAGAAGGAACGATAGGTCGTGGCAGCTGCCAGCTGCACCGTGCATCGCACGTAGTGGCTGCCGCGCCCATCTCGCACAATACGCAAACTAGCCTATACTGTACAAACGACAGAAGATTTCATTTGGTTCAGCGCTAGACTGGATGTGGATTTTTGTTATTTAGGACAAAAATGTAGTAACTCCTAGCGATTATGCGTCACAATTCAGTAAAAACTAAGCTTTGTCTACTTTCGTCGTACTAAGTTTTTCTTCACAATAAGTAAGTTACTAGCAATCTCCATTTATGGGCATGGGACCCTAAGTTCCTGGAGCTACAGTGTGCACCTTCATTGCATACCATGCACCGCAGGTGCGCCTGTTCAGGCTGCACGTGGTGTTACGCCTGCATAAGGCCGAGTGAGGAGAGGGTGGGGGCTTTCAAATGGTTACGGTAACCACCTCCCCCAACCACTCCGCAGTAGAATGATATCGACTCCATGGTGTGATTCCCGGCCAGCAAGCGGCTGGGTGGGAGGAAATCATATGTATGTGCTGATTTTGTTAATTGTGCGCGAGTGAACAGTTTCTCAAATCCGTGCAGCTCCCGAACACTGTATTCTGCGCACTGAATTTTACGCATCCAGAAGAGTTGAGCCGACGATCGCCTACGGTTGGATGTGTGGTCAAGAATGTGCAGTAGCCAACATACAGTATATGCAGTCGCAGAATTGCACATGTACATGGTACAGTATCCTCTTTGTTTTTGTTCTTTTTGGTTTCGGTTTCTTCTTCTTTTCTACTAACTTTCATTCTTTTGTTTTGTCGGCGGTGTTCTCAGAGCTAATGACTTGGTTGCAGCCCAGACAGTAGTCGAACGAGAATCTTTCAGCTCGATCAGAGGATTTGGCTTTTTTTCTGGAGATTATTTCAAAACATGACAGTTTCTACAAATTTAGTTTACACAATCTCAATTTATACAATCTACCAAATCTGAAATAGCTTGCCTTTATAAACGCTCTAAATCACAAGGGTGTTTGCGAGCACAGTCACTGCATCGAAAGTGTAGCAAAATTGCACGAAACGTGCGAGTAGGAGCGACGATCCGAAAAGAGATGTTGGACAACGCGATTCCGCAATCAGTATCACAGAGCAGCGTGCGTGATGGGCTGTGGTTAGTTGCCTGACCACTCATTGTTCATATAATGTCTATGCTATTTCTATCATTTTTTTTTCTAATTTTTCGTGTTTTGTTTGGTTCGTAGCCTAGCAATCATTGTCTGACGGGCTTTCGAAGCGTTTCCTTTTTTGTTCTGTCCTCGTATTCTTGGTGGGGCAAAGGGGGAGGAGGAGGAGGAGGGGGGGGGGGGAGGGAAGGGCGAAGACTTATTTAGCCTCTACTGCATGAACTTGCCTAGAATTCTTAATATTAGTTCTATCCCATAGAAGTGTTTCTTCTTGGTGGTGGTTCTCCTGTTATGTGGGCTCATGTGATTATCGCCGTTTTTAAATAAGGGAGAATTCGAACATAAAACTACCTAAGACATTTCTCCTTTTGTTATGCTTCATTTACATTAATTCACTTGATTTAGTTGCATTGTATAGTTCTCATATGATTCGCATGTATCATTGACGTTTGTCCTGTGTTGAAATAAAATGTGAATAAAGCTTTAACTGTCCGAGTTTGAGGTATTGGAGGACGCGGTCTAAGGAATAACTATTGTGTGCCAATTATACTTAGTCGTTGTGTATTCTTTGGTGTTTGGGATCAATCTTTTTGACAGTTCAAAAAGACCGACATGTCATACTAAGAGGATGCTGGCTCACAAGAACAAAAACCGGAAAGGAAGAATAAGAATATTCGGAGTCAAAGTGGGAAATTTCTTTTTGTTTCATTGCAACTTTATTTCTCGCTGGGTTTTTGAACTTTTTGTTGGTTGTCCCTCTCTTGTTTCTCATTTGTGTTAAGTAGTTGGGCTTATTCTGTATATACATACATTGATATTCGAAATTTTTCTGCCGAGTATTCGAATATTCGAATAATCGAATGTTGTTTCAACTTTTCGAATAATTCGAACATTCGAATTATCAAATTTTTGCATTTTTCGAATTATTATTCGAATAACGAATATTTCGAATTGTTCGAATATTCGTTCGAAAATATTCATTTGAATACCAATGTACGTATAATTCTGAGCCACCATTCTTATCAAACGCTCTCCCTTCGATCTAACATCGAGGAGAAGCTTGTCGTAGCATGGTGCTGAATCGCTCTACGGCATTCCTGGGATTTAATGCAGCGTGTTCAAACTGATGGTTCATCCCATAGAACTATTCGTCACGAATATATGAACGCTAATGCTAGCGAAGTTCTGCATACAAAATCATAAATAGCTGTGTACAGAAAAAAAAAAACTCTCTAAAACACATCAGTACACTTGTGATGAGAATTTCGCAATCTCAATAATTCTTGGAGAGGTCCGATCATGACAGTTGATGCCATTGTATGACGATGCCTGATGCCAGTATTCTATTGCACGTTGATGTATATGTATTATATATCGTATAGTATGGGCTGTAGTGTGTATGCTGCCATAGATATAATTATAAACATATTATATTAATAATCATTCGTTGCAGAAATCGCAGCTCTTCCGGCAGTTTTTTACCATAAATCCTTTGTGATTTGGGTGATTGCAGAGTTCCTTCAGAGCCCATGCCCCGCAGTACACATTCTTGTCATCACAGTCTGAAAAGAAAAACCATCATAGAATTGGAGTGCTTAAAGCGATGGTTCCATTAGTAATCGAGTAATCAGCCAATAACTGATGATAAATGCGAGCAGCCTTCAAGGAGCGCTTCTGATGTTAATTGTACATATTTAATTCATTGAACCATTATTGAGAAAATGTAGAAAAATGGTATATTTGTGCTACTTGTTAAAGATGAATATGTTCCAGGGTACATTCTTGTGGATCTCAGTACTTCTGTTTTGGCATTGTATTGTACTTCTCTGTAACTCCGAGGAAAAACAAACTTTCCTCGGAGTTACAAAAAAATAGAGTACAATGCCGGCTACAGTTTTCATGCCAAAATCAGATTTCGATGGAATAATCCACCACAAATCATTAGGGAATGTACAGTGGACGTCAATGGCGGTGGTCATCAACCGCTCCGAGAAGGACGCCGCGCAGCCGCATCGCGCGCAATGTAACCGATGTTTTCTGCTGCTGTTATTCTATTTCTGCAGGTTTTTCCCCATTTTAAGGATTTTCGACCAAATCGGGAAGAAAAGCGCCTAAAAGTAGCATTCCGGTAGCAGACGACACCGATCCCGTCGCGCGCGGAGCGGCAGCGCAGTGTCCTTCTCGAGACCGCGGATGGGCCACCATCATTGACGTCTACTATAATTGATACATAATTCGTATCCTCGAGGCGTAGCTATGGCGGAAGAATGGATTTTACCTCCTTGATCCCTCATTTGCGTTAGCTACCTCACAATCAGCCCATCTTGCCAGTGGCAGATACTACAAACACATCGATTGGGGCCGAATACAAGATCTACGGATACCCGAGGATTTTCTAATTCGGCTCCATATTTAGAGTCTCCATCGTGTGGCGATCATTCTCATGTCGCAGGCATATGGGACCACCATGTCAGACGCGAGTTTTGATTTTATGTTTGTTGATTTTAACGAGATCGTGAAGCCTGGTGAGTTATTGCTATGTAATACTTGGAGCGTATGAGACCAATGAAATGTTGAGAGAATACACAAAGATGAGCAGTTCCATCATTTTGCTATCCGTGTGTTGTTTGAGTGCAAGCATCTTGAGAATTTGTGGTTACTAATTTGAAAGGGCATTGATCACAGAGTGACCACTAGAGGGAGAATTTTCACAAAAACAAATTCTCGTCGAGTGGAAAGGATTCATGCACAGTGAAAAGCAAACATCATTGTGTGCTAAAAGCTTTTGGAAATGCTAACTCGTTGGCTAAAGAAACGGGAAGAGCAAATTCCATCAAACAATGGTTGAGACCTGTTTGTGGCCTGGTGATGGAGACAAATGCTGTTTCTAAGATTTTTTAATCTAGTGGTAACAGATTCTGGAAAGCGAGGATGGACAAGGGTGCGCAAATAGTGGGCATAGATTTTCACACTCTTTATTCAACTGTATAGCAACTCTCAATTGTTGTGGAAGAAGCTTCCTTATATAGAACGCAAATGAAACTCAGGAAAATTCAGAAAATGGCTCAATCATGCGCTAGTGGAATTATGGTTTGTTCCTCTTCTCGCGGTGGTTAAAATTTTTGTTTATTGAACAGACGGCAATAAAGAATTTTCTGCCGTTGTCAGATACACAATTTCGGAATTTCTCGTATTCTGAGGTTCAAGGACTCCTCAATTTTCTCCCAAGAATCTCGACTGTCATGCGAAGTCTTCGGTAGGGTGGTCCGAGGTTAATTTGAAATAAACCGGAGGAGCCTTTGGAATTTGAAACATTAGATTGTTGCAAACGTCTCTCGCCATTTTTTTCCTTTTTCAAATTTTGAAAATAAACTGGGTGTGTTGATCGTTATTAGCTAATCACATTACGGAGACTTCACATAAAATAAAAACCTACCCGGAATGCAATACATTTTCTTGACTATTGCAACATCATTCTCGCTCATTCCATCTCGCTGGCCTAGAAGAGCCATATTCTTCTCTGGGTCTACCTAAAACTGAGTAGTTCACGCAAGCGCTATGTAGATCACACCGCATCCGAACAGAAGTCCTACCTTTGGGATCATTGTAGGTTTAGATAAGTCCACAGCAGCCGTGAATGCATTGTAGTGCATAATGCTTCCGTAGTCATATTTTATACCATATCTGTAACGGTTTTCTTCGTTATCTGCAATTGAAAAAATAGGACCTGGTGTTGGAAATTGAAACTATGTATGTCTCCAAACAAGTCTTTTATGGCAATTTTCTGTTCTTACGCATTGAATGAAATATGGTGGAAACCATAAATTGTGGTAATCTACATAAAGACACTCGCTCTTAAATATATTGAGATTTTTTTCTATCTTTGTCGAGTAAAATAATGCTGGCATGAAAATTTCAATTACGGCTTTGTATTTGGGAATTCATGACGGATACAAAAAATCACGAGATGTCTTTTCATCTGTTGAATTACATTATCTAACCACTGCTCAAGACAAAATTGCGCTGGAACTAATGGATAGATCAGGATTTGCGAGCTTTCAGTCGTTAGAAGGACAAATTGAAGGTAAAACTCTCCAATTTCAAAAACCAAGGCAGAAAATAATTTCTACTGTTTCTATCTAAAAAAAAATACCTGTTTCTATCTGCATCACTTACGTTGTAAACATCTTCGAGTCAGCGACGGCAAAAGAGTCATATTGCTGTGGATTGATATTGCTCCAGTCCAACGTAATGTGCTGATCCCTGTCCATTCTCACGTGTTGGTGGGCGATTCCAAGGGCATGAAGAGTTTCATGCAAAGCAACTCCTCGGGGCTGAAGGGAACATAAGCTAGTAGGTATTTTGAAATGTCAAAATATTCATATTAGGTTGTTGGAAACGTTTTGGTTCTCCGCGACATCCTTTCGTGTCCTGCAAAATTTTAAATATTTATTTATTTATTTTATTCATCGGCGTTCACTTTATAGACAGAAATGAGGCAAAACTAGGCTGGAAATAACTAATCACAACCGAATTCGCTCCCAGTATTCATGAGCTGGGGGGAAGGGGGGGGGGGGTGGATGGACCGCTCGGTTCAGAAGGGCAGTGGCCCGCCAACACTGCAAGTCCTCGAGAGGCACAAATGAAGAACTCCGGATACCAGCTTAGTAGGTCCGCCAACATTCCCGAGGCCATCTTCCGGAAGCAGGGACAGGAAGCTTGGGTCAGCTCATAACTGTACAGAGTGAATAGCCTAGGTGTTAGTAATGAGCAGGAAAACAACAAAGCGAAACAGAGAACTCAAAATGAAACGGCATCTGTTAGTAATACAATTGGCTTTCATTATGGTAGAGAGGGTGCAATTTAGTTGCGGAGGAGAAACACAACTTAGTTTGTTACCACAGCCTGCAAGAAATCGACTAGATGAGCCTGGGAAGAACAAGGAAATAAAAAAAATGACTTAGAACTTTTCATCTAGCGTTCTATCCGTCACGACCACTAAGCAAGAACATTGTCGCTGACTTCCAGCATGTTCTTCCCCGACTTTGTGAATTCAGGAAACACAGCAACGGAAGCGGCAGAAATAAACTTTATGTAACAGATCCCTCCATTTCTCTCACAACACTTCTGAAATTTGGGTCCTCGAGTGTTAAGATGGCGGATTTAGCATGAAATAAATGAGGTCTCATCGACCGTTTGAGGTGGTTGGCGAGTGGCCTCTGAAGCCGACTGAAAAAAAATTTGCGGATTAATATCGTTTACGGATACCACGTATAGTAGCTGATCACGTGCATCGCCTTGAGGAGGCAAGGAGATAGGACATGTGGATTCGTTGTGATCTGAGCTCCCACTAGTTCCAAATGCAGAGAGATGCCTGCGTGAGCCCTTTAACTTTCACACGCACTTGCGCTTGGCTCATCAGTTTGGATACCGATGACGAGAAATAGGTACCTTAAATTAATTAAGCGAGAAGGTGTGGGTGGTTCAATGCTGGTAACCTTGGATTAGACCGACCAGAACTATTTCCTGAGAAGGCAATGCACTGTGCCTTATGAAATTACAATGGCTGCTGCCAACAAACTCCAGTATCACCGTCAGAGTTCCTATATTAATAATGACATTTTTGTGATTTCAAGCTGTATTGAATAGGAAAAATAAGTTAAAAAAAGAGAGACCAAAAATGTCGGGAAACTTCCAGGAGCTATCTTTTAATGTCTTCAACGCTCTTGTTAATGAGAGAATGTTGCCTATACGAGATTGTGAAACAAACGTACATTTCCGCACTGGAAGCTGAGGTAAATCGGATTTGCTGGATCATTTCTTCCGATATAGGAAAGCCCACAGCTGCAATAGATGCATTTTGATCCAGTACTTCATAGTACTGGCTTGACAACGTAAGTATGTAGAATCGTCATGAACCTACAATGTTGCACTGTCTACCCTCATGTAGTTGATGTGATAACCTGTGGGTGATTCCACATATTCGAATCGGACGCATGTTTTTTCCTCAATTTCTTTTAAAGCACCACGTATGTCGTCTTTGTCGAGTTCGTCTGCAGAAGAATCCTTTGAAGGAAACCGATTAAGGCAACTGCCGAAGGCTCTGATAAGTATGAATTTGAGGACCTTGCGGTTCTCTTACCTAACGAGTCATCAAGAGTGTACGGAATTGGCGATTCCACGTCCCACTTCTTCACAAGATTTTCCTCGAAAAACAATGAAGCTCTAAATTATTGTATACAAGTGGTCTTGAGAAACCTACTTCTGTATTTTCTTGCAGAATCCTAGCTCACTCGACGATATAAAGAAATTTATCTCAGCTAACATGGAAAGCTACCATTAAATAGATGTTTATTCGTCTATTTATTGTGCATATCTATAAAAGACAGCACCCACGGAAATTTTGGACTTTCAGATCTTGGGATATCTATTTATTTGGGAGGGATGGAGGGTGGTCACACTTTCTCAAACACAAAACTTCCCGTTAGCATTAGAAACACTGTTTCTAGAATTCCATAATCGCGTTACATCCAACAGATGTGCTCGAGCTGCGCGAGCCATGGGAAGAGAACCGACAGCGAAATATCGATAAGGCAGTCTTTTTCACCATGTAGATCTTCGCGAAATCAGCTATCTTCTTCTGAACTGCAGCATCTCCGCACGATAGAAAAAGAAGTAACCATTGGAAAATTAAAACCAGTTAACAAAGACGCCATATGAAAAAATCAGAACATCACGAAAAAAAAAATTAAAAATCCAACGGATACTAGCTCTTTAGTAATCCCCACAGCTACAGTTTTTCTGGAGTGCTAATAAGAAAGAATCGCAGCTGCCAAAACAAAGAAAAATGAGAAAACGAGGAAAACTGGTATGATTCTGAAAACATACTGAGGGAATTCACTTCAAAAGGGCGGCGGTTTGGTAAATAGATCAGCTGACAACCGGTCTTTTTCGTGCCTCAAAAGAATTTCGGTGCTCTAACGCAACCGAAAACGGAAGCGAGAACACGTACAATCAACTGAGAAACAAGTCCATCTGGTCCTAGGCGATCCCATTGTAAGTAGGTGAAAGGACACTTCCAGTGCACCTTGTACGGCGAAAGTATACCCCAAGTCCAGGGTTTTTCAAAAGTTCCGGAATGTTCGCAACGAATTTTTCCGTGGATGCTGCTTTTAATATGGATTGGCGTGAAGAGAGATCAGCACGTGCTGCACGAAGCTAAAGTACTCCTTTCCTACTCCCTTCGACGACTTCCTCCGACTGCTTTCTCCAGACATCACAGGAATCCGTACTTTTCCTTGCTTCTCTTAACTGTTCGAATCTTCCGTTACTGTTACTGTAGTCTTATAAATAGCATCAAGAAGTAAGCTTGTTCATGAGCTGTGTAGTTGAGGATTCGACTATTTTACTGTGTTTGTGTAAATATAAGTAATATGCACCGCCTGCGTCTACGCTTTTTAATTTGTGTTTATGACTACTAAAATACACTTATTTAGGTGTACTCATGGAAGCAAGAGAAGTTCAGTGAATTACTCATGCCAGCCATCTGTCAAACGATCATTTTATGCTTGCTAAGCCCTGCACAGACCAATTTTCCTCTGCGGAATTGTTGTCGTTCTGAACGTGAGTTATCAGTGCAAACCTTTTGAGCTTTGCAGTGCTCTCCTTCGCAGTACTCTCAGCATCGCCGAGACTTGGAGGCGGTACATCCACACCTTCTCCTGCTTTTCCAAGTTCGTTAAGAAGGAAGTTGGATTGATGCTCTGTTAATAAGACATCATTTTCAAACACTCCATTGTCGGCCGCGGTTACCTGAGTGGAAAACGCTTGAAAATATTGAAAAAAAAAAGTTTTTGAGGAAATCAAGCCGTAGCTCTGAGAGCCCAGGCACATGAATGTGATAAATGGAGAGATGGGTGTCTTATTTCTTAGAGCACTTGTAAGACACTGTAAGAAGCTGATACTACATCAATGCAGAACGAACCACATTAGAGAGATTGGCCTTTTCCAGCAAAGCCTGTTTGACCTGCATAGTTCTATCAAGGCGGAAGTTAATGTTATCCGTGTTGTCCTTCCCAGTGACAGCTTTTTCAAACTCGAATATCTGAGCATATGAAATTTTACCAAAGGTACCTACTGAAATTGAGGGTAAAGTCCAACCTTCTTAGTCACAGTGTTCTTCATAGCTATATTATCCTTACTTTGTTCCATGCACTTAAACCTTTCGCAAACACCCTAGAAGTGGTGAACTTCATAGTGGCCATCAAGATCCTATGTACTTTAGAAATGGTATTACAAATCCTCACTTTGATGATCCTGCCCACTTCTGGACTAATGACTCCAAGGTGAATTACAAACTCCTTAGCAGCTTTAACAAGATCATGTGCAATTCCTATTAGTGGATCTTTGATGAGTAGCCTGAAAAACGTTACGTTTCTGAATAAGGTATGGGAATAGATGCCAGGGATGCCTAATGGGCTTTGAGCTATTATTAAATAATCAGGAAACGTTCTCGAGTTCCGTTTTGCTTTACACATGGAAAAATACAATGCTGCCTACGTTGGAACTTTCGGTAAGTATTTCCCGCCTTCTCTGATGACGGCTTCTATAACATCGGGGATCTCGTTGAACGTGGGAATGTTGCCATCTCTGAAAGTCTTTATCTCATCGACTCTACAGGTGAGGTTACATTCACAGTTCGATGTCTCTCTAATAATTCTCTATACTTCTCCCCTCAAGTCCACATGAACACTCGCGTTGGACATTCTGGTCGTATTTCTGGTGTCAACCTTTTTGGTGTTATAGACCCTCATTATAAAATGAGGAACATTGATTAAATTTGCACGAGAGAAAATTCAATGCTTGGTGCAGAATGGAAACATGCGTTGGCACACCTGGTTTCCTAGACAATAACTTAAAGGCAGCACCCATAAGACTTTTTAACCCCGGAATTTCAACAGAACTTTAGTTCTCGACTACGAAGTGCACGAATATGAGCGTCACTTCTACTTAGAATCACGGGAAACAGTTTTCAGATGCTTCTATTTCGCTGAGGTTGGACAAAATGACCGAGTTGTCTGGTTGGGAGTGGGGCAAAAAGTAGACACTAACTTGGTCGTCACTAATTTCCCCAGCGCACTTTGATATTTGCACGATATTGCGGCCTATTCGACGAGAAAAAAATCAGAAACCAGATAAAAAATGAAGTATAGAATGCAAGAGGTAGTAATGAGGAGAAACGACAACAAAGGGGAAGAACGAGAAAGGAATAGTACAGGTATACAAAATAGGAGAAAAATGGATGTTGTGGGTTGGGAAAATGGAAAGCAGCTAGTGAAAAAAAAAGATTAGAGAAGGGAACAAACAGTCACAGTCAGACTAACATAAAATTGGGGGAAAATGTGCGGAACAAATTTTTTTCACGGAAAGCCGAGCGATTGCAGGCGAAAACAGCTGGATTCGTAGTCAATGTCGCCCCAAGGTTATTTCCGCAGGGCAGGTCAACTTGTACCAGCAGGCTGGGCGTTGAAATGGAGTTCACTTGCGATACCTCATGACATGAAATGTGAGATCTCCGACAGCAGTTCCATCGCAGAATGTTGTTGGGACTATGCCTGAGATTCGAAAAGTCTCAAAAGTTCAAAGGTGAAGATTATTGTAGGTGCTGCCTTTAATGCGAGAGGAACCCAGCGTTCCTCAGCTGCGCAGCTGCTTTAGTAGATTTTCTGGGTTTTCCTGCACTTTTGTCTCAGAACTGCAATTTTTATTCATTTTTTCGCGTAGGTTTAGGGTGCTCCCATATTCGCAGACAAGTGCGAGCACACTCTCGCATGAGCGACCAAACTTGCACGGTAAGGATATTAGATGTTTGTGCATTCTAAAATGGAATATGTCCCATAATGTGGAGTCGATGGCGAATGCGTTCTCTGTTCCTACGGAAGCTATTGCGAAAAAATTTCTGTCTGTCCAGTATATAAGAGTGGTAAGAAAGTCTTGAGCGGCGACGCCATTTTTGTAGGCTAACGGTAGGTGGATGCAGCCACTGTAGCTACAGAGATAGATGTACAGACGTAGATACCAGTGGCCGACGCAGAGGAGGGGGGGGAGAGCGGGGGGGGGCGCCCTCCCCTGAGAATGGGTCGCCAAATTTTCGAAATTACTTTACAATGCAAATAAAATGCATTAGTTTATTTCATTTGTTTCTTATTATTACTTCTAACATAATTTTTATTTATTATTTATTCTTATTATAAGTAATATCTTTCATAATTTTATTTTCCGTCTGGGTCCCCAGAGCGGCGGAGACCCCACTTTTTTCCCACGCCCCCACCCTCCCGCCCATTTTCTGCGTCCGCCACTGGTAGATACATGCACGAAAACATTTACAATTTTTCACAATGACGCTCAGCAGAAACGTGCATGTCACCAGCGTCGACTTAATACCACGGGGCATATCCCATTTCGAAGACCACGGACATCTGGTATCCTTCTCTTGGTAGAAGGGTTTCTACGACAAATTGTAACGTCAAGCATGGCTTACTTGCACGTGGGATGGCCAGGGAATCGCCTACAGAACTTTCCCGCCAGCGTTTTCCATATATTTTCAGGAGGAGGCGCTTTCGAGGACCACTCCTAAAAACTAACTTCTGAATGAATTCGATGAAACTACTACTAGGATGGTAAAATGGGAATGCGCGCTGACTTTTTCCGTATCAATGAACGTGTTAATGAACACCTGTTCCGCAGCACTCGATATTACCTGAAAGAGCTATTCATGGCGCATATATTGTCTAGAATGTTAGATATTCTTTGGTTTTTTGAAAATTGTAAAGCTAATGACCAGAATTTTGAAATGGATTTTATGGCGTTAGAGGAACCAAAAATGCGAAGCACTAGCGCAGGTCATGTGAAAAAAGGACAGAAAATATTCTTTGTGCTTCAAAGCAGTATCTAAGCGATAGTCTAATTCTTGAAAATAATACTCAACTTGGGTAACTGAACCGAAATTTGAGTGCCAATCCATATGTCGGTTGCGACCTGCTCCTTAACTAAAGTCTGAAATCGTGCTCATGACCGCCCCCATTGCTCGGACTTGGTACTGTCAGCATAGCAATTTCTTCCATCGATAGATCCTCCCTTAGCGGAGGGAAATTTCTAAATGGCGAAGGAAACAAAATTTTGCTGAGCCGCTACTTCAAGACAGCAACTTTATTTTTTACCAGTCATTCTCCGCGTGCAAGTTGTCCTAGGGTCACTGTTCTACCATTTCTGGACAAATATTGGATTAAAACACTATAGTGTCGTTCTTGGAATAAATTTTGTCTTATACGAAAAATGAACCCAATGAACTTCGCAGTAACTTGCCCTCTCGGATGCGTTTGAAATGCCAGGTTTTCATAGTGGCACAGTGAAAAGCCATGGTCTCCAGGCCAAAAATAAGGACCTCCAAGAAAAAGACTGATTCACAAACTACTGAAAAATTAGAAAAATTGTCTGACGCAGAAGAGGGCGTCACTATTGTGCTCCAAAACATGTGGGCATGACTAGAAAACAATTGAGATCATCATCATCGGTGGTGTTTGAAGTGATCAACAGCGAAGATAAAGGTAATTTATACTATGCGTCAGTTGCGCATCAGCCGCACGCAGCCATTTGCTAGGGATTTTCCTTGAAAACCGGTCAACACGGCATGTACATCCTCAATGGAAAGAACGCGCGGCTGTCGCGAGGCCGTAAACGCATGCGTCTGAGCTGCGACTGCTATGCGACTGGGCCCTAGCCTCCATCATGTAGATGCTCGTGCGTCAATCGCACGCAATTGCCCTACAGCGACAATCTATGCTAATTTTGAGTTCTAGAAGTAATTTCAATCCTGTTATGCCAGCTACTAACTGCCCCACTTAGCAGTGATCTTGCAACAGGAGATCACTGGGAATAGGTTGTTGTGGAAGGTCCCGTCGACGGCTCCGTGTTTCGGGTGTCCGGCGGGTAGCGGAGGTCTGACGACTGCCTTCTGCATGGTTGGTCGGTTCTTGTTCCAATTTCCTCCCTCCTCCATTTAAATGGATGCGCGATCATCGACTTGCCGTGAATTCATCAAGCAATCAACGCATTCCTTGATCGGCATGCAACTCAGAGTTTCGTTGCATTTTTTCACTTTCTCTCTCGGCAGCCTTGGAATAAAAGCTGGGCATTTTACTGAGGTTATTTACGCATGGCGAAAAACCACTCGCTGCTATGATCTCGGATCAGGAAGTGTGATCAGTGGTAAACACATTTTTACTATACTATAGTAGGATAAATTCAATCCGTTAGAAGCGATTAGATATGGGTAGCAAGCGAAATGAACTCGGTTCAACACAGCACCCTACATCGATTCTGATCAGAGCATCGTTTTCTTCTCCGTTGCACGAGCCAACATGTATCAAAACCGATGCCATTTGAGATCGCAGCGACGCAGGGTGCTATAATCCTCGTGCAGCATGACCGCGTCCTGGCTTCTTCAAGTGTGCTTTGAGTGGTCTTCTGTAGTCTGACTAGTGCCTAGTGAGTGAATTTGCTGACAGTAAACACATTTAAAAATTTCTTACGCGGAATGTTTCGATGATGTTTTCTCCATCAACTCCGATGAGATCGCCGGCCATACGCACAACCACTTCACCGGCTTTTTTCGCGATTCCGCCAAGCGTCTTTCCCAGTGAACCAAGTGTACCCTTAAATACTCCGTGCACATTTTTGCTGCGATTTCTGAAAATTCTTCTATCTTTCTCGTGTTTCAGCTAGACGACATTTTAAAGCTTGGTGGCATGAAGTAGAGATTCCTCTATCTCAAAGAAACAGAATCAACCCACTAATAGGCTCTTGTTATCGTTTTGCTGTCCCTGCTTTGCTTGATTTCCCCATAGATTTTTCCATAGATCTCTGAATCCTCCAAAGGCCACTCTTCCTTTGCTCCCTGCTCCACTGCTGCCTTCTTCTTCTGCTTGATCTCCCTTTCCTTTTCCTTCGACCCCTGGAAACTTTATCATATCGCATCCACGACATTCACAAGTTAAGTGAAATAATTCACAAGTTAAGTGAAACCATGTGAAAGTCTCATCAATACGTTATATTTTCTGAGCAATTAAATGCCCTTACGCTGATAACTATGCAGCACGAAGCAGCCCGAACGGCGTAATGGTTCGGTCAGAAACCCTCTGCAACGGTTGCTGCCATTCTCCCCTTGATTGCTGCCGCCCCTCAGCAATGACTGCTTAAGTGCCGACAAATTGAGCAGCAATCGAGGGGAGGATGGCAGCAACTGGCAACCGTTGCTGCTATGACTTCTAACCGAACCATTGCGCCGTTCGGGCTGCGTTCGTCCTGCACAGTTATCAGACTATATGGAAGAAGCAGCCCTCCACGCTGGCAGTCTTTCTTAGTATCACACCAGAGAAGGAAGTGCACATACTCTGATGCGGGCCTGTTTTCTAGAATGTTGTATTAGCTTGCCCGCACGGTCCAGCTGATATTTCTTGATTATATTCTACTGCTTTCTCCTTATAAGTTCCCCTCATACATCAAATTTCACGGATCTCTCTCATAAGAGGGATTCCAGCCGGTTAGTTGCCAAGCTATGTTGTGCGTCCTCAGGTGGCGAATAGGGGGCTTATTGCGGACCAAACCCGACCTTGTGCCTACCCTGAGACGCGGATGGATTCAGGCATTCCATGCTTCTGCAGTGTCGGAACGACCCATACCTTCTGTCTAGGCTTTTCATGCGGTACCTATCGAACTACAAGGTACCTAACCAATGGAAGACCAGCAGGACCATGCCGCTGTACAAGAATGGAGACCCACAGGACACCGGCAATTATCGCCCCATCTACCTACTGCCCGTCATCTACAGGCTTCTCACGCGAGTGATCCTTAATAGGATCGAAAGGACACTAGATGGACAGCCGTATAAGCAAGCAGAGTTTCGAGAAGGATTTAGTAGGATTGATCACGTACACAGTCACTGGACTCATCGAAGCATCGCGAGATTATAAGCCGCCCCTTTCTCTCACGTTTGAACGAAGCCTTCTACTCCATTGAGACAGAAATGGCCCTGGAAGCCCTGGGAAACCAGGGTATACCTACTCAGTATATCAAAACATTTCATGAACTCTATAGCAACTTCATGACATGGGTCGTAGTAATTGCGCTGGAACTGACGGTTATAGAAAAAGTTGTGGCCTCGAACAACTGTCGGTTTTCGAGGTTAACCGACTTATAACCAAGATCTGACCAAATTCTTGTCATAACTTGAACTACATCCACTCCATTTCCACTTATTCGCAAAAGACGGCCTTAGCGAGGAAAAGAACGCGCGAAGACTTGCGTGCATGGCAACAGTCATCGCACTGAGCCACAATGTTCATGGACATACTATTTCAAACCCAGACAATGACGAACGAGTCTAATGGTGTACACCTCGCCGCTGTTAGTAGATGTTCTCCACGATTAATCCGTCTTCTGTTTCGAATGAAAGAGTGTTTATTTCACAGTTCTGAAGCAATAGCGCATCGGATCTGAACTAGATTCCTAATATTGCGACTATTTCGCAAATAGTGCGGAATTACGTGCATAACTAATGTGTTCGAACCTTTTTGGTCATTTTAGTCGTGGTTAACGGCGCAAACGCAAAAATGGAATGCCAAGGATACCGGCAGGATTTGAACCCCGCACCCTCTCGATCGTATCCTATGATCCTAGCCACTCTACCACACATCAATTTGTCGTTCTTGGCGGGAGGGCCTCATAAACGTATAGTATTATATCGACTGACCAATTACTGGTATACATGATGTAGAACCTTGTTAGTCAAAGCTTCAAACCATACAAGTTTCATTTCAATCTGTTTCATTAACTTCGCGCACTTGTAAAATGGAACCGAATGCATTGCCAGAGCTATTCGGTTATTTTAAATGCAAAAAGAATAATTTGTAACTTAAAACGGAAGGAATTTGCTTAATTTTCCTAAATATTTAAAATATCAGCTTTACGGTTACAATGCTTAGTTAGGAAAGCCCAAATTTGAACGCAAAATCATGCTGCAATGCCGCTTCCACACTTGTATAACCGGGATCTAAAAAGTCCTCTGGAGGACTTTTTAATAACCGGGATGTCCCCTCGTCTGCGTCTGAGACACTTGCGCGCTCTCTGCGCGCGATCTATCAATATCGATATGGCAGTGCCTGGGCGATCCAACAAACCGACGGTTTTGAAGCGCCCGAGACCAGCATACAAACTGAGGTATAACCTGCCGGTTATATCACGGTTATTGAAACCAAGTCGAAATTCATTTCTTTCAGACCATTTCAAGATAGTAATGGTTTCTGGTTATAAAGTGTATAACTGCCGGTTCAACCTCCTGGTTAACCGGCAGTTATAGCGCAATTACTACGCCCCCATGATTTCTTCATTCAACGACGACATCACTATCGACTTCAAGAGAGGGATTGGATAGGGCGACACCTTGTCGCCAAAACTATTCAGCACCACTCTCGAGGACGGCATGCGGAGACGGGATTAGTAGTATGGGATAACATCGGAGTGCAAGTTGATAACCGGCGACTAAACCATTTTCGCTTCGCTGACGACATCGTCCTTGTTACACCAACCATCAGCAAAGCGGAACGGATGCTGGGCGACTTGGACGACGTGTGTGGAAAGACCGGTCTTCAACTGAATCTGACGGAGACGATGTTCATGAAGAACAATGGGTCCCGAATGCCTCACTCTCGCTCAACGGAACTACCATATCCGAATGCTCTAGCTTCGTATATCTAGGTCGGGATGTCAGCATGATGAACGTCCTCGCTCCAGAGCTGAGGAATAGGAAGCGAGTGGCTTAGGGAGCTTGCGAGAGCATTGAGGAAGTAGTGAAGAAGACGAAGAACACCAGGCTCCGTAGTCGAAGATCAGAAACGCTGCTGCTTACGCCAAGTTAAATAAGATCAGCTGGGCCAGACACGTGATGCGTCATAACAAGAACCGTTGGAAAAAGTCCTTCGAAGAAAGATATGATGCTCTCCGTGTCCCTCGAACGGACTGAATCCATTGGACACCTCTGGCCCGGCACCTCTATGAAGACCAGTACCGGTCCGACACAGCCTTGTCGAACTCCTCATCTCTAACGCAGATGTCTTTTACGGCACTATCTTCTCAGGTACTTTTTTTCTCTAACTATCTTCTCAGGTACTTTTTTCTCTAATGTTCAGGAGCGATTCATATGGTGTTGGGTTATCGTTCTTTACAATCTCCCAAAGAAGATTCGCCACAGGCGGTGCAGTTCCCTGAGGAAGTGATGAACTTGTCCATACAAACTGCAGGATATATTTCGGATGTATGGCAATGGAAAAGGCGAGGTGTATGGTGCCGAAATGATTAGACGCTCATGCCGAAACTTTCGCGATGTTGACAGCCCTTTTGAAAACATACGCATTTGGCGGGAACTTATGGAACTTATGCGTAGCAATACAATTGATCAACCTCGTTTGTCTAGTTGGATCGCATATTCGTTTGTCAGACAGGCAACAAATCTCGCCAACAGTATCGCTCTTGAACATCGGCATCTGCTGACAATGTACTCCAGTGAGCAGCTTCGCGCTGGTAAACGCAGCTGGTGAACATAATTATAAGATCATAAGTATCAAAACGATGAAAAAAATTATTTATTATGTTGACAACGGCTGACAACGGGTTACTACAGCGGTTACGGTTTCCGTCTCAGCAGATTCATCCTGTTCTAGAAATTAAACTCTTATCACACCTTCTTTTTGATTCCTAGAAATTCAATATTGTGCAGTTTTCTCAGGCTTAATCTGGATCACTGCGAAAATACGGCATTTAGCAAAGATCAGAAAAGCACGAAGACTGCTCTGTATGCGCTTATGTTGCTACCTGAATGTCTTCGTTTCTTTGTAACTCAGTTCACACTAGATGAAGAAATGTAGACACATGGAGAAGAACAGAGAATATGTTACATACATTGATGAGCGTTTCGTTTATCATTTTTTACTGGCTAGTTAGCGCTGACCTAAGAGCAATTATTGAAGAAAAAACACAGGAGAATTGCTTGATTTTTCACAGAATGTTGATGATAATTTGATAGCAGTGTCTCAGCTGGATCCTTACCAATGCGACGTTTCATTGATGGATCACTTCCACTGCACAACGATCAATTCGATTATGACTGGCAAATGGATTCTTGAGTAGATTAGCACACCAAATACCTTCCAGTTCCGTAATTCTGCGTACCAAAGGTTTCAAAAAATTCAAAAAAAGAATAAAAACTCCAGGATCCTATGCATGTCTTTCTCGTACTAATCCGAAAGCGATAAAATTAGGAAGTTTCACGTTCACTATCAAGGAATCTATGAAAGAAATATCGTTCACTCTCAAGCACATATTTTCAGTTTTGTTTCACTCTACTGCGAGCGAACAAAGCAGGAGAAGGTATTCGCGAGGGAAACATCACTGAGTTAAATCGGAAATGGTCTGAGTATGCAGAACAAAAGCGCGGGACTCATAAAATATCCTGAAACAAAGAGTGGTAGAGCAGTTAATTTCTTCGAAAATCATATGGAGCAGCAATCAGCGGAATTCGTGTTTTTAAGACTCTGATTATCAAGTCGAAAGTAGGAGAGCAACAGTAATCTAGAAGGCATTGACTCAGAACTTTTTGCATCACTAGAATATTTCTATAATTACAGCAACGGAATGCATTCTTTCAGGTGCAGCACCCTGGAGCTAGAGCAGCACTACTGGGCGAAAATATAACTAGAAAAGCTACCGCATCTACAGATCTATAAAAGGTACTGAGTGAGAAGAACTGCTGTTCAATGGGCTAGAATGGCTGAAATCTCTAAGACAGATGAGACGAGGCCGACAATGAGGCAAAATGCGCCTTTTCCGAGCAGAAATTAGAGTTAGTAAATTAGCAGTATCATGTTAGAGAGCATGAGAGAAAAGAAGAAACTCACCAAGAATTTGTCCGAGAGTAGTTTGGCTGTGTACTTGTACAGGTTGGAGAAGCAAAAAAATCAGCAGGAATAACATACGTAGAGCCAGCTCTGTGCAGCAGGTGACACAGTCTTGAAGCAGAAAAGGGCAGTGTTGAATGTCGTCCAGCAGTGTTACAAAAAACCTGTTTGCCATCCAATAACAATTCGATAAAGTAATTTCGACAAACCAACATACCATAATTCGAACCTGATGAATTCGCCAACTTTACTTTCTTTGTTTACACATCATTCGAAGTGAGGATGATAATGTCCACTATCCCATGACCGTCGTTTTGCATCTATTCCCTGAATAGGAACGCTATGCTCATTCTTGTCTGCTCAAGAGCTTATTGATTCTCATTCACTCCATTGATAGTCAAACTGCTTAAAAATCTTTTTTTGCTACTTTTTTTTGATGTGGACCATCTTACTCGCAATCCCACTAGTGGCCACATCCATGAAATATGAACTACAGTCCAGTACAGTACAGCTGTCATGTATTTTAGATTTGGTTAACATAAAACATCACTGAGAAAAGAAAGAAAAGGATTCTCTTCCACTCTTACCGATTTCCCAAAAAAGGACCGCAGTACTTGCGTCTCACTTTACTTAGACAACGGAAAACAGTTGGTCTTCAGAGAACAGGTTGTGGACGTGAAGATGCCGAGAAACCTCTTGGCCTATACTTGATCAGGGCCTGTGGTGAAAGACTGGCAAACCGACCCAGCGGTTGTCGCATTTTATTGACAATCACCTTAATTCGATTTGTAATTGGGTTCTATTTCATCTACTACCCAATGTGGATGTGGCTTGAGCGCAACAAATCCTTGCTGGTTGCAGGGAAAAATAGAAAGGTCACATTTATGTATTGTAAACGACTTTTTTCTCAGCACCAGCAAGAAACAGGGGGCTAAATATTTCGAGTTGTGTCGAAATCGGAATCCTGCCGCGCCCACATCTCCATGGCGTAAGGACTGGCTTTTCGTCTGCTCACTTGACTATCGCACTTTCGCACCGGAAGCAGTTCTTCGAACCCTCTCGCCAAGAAGGCGACTTATCAAATTCGTGAAACTTTGAATGAAACAGGTTGTGAAGAGATTGACTGCTGTGTTTGTTGTCAGCTACATTAGTGCTATAGTTGCCACGACTTACAACGACGACTGTGAGAAAATGCCTAACGTTGCTACCTGATCTTGCCACTAAGTATGAGGATGGAGAGCAACTGTTGTTCTTCTGCTTGCTTGACCTTCTACAGATCGTGATCATGGCAGAGAACAATACAGTAGCACCGTTAAAGCATCTGAGTAAGTGATATGCAGATAAGTCAGTAATTGGGTAAGTTATTCGAGACAAGCTGAGGCATTACTACCAACCTTTCCCCTTCACCCCTGATCCGCATTACCTTCAGGAACACTGTCTTACCTAGGAAACGTCTTCAATACTCTTACACGTATAAGATGAACCAGTATGATTTTCAGCGAATATTAACATCTTACCTGCTCGCTGAGCTCGATTACCCTAAATCAATCAGAAATGTGTGAGTCAATTAATCTCGTGAGTGCTGGTTTTGTTTTCACGGTACACCTTATCATGTGTTCAAGCAGATGCAAATCGGAAAAGATGGGGTCACAAAATATTCACAATTTCTACTCAGACAGCACTTTTATTGCGTCATGAGCTAGTCGAAGAATTTCCGTCGCGGAAAACAAGAACATATATAAGCGGTATCGCCGCCACTTACATTGAGTTGATGACGATGGGTTGGTGACGCATGTTAACGATAGGGCACCATCAAGTTTTTTTGTCACATCACCCTGAAACGACTGTCCTCTGAAAAGTTAACGTCAGGGCGCTAATCGAGTTTGAAGGAAAGAATGCTTAGCAATAAAAAAAGGAGATCTATGCTTATGTTAGACACAACAAAATGGCTATCATTACAGCCGTCTCGGTGAGAGTTTCATTTAGAGAAAAAAAAAACAGATATTGACATGATAACAGAATGAATAATACATGCGTTTTACCGGAGTACAAAGCCGAGTTTTTGATGTTGTGTTATTAGGGTTGTAAAAAGGTCTTGAGCCGATTTTTTTGAAAGATCCAAAACTTCTGATTATTGATCGGTACCCATGATATATTATGCGGTAGTTGTAGATCAAACTTGGGGCTTCTCCATAATAGGCATATGTAGCTAAATTGCCTTCCCTAACTTTAATTACGACATCAACTCCACAAGAAGTCCTCTGAGCTATAATCAGTTTTTCCTGCTCTGCTCGCTCCAAAAGGAGTTTCCGAAATACCTGATTACTGGAGGTGAGTGTTGGGTCCTCTGCGATTCTAACACGCATTGTGCCATGTGGCTTCGTCGAGGAGAAGACTCGCCAAATCGCACTCCCCACCCAAACAAGTGTTTCCTTAGCTACTTCTGGAATTCGCGATGAATGTTGTATTACGAGCTGCTCACGCAAGCACACACAGTCACCAGTAACACTTACGCCAATCAACTCCAGAAAGTCGGGGATGCTGTTCGAGAAGAACGGCCAAAACGAGTTTTTTGTACATCTGCGCCATGAGGACGCTAGGTCCCACATAGCTAAAGAGAACAGTGAAAAATTGGAGGAGCTGGGCTGGGTCACGGCTTTTCACCCGCCCTATTCTCCTGACGTTGTCCTTTCCAACTTCCACTTATTTTGCTCCTTTAAGGCATTCCATGCTAAGAAAAAATTCACCAAATTTGACGATGATGCGGTCAGCGATTTCTTTGGCTCCCAGTCTCCTCAATTCTGAGAGAATGGGACCTCTGACCTGCTCTTCAGGTGGGACACTGCAGTGACTAACTATGGTTGTCGCGGACGCAGACTCCGCTCCTCGATCTAGCAGTGGCCGGGAGCACTGCTCTACCGCCCCCGTGCCCAATGGTTGCTGTCGCGCCGCTGCCTCACACGCCGCTACGGCTGTTATAGCCGCGTTCCCTCCATAGGCTCCGTCCACTCCCAGAGACGGCCTATATAAGGGCGCCGCCGAAGCTGGCTGGCTCAGTGTTGTGCGCAGTCATATGAGAGTTCACGCAGCTAGAGCCGCTCGTTGATGGGAGTAGGCGGACCCTAGAGGTCCTGCACGGTATCGATTGATGATGGAACGATGATGGACGATAGAGGGATATTTTCGAAAGTGGATCGATTGGAAGAAGGACTAAAGGAGAACGTGTAAGTACCGTGGCAAGACGGGGGGAGGGGGCTGCGCCGTAGCCTTAAGCCTCGGCAGCGGCAGCAGGGAGCTAGAGGGCGCAGCCCCCAGGTTCTTTTCCCTCAGTATGATATAGTAAGTACTATCCAATAGGTTCCCCCTCTGAGCCTCCGTAGGATCCCTTCTAATAGTAGTAGTAGTTTAGTGGTATTGTAGTATTGTAGCATTGGTAGTATAATAAACTTATATAATCTAACTAGCTGTACTAATCCCCCCGTGTACCACGGCGTGTCGCCCTGCCCGGCCGTAAGTCGTCGTAGTACAGCGTAGTGTTCTAGTGGCAGTATACTCGTAGTATTCCATGAGTGGAAGCCTGCAAGGTGAGGAACCCTGGTATGGTTAAGACAGTAGATGGTGTATCATGAAACGGTGAAGCAGGACTCTGACACCGAGAAGGTACAAGGCAACCACCGATCCGCAACAATGGCTATTATATTATTAAACAAATTCCACCACATACTTAGTAAATAAATAAAGCAGAAAAAAGTCTCAAACGGCTCGAGACTTTCTTACCACCCTTATACTACAAAAACTGAGCATGAAAAAATGTGAACTTTATCTCAGGAAAGTCTCAATATGTTCCGTGCAGCTCTCTAGTTCGCCATGCAAAAGTCGTGGAAATGATTTGAAACAAGTAAAATTGTGTGCAAGCATTTTTCTCTGAGGAACGTGCTCCAGTGTTTGGGAAGCTCCAATAATGAATAACGATCATGCAGGTGCTAGCTGCGGCTTGGAAATCTTTTGTTGGATCCTACTGTCCTTTACCCTCAACTTTCTATTCAGTGACTTCCGCAACGTGCGCATAGAGCGTCATTGTGGAGAATTGTTTCTAGTCGTCACCTCGACGAGATAGTGGAAGGGTAGAAATGTTGCGTGCAGAGGCCTGTCTTACTCCCACTATAGTTTTGAGTGTGACCCTGCAACATACCCATGGCCGGTAATGAAATCGCTCCTAAAAATTGGGATTTCTGGCAGAGGATGGAAGAATTTGACAAATGATGAGTTTTTTCCCAATTCCACGCTTTGAGTTGGTGCCTTCCTAAATTTATTATGAAATTAAAAGATGAAGTTTGCTAAATGTACGGTGCATGGGTAAACGCAGAATGTAATGCTCTTTCAGATGATGTTCACCGTTTGAGCATTCGCTTTCAATGGCTCTTGCTTGAAACGAAAAAGTGAGGGCGCAGTTTCAATCTAGCACCCCAATATCATTCTTCAACAAGCTTTGAACCGCTGAATGTTTGCCCGAAGAATTAGAAAGCTTAAGCATCAGCATCAAAAATGGTCATAACTCATTAAAGAGAGCAGATTCAGTTAGTTTGAACTCTTAGCTCATCCTCTGAACTTTCTGCTCGCGATGGAACCGCGGTACGAGGTCAATTCGCGGTGGATCCGCGGTTGCCCGCAATAAATGCGCACGTGCCCGCGGTGGACAAGTGGGAGTGACGTCACTCTCGCGCTATACCCGCACATTATCACGGTGGGCCCGCATATGCCCGCGGTGCACCCGCACATGTCACAAGGTGGGCCCGCACATGCGCGTGGTGGATCCACAGTAGAGCTGATTGGGTCATCAATGCCAAGGAAACCTCCAGGCACGATACACGCATGACCGAGTGGATAAGAGAGCGGGCCTGGAAACATGAACTCGAGAAGGTACGTAGGTTCGAATCCAGTGATGTAAAAATGCTTGCAGGATGAAGTGCCAATACCATCGTGGATTTGTCTCCTCCTCCTCTTCGATACATGACCACTTTAAGAAAATAATCAGTCCCTTGAAAAACGCGTTCCCGCGGTGGACGGGCACATGCCCACGGTGGATCCGCACATGCCCGCGGTTGATCCGCACATGCCGTAATGGAGCCGCAGTACATCCGCAATGGACCCGGACATGCGGCGGTGGCGAACCGGCACTCCACCTCGGGCGTACCGCGGATCCACCGCGGGCAGAAAGTTCAGAGTCGCCGCAAGCTGTATATGACATCTATACAGCTGTACACTTTTCTAACCTGCCACTGGTCCAGTGTCATTCCTCTGTGAGCTTAAAGAAAAAAGAACTACATGGCCACTACGACAGGACAGAACGAGTTTAAAAATGACATTTTTGATTTTTAAGCTTGACTATACTATTGTTGTTGTATCATAGGCGATTTCACTTGGTCCTCATTGACATTGACTATCTGTTTGAGAACTGCGCAAAGCTTAGTTTTTGCGGTTGAAAGCAATTTTGTAAGTTAAAGCCCAATTCTGTGGGAAATTCAAGCCTATTTTGTAAAAGCTTTTCGACAAAATGGCGATATCTCAGTTTTAGGAGAAATTAAACAATGGCTTCGGTCACCTACTCAAAGTGGGGGAAAACTCTGGTTTAAGGACATAAGTGTTGCGGAAATGGCTATAAACGGCAGTTGGACCTCACTTGGACCATATCGTACATAATTATAGATGCACCTCTGACAAGAAACATAAATACACTTTCCTCGAGAGAAAATTTTCGTTCTAACAGTGCAATTAGTAGTGCTAAGTATCCGCTATTTTAGCACCAAATTTCAAATGAATCCAAAATTCAAATGAATGGAACTGAGATACAGATAACCTTTGTTCATGCTGCAGGCCTTGAGGGCACCGCCCTATGTATAAAGAAATTCCAGAAGCTGCTGATTACAATTTTATACGTGATTCCATGCAAAACTACCGAAAAATCCCGATTCCGACCCACAAGGAGCATGTGGGCAGGGTCTGGGCGGAGCTAAGTGGTTTTCCGGATGACTCGCTCCAGGGAGCGCATCTTCTGAGGATATTCGTATTACTCGTGAGAGTTACTCATCCACTTTCTAACCGAATACAAACTGCGTTCGCTCAAATGTGTCCAGCAAAGGAGTTTGCTGTCCGGAAACCCTGCAATTCAGCCTCGATTCTGGAGCCAATGCGGGATTGCAGGGTTCCTACACCGCGTATTTCCTTATTCGCCGCACATGCAGCGGACTTTGTATTCTGTTGAGGAGTGGATGAGGAACTCTCACTGGTAATACAAATTTTCTGGGAAGGTGCTCTCGCTGGAGCGAATCATTCGAAAAACCGTTTGGCTCCGCCCATATGCTTCTTGAAAAATGGGGTGGGTTAAGGGTTTTTCAAAAGTCTTGTACGGAATCACGTATAGCATTGTGATCAGCAGCTCCTAGAGACCCCCTACACTTAAAAATCTCAAAAACGATTCTGATGTGGGACGGTGCCTCTAACGACTCAGAATAACCAATCCTGTTCGCATTCTTCGTATTTTTGGGAGAAAACAACCAACAGTGAGTGTCGCTTCATAGTGCTAAAAGTCTGCTTCAGGTTTCGCCTGCTCGTGTTTATTTATTTATTTAGTAAACTGACACAGATCTCATCATTGCAAAACTACAATACAAGGGGGAGGCGAGGCATGATAGCAGAGTGAGGAAAATTGGTAGCGAGGAGCAGTTAACGTGGAGAAAGTCTAATAACAACTGGTATTATCGTCACCACTTCTATGCCACTGCAGCCACATGGCGAAAATTTGGAAATAATCATATTAGTCGCAGCCTTTCACATGAATAAGTAGCATAAGCCTGGGTGAACCAAATGAAGAATAAGTACCTGCAGCCCGTATCAGACACAACAATAGTTGAACATTCGTGGGTGAGCAATCGTTTTCTTCACCCTCCTCAGTTTGTGCTCATTTTCTCGCACTCTTTCTCACTGTAATATCTTGTTCCAATTACCTTCTTAGCGTGGAATGTTGTGTATATCGAATCATGTAAGAAAAGTTATAAATTTTGATTTTATTCCGATTTACAAGTTTTTCAGATTACTTTTAGCCATTTTTAGCTTTATCAGCGTCCAACGGTTGTTTTAACCTAAATTGGGTTAATCATAGCTACAGCTGACTCCTCTTTTCAAGTTTCATAAATATGACCAACGAGAAGATTGGGTGGGAGCGGTAAGTGCCCATGCCACCTCGAGGGCCAAAATCAGTCGTATATCACTTATTTCAGCAGCTTTGCTATGCATTTCATTTAGCTCTAGCAAGGAGTTGTAGTCGATGGCCACAGAATGAATCGCCTCAAACAAGCTTTCCATAGAGACATGACATCTCTTCAAGGAATAAGCATGGGTAGAAAATTAACCCTACGACTGCTTTCTTCCTCCATGTGCAGTGTATACGTACTACGTACAATTGATTCAAAACGCAGCTCTATATAAGGTGAGCTAACACTTTTCAGCTTCATCATGAAATTTTAAGTGTCCTCGCTTCACCACAATTTCGTTGCGTATCGCTTGGCTCGCCGCATGCGACGTCGCGCGCTGTTCACGACGGAGTCCCTCAAAATAAAGAAAGCTCAAATTTCACAATTTAACATGAAATTTACAGCAAATTGCTTACAGCTAGGTCGAACAGACATCTACGATTTCCGTGTTCTATGCGGACTTTCGATTGGCTGCATTCCACCAAATTATAGAGGAATGAACGAAAAGAACGCAACTTCGCGAGCCGAGTGTCCTTTTTTAAAGAATTTAGCGAGGGTAGTGTACGTGTGTCTTTAATTCAGTGAAAAAAATCCATGTTTTTGGGTTTAATTTATTTTTTGTGTAATTGTTTTTATCTTTTCTACTTTTTTTCGGTATTTTGATAGTTTCGTATGAGAAGTACTGGTACATGTAAAATTTGTGCTACACGAAAATTATTAATTAATTAAATAACATGAGAGTTTGTCTAAACTCAAAAATGTTTTATCCCACTCTATTTTTACTGTGTACAAAGTTCTGATAATTTTCCATGAATGAATCAAAGAACTTTCGGTGGAGAAATTATTGAGCAAACGTTATAAAACAAGTCATTTTTCCCCGTATTTCAAAGCAAGGCAGACAAAAGGCGATGACCTGAAGGCATACATCGGTAATAGCTTTTCTTCAAACAGTACACGATAATACTCTGAATGGAATTACATAGCTGCGAAATCTTCCCGGACGTTCTCCCAACATTACGGGTAACAGTGAGATCCTAGCAAACATAAGATTATGAATTAAAATGTCATGACGCTGACGGCTAAAAATAGTGCTCCGTAAGCATCTGATAAACAACTTAGCAGGACTCGTAAACAACTCGCAATTATGTCCTCCATTAGAAAATATTGCTGACGATTCCGCTAAGACATTGATTCCTGCCGCAACTCATCTACACTTTCCAACTCGGCCTCTCAACACGCATCGATTGTCAACGCTTTTTTTTTGTAGGTTTGCTATGGCAACGCACTCAGCGGTCCACTTTTCAGTGTCCAAAGGACGAGAGTGGACGCCGACGTAGGCCATAACTCAGACAGTTGCACGCAAAAACCGGAAACCGGGCCCCGTTCGGAATTGTTCGACATTTTTTGTTCATGCCTCTCTCAAAATGTCCAGTTACGGCGAATACCTGGAAGCGGAAGGTACGGGCTCGGTTCGGAAGTGAAGCAGCAGCAGTAAATCACCACTAAGTGCAATAAACGTATGCGCTGCGCCCAGTTCCAATGGCGTTTCCAATATCTGTCCAGAGCCTATTATGTGGGTTTGTTCATTATGGACGCACGGCTCTACCTGCAGTCGCGCTGACCGCCGCCGTCCAACCAACCGCCTATTGAACCCACCTGTGCCGCTTCGAAATCGTTCAGCGCTCAAATTACAGGCAATTGCTTGTGAACGGGTCTTTTCTTCCAGGAAAAATCCTAGGATCGTGAGCTGCTTATCCGTATTATAGTTTTTTCGGATTATTCTAACTCTTCATCTGTCTTTTATGATCCTTCCCACTGTCCATTTATTCTGCTCCCTGAGTTCTCCATTCGCGTCGAAATCTTGAGCACTTCCTCGAAAATTCGCAGATCTACACATCATCTCCAACATTTTCGCATTTTGTCAGCAACCTCAGAGACCAGAGATCATGAGAAGCGTACGGCCTCAAATCAAACCCTTTTCTAGCCCGTATGTCCTTTCTGAATATTTTTCAAACAATCTAATCAAACCTAATTGCTATAATCATATGCGGGCGATTTCCAGGTGAACTCCATAGAACTTCTGCGTAAAACAACCATTGAATTGAAATTCCAACCATTTATTGGACATCAGCAAACTGTCGCAGTGGCTGTGTATGTAAACTATCCATGTCACCTTTACTGCAATGCGAACTCAGGATGGTTAGGAGGGACGCCCCCCCCGCCTCCGGAACTAGATAAAAGTGTCACAATTTAGTTCCTCATTTTGACTACAAATTATTGGGTGTCCATCTTCAGTAATTATGAACTTTATTATGGAGCGGCTGCAGTGTAAATTGTACAGTTTCCCAAAACTGCAGGAGCTCTCTAAATTCATGTGTATCAGTGATTTTTCGGACGTTAGCCGTACCTTGGCTAGAGGTGGTTTTCGTTCAAGTTCCAGGTGAATTTCGCTCATTTTCCCGTTGTCCTTTTATCACATTCCCTCAAAATTTTGTGGAAGTTTGCCGGCCGGTGTACCGCTCGACTAAATATGAAATCAATAAAAAGTTTTCATCCAGTGATTTTATACCATTCCGACTACCAGAACTGACAGAAAACTTTAATTTTCTAACGTTATAATTTTTTTTCGACAAAATTAAACTGAATTCCAACCAATGCCTCGAAAATTAATTATTGTCAAGATGGTGGACAACACAAATATCGTATAGATGTACTTGTATGTTACAAGCTTTGTGGCTTAAGAGTACCATCTTGGTAATGCCCACCTTCAAAAAAGGCGGACATAAAAATTGCTTTCACAATATTATACCTATCTTTTTTCTGGAGCGCTTCGATTTCCCACTTGAACTCCCCAGCCTTCTGACCCATCTCCCGGATGCAGTCCCATTTCACCACACAATATGCCCAGTGGGCATTGCCCACCTAAAAACTAAACCTCCTACCAGGCGTGCCAGCGCGCGCACACTTCATCGATGTCTCATTTCTTGTCAGAAAGGCTTGCATACGTACGCATTCATCAATTGCTATCCAGCTTGTTCCGAGCTGCGACCTCGTTACATCCGAATTGTACTGGTTTTGTCTCAAGGCGGAAATCGGCTTTCTTTCTTTCCTTCTTGGAAAATTGACCAGTGGACGGGCGTGGGCAGGCCAGATAAGTGTGGTTGCCTCCGAAATCTTCCTAATTACTTACTGTAATGGTTGCTAGTCTGAAAAAATGGCACAGTGAAAATATCAGAAGAACGTGATGACCCATATTCTCTTGCCTTAACCTCCAGTGAAAATTATTGACCTTCGCATGCGTGGCCATACCCAAGGCATCAACATCAGAACCCGGACATACTATCAGTGAAAGTAAGAATGGGTAGTCTCATTGCACAGCTATAATTACCCATGGTTTGCTATTGCGTATAGACAACGCCACGTGCGGGTAAAGATGTTGGTGTGTGATAGGTTAAAAGTAGATTTCCCTAGGATGACACGTTTACCATGGATAATCCTAATGTGTCCGGGCCCATGAGTGTGCGAATTTGCCCTTCTCTTGTTAAACGTTCCGTCTTGGCGCTATTTTTGATATTACTGAGTCCCATATTTTACTTCCGCACACCCCTATGCATCAGCGGCTCTATGCCTCTGTGAAGGCAGAATTATTGAAAAAAAAAAAGATTCTCATCGAAGTGCCTGCTTTAAAAATAAGTGCGTAACCATTTTGTTCTGTCGCAAATGCCTTTTTCCGGCTCATGCGAAACTGTTGGTCGTTAAGTCGTAAAGAACCAGTCACACATACGCCACAACACAGCAGTTGATGTCTTATGTGTCACTGTGTTTACGTTGTCACTGCTGATTGGAGTTTACCAAGTTCCTGTGTTTCGAGTAGGCTGTTTCCAGCGCTATGGAGAAACATCACTGCTGTGCCAATGTGAAAATATAAAATATGAAATCAATGTAAAAATATAAAATAAAATATAAAACCACCAAAAAAGCGGAGGAGAGAAAAAAGAGACTAAAACTGTTTTAACGACTCGGACAACTTCAACGTGGAAGTTGAGCTTTGAAAAAAATCAAGGTTACTCCTCTAATACCTTCCGAAAATGGATAACTCATCTCCTGTCTGATCAGAAATCATTCAATTACTAATAATTATACATACAATAACTAAAAGTTCAGAGATGCAGGCAAGTACATAGATGATTTTTTTACAGTGCGAAGCCATTTCACCAATAAACTATCCCCTCTAGGACTAAGATTTGCTGTTTACACCTTTACACAGCAGAAGTCGTGTGGAGGTAGAACTCCTTTGATGTGGCTTATGCACAAGTGATATTAACGAGCCGCGAAAGCGGAGCTGAAAGCTCATCAATCTTCAAGCAAAAGCTACTGGAAGCTGAAAAATGTCGTGACCGTTTAGGATGTCTTAATAATAATACTTCCTGCGCATCCTGTAGGGATTTAACTCGGGAATCTACTAAAATGGAAAGGAACTCGTTATAGACGTTTGTAAAGCGAAAATGGGAATGAATTGCCATGCAAACACACCACCTTCTATAATAGTTTATTATTATACATTGATGTGGTTTTGTGAGACTAAACATGTGGTACTCTTACGCAGAATATTAACTTGCGAAAACTTTTCGTCTTCCAACAGCAGTGTGACCATTTTCTGCTTACATCCTCTTGTGCTTTTCGTTGTATTTTTAAAGAATGTCCTCGTAAACGTCTAGGTACAGTGCGCTTCATTGTTACAGGACACTCATTGAAATTTAAGAACTTGAAGGTGTGTCACGACTGCGATGTGCAAAAAGGGAGAAATAAAATTTCAAAAATACAAGAGCTGCTACTGTGACGCCCAAAAATAGGGAACTATGTATGGTCAGTTTAGGTGTTGATATCAATAAAAAGTGGGGGAGGGGGGGGGGCGTCCTGAAGAGTCCTTTAGTTATAAAACGTACCATATTATGATGCCATATCTGTCTTGTTTGATCGGCTCCTGAATCACCCTGAAAATTAGCTACTAACAACCTGGATTCCTGCAACTTGTTCTCGACTTGTTCCCAGCCACCGCCGCGGTCATGAAAGCAGTTTTTGTTTACTCGCGGCTAATTATTTCCGTCTCTTGTCAGCATTGAAAAGTAATCTCTAGATCTCTCGTCACAGCTTCTCGGATTTATGTTGTAAACCAGTTTGTCAATCGTTGCACAACGAACGTATCAACTAGCGAAGTGAGAGAAATGTAGTTTGCGCCAATAAGTTCCTTGAATTCTCCCGCTCTCCTGTTGCATGCAATGTCGATTTTCTCAATGTGCAGTCCAGTTCTGCTGGAAGTATGCGACTATGATTTCAGCCAGCACTTCGACTCATTGTATTTCAACTTCAGACAAATATCAATTCCAAAGGAAGCGACTGAAGCTCAAAATGCAGTGAAATTTTTTCAAGCTGACATTCAGCATTTTGTTGAAGCATGAAACCACTCGTACCTACTCTTGGCTTACTCACCAAGATCTACATTCCTTAGCCAGATTGCGGCGCGCCCACGGATGAAAAATATAGCTCTTCATAAGTAATTTTCTCTAAATAACCCAAGCACTGTGCAATAGTCCCTCGCATTCATTTTGTTCAAAGAATTGAATACGTGAGCATTTTTGCCCCTTTTTCATGCCTAATAAAGGAAACAGCTAATTTGTGGCCAGACTGATGAAGGCTTTCTGGTTGACCCTCAACTTTCCCTCGTCTCTACTTGCGAGTTTTTGGGGTAAACTTCGATGGATTTTACAACCTCTCTCACTGCTGGCCAACAACGAGCAGTACCAGTCAACCACACAAAATCTGCATGTTTTCGAATGGACAACTCGTCCATGCTGAGAAGACAAGAAAATGTTGATTCATCCGGGATTTTTCATGGACCCCGCTACTGGTTTTTGTTGAAAGCGATACTCGTTACCAGATTTTTTTCAACACAAGTGTCGAACGCGTGCTGTGCTGGTATTATCTGTGTAGATCTGCGCGGCTTGACCCGTTTAGTGGAACAGGTCTGCGACATGGATACCACTCGTCGACATCTTCCTGATTGTTGCTACCTGGCAATGGTAATGCAGGAATGTTTCTTTTTCTGGGTTCCGTTTTCTAGGTAAATCGTTTCATCAAGTCCAAGGGTCCCTATAATTTTGGAACGTTTATTTTTCTATCTTTCTCTGTAGAAATCTTATATATCAATGATGATGAATGGTAAGTTCGTAGAGGGTATTTCACATCCTGAATTGAATGGAGAAAAAATCAGATCGATTGGTTCACGATGAAGCGCACTAATACGGGTATCCCTATAATTATGAAACGCACTGTATTATACAATGAATGGACACAAATTTTTTGCTGGTTTGCCCTTTGGAGAGCTGAAAAGGATGAAAATTCACTCCGTTTTTTTCCCTCTTAATTTGTACCTGTGCATTTACTCTACATCTTCTGGAATAATTTTTAGTACTCAGAAAATTAGCTCCAATCTACAACTTGTTAACTTACTTGGCTTACTTGACCTACTTCTCGGTTTGCTTACCATCCATGGGTCTAGACCAAAACAGAATTCAAGCTACTTCGTTTTTGCCCTTTGAACTTGAATAAGTGGCATCTTATTTTCTTTTCTGCAATTTCTCGTGAGAGTTTAGGATAGGTGCGTCATTTTCAGGGCTATGTTTATGGTTTCCTTCGTCAGTCAACTCTTATTATCTCATATCTTATACTACTCGCAACATGAACTTTTACCAGAACCTGAATGGAAAGTAAAATAAGAGGCTATCTACTTAAATGCGCTTGACATAAATTCAATCTTCACTGCCATTTGTTTGAAGAACTGAATCCAAGAGATTGTGAGGTAAATGGTCCTTGCGTTTCTTTTCCACATAATCGACCTCCGCGTATCCTCCCATATCCTTACGCCACTTGACAAGGATGCACACTGACAGCCGCTAAGGAACCCGGTCATTAGACGATCCTCCTCGTCTCAACACCCATATCCTTGACGGCGAAGACCCTGCGAATCCCCGTGTTTCACCGAGTGGAGGAAAAATCCGAGCTAAACCGAGTGCGAATTCAAATCCGCCGCTGGCCTTACCGCCGGCTCGCTTCGATTCGTCGCACTTTTTGCTGGCATCGAGGCGAGTTCGCGGCGAATCGTCGAAATTATTAGCGATCGGTGCAATTTTCCTTTCCCCTCGGCCGTTGACCGGTCCGCGTCGAGGCTCGCTGCCGCTCTTCACCGTCATTAACTACAGCGCACTTACAACCTGTGGCCACCTGCACGTCTATACCATCGTTGGACGTCGTTTTCGTGGATTTTCTCGTTGTTGTTTGACAGGAAATAATGTGGATGCCAATCCTTCTTTGTATATTATTGAACCGTATTCAAACAAAAAATTCTATTATACGTAATGCAAGCCTTCAATTGCTAAGTGAGATTACTTTATAAGAAAATCTCAGTTGCGGGGTGTATAAACACTCCCAGTTGGACATTAGACTTCCTACGATTCTGAGAACGGACGAAAAATTGTAGATCTTTTCGGGAAATTTTAAAAAATTCCGTCGGCCTATGGCTCTTTTTTCTCCCTGATTCAGCACACGAAAGGGGGCCCGTTAATCCTCCAATTTACTGAAACACATACCACTGCACCATAAATCCATTTTTCAGGATGTGCAGCACGCAAGACGTATCAGATAGAAATAAAAATGAAAGATTCATCAGTATAGAATAATATACCCTACAGATTTATATGTATAATTCTTTTTGCACCGTACAGATGAGCCAATACTGTCAGATATGTACATATTTTCAGAGATTTTTTGTAGCGATTTTTCACAATGCTCCATACGTGTACGTGCAAGAAGTGGGGTACTGTTTGTAAATATGTATTTAATGCAGATCGTGGCTAGCAGTTGTTAGTTTTCGAAATCTGCTACTGTAACTGAGTTCAACCTTCTCTTATTTCAGCGGAAAAAATTGTCATTCACTTAGTTGCTAATAAAACTACACATGTTCATAGACTGACTGTGGAAAACTGTAATGCACTTCTCCATCGTTCTCTGGCAATTTTTATTTTCATTACGTTCTTATGATGTATCAACGATAAAATCTCATAGATATGGATTGTGCGACAGTCCCTGGCTGGAACCGTTCCAGCAACGAAGGTTTTTAACTAGACAATGCTTTGTTTAGTGTTATTCGAATGTTTCAACCGGGTACTTCCAAGAATTTCTATGAAATTTTTGTTTGCTTTTAACGCTAAGGTCTCCCCCTATCTACTTTGTTCTTTTTGAAGTTTGGAGTTCCGCAATGTGTTATCTCTTTCTCAGTGATCGGTCCATAGATGGTCTGAAATCCTTTTGATTTCTTAAGATTTCATTTCTCTCTCTTCTTTCTTAGTCGCATACTACAACAGTGTATTAAATGTATTCAGCATAGAACATAGAAGTTAGACTACAAGCAGACTCGAACATTCAAATATTCAAGAAAAGAAAGACTGTACAGCCCTACTGTGCAGTTTTTTCTTATCCTCCATAGTTGTGCTGCTTTCAACTGTTCGAACTTTCGGATTTTTGACTTGTACGAAAGCGAATACTCGATTTCGAATGCAGAAGGGCGCTGTCTAAACTGGTCCCATTTGTCTGCAGCATTAGCTGTCTACGCCGTACTTGTCACCGTAAGTGACAAGTAAGTAGTAATGTCATAAGTGATACGTAAGTTCTCAGCAAGAAAAGCCATTTCGATCCTCTTATTTGTTCTATTTACACTATCCAGGCTCAGAAAAGAATCAAAAATAAATAAATAGATATTTGTCCTCCCAGCTACACGTTAGGGACGTTCCAATGCTGGACGCGAGAGGAGAGGGGCGTGGGAAAAAAGTGGCAACTTCGCCACTCCGTGGACCCACATGGAATGATAGAAATACAGAGAAAGTTATTTCCAACATTAAATTATTAATGATGAATGTTTCAAAAATAACAGCAAAAATAAGCAATAAAAATAAGCTTGTAGAATTTTTGTTAATCTATTGTATAGGGTGCCTGCCCCCTCCTCCGCGTCCACCTCTGGGGTGTTCCATCTTCGCATTCTAGCCGAAAGGTTGGTTTTGGTACCCCTCTTAATGACTCATCTTTGCCCTTTGCGGCATAATAAATGTACAAAAACCATGTCCATTTGATTGTTGACAGATTCATGTCGCCCACGTTTCCAATGGATTCGGCAATTGACGTGCTGCGATTGACAACCCTTCAAATCGCAGTTCATAAAGGACGTATGGCTGTTTCGCTGTTCACCGTCGGTCCACCATTCGCGACAATCGCATAATCGCATTAAAAAGCGATAGGTGCACGGAAATCGAGTCTGCATTACGTGCTCATCGCTGTCGTGGTCCGTTCTTTCGTTGCTCTGAGGGCGTCATTACCATATTTGGTGGCAGTCATGGAGCTGTCCAAGAAGTCTAGAGCTTTATTAACTTGATCCGGAACATTTCCGTGAACGTTTTTGTCCCTATGGGTGAACAAAACTGGTTCTGCTGGCGCCCATATGCTTCCCCTCCCTAGAAATTCCTCCCAGCATAGTTTCCAATAAATGTGTAATCTCTGCCGTCGTGTGCATGTCTCTTGTCCTTGTACGACTCAGTGTTCTCAGTAAGTAACAATGGTGAATGTTTGACACTTCAACGTTTCTTACGTACGTTGCGGGCCCTTCAGCGCAGCGCAGCGCTCGCTGGTCAGTCGTCGCGCGGCGTTCGCTCGCCCCCGACTACCAATAACAGCGCACTCGACTGCAATCACTGTACCTGTACCAGTAGGGCGCATGCGCGCCACTGCAGAACTGGCCAGCAATTCGACGCTCAGTCGAATGACCCTCACTCTCACTTTGTGCTGGAAATTTCTAGGATTATTTTGATCCGAGAAGTCATGCAAGTAGAAAGTCTTATTGGAAACGTCTTTTTTCCCTAAGCTCTCCCCTTTCTTCCGCTCTCTGGAGCTTTCAAGAGCAGCTTCTTCCCTTGACGCCTCCATAATGCTCATCGTCATCTTTTTAACTGCATCCGGACCGCCAGGTATCCATTCTGTCATGACAAAAACCCGCTCGTATTTGAGACCTGAGCTGTGCCTGTGCCTGTTAGTTAGTGCACCAATATTGAGGAATTTTTAGAGTTCGCTGGCTGAAATTTGAGGAGATTATGTCGATCGATAATTTTCTGGATCTTCGACATTATTTTTTGACGCCCCTGCCGTTACGTCCGCCTTCACTACATTCACTTCACATAATGTCACGGCAACTTTATTTTCGCTGGAGAATGTCATATCAGAAACAGAGGATTTTGGATTTTCTGGGGACATGTTTGTTGTTTTTGAGTTTATTCGGCCCTTATTTGTTTGTATTTTTTATTCGTCTGTGTGCTTCCTATGCTCCAAAAAATTTCTTCTCTGGGAGAGGAAAAATAGTCGAAATAGTGGCACAGCGAGTCCAAAAAGTGTTAAAACGTGAAAAATAATGGGTAGCTTTCGCGAGGAGGCAGGGTAGTGGGTCCAAGGAGTGTACATGGGCAGTACAGAACCGAAATGACCAAAATGACTTCCTTGTTCTTGTACATATTGGACCATTTATTTCCTTTTTCCCGTAGTGTTTGCCATTCTTGATGGTTCTAGATTCTCGCGCGGGGTCTTGGCTTTGTTTCATGAGACGTTATCCACGCAAGTCAGCTATGGTCAGCGTGACTGGTTATCCTATAGACTATGCGGTGTTAAGAGAAGCAGCACCTAAAACTCGGTTCTCTGACCTGGTTATGCCTTTTGTTGAGATCCTTCAACGACCAGACTTAAGTGCTACTCATGCGTCCTTCAACGAATCCTCTGCTTTGGTTAGTGATGGCCAGGAAATGAGAGCGGATTTTCAAAGTTTGATGGAACGACCAACGTGGCAATAATCAGCATTTGTGTCTTATTTCGCTTTTACTCCAACCCCGACCGCAAGTCCTGGTAATTTTGTCAGAACAAGAATATCCCCCATGTTCTCGTGATTTTCTGCTCTGGACAAACGGGACATACGCAATTTCTTCTGATTAGGCGGAATCGCTCGTAGCTAGCATGTCTTATGTAGGCTAATACGACACTCCCCAGATCGTGGATAGGAAAAAAGTTGAGATCCTTGAACAGTCAGACTTAAGTGGTGTTCATTCCTCTGATTCCTCTGCTGACATGGTTCATATTCAACCAAAAAGGTGTGCATGCACAGATAATATTGCCAAATATCCAAAAAAGAAAGCAATGCACTTCTAGAAAAGCTCCTACGTAGAAGACATATGGTGGATTTTCATTGTCATATTTAGTGAAACAAAAATTGGGAAAATCTGCACTATCAGTGGTAAGTACCTGAGTAGTGAGGAATACGTCTTGACTGGGCATGCAGTTCTCAATCATCACATATATGTAGTTGAGGAAATTCTGGAAGAAATGAAATAGCATGAGAGATAAAGTAACATCTGATATTGATGCACGACACAAAACTTTATGTAAAATTGAAATCCTATTTTTCTCACAAAAATGTGCATTTTTTACAGTTGCATGGGTTAAAGGAAGGTAATAAAGCATATTCGAGTCCCAAGATTCTTGAAAATAACGGTTCTGTCGACGGCTTAGTTCTCATAGTGGCTGATTTCGAAAAAAAAATATTATTTCCAGTGCATGAACTAATAAAGCTTATAAAATGGAAACCGATGAAACTTTTTTTTCGATTAGCTCTTTTAATCGGATTTCATGATATCGAATAAAACCATATTGGAAGCAGCGAATCCCTTTTTCAACCTATTTATTTTTTATTTTTTGTTTTTCCTCACGGCTCCATTTATCGATGAATGGAGGTGCTGTTGTTGGTGCCGCTTCTCCCACTCATGTTGTTCACCAACTCATTACCTCTCAAATAACCGGTTGGCCGCCCGCGTCTTTGTTGTTCAGCAGTGACTTGTCCGTGAATTGCTTTTTACCACAGGTTTTGAAGTGTATTCACACGGTTTACTCGTGCTATTCAAATGGGTCGGGCCGAGATTTTGAGTTCTGCTTCTACTCTATATCGTCGCGGTCAGAAATTATTAGAGCAGTTGATTTCGGATTTTCTGAACTCATTCCCTCCTATCCTTCCATTCATTCTCACCACCTCTAAGGTGGATTTTATTCAATACACGTATTTGCCTACGCACATCCTGCTTACTATCCATTGCCTACTATCTAGCATATTTTCGTTTTACACGGTTCTCTTATGAACAAATGAGCTCACAGCTGGAACTAATCTATATCTCCTTTCATATGTCCATTTATTTTTATCTGTTTATTTATCCATTGTTCTCTCCACCTAAAGTGCTTTTGATCGAAAGAATTAGAAGTCAAGTGGAGCAAAGAAACCGCTGTTTTAAATAGAAGCTCCTCTATTATGTATGACAAGGTCGTGGCCAGCCATAAAAATTCCGGGAAAGTAAAATTCAAAAAAATTAGTAATTCTATTAATCCATCTAGGTCCACCGCGTGGCGGCGGTGCCACTCTTCCCCCCGCCCCCCCCCCCTCCCCGCCCTGACCCCTGCGTCCAGCACTGCTCGTTTAGGAGTGACGTGCCGTAATTATAGCAATTTTGGATGTAATGCTGTATGAAGATTCACGGGAGTACAACCTAGCGAAGGCAGGTAAGCAGATCAAACTGTTGCAGCATCAGTAGCGTAACACATTCGTCCTTGGCATATTGTGTTCCAGCACTCCCGTGAACAAAAAATATTTTCAAAATTGTATAGTTACAGTAATGGTCGTCATAATACCATAGTCGTCGCAAGCGTACATGGAATAGAAACAGATATTTGCAACGTGAACATCTGTGAACGAGTGGGGTAAAAGTTAGATGTCACACCGGCTTCTTCTTTTATAAGAGATCTCACTGGCCCAGGCCCGCTCACAAGCGCCGCTTCACTAGCATCTCTGCTCTCTGATTGTCTGCGCATACGCCCATTTTAATGATATCAAAATCCTCATCCTCAATCGATATTGTAGTGCTAGACGGTGAGCGGGCCCGAACCACAGGAATCGGCTAGAGTTCTGAATTATAATGCCCGAGAGTGTGCAGTCTTTTCAGCTTTTCGGTCAACGCCTTCCGTTTTACAGGCATGACTGGTCTTTCTTTATGTGTTTTTCGGGACCCAGAAAACGAGGGACTGAGAAGCAGTAGAGCTTCATTTCAAGACGGTATCAAAAATCCATCCCCAGCAAGTACCTTCCTATTTGAAAAAGTTAATTGTACGTTAGAAAAAGTTGCGGAAAGGAAAAATGTTCGGATCTGCAACACCTTGATCCGCAAAACATGGTATACTAGACGAGTTCTGTTTTTGTGATGTACGTCCGAGCATTAAATCCATTTGCACTTCATGGGTGGCACTACTTAACGCTGCATATTAGCCATCGTGATAGCCGAATTACGGCTCTTGTAGAGAATATTCCAGAAAGAACGGCACGTTGGCGCCGTCTGAACGTGCCTCCCTAGCGTTAAGTGCACGCTCATTTCCGTACTCCAAATGCTGTCTGTTCCAGCAATTTCCGAAATACTTGAGGGCTCCCCTCTCTATATGCACCCATCTGGATCCGAACACTTTCCCCTGTGAACTAGTTTCCTACGATTCCGAATCGATCCACGTACATAAGCCGAAATAATTATTGCGAACTCCGAAGTGGTACGTACGTGCGTGTGACGGAAGCGCGGCACGAACGTCAGGATTATGAGCGCCGCGAAATGGGTCAAACAGCGGTTCGCGTAACTATTTGGCGGGCCACCGGTTTTGCACAACATTGCCGCGCCGCTGGCTAATTCCTCATCAAAAGGTGATGTACTAAAAAATTGTTGATTGGTAGGTTGTAGGGTGAAATTATGCATTTGCTCCGTTTCATGAAAAAAGGTGTCGAAAGAAATTCTCGGAACAATCGTTTCCGCGGTCATTTTTCATCCTGCAAGTTCCGGTGAAGTGTGACACCTAATAACTTCCACCTCTCCAAAATCTTTCTCTCCAACAGTTATTTTAGCTTATATTTTTACGTATTTGCAGCTGAAATGAGTTTTGTAAACCCTTCAAGAGTCCAGACGGGAAGTCCTATATGATTGGGTGAAAATGCAAAAGGAGAATTTAATATACGTAATGTAACATCTACGTAGGTATGGTTTTCGTGAAGCAAATGCTGCTCTCTTTGCTGCAGCATGAAAGGTGACCATTGCAGTAAGGAATCGTGAAACACTCAGAAGCTTTACAAATACGGCGTTTTCATTTTCTTGATTTCTTCGCACTGATGGGCGACTTTCTGAATCTTTTTTCGATTCCGAAGCTGTTTCTAGAACCAACTTATCCTTATCGTCAGAGTGAACACGCCATTTTAGACCCGTTAAAAAGTGGGTATGAGTCCTTTGAGTTGAGGCCCATCTCATGACCTATGCGTCGGAATCGCCCTATCTTCTGTAATGTTTCGTTACTTTTGGCTAAAAAATGGCTGAAATCGGGTTTTCCAGCTGATATTGTCTTTTCATTATCCTTACTTGCCCTTTTGGAGGTAATCCCCCCGTAATGCGTTCACGATTCTTTGTGCGCGTTCTGAAACCACTAGTATCCTCAAGTGTGACGCCCGCAGTGTACCAAGGAATCAGAGAAGGCAATATAGCAGATTTCTTCCTACTAAAGTGCGCATGAAAGGTAACAAGGGAGGAAGCAAAACTCCCAAAATTTCTATCCAGGAAGTTCCATCCGTCAGTTCAATCACTTTAGAAGATTGCTACTAGCACCAGGGCGTACTATGTATGTACATCTTAAAGGTAGCACCCACGATAATCTTCACACCTGAGCTCTTGACAGTCGCCGAACCTAAGGCATGGTCCCGACAATTCTGCGACGGAAATACAATGGGAAGCCCTACCTTACGCAAGATATTACAAGTACAACACCATTTCAACATTTCAATCTAGCCTGCTGGTACGAATTGCTACGAATTGTCTTGCTTTGCAAAAATAGCCTTGGAGCGACACTTGATAGTAATCACCTGTTTTCGCCAGCAATCACTCAGTTTTTCTATAGATAGGTTTGTTCGGCGCACTTTTCTCTATTGCTCTCAACTATTGGTGTTTTAATTGTCTGTTTCTTTTCTATTCTTATTTCAGAAGATTTATCTACCCCCATAGCACTCAATTCTTCTCCTTTGTTGTCTATTTGCATTATTCCTTCTTGTCTTTTACCCTAAGTTTTCGTTTTTTTCACAATAGACCCGCCAGTATGGCCTTCGCTCTCGTTTGTTTCTTCCTACTTCCGCTCTTCTTTACTCGAGGAGGCTGCAAATCCAGAAAGTTACCCAAATATGTACATCAAGAAAATACGTGACGACACGGGCATGGTTATCGACTTTTTTGTCAGATCCGATCAGCGCAACTCGACCACCCTCGTCAAGCGTAGCAAACCAGAAACATTCAAAAATCATCTTTTCATGAGTTCTGAAGAAATTCGCCAATGCACGCGCGCTCATCACAAACAAAAACTCCAGGTTGCGCTAAAATCTCGATAACGAAAATTTTCGTGGGTGCTGCCTTTAAGTCGAGTCCAAAGTCAGAGTCCGTAGAGAGGCGTAGTCACTGTCCCACCATTGGCCCACCTGATAGGATCTAACATTAACTCTTTTGTTGGGTTTGTGAACAAATGGTGTTAATATCTATGAGTGCAGAACGAGTTGACACAGATGGGCATGAGGGCGGCTTGTGTGGGCCAATCACAGAACAGCTGCCCCATTTTCTGCAAAACCCCAGTTACGAAGTTTCATCGCTGGAGTACTTGTTGCACCGTGGGTTTTGTGCACTCACTGGCTGCCCGGCTGCCATTTTCCTAATTCGAAGGCTTGCATGATTCTTGTGGCCGACTTGATTTCATCTCTGAGCCCTGTTCTTTTATATTATATTTATAATTCGACATTTCATTTTGACGTTTATTTACTAATTTCACTATTGAAGTTCGCATGTATACGACGAAATGCCTTCTTCAGAATACATTGAACGATCTGTCGATCCTTGTTCTTTCTATGACATTTTGGAGCCACAAGAAGTTTTGACTTGCTATCCCATCAAGCGTAAGCGAGTGGCGCTTTGCAGATACATAAAGGAAGCGTTATATCCACCTGCACGCTTCGCTGAACGACGCGACCTCGATGAAAAAATTACATTTCGGGGTTTCGAATGCACATTTCACGGAAGGAGAAATATTTTCTCTTCTTCCCTGTATTTCTACTGGATTCCTACTCCCTACTCCAATAGGATAATTTAGGGTAATAAAGGATTTCTTTGTTTCTTTCACTCAAAAGATTGTTAGCCCTCGAATTCGTGTGGATGTCTACTATGCGATCGCTTGCTTCCAACGACCTCACTCCTCCTCGAAATTAAGTCAATGATCGAACGAGCGGCCGCGTACAAGCGCTGCTCAACCGGCCGTTCGAATTCGCCTCCTCATCAAGGTCGCCGGTTCCTCCTCGGTATTACATGACTCAGCATCATCTACATACGTTCGGGAGGCAGTAGGTAGCTGCACTCACTCATACTCTCCCGCACTCCGTATAAATCAGTCTTCTGAGTCTTGGAAAGCACAACGAAGCTTTTTGCATAAAATTTCTGGCTTAGCTGAGATAGTTCATAGATTCACTATTCAAAGTCCTCAGAAAAATAAAGCAGAAAAAATTCTGAGCGATGGTGATGAAACCTCCGCATTATCACATTCAAAAATTTCAAGTTATTAAAAAAATAACGGCGAAATCCGCGTAAATGTATACTGACTGCAACTTTTACGCTAAACATTAAGGTCCTCCTGATATTCCGTCTTTATGCACTTTTTTTAAACTTTCTCTCCAACCCTTACAGAAAGTACACTGGAATAATGGCTGTCCCTTTCCCCAGAATTTCATTATCATTTCCATCCAGCTATTTTTTTTCTTTCGATGACAACCTTACAACTTCTTTGTACCCTCTCACATCAGCAAGTTAACCATCCAGACCTCAGAAACTTCCTTCTCACTATGAATTTCACTTTTTTGGCATGACTCCATTTTGAACCCGTCTTAGCCATCACATTTAATGGTTTCTGTCCTTAATGCCCAACAGTTACCACTTCTTTCCAGTTATCCTTGATGTTTTCCTTCGGTTTCAGGCACCTAAATTTCCCTTCGTAGTAGGGTCCCATTTCGAAAACAATTTTTGTGATTTTCTATTAGATAGAATCACGCTGAGCTACTGGAGTCAACAGTATGCGCCAAATGCCGGAAAACGTCAGGAACCCTCATTTTCTACGGCTATTTTGGTCAGTCAGTAGCCCGACATATAGGGGTATCAAAAAGTTCCCGGCCTCGACCTGTTCAATCCCTTTTTTCTCAAAACTTTAAATGCGGCCGTGTAGCATAAAGTCTTCAAAGCCACCATGCCAAATTTTATGTTCTCAAGATGACTCGTTCAAAAATTATGGCGGTTTTTTCTGGCCTAACCAGGATGAAATTTTCGTGCTTTTGGAAGGCGCACCCGTCCAGAGATCAGGAGTTCTGGTTGCTGCTAAAAGAGAACGCGGATTCGAAACATTGAATCACACATCCCATAGTCCGGGCCTGGCACCCAGCAACTATTTTCTGTATGGAAATTTGAAACAGCATCTTCGAGCAGTGAGATCTAGGGACGAAAACGAGCTGAGGTTGGCTTTTGGAAGATACTCTGCTTCATGTGATAAAAAGAGCTCTTGGAGCGGTTGAGAAAATTGCAGTTGAGCTAAGAAAAGTGTATCAGTGTTCGAGGGACCTATATTTTACTACAACAAAATTTCGTCGCTGCAGAGCTTTTGGAAGTAGTTCAGGCCGGAAACTTCTTGATACCCCTATACAGTACGGGCAAGTGATGCAAACAGCAGAACTGTAGACCTTTTTATTATTTATATTACATTTATTCATTCATTATTCATTTATAATATATTATATTTATGTTATATTCATCATTCTGGAGCGTTTCATGTATGTCCTGTATGTGTTCGGAATCACTGCCCCCAGTAGGTGATGAATCTCCTAACACGTGAGAATCGAAAATGAGCTGAAGCTCTGCCTCTAACATCTTTTATGCAATGAAATAACCGAGTCGCCACTAGTCCTGATCTTTGGCTGCAGCTCAGCGTGACCAGCGCAATTTCCGTCATTATATCCATCCTTTATTCAGCTTTGATTAGATGTAAAACCCAGATCGAAGTTATGGGTCCTGTCAAAGGGATGTAAATTATTCATGTTTTCTGATCTTCTAAAAAGTTCAGGGTTCAGCCTTTTTTTAATACATCCTTCCTTGTAAATTTTCTCCCCAAAAAGGACTCCGTTATGTATGTATGGGTTTAATAGTAAGTCACATTGACACGATTTCTTTCAAGAAAACCGGTTTACCGGGGAAGAACATAAGAACATATTTGGTATGAATGAAATTGAAACTAAAAAAAAAAAACTAAAAACATTCCCACCCTGAAACTAAAAACTTGAAACATGAAACTAATTAACAAACGTGATTGTCTGAGTACAATTGTTAAGTGAAACGTACAGGAATATAGTCCCACTGACATTGCAACGGGTTTTTCGGACCGCTTCGGCTCAAAATGCTGTCAAACCCTTTTTTTGGAGATACCACAGAGTAATACCATAAGCTCTGCTGCTATCGACGTGAAGTGAATCCTCGACAGATTTATCGTTACTGTCGTTACTGTGGTGCTATATCTTACTCGTTACTGTTTTACTTTGAAAACGTTGCCAACGCGATTTCGAAAGTGCCGATTTTGTCCTTCTTCCCATCTCTGCCGAACCCATTGAAATCTCGCGAAATCTCCCTAGGATTCCAGCGAAAGCCCAGCGCAATCTAAATCACGCAAGGAATTTCGGAAGTTGCAACACAGGTTCCATCATGCGATCCGAGTCAGCGGGTAGCCGATCGCGCACGATATCAATCGCCATTCTCTTCCCATCCGTGCCCATTTCCACCCTGAAATATCTCCTGGCACGATTCCATCGCAACATCTTTCCCGACGCCTGCGATCACTTTTACTGCAGGTAGTGATGACAGATCTCCCTACACTCTATTAACTTCAAGGAATTCACAAGCACAACTACTGGGATTTGTACATTAGCTCCATTACTTTTTCCTCCTTATCATTCATTCCTTCCTTCCTGGAAAATTAGCGGGGCGAAATCCATCCAATACATCCTTTTCAACAAATTTCTTATGCTTCTTAATTTACTAACCTCTTAACTTAACCGAGCAAGTTGAATTTGCTTTTGAACCGTTCCGGCGACTCTGTTCACTGATTGATTGATTCATTCATTAACTCATTCATATTTCCGATAAAAATCGTCATAGCATCGAATATTTCCTCAAGAAAAAGTCGTTTTGGCAGCAAACGGCGAACATTTTGGCTCGTTTTAACGTTGTAACTTTAAAGGTTGGAAAAACTGAGAGCACTGTACGAGAAGATGAAAATAAGGCTGTATTTCAAATGACCGCTCCTTCAAAGTATCTTTCCTATGTTGTTGTCGTCACATTCAGGTTTCCGTTGATAAAATCTCCCATTATGTGAGTCAGCGCAGTTATCGTTGTCCGTACGCGCTACCTTGGATGAATTTCAACGATGAGAAGACATCGGAGAGTTACTCTATTCGTTTGCTACTAGCGGAGAAGTGATTAAAAACCCGCTACTCTATTTGGAGGTCGTGGGAAGGCGTTGGACGAGAACATCGCTCTCACACCTTTTCTTCAGCAGGACAGGTTCCCGGCAAAGCAAAAACAACTATTTCTGACTAGATGCCGCCTCTTTGGGGGGGGGAGGGTTATTCCCTCTTCTGACACTTCTTTCCTTCGCTTTGCAGCTCGTAGCGCAGATGTGTCGTTATTAGCTTCATGATCTCGTCGGAGCCCAAAATCCTACGTTTTAGATCTATCAGATAATTCCTGTTTGAATTATTTATTGAGTCCTGCAGTCATCCCTAAATTTATGGTCTTTCAATAAGCTTTCCCTTAAGCTTCCTCATCTGTTACTATTCTCTGTGAGCTAAATCATTCCACTAGGAACAAAGAAGAACAATCAAAAGAGAGTTTTGCATATCTTTGTCGTCTTTTTATTTTGTTTTTACATTTTACAGCTATGACTGTTCCACGTAAGTTCCAGATCCTGCCTCTGAACCACTGTACTTAGACGAAAGCCGTTGTTTTCGTAGTTGTTCCAGGCGATCGCCGAGACCTTGAAACGGTCCGATCGACCCCCGTCTTTAACTGCCGTCCTCTGCAGGTTTCCGAAGCAATCACATCGTCTTGTCGTCGCATAAAATTCTCAACGGAAGATTATTTAGCTCTAATCGTTGAAGAGTTTTCGCGAATATTGGTTATTGGGGATCCGTGATGGGCATTTTGCGGTCAGGCAAAAGTTTTATTCGTTTTTTTTTTTACCATCCCTCTTTATTTTTGCAGCTTTTACACAGAGTTTTTAACACTAGCTCACCTCAACAACCTTCTCCGTCTGTAAGAAGTCGGTTTCAAGATTTTGTCGATAAAACATACCATTTGACTAGATTCACCGCAAAGCTAATAATCACTCATATTTTGTGTCGAATTTCTGGCATCGATTCTCAATTTTAGTGCTCTACACTCTCCCCACCTCCCTTTTCCAATTCTTCCCTCTTATTTTTTGCCGTTCAAGATGACCGAGATAGTGGGTACGTTGCCTGGGAATCTGCTATATGTCCTCCTCTATTTGTTCGCAGGTTTTCATGGGTTATTAAGGAAATTTATCGCGGTTATTTAGCATATTTATTCCTCATTCCTGTGTCTCTTGATACACGAGAAGTAACTATGATATCAATGCCGTTATCTTCCTCCTTGTCTTTCCCAGGCTACTAGAATTCCTTAAAGGTGATCTCTTACGTCGAGGCCACCTTGGGTTTTCAATAACAGAGAAATCTACAGGCGACGATGGTCATAGTATGGTACATATTTCCTCACAACTATGACAAAAAACCCCTTTTTGGACCTTTTCTTTTGTGGAGAATTCGAGGCGCATGTTGCGATATCTACCACAAGTAACTGTGGAGTTGCGGCATGCGGTGTATCGCTGATATCGATCGCTGGCGCCTAACTGCTGTGCAGTGCAACTCCTTGTGGCAGATCCGGCGATTGGACACATCGAATTCTCCGAATAAAATGTGTTCAAAAAGAGGTTCGTCGGCATTTTTGTATGGAAATATGTATACCGTTGTGATCACCGACGCCTGACGTTACTCTTAATTTTAAGATCTCAGAGTCTGATTTTCTTTTTCTGACTTGAGGCATGTCCTGTGATATTTCGCATCTGCTTCTCATTCTGTGAGCAGAAGTATTTTACCTCTTTTGGAACTTGGTATGCTTCTTCAATCAATTAAATCACTTCATGAGCCTTCATGAGCCTTCAACCACTCTTAAGTAGCACTAAAAATACTCACCACGACTGTTTCGGTTGCTCGTTAGGCTACGTTCTTCCCTGTCTACTTTGTTTTTCGCCGTGAACATAATTTCTCATTATCTGTAGAGGCGCTGGACTACTCTGACTACTGGTTAACTAGTTGATCTGATTATAATTTCTTAGCAAAATCGATACATTAATCGTAACGTCGATAGAACTTCTGGAGTTGCCCGCCGTACCCATTCTTACTCTCAAGCAGTCGGCCTTCTAAGCCCAGCTGACGCCTTGAACTTGGCACTCAGAATCTGCTATGGCTTTGCCAAGAGCGCTTTAACACTTTCGCGACAATGTGCACGACTGGTCGAGCACGCGGTGATTGGCACGTGGGACCGCGTGCACGACCGGTCGTGCACAAACACATGGTTAAGGGAGCACGCGTGTCCCACGTGCCAATGCATGCCAAAATCGCAATGTCGCGAACGTGTTAAAGGCAACATAATTATGCAGCCATGACGCGGTAGCTAAAGGCTGTAACATGCACAATGCGTACCTGCTTCTGTTCGGTTAGTGCATTCCTATCGACGCTTTCCAGTAATGCAGAGGAAATTTTTCCCCAGAGCAGTATTAGAACGGAAATTTTCTCGCTGTTACGATGTTGACCTTTTTTCGCGAAGGGTATGTCCACAATCATGGTACGGTGCAAATAGAGGTTTAACTGTCAGATTGATATACATCATTGAGATTATAGAGGTTATATTATCCATTGGGCAGGGCTCGGGCCCGCATGCATTTTTGAGAATACCCATGGTAAATTTGTTGGCGGCCGTGCTAGCAATAAGTAAATTTAAGCGATTTCAACACATTTACTATGGGTAATATTGATGATGCATACGGTCACCGGACTCCTCATTGGAAGGATGGGTAACCTCATATCCATTTGTGTAACTACGCAAGGGTAGCAGCCGGGTATATACAACGTTAAAATAGCAGATGAAGCCACTGATGGCAGCGTAGATGAATATTGATGTAGTAACGTCAGCTATGAGTAAGCACGTAGTGACGGATGTCTTGTGAAGGGTAAATTTTGGCAAGTTAACCTGTTTGCCATGGGTAATCTCAGTGATGCATCAGCATTCAGTAACCAATCCTTACCAATATTCTTACCCATCTATCATCCTCACCTTCCAAATATTCATTAGATTTCTGGTTGATTAAATTCTGTCGGTAAAAAGGCCTTTTCAGTTCCAAGAGCTGTAATTTTCACTCGCTATCGATTTTTCTCGTCCGACAAAAATTCGGGTTAATTCGACTTGGCCGAGAACTGATGATGATAGCCTCCCTGCATACCACTCTGGGTCGTCGGGCCTTGAATCGTTACCGTTCGTATTCTTTAACCCTCTTTGATCATAGTAACACGCTTCATAGTCTCTTCGTCGCTCTTGACCCGTTTCCAGAGGAGCAATTCACAGCTAGCGCATTGTTCACAGTTGTATCTCAATTTTTCTTGGAGTGAGCTCAGATTCTAGGCGCCCATTGTTTGTTTTCATAGCATCTGTCAGGGTTAATAAAATCATAGCAGTGTATTCCTGCTGAGCGCAAAAGCTGGTCGCTTTCACTGGTAGTCAGCTGGTTCTGTTGCGAACATGCCTGGGATGGTATTATGTGGCGAACACAGTATGTAGATTGCCATCTTCACCTCTTATCTCTCCGCTCCTGACAATATTTTCTGCAAAATTACCGTAATTCTTACAAAATTGTTAAATTTTGATAATCTCCGTGTCCCATGATTCTTGAGCATAAGCGTTTTGTTCATCTAACCCTTCTACTCCGTTCAGATTGTTGGGTAAATCTTTTCCATTAGTGTCTTAACATCTTGACATGAACCCACTATCGAAGGCCTCCGGAGTCCACCACGTTTCGTACGTTTGCACCTATCCAGACAATCTCCGCAAGTCACTCCTTTTTCCTTTTCTTTTCCTTTTCCCTCCTTCTTCAATCACTTTGCCCTATTGAAAAGTATAGGAAAACAAGAGATTTATGGAAACCTCGTTGGGGAATTCGGAGACAATCAGTGGATTCAATTTTTATGCAACGTATAAATTCAATTTCTTTTCGAGAAAAGATTTGCATAGATGTCCTCAATGGCCTTTCTCCTGTGGGTAATGAGTTACTATTGCTCTGCATACTTTTTTAGTGACTCTGATTGGTGTGGTTGTGTACTGTCAAATATGCTTGATAACTTCTAAAAGGTAGGCGTTTAAGGCATGCCTCTTGCCCCGAACCATAACTATAGAATTACCTGTATCCTTTGATTATCAGCAACTTTACATAGGTGAGCTATCTTCTTGAAGTTGTCACAGTACTTTTGCAATGGGTGCTTTTCAACGGTACTCTTTAGAATGCTCGAGATGGACCCATCATGGTTGAACCACGGAAGCATTTCATAATCTGCACTCGGATGCCTCATTAAGATTACCTAGCGTAAACGTGATAAAGTACTGAAATTTACCCTTTGCCTTTACTCTGGTGCACATCAACATTTTTACGTGGGTGACGTCTATACCCATCTGCTACGCATGAGTGATCGTACCTACGGGTTTGCGATTACCCATCCTTCTGATAATGTACTTGGGCTCAGATTTCAGCCCTGGAATGCTTAAGGACCTACCACATTTCAATGTCTTCTGAAGAGTGAAACACTTGTCTTGCATGCAAGCTGTTTTATTCAGTTGCCTTCTTCTCTTTGAATTTGCTGAGCTGGAAATTTCTATAGAGAGAAAGGATTTTGGCGTGCTTCTCGTTGGCTGGCAAGTGCATACTTATTTATAGTACGGTCTCCAAACTAGTACTTTTCTTGCTAAAGAAATAGATATCATGTATCAGTCTTCTCATTCCACCCCTTTCCCGAAATTTATTGTCTCTATGTCCCGTCATTTTTTCCACATCTTGTTTTCCCTTCTTTCTAGTCCTCCTTTTTTACACGCACTTTTCCCATATAATTGCTCGCTTTTGATGTGCGCATCATATTTTCTCACTATCCAACCCTATCCTGATTACTATCTAAGCTTTTTCCGAAACTTTTAATTCTAGATAGTTATATCACGAAGCCCACGATTGAGCTGAACACCTGACTCGATCCAGAAATGGACCGACGTCCGCAACGTTCGGTCGAACAAATCGAAGTGATCGAGCATCGAATAGTCGAAGAGGGGCGACGACCAGTTGGAACAGCAGGTCAGTATTTTTGCATAGTTCTTAGAGCAACGTATAGGCTGGAAGTTGTTCTGGATGTGACATCGACATTCCAGGCGTTCTGCCGCCGTATAGCACTGTTCGACGATCGACGGAGTCTTATGAAACGAGAGATGTTCCGCTTGACAGGAGGTATGAGGGGGGGGGGGAGGGCAAGGAATTTAATTATTTATTTATTCGTACACCACAACACGGGGTGTGCCAAACATACTTACGACGATATGCACAGACGGAAAGGCATAGGGACAAAAACAATAAAACTTCGAAGAAAAAAATGGAAAAACAAACTGGAGACAGAACCGGCCTAGAATGTGCTAGCCGCCCAAAAGAAATATCAAGTAGCCGGGTTGAGGGTAGGTTATAACAGGCTCCAGCGTTGTCTGGCGCAAGTACCCCACAAACCAAGAGTTGACTAGACACGACCACCGACCATATATAGTACTTTTTCAAATAATTCTGGGGAACTATTGCATATGCAGGCATTAAAAAGCAGAGGAAGTTTAAAATTTGAGCTGTTCTTAATTTTGGAAAAAAACGCAAAACGAGGAATAATATAATAGAAATTTGAACGAAGAATTCATACTATAGCTTTTTACTTCAACTGATTGTTTTTGTTCTAGGTATGATTTTACTGGAGAGCGAGATGTAAGCCGCGACGCGTCCTTCCTGCACACTTCAGCCAGTGAGTGCAGTTCTCATCTTCTCCGAAAATAGGGAAAATTTTTCCTGAACACGCTTGAAAATGCGTATCTACACTATTTTTCATATCAGTTGATGACTCCAGATAGCTATAGTTTTTTGGTTGCTTCAGAGTCCATTCATAACTTAGGAAAGTATGTAGTTTGGAGCGTCGTATCAGGGGACGAGGCGGCTAAGCTCACCGATTGGCCCCTGGCATGGAATGACCAATCGCAGGGCTAGGCCGCGTTACTATGCTCGTTACTACTCTCCAGATCATCGAAAAAATGTCTAACCCCGACACTGGCAGAGATTGCTTTCATCGGCAGCTCGATGGTTTTTCCAGCTTACACCTGTTAACAAAACTGTTGGGCCCAGAAAGAAGTAGGGCAGGGATGCTCATAAAAAATAAAAGTGATCGAGTATTGATAAAGAATTCTTCTTGAATGTGGGCAAAACACATCCTAAATGTATTTCCTGCCCCTGCCATGCGATCTGCGCCTTCAAAGGCAGCACTCACGCTGAGAAAAGTTTTCTCGTATTGTTCCCATCCTCAAGGAGCCATCAACTGGAATGTAACTGCAAAGGGAATCACTCCAAATCCTACAGTTACTCGAGTAATAGAACTCGTACGCATTTATAATTTGCGCCCGCCATGCTCAACCTCGCTCCATTCCCTTTGATCGTGTGCGGCTGTGTTTCCAGCTGGTACAGGATCGATCAGTATTTTCGGATAGCGGTGATCCTTTCCGCACCTCGATGGCCGCACCCATCTCAGGCGATAGATCTCGTGCAAATGCACATGTATTGGCAAAACACAACATAGTATTTCTCGCAAACATAGCCTTTTTTGATAGTCTTTCCTTTATTATGGGCACTAGAGTAGCCTCCAGAGTAGAATCTCACGAAAAAATCGAAGACATTTTTTTATCGTGAGTGCTGTCTTTAAAGGGAACTATAAATATGAGCATCTAATGCTTCACACAAAAAGCTTCCATAGGTTTCCTACTATAAATATAACCAAGTCAAAATGTTCTCTATGCTCTTACCATGTGCCTGTAACCTCCATCTCCTCTCCAGTTATTTTACGAATTAATGTCCTACGCCCAGTCATTGCACAATTAGGCGGATCAATAAGACTTTCAACTCTTCCAGTCAACTATATATTCATTTATTTTCCTATTTACTTACTATATCACTCGAAACAGTCTTCCAGACCTTTACATTTTCAAAAAGTAAATTAACTGAGTGCAGGGCCCACGAGCATCATCCAGATTATTCATGGTATACGTTTTAACGCCATCAAATTACCGGGTAAGCTTGGTGGCCCTGTCACATGCGCCCTTACTAATCTCAATGATGATGTCGTCCCCAGAGTCTATTCGTTTGGATGTCACGATCTTGCCTTAAAAATTTCATTTGAAATCGTTCTCTCGAAGCTTAAAAGTCGAAAAAGGGTACTGGAAAACTTGAGAGGGCCTAAAATTCTAGGCGGGACAGCCACATACTAGATCAAAAGATGCACGATTACCATTTTATTTGTTTTTATTTGCAAAATTGTTCATAAAACGTTCACAGGTTCAGGTCAACAAATAGAAGTAACCCCGACCCGCAGTCAGCTCTATACGACTGGTGCGGGCTTGGACACCTCTGGCAGTCGCCTGTATACCTCCGGTCAGCACCTGGACACATCCGGCAGCCGACTGAACACGTCCGGTCAGCGAGTCGACTTCGGCGACATCTCTGGTAACACTGTGGTCAACCAATATGGCTATGACGTCCACGAGGTTCACACCTCAGGTACAGTAGCTTTTCGGCCAGTTTACCATTTACAACGGAGATAGATAGTGTCAACAAAGAGAAACACTTCAGAGATTCTCTCCAAGCAAAAGATGCATGCAGGAAAAAATTTGCAGGATTTTGCCTATCACACTTCTAATGATCATAGTGTTCAGCTCATCACTTTCAATCTGATTCCCATCTTTCTCAGACTCTGTTTCTTGTTATCGTAAGGATGATGCTGTCAAAAGAAGGTCATGTACCACATGCACCACCTTTTTCGGCGAAGGGACTGGTTTATGTCAAATACTCGTGAAAATATTCGGGTTGAGATCACCCACACTTTTGTTGGAAGAAAGGAAAAATCCATCCAGAAATTTTCTAAGACTATGTAATATTCCCTATATAATTGTTCGAGCCTTGCAGCCCTGCTCAATAAAATCGCTTCAGAAGGTGGAGCTCGCGTGGTCGAAACGCACGGTGGCGGACCTATCATGGAGACGTCACGGTTGGAAAGCACCCGCATTGAAGAGGTCGTCGAAAGGCAAGTGCCACCACGCCCACCCATGGCCAACGGCTACGCAAGGGATCTGGGATATATTGGAGGAATAAAGTGAGTTTGCTTCGAAGAGCTTTCGTTCCGCTAAAGACGCGATCCCACCTCAGAACTGTTGTAGAGATCCTCACATGGAAAGAATCTCCAAGATCTGCGGATCAGAATGTTGCATGATTGATTCAGCGCAAAACTGCTAAAATATTCATTTTTGAGCCCCAAGGGAGCTCGTGGGTGGTGCCGAGGGCGGGACTAAGGCGGGAGGACCACGTTTCTCAATAAAGCACTCCAGGAAGCGAACATTCTTGAGGAATTCGTACTTCTTGTGAGAAATCTTCATGATTCGTTCGTCACAATATAAGACGAAAGTGTGTGACCAGTAAGAGAGTGTTCGGTACGGAAAAACCGTAGTCTCGCCTTTGCGCCTCCCACATGCTCATTGAAAGTTGGGTCTCAAAAATAGGTTTCTGCACGAATTACGCGTACCATTGTAATTAGGAGCTCTTGGAAATTTTTCTCTGTGGAAAATTCAAAGACGATTTGGAGCTGGTTGCCTTTGGGTGCATGTTAAACAGGTAGACCATCTTTACTTTCTAGAAAAAAAAGTCAAGAAGAACTGAATGCTCGTATTTTCATTTTCTGGATATGATTTTCTCAAATTGAGGAATGACCGGATAAATTTGTGTAATTTTGGAAAAGTATGAGTTGGAAAAGATGCATAAGTGTCTGTGCGTCTGCATTATAGCCATTGACCCACTATTGTAAAACGGTGCCATCACAGTATTAAAGTCCAGAGTAGTTTGGAGATGAGTTCATATTTAGTGTCTCTCTTTTTTTTCTGTCAATTTCTCATCCTGGCCTTTGCTAGACGCTATGCCTGAGCATGCGCTCTTAGAGCGGGGAGAGAAAAATGAAAAATCACTCGGTTTCAGCTGGCGAAGTGAACTACTATTAACAACATCAATGAAACTATGTGAAAATTCTTTCTGAGACGATCAATTCAACTCGAAAAAAAAAAAAGGGAATAGGAATCTCTTTTCATCATATAGTGGTATCAACTCTTACAATATTTCAGTACCAAGTTAGAGTCTATCTCAAAAAATCGTGGTTATTGAATTTTATGCACATTGCCCGCTTTCTTCCCTTCGAATATCGTACTTTTTGTTATATTGATTTTTCTCGAATGCCTCTGACTCTCTTAAATGGTGGAACAGGCCATAACTTCTAATTCTCTCCTTTCACCCAAAATAGTCCCTTTTCAACTATCCTCTTTTTTCCTTTAAAAAAACACTGTAGCGTAGCATAATTTGGATTGGACATGAGAATTAGCTAGATCACCAATCATTTCCTCAAAAAATTCTTCCTAAAAATACGTGCGATATTCCAGAACTCCATCGGGAGTGCTACGCACATCATCACAAAGTCAGGTGTTCACCGTACCATCACCACAAATCGCACGGACCGATTCGTGGAGGCACATTCAGAGTGATCAAGAGTGAGCTGATTACATCTGAATTTTAAAATCCGGAATGTTCAGAGGTATGAGAAACCGTGTTAAGAAGTGGAAGAGTTCGCAGGATTTCAGATTTTTAAGCCCTTGAGCTCTTTTCCATACGATAAAACTGAAAACATGCTATTTTTTACATTTGTTTCTTCTTAAACTTTGTTCCAAATTTGGATGATTGTTTTTTCATTATTTTTCCCCAAATTGTAGCGCTCCCAATGATTAAAAAATGTATATAAAAAATGGAAAATAAAACGAGCGAAACAGCAAAAAAAAAGATATCTTATGGAACATCCTTGGAAAGTGCTGTAAACACCACGAAATGCGTGGATGGTAAGCGCCCTTCTGCCTTAGTGAGGAAATGGAGCGTTGCTAGACAAACAACCCATTCTCCCCTAGTCTGCTTCTGTATGGCGTCGCCATTCTCAGCGCTTTTTGCAGAATGTCCACGCCAGAGAATAAAAGGTAGTAAGAAAGTTATTTGCACTATGCAGACATTCATGATATTAAGGATTTATCCACAAGCTGGACCCAGTTTGAATATCTCATTATTATACAACTGAATAATGCTCAAATCCGTGGTTCCATTTCATATTTGTGGAACTTTCAGTGCATTTGTGAGGAAGGACAGCTACAGGAAGATGCAGCAATCTGATGAGCTCATGGGATCACAGGAAAACTCCAAATCCTATGCGGTAAGTGAAAAAATTCAAATATTTTCTCTCATATTGAAGATATGGAGAGTGTAACCGCGGATGTTACATAAAATTGTTGGAAAACGAAGATGTCGGATTCTCTTCTGAATTTATCGCTTTTTTTACGTAACAGCGCAGCAGGAATGTGATCCTCCATGCCAGATCAATTCATAGTTCTGAACATGACGTTGATCGGCTAGATAATTCTGCACCGAAAATCTCAAAATCATAGCTTCCGCCCAAACTTTGCGTAGTCGAATTACTTGAGGCGCTTATCACGAAAATTATACTCATTTTATACCGTAGCCATGTATTTGCAAGATTACGGTGCGCGCATGGTAGAAACGATACCTCATAGAATCTTCGGAACCTTTGCAAGTTATTTGATGTACTGATCATGATTATCGACTGTAGAACACTATCCGTTTCTTGACAAAATTCACACTATCTTCTGATTCTTTACAGTAACTTTGTCGGAACCGTTACGGTGCAGTATGAGTGAGATTTTCGTGGTCATGGCGTCAGATAACCCCAGAAGCGAAGTTTGTGCGAAATTTTCGGTCCTGAGCTTTCGGGGCAGAGTTACACGCTGACCATTTTTCCTGAATTTGGGAGATCCAATCAGCAACAACTTCTTTTTTTCGTTCACCCCTCATCTGTATTATTATTTTTGATATTATTATTGATATTATATTATATTATATTATATTATATTATTATTGCTAGCATTATTTCTAGCAAGATTTGTCTGTTTCCTTCGCTTCTGTAGTACTGTTGTTGATTGCGGCATAAAATTATGAATCAATAAAAAATACAACTATAAAAGGATAGCTCTCCTAACGACCAGCACCTCTCCAACCACATCTGTCTATTTCAGCCGCAATCACAAACCTCGCTGGTGACTCGCAGCTCCGGCCATCGACGAGAAACAGGAGGTGGCTGTTGGCAGCGAACGCGAGACTACCTCACACAGCTCTATCATAATACACGGTAATACTTTATTTAATTATTTACATATCCATTCATTTTTTAAAATAAAGGTGGAAAGTGTAAAAATTTATACCAGTGGAGGTTAAAGCACTGAAGGTATGGATTCTAAAAGATGAGCATCCACCACTTCTCAATAAGAGGTGCGCTGCTCCTCATGTATCCCATGTATCTTATATTTAAAAAAACCTGCTCTCGTTGCCGTAGGATGACCATCGGAGAATTCTTAGGTAGGCAGCATAGCTTGCAGTGCAGGTGGACGGGGTCTAGGCCAAAAATTCGAATATCACTATGGATTTTGTCGAAAATAATGTTATTTGATAGATCCATTTAACAGGGGGCAATAAAAAAACTTGCTTTCATGGAAATGTAGATAACGCGTAAAAATTATCCAATATTGGATGCTTTGAATGCGGTCTCAGCCGAACTGCTTAACCAAAATCGCCAGTTTTGGTTAAAGGCAGCACCCACGGAAATGTTCGACTTGAAAACTCAGCGTAATATAAAGGTATCGAAAGTGCTGGACACTTGCGTAAAGTCGGAACTTACTGATGGCACCAAAAACGCTGTTTTTATAAGCTGAGAAGCCAGCCTAGGTGCAGCAGGTGTGGTCGAGTTGCGTGAGCCATGGGATGAGGACCAGTATCAGAAGATCGATAATGTCTCCTTTTTCAGCTATTGAATCTTCGGGCAATCAGTTATCTGTTCTAAACTGCAGCCTGTTCGTACTTCATCGAAATAAATAACCACTGGAAAATGTGCAGCATTTATCAAACAAAACACATAAAAATCAAAGCATCATGAAATCTTCCAGTGGAAGAAAACTTGAAGAAAATTACGAAAACAAGTTTGAGATGTTGCCACACAGCTACAAATTCTGCAAACTGCAAAGCAGAAATCATTCCAGCCAATAAAATTAGCAAAAAAAAAAGCGCAGAAATCATCAGAAGAACTCACGTAGAGTAGAAAAAACGACTAAATTTCGCCAAAATTGCAGCAAAACAACTGTTTCTATTGTAATTCGCGCAACAAACAACTGCTAACGGAAAACTCGTCTAAATTGACCGCTGGCACAAAGAAGTAGTACAAGTTACTGTGCTGAACGCAGTGAGTTTCCCATTGCTGTTATTGTACAGGAACCAATTAGACTGCTCAAAAGTACCAGAAAGTGTGAAAATCTGAGAAAAGAAAGTTTCCGTGGGTCTTGCCTTTAAGGTAATGGAAGCATTCCATATGTTTTTTTTTTCAACAGAACAGGCACAGATCTTTTGCCAGTTGGTGAAAGTTGTGGTACAGGTGAACACTGGAAACATCACCCGAGGTTATACCACAGAATGACACTTAGCTACCCAGGAGGACAATTTGTGTCTACTTCAACAGCCCACCATAGATCGTAGGGTCAATAGTACATTTGAAATTTTTTTAAAAAGATACCTCTTTTAAATGAACAGGAATTGCTAAAAAAGGAGATTTTGAAAAATTTGGAACCGTATCTGTGGTTACTGTATGTATCTGTTAGTAGAAGTAGATGTGGCTTTGGTCATCCAGACAGTGGTTCACTTGACCTTTGGTGTGGGAGTGGTTGCAATCTGGCCGTGAAGTATAACAAAGTAAATAGAAAGAAACAAGTTTGGCCTGCTGAGATTCACTTTGCTAAGACGTTTTGTGGGGACGCTATTGCCATGTAACGAAGATATGCAGTGGCGGCCACATATTTATCACACCGCCGATTTTGGACGGCAGAATTTGTCGCATATTTCAGCCCGAGGATGAGCAATCAAAACCAAGTTCGAGTACGTGTTGAGGCTCCATGGATGTCTCCTTCCTCTTGCTTACCACTGGCACAGAGTCAGTTGGAACTGGAATAAAAAATGGAATTCCAATTCCGTCAGTTTTCTCAAACTAGGTATAAAAGTCTTGTATGTGTCTACTTAACAAGGGAAGTGAAATGGTGATTTGAATTGGATGCTTTTCTGCTTTTCTGCTATGAACGCTACTGGCTTACTCTCCGTACCAGCTGGAACCAGGGATAGAAACGAACCGTCAAATTTGTCGAAAACTCAATTTTATCGAAAATCGAGGATAACATAGGTTATGGGATTTTCCTCTTAGTACCTGAATGCCTGCTAGTAGCGCAAATCAGGAAAAAAAACCCACAGTCAAAATGCATCTTTGCTGTCTGTATTCACCATGAATCCTTTTTTTTTTCGCAATTTTCCAGCTACGTGGACGGCTCGTGTTCTTCCATGTGGAGAAAAATTGCGCATCAAAACTAGTATAACAAAACGCGCACTAATATCCAGAATAAAATCACATTTTCCCTCGATTTCATCAAATCGAGTAGGAAAGAAACGAAAAAAAATTTCCCAAAGTGCTGCGTTTCCAGCTCTACATGCAAAGAATCAGTGCAAATCTAATTGGAAAAATTTTCGTGAGAAATAGAGTGCAGATTAGGAAGAGTATTTTATGCCTCATCACATTCTCGAGTACTGTTGGGACAACTCAATCCAAGCTTGAAATACGGACTTTGTAATTTTCAGCAGGTGATCGCCTAAAATTGGAAGCGTGCTAAATATGTGGCCGGCACTGTATGAATCTTAACAGATTCTCTAGTTCATAAGGGCAGCTTGATGCACTCAATGCAGAGTTTTATTTTTCAGAGATCGTGAAGTCACTCCACGATTACTTTCCAGTCTATGCTGTATTCTATTGTTGCTGTTACTTCTTCTTATTCTTATAGGAATCATTTTGAACGCGTTGTTCCATACCTACTCGGTAAGCATATCAGTTCTCACATACCCAAAGCATCTTTGAGGAAAGGATGAAGTGATTCCAAGTATCAGAAAATCAGTTACCACTCATAAGGAGCTGTTCTTCGTGGAAAACCCTCTTGAATATGCTAGCGTTCGCATTTAGGTCTCCGAGTTCCTGTTGTACCCACCGATTTGCGAGGAATGCCGTCGCAAGAATCCAAACCTCGTCTCAGCCGCGATGCCTTCGTCACTCTTCGTCCACTTTTATTCTCCCAACCAAGCACACTTCGAACTGCGTGGAAATCCGCCATTCAAAAGCAATTCATTCACTGCCATTGATTTCAAAACGGTGAGTATATTGCTTGAAAAGACGTTGTTTGATAAGAGAGGGCATCAAATTTGTCTGCCATTTTCTACGAAATGTTTATGGCAGAAACTCACACAAAAGTTGGTCTGAAAGATGGATGAGCGGAAGGACTGCATGAGACCGGAAGTTGGAAGTTGGAAGTTGGGGAAATTTCGAAGTCTGGCGAAATTTGGAGCGATGAGTACAGCACGTCTTAGTTGGGTGACTCAACGACTGCCATTTGTCCAGAAACCTAGAAGTCAGAAGCTTGCATAAGGCAAAAATTCAGGAACTTTCGACTTCCGGAAACCGGAATTCCGCTCATCCCTGATCTGAAAACCGAGGGTTTGGGTAAACTCTAGGCCTATCCATTTGCCCAAGTATACAATTTGTATTATAATGCGCTGTTTTTGGATCCGTTAGTTAAGTCTTGAGTTTTCATTTTGATCACATTTTCATCTTGATCTCATTTTCATCTCCTCCTAAACAAATAAATAAATAAGTAAATGAACAAATAAGTGAATACCAGCTCCAACTGAACTGACCGTGTGTCCTGAGATCTCAGCGCTATTCCAGGGTTACATCGCCATCGCCGACCATGCTTTGACGGACTCTAACGGTCGTCACACCACTTGCTTCATAATGCCGCTGGATCGGTCGGCTATATCAAGCATGGATGCGCTGAAAGAAGCCGTTAGTGAGAGCGACTCCGAGGTAACGTAACATCTCCCTGTTCGGAGAACTTTTTTTTGTTATGAACGGGGTTGTCGGGGTAACTCGTGGGTATCCTCGCCTCTCAAGGTCAGGCTCGGCCCAATTTTTTTTGATGGGGTCACCAAAGGCAACCAGAGACGCCAGACGCCCGAGCACTCTTACCAACTATACCTGTAGCCACAATGGTTTTTTATTCAAAAATTTAGAATTTTTTCCAGATTCAAGCCCAATTTGGCTGGCAAGAGTTCTGGCAGTTCGACGCCGAACAAATTGACGCACATGCAGCAAATTCAAAATTCACGGATAAAATCGAGGATTGCACCAATGCAAAGTGGTATCTCCTGAAGCAGGCGGTCCATAGTAGAGGTGAGATAACCGCTAAGAAGCATATTACGACGCCTTTGACGGAAGACACTTTAGATGCGTCCTGCTCTGACTGCTACGATTTCTGCCTGCCTGACTGGGCCGTGGTTCGTAAGGAGAAATACGAGGACCAGAGTACGATTGGGATTCGGCGACTTGACTGTTTCCGCTTATATGTTCCAGAGTGGCGGAACTTCAGGTAAGAGTGTTGATATAGCCCTGAGGTGTATATAGAGCGATCTCAACCGCTCGAACGCGGCGACACTGGTTTTGATACTTATCGATTGTGGGCGGCGCGTCTCTGGCGCTGCAGCTGCTTTCGCACGCCCACGATCAATGCGTATCGAAACCATTGTCGCCCAACTTGTAGCGACCGAAAACGCTATGCTTATCGAGGAGTAGATCAGCAAAGGGGACTCTTGTTTAGTGAGCCACTAATATGAAAGGGTGAAAATTAAAGTGCTCAGCATAGAACTATGGCTCAGAGCGGACGCGCAGAGATGTGAAGGGAAGTCAAGATTGGTGGGGGGGGGGGGGGGAGGAAATAATGAAGTCTTTGTTGGAAAAGGATCCCAATCAGCAGGATTTTCACTGGACGAGCTTCCACCCAGGGAGCCTGAAAGCTTCAGAAAAATTCTTTTGCTGAATCTCCGCATTGGAAGAAAGGTGTTCGACACGCTGAACCGAACTCGTATCCGTTTTCTGTTGGAACTGCTTTGTGTGTGTTTACTGTAGGAAGACGTTGAATAGGACATCTCTCGGAATCCCCTCAAATTTTTGATGTGTGGGTTAATCACGACTGAGAATATGACTTCTCGTGGCATTGTCTACTGCCAGCAAAAGTTGTTCTTTTATCCATTCTCCTCAAGTAATGTCATGCAGATACTTGTGATATAATAGATTCGAGAAGATTCTGTCAAGTATCTTATCTAGCGTATGCCTACAGTGATCCCTAATAATGGTTTTGTTGTAGGAAACGCATGTTTTTTTAGCGTTTACCTTATCAAATAACCTTCCTGTACAACGATTTTCTCTGAATTTTGGAGCTCCTTTGCCTGAGGAAGCTTCTGTTCGAGGAACGAATCAACTCTGGTTAGTACTCGATTTCCAGTAGGTTGAAACATAGAATATTTTCAAGTTCTCAAGAGAGGGGAGTAGAGGGCAACACAGCCCTGACGGAATGAACTATAGAGGTCATATACCTTCACCGGTTAATCAAATTTTTCGAAGGGGTAAATAAATTATCAGTTCAAGTGGTTGAAATATTTGGTTTTTATTCAGTGCTAAGGTCAAAAATAGGGAGCTTAACTGGTTACTTTCTGGAAATCATGACAACCCCACCGGAATTGAATACAAGTCTGTTATATGGAGTAAAGTGAATGCTACAAAATATTAGATCGTGGTAGGGATTTTTTGTGAAATTTCATCCATTTGAGGCCTCCAATTCTTAAATAGAAATATTTTGTCTCAATCCAACTTAAATTCTTCCAGAGTGGAAACGGACCCATCCGGCGGACATTGGCAGTACCCGCTGGCCAGTCAAAACACTAAACGAGACCAGAACGGTAACTGGGTGTCCTGGGTGCCCACCGGAAACTCAATCCAGTCGAGACGTCGGCGGTAGAAGCGCCCTCACCCACGACGACATGCGTCATCCCCGCAAACCCCGTGAGGAGTTAGAGCTAGGGTCAGATTCTCCTTGCCAGCTTGTTCCATTTGTTCTGTGAACCTAAATTTTTCTAGTTTTCTTCTTTTCTCACCAAGAGTTGCCTTCTATTCAGCTTTCTAATAGTGTTTGAGACATTTTTGCTCATATTGCATTGCCTGCCTAACCAATACTTTCACCACTACCTGTGCATGACTCTCATCAATCCCCATTTTACAACGTCTTTGTTGTTCTGTACATAAAAACGTTTGAAGTTGCTTTATGACGCTTTTTTTTTTGTTAATTTTATGGTCATTCCCCGCGATTTCACTTATGTGTTGTGAAAGAATATGATTCATAGTATCATTTTCGATAAAGTATGCCCATTATTGATGTTGATTCATGGCTGCTAGGAATTCGGCGAACCAATAAAAGGCCGTTCCGGCTGTAGCCTTGTCATTCGCTTCCCGCTAGCGTGCCGGAGTGCGGCTTCATTCACAGCGACGACATGTCCCTTTTTTTTTCCTTATCTTGTTTTCCTACCGAAATTTCTGTTCAGGAAATTCGCTAGTAATTGATTCTCCCAAGCGCAAACATTTCTTACATCAATTGTTTTGAAACTGGGTGATGCTCCATGGTTCTGCCTTCCCAGATTAGGTGCTAATCCGGGATCTCAGCGTGCCAGAATCACTCCGGTCGATTCTCTAAGCCTTTGAAACGGCCAAGCTGCACAGGGGTGGGAACTGCTGTTTACCTCTTCGAGAGGTTTCCAAACCTCTATCGATTTCCAGTAAATTTGAAATAAGAACGACTAAGTATTATATTACAGTCCTCCAGCCTCTGTTCGCTCTTCTAATATAATATGTCCTCCTCCATTCTCTTTAACTACATTTGTTTGTACATCATAGAATCATCCGATCACCGACTCTATTGCTTTATGGATGCCTCTTCATGAGGTCCTCGTTAAACTATCAGCTAACGGCATCTTGAAGATGACTACGAGTTAGGTGCCGATTAGTGAGACTGGAAGCGCGACCTCTACAAAACCATAATACTAATGGAGTTTTGAATCATCGACCAAAAATAGTTGTATGATCGCAGGATATGATGGCATATACATAATTGCCCCACAGATTAACCATCTTTGAGGTAGACTTGCTGCCGTTTTCACATAGTCTGGTAGCCAGCTGTTGTACGCTGCACAAGGCCTGATTCTGATGTAAGGTGATCGAAAACCAATTCTGAGCTTTCAGGTTATGTAAGACCCGAGTCGAGGAAAAAAACGGTAGGTACTCAACCCGGCAGGTAATCAAAAGTTTAGTAATGAAAAATACCAAGACTATCCATCGCTGAGCTGGGATCACTGGTCAGCTAGATGCAGTCGCGTACACTTCTTCACTGAAAATGCGCCCTACAGAGTCACATATCGTCATGAGTTCAAGCCGTGATGAAAAGATGTTCTATGGAGGATTTTTGATAAAACCACAACCCCTTCTCTACTTCTTGAGCTACCAGTGAGACGCTACGCACTTGACTTCTTCTGAGAATCACAAGTGGCCTCAATTTATATGATGATCGAAACGAGGTGGATGACAGTACTAAATTGAGAAAAATGTAGAGATTAACCGGAATGAGCTTTAAATCAATGAGATTATAGTCTGTTCCACGGTGGAAGGTAGTTGGGGAATCGCCGCAGAGAAGAAGAGGGCGGGAAAGTGCGCAGAGATTGGAGAGGATGCAGAGAAAAACAGACACTGTGCACGAATACTCAACTATCATCGCTGGCGAAACAGACTATATTTTGAGATGTTGTAGATACTCATAATGGAGCTCAAAACGAGAAATTTGGTGTGTAATTACCGTGATTTTTCATGCCGTTGTGTGGATATAATTAAAGGAAATAATAAGCATAAGAAATTCATGTTCTGAGCCTTTTAAGATGGCCAACTTACCATAAAATGTGACTTGCAGGGCCGACTCTTGTAAGTCTGTTGCTTCGACAATGAGGTATCAGAAACGGGTCCTCCCCATGAAGGACTCCTGCTATGCGTGTACTATCTAGAAGCAATAATTAAAGCAATGCCGCTATAGACAGGCTTGGAGATGAGCGATATTCTGGCCACCTATTTCCATATGTGGTCTAACGCCTGCTAGTTTCGTCCTGAAAGTGGGAGCCGTGGCATGTTGGCTTGTTACTTTCGCTGTTTTTCTCCACTTATCGGCGGGATAGCCTCTGTCGCTGGCAATTTCATTTCATGACTAAATTCACGCATGCGGAGGGTTTGCCTAATTCCCTCTTTGATTTACGGTGAGACATTATACCTCTCAAACTGGTAACGGTTCTGATGCATCTAAAACTGATCTTTTTGATTTTAGTGCCTTGCAATCTTTTACGCATACCTCTAGTTAAGTTTGTTGCGTTTGTTTCTTTTAATTTCTGAATGTTCGGCTCAAATCAACGCCGATATGTTATGGAGCACTTCGTGTGCATTTAATGAAATAAAATAAAATAAATAAAATAATCATCCTGAAACTGTCTTCCTTACTCGGTAATTACTTGTGTTTCAGAGATATAATAAGTTAGCAGCGTGTCCTACGTCAGAGTTAATCACAGAAGAGAAAAGGTCCATGGGCACTTGATACCCGAATGCGCAGCCTCACCCCTTGTGCCTTCTTGGGCTTGCAAATGAAACCCTAACCAGGGTGTTTAGGTCTCTCCTGCTAGAGCTTTTCTGAACACCACAGCTATGGTTGTTGTGGCAAACAGCGACGGCTCCTTAGCCGGATCATTTCGACTGGCGCTCTTGTTCTTGCAAGTATTGCAGCAATAATAAAAATGTGATCGTTATTCGGATGACCATTTTGCATTAGCAATGAAAATAATGGCACTTTCTAAATGCAGACATAATGCTAATGCAACAGATTTGCATATCGATGAAGATGAAGCATTTGCATATGATTCAGCAATTTCCGTAGAATCCTGATGTGCATTCTGTGATAAAACAACTCGTCAGCAGCGTGTTCAATTTTGAGAACACTTCGTGTTGCAATTGTATATCTCCTCTACCCAGGGCTTGTCCCTGCTCTCCAGCACCACTCTTGTCATACATCGGACCAAATACATGCACTGTGTACCAAGAATAGGTTCCAACCTGAAAATTGTGGACAGAGTGGTTTTGAAGCGACCCATACCCATCTGTCCACTACGAAGTCGACGAGTGCTGCTGACCTGAAAGTCGTCATAAGAGGCTGATGTTTTCTACAAAGCTCACTTCCTTATGTCTAATATCCTGTACCATCATGGAAAATAACCGACAAGGAAAGGATCAGTAGTGGGCGTAAAAGGTGTGGGAGAGCGCTCCTCCAGAGATTGGGTCTCAGAGTTTTCAAAGCTATGTACTTTACAGGGTGCGGCCTAAATGCTGTGTCGAAATTTGTCGCTAGTTCCATTCCCATTCCAAAGAGGCTCTTTATCCTAAATTCTATTTCTAAGATTGTTATCCCTCCCCCTGTACTATCACCACTTTTCAAAACCTCAGATGAACGTTCCACGTTATAACTCGTCCGAATTTGAAAAGAACCGAGATCGTCCTCCGATTTGTCAGCGCACAATCTTGTTTCTTGATCGCCCATCTCTTGCAGCAAAGTAACTGCACCATCCAATTTGCACTGTGCTCTGTTGTTGAAGGGCTGTTCTCACTTTCATGCAACAGAGACGTCGCAATTTTACAATTCGAGAAAATCCACGAGAAACGAACCCATTGGAAAACTGCGAGGGACGATTCAAGTGCACACAGAACCGTGATCTTCGCAGAGGGCGATGATTTCACCGTCTAGTCAGGAAGTACATACAGAGAGAACACAGTGAACACTACAGGCCAGTGGCCGACGCAGAAAGTGAGCGGGAGGGGGGGGGGGGGACGTGGGGAAAAAAGTGGGGTCTCCGCCGCTTTGGAGACCCAGATGGAAAATAAAATTAATAAAAATATCATTTATAATAATAAATAATAAATAAAATTTATATTAAAAATAATAACAAAAAGAAATAAGAATAAACTAATACAAGATTCTTATTTGTATTGCAAAGTAATTTCAAAAATTTGCCGAACCATTCTCAGGGGGGGGGGCCTGAGTCCGCCATTGCTACAGGCACCAGTATTATCATGCTCACAACGCAGAGCATCTGCACGGGAGAATGCAGACTTCAGTTATGCGGCTAGAAAGGGTCGTGAAAGAAAGGCACATTAGGACGATGATTTACTGCTCAATGTGCAGAGCTTCATGGGCGAAAATCACACAGTGTAAGGACAGATCTAGGACATCAGACGCAATAGCGCAATGTTTCTGAAAGAGACCACACGCCTCAGGCCTAAGCTGAATTGAGAATGGAAAAACAGCTTTATATTGAGAAAAGGATAGTTTTGTGAAGCAGATGAAGATGTTACGAATAGCAGTGTTTCAAGAACGAGGTGCAGAAGACAAAGTGACTGTTGTTGCTTCAACTCCACGAACTCATCTCAGCAGAAGAATGGTGTGCAAACTTGCTTGACATCGATCGCATGGATGTGTCAACTGGAAAACTGGAAATCGTAGAGGTGTGGATATGAGCTCAGTAACCCACTGCTATCATGAATGTGAGATCGCTTACAGAAAAAGAAGAAGTTGTCTACGGGCTTCGAAGTTGTCGGCGGGCCCCCACGGTTGTGCACGCCCTAAGTCTCACCTCCGTAGGAAGGCAGGAAGAGACCACGTTAGACATGATTATGATTTAAAGAGTTCAGGGTAATAATGTTTACGAACAATCGAAGGTTTGCCTCCTGTCACAAAATTTATTAACAAATATTTTTGAAACAGTATTTATGCTGCACCCTGTATACATTACTTAGATCAAAACCTTGTGAGGGCTTTCTTATTGTTTATTTTCACTATTTATTTATTTATTTGCTGAATACACCACATAGGTGCACCATCAAAAGTCGTGTGACACAATGTACCAGTAAATAGTTAAACCTACAAACAAAAGAGCTGAACAATACCTAATAATTCGACAATCAGAAACGACATCTAGTTCTTTAAAAAACGTGCTGGGAGGACGGCTACCCAGCCTTTAGTTATATTTCAGTGAAAAAATTGTTGAAAGCAGTTTTTGAGAGATTGAAAAGCACGTGTCAGAGCCACGAGAAGAAGTGTGAGATATATATGGGCGGAAAAAGTTTTTTTGGTATGGAGTAAATGAGGATCGGAGAAGAAAATTCGACACTGGCTTTGCATGGAAATAATAAAATATACTTTCGAAAATTTATTTCCATGACACCCAATATTAAAATTAATATTTTTGTTAGTTTTCTTCTACCTATGCAATCCTCAGAGTGGAGGAGTTGTCACTTTTCCCCCTGCCCTACGGGCTTGCAATCCTGCATTCGGCACTAGAAATGACACTTAGTTGAAATGACCATTCGTATTGTGAAATGTACTATCTTAAGCAGAATTCAACGCAGATTTCGGGCCCATTGTCCAAATTTTCTGTGCACTTCCCTATAAGGAGCCATACGTATTTTTCCTGCACTGTTTTGGAATTCGGATCACATACATATACGGGTATGAATCGCTTTTGGGTAGTCATATCGGTGGCACACTAGCAATGCTCTCTCTGACTAACACTTAGTAATTTTAGACCTCCAAAACAGCCACCATTCATGGTTTGTGGCTCGTACATGCGTACATTATGTTTAGTGGCGCACGAAAAAAGTGGATGTAACTTACCATGATGAGCACAGCATCCAATATTGAAGTGATGAGACTACTGTCTACGAAAAACTAATGCTTAATTCAACCTTCAGAGTACACGGTTCCACCTACGAAGTTAACAAAACGTTTTTCTTGCTCAGGAATTGCATTCTATTCAGCTTGAATGCAATACCCGAGAAAAGCTGCTGAGTTTTTTACTCATCAGAAATTATGTACATAGAAAATGCAACTGAGCTGCCACTGTGTTCTGCGCTACATCGGCAGTGTCCTCTACCAGACTTGTACGGAGTTAATATCTTTGACGATGGATAAGATTCCAATTCTGTGATGCCCCATGAGAGATTGTTGCTAGGAAATCAAGTTTTTTTTTCTACCCGGAAATGCATGGCTTCTGTAGCAGTGCACAAATTGTTCTACATAACTTCTAACTTCGAGCTATCGGACCCCAAGTAACCCCTGAATTTCGGTAATTTCACATTCCCAATAAACCTGAAGTTTGGTGATGATTCAGCATCTACAGTAAGCATTCAAAATCAAGACGTCAACTTATAATTAATACTTTGCTCCGAAAGAAATTCTCGGTGCCTAAGCACAATAGAACTCATGAGGTAGAACTGGTTTTCGATTAGAGAGAGCACCCACAGTGGAACCTTTTCTTCAAGTTTTGTTTGCTCACATCATAGATCGAGTTTCAGAAGTAATATTTAATGTGAAGCAACATAGGCTTGGGCTCTTATTCAGCTCCATAGATATTTACTCCTCGCTACACTTCCTATTTAATGCCGGATCCAGAAGATTTGTTGTTTTTCCAAGACATTCTATAATATATGAACTTGGTTATGACTTTGTCTTCATACCTTCTGATGAGTTTTCTTATTCAAAATGACACTTCCAAAAAGCACTGCTCAGGCAGTGAGTACCCCCCTCCGTTCCTATTGTTGCAGCAAGATCAGCTCCAGAGAATGAATATTCGCTGGAGCTAAGGAAGCGAATGAATAAGGTTCGTGGACTAATTTCGCCTAACGTTCATTTTTCGTCTTTATGATATTTGCAAGGCATCCCCATGGTAGACGTCTTTTCTATAAGCTAAGGGGATGCCGAAATATTTATTTGAAGTTCACCAAGAAGACGATAATGAACTGTGGGCTGATCCAGCTCCCGACTAGCAATGATCCACGCGAGCCGAACGCTTCAGAAAAGCTAGTAGAAATTGTAGGAACCCTCTACATATTCTCGCCACTGAAACGCTTCGCTGCTGTAATGCTAATAGGAGAAATGAAGAATTTTGCAAATCCCGAACCGGGATGAGCAGTACCTTATAGAACGTGATATAGTGAAAAGAAGCGCAGAAGTTGAAGTAAAATGGAAAACAAAAAGTTTCACACGGCCTTAAGTCTCTTGCAGAAAATTTTCCCAGACCACCCGAAAATAAACCCCTAGAAATGGTTCAACACGCACTCTATCAGGATTTATAGCCGATAGACATAGGAACTCACAAAAATCCGCTCTGCAAGGATTTTCCCACAATTCGTCGAGCAAAGAGTAAAAATGGCAGCACAAGACGTAAAATGGAAAGTTGTCAATATTTTTAATTCTAAAGATGCAAATGCGTCCATTTTCCCCACACATTGTATTGATACTACTTTTTCTCGCTTTTATGACCACTTCGAGTACTGGTGTCCTGTGGTTTTACCATGTGCGAAGACACCTTATGCAACACAAATTATGGAAGGACAAAGAATGACAGGTCTCGTGAGCTGGACACCTAAGGTTGGTGAAGTTGGTAAACGGATGGATGGGAACTCGGAAACGAATTAATTATTTCTTCATGCAGATCAATGTTATCATTTTTTCATTTTTTAGCACTGTGAAACTTCTGTCCATTCAGCCTACCAATAGTTTGCTTGATCACATTCTTGTTTATAGTACATACTACTCAAAAACATGGCGACCAAATAACGATGTTTACCAGTGATCAGCTCTCGAACAGACCAATTTGGCCCAGCCGTGCACCCGAACCCCATATTTCTACACATGTCTTCTCATGGGGCTCTTCAACTTCTTTTATCTCTTCTAGAGCTTTTCTCCAATTCGTTACATTCGTCTGTTGCATTTATTGGATACCTATCAGTAAGAAAAAAAAACAATGTTCAAATCGCAGAAAAATGGCAATTTATGGTTTTAAATTTAGAAATAAAAATTCTTGTAAAGTTGCTGCACCTACGGCTCACTGCCTTGAGATCAATCTACTGTTATTCAATGAAAAGTAACATTTACAATCAAAATGTAAGAATTTTTCAATAAAACTACTGTGGGTACTGTGTAGCTCACTCTATCCTCCCTACCCGAACTGGCAGATAATCTGATTTTTGGTCCACAGGGATCATCTATGACATGTTTGCAGATGACTCACGCGCAGGTAAGGCATGGACAGGTTGCGTGGTTTTATTTTTATTGACGAGAACGACAATGGAACCTGCTCGGGTGGAGGTGGCGTCGAGAACGTCGTACACTATCCTTTTCAATGTCACAACCATTTGCTTTGTCTCTGTAAGGGACGATTCACTTTTTCTTCTCTAAATCTCTAGAACATTGATACTTTGTGACAGTTCGCCGCATTCGTGAACATTATCAGCTTTTCATAACGTTCAAATGTTCTCTCCCTACGTCTTATCCCCACGAACGTGGCCAGATCATATAGAGTTTCTGCTTGTTGATGTTCTTGGCCGCCGCTACATCCTTTATTTCAACTTTATCCCTCATTGTATGGACACAGTGGGGCTCAATCACAGTAACGATAAAATCTAGGGAATATTTCTTACAGATGCAGTATAAACTTACGTGAAGAAAAACAACGAAAATGGGAATACGGAAAGATTGTAAAAAACGCACAAAAGAAAGCACAAGAGGACACGGATCAAAGTGAGAATTGATGGGACAGTGGCCTAATCTTCTGAGTAGTTCCGGGAAGATTTCGAAATACGTTTGAAATAGTCTACTCTCCACGAAAACACAGATGGTGCCCGTTTTGCTGGGAGGGTGGAGATAAATAATACGAAAAGAAAATGTAGAAGGTTGCAATAACGAGCCAAAATTATGGTGCTTTCTGTTTAGCGCGGAAAATGCAACATCCTGCGCAGTTTCCCAACTCCAATCGTTTTTTTGGAGCAGACTATAACACGTCTATTTCATCTTGAATGGATATTTTCGCGACAAATCAGCTGTAACTTGTATGACTACTTAAGTTTCAGCACTTTTCAATGTTACTTTTTTGTATTGCCTATCAAGGCCTTATAGCTTTGGAAAAAAACAATAAACAAAACACATTTGTGGGGAATTAGCGTTCGTCTTGTATTTCAATGTGATTCACGAATCGAATAGGACTTCTATGAGTTCCGGCTGGATCTCCATGGCGTATTGTATTTGTTCAGGTCCATTCAAAAAAAAGTTCTGCAAGGGGTGATGTGAGATTTTTGACTCTGTATTGTGGATCAATCCAGACGTGAGGCTTCCTTATACACACCTTATGAAGAAGTCTCTCAGAATTTGATCATTCTGCGACTATTCTCTTTGAAAATCTACTTCCGAGCAATTTGTACATCAAGTCGACTAGAATTGGCTAGAAAGGACGGTCACAGTGCTGTAATTTTACTGGAGTCGCTACCTTTCCAGTAACGTTTTCGAATTTGCTCGTGTGTTTTAAGAGGAAAGTCCTCAAACGCAAATTAGACCATATTTGCCTTTTTTGCTTGACTTTTATTCACAGCGATAGTTCCTGACTAAAATTTGCACCTGTCAGAACCAGGGCGCAGCACTAGGTGGTCAGTGTCGGTTGGGGAGTACTAGGTCCAGTCGGATTCCGAAATGGGCTACTAAGTACCTACACACTAGGGTTCTTTCAGGAAAAGCAGATAGCACTAAAAAAGTGACTTAAATAAGCGTTAGTGAGACGACGAATGATGTTTCAGCAAGAAATGCGTGCCATTTAGCGAAGACAGCCTAAATCATTTCAAATTCAAGCTAAAATCCTCGAAAAACCGATCTCAGTACAGAACTGTTTGATGCCGCTAGAACTCGTTGAAACTTGTTATAGGACCTGTCAGATACAAGAAATTGTCATTGGAGCGTGGTTTTTTCTCTCAAATCCGGAACTTTCCCAGGAAATTTCTCTCGTTTGAGGAAGTGTTCCGATACGCTGTCAACTCCAAGAAATGCGCCTAGGTGGTAACAACTCTCCCCCAAAGTGGCATCTTTCGTTTTTGAGAAACCGTCTTCGTTTTTGAAAAAAACCGTCATTAATGGTCAAAAAATGGTCAAAAACCACTTTTTGACCATTAATGACGGTTCTTCTCAAAAACGAACGGTGCCACTTTGGGGGGATACTCGTTGGTATAGTGCGCATCTACAGTCAAAATTCCAACATGATATGTCTCCTACAGGTTGAGCAACACCTGATTATCACTGGAGCGCACCAGAGGGCAGGGTAGGGATGGAGTAAATGATTGAACAACGGTGGTCTTCAGCCACGAGTTTGATGATCCTCCAGAAGTGCTTCTCTGAAATCTGCTTGTCTCTAATATCAGTAGACGGTTAGCGGTTGGCTACGCCCCGGACATTGGTGCTAAGCCTCCTGAATCTGCAGGACGCTACTAAGTCCTGGTGGTCAATGACCACCTGGTGCTGCGCCCTGTCAGAACACACATGTATTTCTGCAACCTAGCAAAAAATTCGGAACCAGAACTGGGAGAACTGTCATTCATTAACGGCATTGCAATCCGAAAGTGAACGTCAACAATAGGTCGACGATACTTTTAGAAATGATTATTCTTACCTTCATTTTCTTGATGACTCACCTCGTACACACAGGGAGAAACAACTTCTGTTCGTTTATGGTTTGAGAGGCAGAAAAGAAGTCAAACAAAGACTTTCTTCCACATGGTATCCAATACTTCGTGGCCCTAGGCATATTTTCACGGTAGAACTAATAACTGCGTCTATTTCATCCTGAATTCAATGTCGAGGCTTATTCAGAAATAATCACACTTCTTTTTTTTTTGGTGTTCCTTTTCTTCTGTTAATCAACTTGATCATACTTATGTTGATGTGGAAAATAAACGAAAAAAAAAACTATGGGATGAACGAGGTTACCTAACCGTTACTTGGAAGAATCGGAAATGGTGAATAATTACCCAGAATTTCTTAATTTTATGCAATAGTATGCGCTGAAATGCTGCAATGCAGAGACAGAGTGGATGTTATTAGCAAATTTTAAGAGCCGAGATGAAGAACTACTTTCTCACGGTTAATAATGATTTATAAGAGAAATTTCTGATCAGGATGTGTCGAAGGTTGCACATCCGTTTACTCAGCAAACTGATAAATACATATAGAAATGTACAAATACATACAAAAACAAAATATGCGAAGTAAAAGTACTTGTATTTTTGTGCTGTTCCCCCAAAAATCACACCAGTGTAAGAATAGTGTTGGACTTCTGAGATCTACAGTTAGTTGAGACTACAGTGTACTGGCCTCATAGCCCGGCTCACGCTGGAATTTTAGACACGTTTTGATGCTGAATGCTCGCTTGGCTTTGCATACTTTTCGTACATAACTCAACATGCAGAACATCGTGATTTAGTTAGACGTTACCGATAATGGCTGTTTCTCTTGCACAAACACACACATAAGATGCCAATCAATTTCAGTACGATGTAGTTATCCAAGCATTTCTATAGTGTTCATTCAAAAAAAAAAACACATTGTCACTTTCCTAACGATGACTCAATTTCAAAAACACGTATGAAATCGAAATGAGTCATTGGACCAGAAAAACGCTAATGAAAATTCGTGAATGTCAACAGCTCCACCAAAATGTATTGACTTATGCGAACAGAATGCCATCACTGTATAGCTGGTTATAAAGGCTGAGCTCTCATGCCAGCCCTGTCTCTGTTTTCGCTTCCTTCTCGCACATTTATGCACATACGCACTCACTGAATTCTAGGAACTTCTCGGCCTTACCATGTTCGAATTTCCATTCCTGTAGAGGAAGTGCACGTGAGCTTAATCTACTCTTTCTAGATGAAGTGGTTAGTACTACTTGCCGTTGTCGGATGCACGACAGCCATCAACCTTATCGGCCGAACCCAATCAGCAGCGGTAAGCCGTTTCACTGTTGACTTTAAGCTATGCTCTCCTTATCCCGATCTAGGATTGCCTCAAATTCAGGAAGACTCCATAGTTGTGAATTATGAAATTGCACAGATACTATGGGATTAGCCATAAAATTCAAGGGCTTGACATACAACAGAGTAGATTGACTGAAAGGCATCGTTTATACTCTGTAGCAACACGACCATTGTGCACGTGAAAGTGATTAAAAGCAGTTGATCCAATGCAGAATAATGCGGACGCTACGGTCGCTTTGTGGTGATTGACAGTTATATTCTCTCGACGTGACGTAACAGCTCCCGTTGCGCTCCGTTTATACTTTTCGTTCCGAAAAACCGACCTGCCAAAATCGCCTCACGTCTGCAGACGTGTGCGATGCGACGATCTCGTCAACGTTGTGGATCAGAACTAGTCGCCTTCTTCCTCTTTCTACAGTGCTTTCGTCCCAGAAACTGCATAACTTGTCGCGTCGCACATGTTGCAGCCATCCCCGCGACGCCATCATCTCGCGTTGAAGTATACACGGAGCCGAAAGCTTGAAGAGCGAGCAGCAAATAGCACAAGCTTTTAAAATGCAGAGATAAGAGCAGCTTATACTACGATGCTTGCGTCAGACGTACAAAGGAGTATAAGAGCGTGTGGCTATCGCGAAGCCGCGTGCGTCTAGGCTGCGTCAACGGAGCGACTCGCCCTATTCTCCATTATACGGCGTACGCGCGCATCTAGTACAAATTGCCCTATGATCCATCATTGCACCGATAATGACGGAAAAACGTCCTCTTATATCCATGAACGGAACCGTTTTCCAACTTCTTCAAAGAATTCGGGTTCAGTCATCATCCTTCCTTCCTTTCTCCTCTGATGTTCATGCAGCTTCCTGTTCAGGCTCGTGGCAAATTGAGGTGCAATGGCAAACCAGCAGCAGGTGTCAGAGTGAAACTATACGATTCCGACAGTAAGTGTTTCATTCTTGGCCATTCTATGATGGCATTGGCAACGAAAGCACGGCAATGTGTAAATAAACAGCAAGGTCGTGGGGTGTAATGTTTTCGACACTTCTCAAACAACAACAGAAGTCTACAAGAGTGCAGCGCAGCGCAATTGATGAGCTGAGAAGCGATAAAATCGGAATCGTTCCACCTAGAAAGGGGCTTCTTTGGGAGTTTCCAGCGTTATTCTCGGCAAAGCTATATTAGGGAACATTTGCAGCTGTTTTTTTTCTTTTGTTGGAAATGGAAAAAATTGACGGGTTAATTGCACTTAGCTGGCATTACAAGTGGAATTTATATGTATTTGTATTACATTCCTTAGAGTGATTTAGAATAAATGGTGTAGTTTCCCCAGGAACTATCACGAAAAATGAATGGTACTGCGCTGGGTTCTCATCTTTTTCATTTTGTGTGTTGTAATTTTACCTTAACCTTGTTGTAGAAAATGAATGGGAAAATGAAAAAATGGGCCGGTTCCAAATTAAGCACTTATAGAAATTGTCGGAAGCAGGAAGAGATCCCGATCATGTAGTTAAGGAGTAATAGACGCAGAGATAAAAAAAATTGGAAGAACCGCAGCAGAATGTTTTCTGCTGCAGTTCTTCCGATTCCTGCTGGAGTGGTTCAGAAGTAGCGCAGCAGCTTCGCAGAAAATCCGCAGCTCATATATTGGTTCTTCCGACTTTCTGCTGCGGTCCTTCCAAAAATTTATCCGAGCTTTTGATTCCAGACAGCTTCTTGCCTGGAGTTCTCGATACCGACGACTTGATGGCTTCCGGCAAGACGGACTCCAATGGAGAATACATCCTGTCGGGAAGCACTAAGGAAATCACTGGAATCGAACCCTACATCGCAATCTACCACGACTGCAATGATGGCATCAAGGTGAAGAATTTTTTCCTTTAAACCAAGGTGAACGTGGTACTTCTGATAAGCAAAAGCAACTTCTGCAATCGCATCCTTTCTCTCATTCCAACGCTCATAGATAGTGTATTGACCGAATAAGGTAGGAGAGAAAATTTAAAAGTTGCATATTCGAAACAGAGTCGGAAATTGGAATATTCCAAAAACAAAAAACCTACGTCCTAAATAGAGGAGGGAAGAGCTACAGAGCTTCTCTTTCTGGAAAGTTCTACTTTTTGGGTGGTTATCTAAATTATTTGTTAGTTCAGTTAAATTTGTGCAATTTTTTTCGTTCAATACCTTACTCACAGAACAACTACCACCTCTAGGAGGAAAGGATGTCTGCTAAAAATTTAGGCAGGTTTCAGCCAGAGATAATTTTTTCCTATGTGACATTCAGTCAAAGGAATAATTGCATAGATTTGATGGTTTCTTTCAGAACTGGGTGTGATATTCTAAGTTGAAAAAGAGCCTTTAATTGGCTACAGCAAACCCTTATGGGAAATTATTTAATAGAAAAATATGACTGGATAGTTGTCGTTCTACCTTTCTTCACAATATTCACTAAGTTTTCATCATTAGATCCGGGCTGAATACGACCAAAGCCGATTGCTTACAGCTACTGGTTTCCTTACGAATAATATGCAGAATTAGTGCACATTTCGGAGATTTCCGCAAACATAAAATCACGTTTTTTAGCCTTGCCAACGCACATTCCGAGTCGGAATCCCATCGAAATACGTGACAAGCGGCAAGACCCCCAAATCGGTCTTCGATGCTGGAGAGCTGGAACTCTCTGGTAAATACCCCAATGAGGGAAGAAGTTGCCTTAATTAATTCATTTGAACGTGCGATCCATAAACCTTCAGAACTCTACTCGTTTTGTTATTTACACAATGTTTAATAAACCTACGAAACCACTGGTCCATGAAAAGGTCCATGAACGGGGGCTCAATGTTGTATTTTGACTAGCTGAGTCCTTAATCTCTCTGAGGAGAGCCCTCCTCCTTTAAATTATTCGTAAAAGAGGAGCAATTCTTGTGCATCCACATGCTGTTGTGAAATCAGTTGAGCGAGAAATATGTAGGGAATGGTGTAGGAATTCCCACCTTCGATGACTATTTTTTCATCTACTCCGCCTCGCACGGAAATTTGACTGGGCCAGCAGTAGTTGCGCCGTAACCGATGGTTATAGAGGAAGTTGTGAAACTTTCAAACAACTGCCGGTTTCGTAGATTAATTGACTCGTAACCATGATATAACCACATATAACCTCATAGTCGTCTAGTATAATACACGCTAGCCAAGTAGTGGAATACCTGCTGTAGAACCTCGTTAGGCAACGCTTCAAACCATGTAGGCTTCATTTCAAACAGTTTAATTAACCGCTTGCCCTTGCTGAGATGCCATTGAATGCTATGCTTGAGTTATTTAATTTTTTCTTAAGAAAAAAAGAAAAAATGTGTGGCTTTAGAATGGAAGGAGATTGCTCCACTTCCCTAGATCTTCGAAAAAATCGCCTCTACAGTTACGATGCGCAGTGAGACATGGTGATTTTTGGAGCAGAATCATCATGGAACACCATTTACGAGCATGTTTAACCGGGGACTAAAAATCCTCTCAAACTGTTGTATAACTTGCTGATTATATCCTGGTTACTGGAACCAAGTTGGAATTCTGATTTTTCCGACCATTTTATGATGATAATGGATCCTGGTCATAAAATGTATAACAGCCGTTCTAACCAGCTGCTAAATCGGTAGTTATAGCGCAATTGCTAATGTTCTGAATGAGCTCGATCGCCTACCAGTGACGGCTTTCGACGTAGAGGGTTTGTTTTTGTAAACGCAGCTCATGGAAAAGCTCCACTGTTGGCACGAGCACATACAATTTTGGAAGGTCACCTCTCAAAAATATTCACAGCTACATGCAGGGCGATGCTTGCAGACATTGCAAAGAAAATCAATCACTCACTCGCTCTCTCTCCTCTTTATAACTGAAGGATTTTGACCCTAATAAAGGTGAATGTTAACAGCACAACTTTCTAAAGAATCATGTTTCCTGCCCAGCGTTACGTCACCAACCGGAATCCAGCTCAACAACCATGGTAAGGAAATACGTAACCCAGAAAATGTCCTACAGATCCTTACCAACCTCTGCGATGGCTGCTACGCAGTGAATACGTATTCTGAACGCATGGGGGAGGTAGTGATCAACGGATATGCAGCTTTACGTAGATTCAGTTGATCCAGTTCTGGGGATACGAGTCTCAACGATGGCTCTCAAAGACGTTTTAGGTCATCGACTTAACTCTGGTGAGGACGACACCGTTCTGAAAGCTTTGTTGAAATTCGGCACCAAAGGTTCTGTATAAGATTCCTAAAAAGATCCCATTGCCCGTTACTCTGTTATCATTACATCAAAAAGAGTTGGAACGATGAAAAAACACCACAAGAGGACGTTTCATCATGTCGATGAGGGGGTGGCTCGGGGCTCGGAGCTGAATTCATCGATTTTGATTTGGCGCAGTATGTTGAAACTGTTTCTGAAGAGTGAATTATTGTGAGTAGTGAACTCTCTACCATATTTTTCACAGAAAACCCACTGCATAAATCTGCTCGAACTTTCAAAACCTTTTCCAAGGTCGTCGCTACTCCATGGGGAGGAGGTATTACAATCACTATCTGGCGGTTTTCTATTCGTTTTTGGTTCCTGGCTGTAGTATCGATGTTATCTGGCTCTATCAGAATAGCCCGGAAATCCTTGGAAATTAGCTCAAAGGCGTCCGTGTCCTGATGAACGAAAAAAATGCCATGTTAATGCACAACAACTCATACCATTCACACTCAAAATGGTTTAGAAGCTGTGAAAAGCTCGAAATATTTCTCCATGCGCTGCATTGGGTTGACCTCTCTTCAACAGGCAAAACACTACTTCAAGAACATTCACATCTCTTTGCGAGGAAGAAATTTCCGCTAAGATACGTACAATACTGCATCTAGAATTTGTAAAAACGATGGTATATCCGCAAATGTCATCGTCGAAACCATCGCTTTTCAAAATCGGTTGATTGGGAAGTCTGTGTTTTTGTCAGGGTGTCAACAAAGTCTGTTCCACTGTGGGAAGCCGAGGTGCCATTAGACAGGTTTGACTGCGCTCCTTCCAAGTATGTGCACTCGGACACTTGAAGACAGTAAACACGTTTCAAAATTATTGCAGACTGATCCCTCGGTTCATCCGTCGTTATACCTACATCTCAAAACAGTTGCGGATTTCACAGTCTGCAAAAGCCTTGTTTCAAATTTGATGGGGCTTCAAATTAACTGAACGGTAGATGACACAGATGTGCTGCCCCAAATGGTGACTAACTCGATTAATGGAGTTCTGCTTTAGAGGTCTTATGACAGTGCAAATTCAATTCTCAAAATACAGCGTTAATTTCGCAGTAATTTAATACATATTTCAATCCGTTTCATTTATTTGAGTCGTCAGCATACACACTTCGAGATATTCCATAGCATCTAAAAGTGATATAAACTTAGTTTCTTCGCAGAGCAAACCGACTTTTTATAGTTGAGAGCTTCGAATATTTCTCCCCATGGAGAGGTGGAAATATACATAGATAGAACGGAAATTCCCATGACCGCTGGAAAACTGGAATGGATAATTATCCCGAGTTTTAGGTGGTTAACATGGGAGTGGCGGAAAAAAAGCTGTCCCATTCATCTGATCGCTGGATGCTAAGCACAACACCCATTCGATAGCTGCCAGTGTCTCACGAGTCACAACATTACAGCTTGTCATTGATCAGAGGCATTTCTCGAGCTTGGTAGGCAGTCCAGCTGGCTCGCTTCAGTTTTTGCTTTGATGAAGTTGTCGGAGCGCTTCATTGCTGTTATTTGTGGGATACTTTGGTCAACAGTGTCGATTCGTCCTCCTGATCTTAGTACCTCCATCCTCTTAGAACTTCGAAGACGAAGATTTCCTCGTGAGCTTGGGCTTGGCAATCACAGCCATCAATTTTCGTCTGCCTTGGGCTGTGACTCATCGTGTACTACTCCAAATTTATCCACATCCAACATGTGATCTCCTCACAGGATCCGTGATAGAGTAGTGACTCAGCCGCGTACTATCTGCTGAGTCACCTGTTAACCGTCACCCGATTATCCTCGCTGACCCTCAGAGATTACACTGTCACAGGCGGATAAATATCGTAGTTGCCGACCCCCGTTGACTGCCAAGTCGAGCTCTCTGATCTGTTTATCCGTAAACGTTTAATGGGACACATCTGGCACCGTCCGTCGACATCCGTTGCTCCTTGGTTTTTCCAGCTTTTCCAGCATGGAAAAACACACTTCTCATGGGCACTGATTCACTCGCTGCTTTTAAATGCATGCCCTGCCATTTTTCCATAGCTATCTCCTGCTCCCAATAGCATGAAGGCTGCATCAACTGTCGCGAAACTTCAAAAACAGCGCAAAGGGTGTTTTCTTTCCGCGAGAAAACATTTGCATATCCATTTCTCAATGAAGCAGTCGCCGTGTTTTAGCCATTCCCCCTATTCACGAGCTGCATTCCTTCTAAATAATTGCTATAAACGTTTTAAAGTGATCCCTTTTACAGCGCTCTACAGGTGTGGATCTTTTACAACCGTGAAGGAAATCATAGTTACCTGAGAGAAAAATAAATAAATTATGCAAAAGCAGTAATCCTTAGTGTAATACATACATCAAAGAACATTTCTCTTCGATGTAATTTTTTCTTCTTTTGCCAACAAGCTTATGAGGCTGAATGTTCTACGTACTTGGGTAACTAGTCGTCTTTCGAGGTATAAGAATAGAAAGGAAATCATGCGAACGCTATGCTCAGCTCTCGCGAAAAAAGCATCTCAAAAGTAATCTTCCATGATTTTATCACTGATTATACGAGGCTATAACCACAGTAGTAACTTGAAAGCGAAAAAAGTGGAATTGCCCTCTACTTCGTCGAAGAATCAAAAGTTACTGAATACGACTTCACTGAATTAACAGAACTTATTCGAAACACTATATTTGAGCAGGAAAATTTCCTTTCCTTGGATAAAGTTCACAATTTTTCGAAATTATAAAACATTTAAGTAGTTCGAAGCCACTACCTCGGATAAAAATGCTCAAGAGCAGGAGTCCGACTAGCTTCATCAATCATGTCTTTGAAACAGAGGTGCAACAACAGCCTAACTGCCAAATGAACTTCGTTCTTCCAAACAGTTCCAGCTGTGTTCGGACCCCTTTGATTAGGAATGATTATGAGGACTGTCAAACATTTTATTGGTGCTCAATGACATTCATTTGTGTTTTTCGTGATTTTTGTATGCTGTTTACCCTTTGTTATTCTCTGAGTATCACTTTATCATTGGTACCTATGTTATTTTTATATTTGTATTCTTCCAAAAGAGTAGCATCAAAACCTCCACATAATAACAAATAAGAAGAAAGAAAAATATAAATCTATAAAAATCTTCACCTCACTTCTGCCTCAGTTCTAGTATCTCCAAATCTGTTGTATTGACATTATTCCCAAAACGTGACACATTATACTTTGCTCTGTTACAACAGCGACATTGAACTCAAACTCAAAGGATCTGACATTATTCCAGTGACACTTTTAAACAGACTGATGACGAAAACATGAGCAGAATACATAGATTTTACCTATCGAACTTTGCACATACCTCTAGATTAATCTCATTCCTTAGATTACCAAAAAAGAACTCCTATGAGGAATTTGAAAAAGGTTTACTGTGTATTTCCATGAGCATAGACGTAACGTCGAAAACGATTTGTGCTGTGAACTGCTACTTTCAATCAGTGTAAACCTCAGATGCCCTGGAGTGTTTTCTCATTGCAAAATTCTTGAAACACATGCATTCAGTTTGCTCCCTTAGGAATACGTGTATAAATATTTTATTTTTTATGAGCTGGGTCACGTATATGGATGCGATATTTTTATAGTAATATATAGTTATAGTGTCCAATTATCAAACTTGTTATTACAAGCATTTCTGAAGACTTCAAGTTTGTTGCCTTAGCGTGGTGTTGTTTCACACGATAATTTCAAGGGGTTACCCATGACCTCTGTTGGAAGGCGTATGCTTGACCAAGCACAGTGCGAATGCAATCGCAGTCTGACCCGATATCAGATAATTTCTCAGTATTCATAAAACCGAAAAGTCTACAGCGAAAACACTATTTAAGTGAAATATATTTGTGAATTGAAGCTTGATTAGTTATCAGTTTAAATGATTATCCATATGATACTGAGCATCTATCAATTTCCCACGTTGCAGTTATTGGAAGAGCCCATAAGCCGCGTTGGCATTAATGCTGACTCATGTTTAATTAGTACAATGAAAGAGACAGATCGAAAGAGTTAAACTAGTAAACTATGCCGGTTTTTTCTCATCAATTTTTATTTCCGATGGAATCCTGACGTTTATACTGAATCGCTTTCGACATAACAGGTCCCATAGTTTGATCTACCTCTACCGATTTATAGAGATTTTGCATAAAGCGATGACTCTGCGTTCCTAGGGGTATGGAGCGTTATATCTGGAATATCTGGAAGGGGCGGTTCAGCTTGACCCTACGGTTGGTCAGCTGAACAGACTGGCCAATCACGTAATTCTGCTGCATCGCCCCTCCCAGGTATAACGCCGGCAGGCTGTTCCTAGCCGTTAACATTGACTTTTATGGTTTCTTTTTGCTCGAAAAAAAGTTATGTTGGAGTTAGTTAAACTGAGTTAGTATCCTTTCCCTACAACTAATGAGATTTTAACAATATATCAACCGAATATATTTATATGTAGGACCACGACCAAAATTCATGTTGGCAATGAGATCACGCAAATTGCTTTGCTCCACTCTGACTAGTACTCTCTGGTTTCTTTTTTTTTCAGACCTAGTGTACATATATTATAGAAGAGGATAAATCCTGGAGTTTGGTTTTGATAGATAGTAACCACCCCACCACTGGTAGAATTATTTATGGTAATTAGCAATCGCTGCCAGGGGTGGATCGGAATTTCGTGTTGTACCGCTATTGAATATTTGGGATAACAACGCCTATGTGGGTCTTTTGAAATAATCTATCAAAATGATTTGCTGTGTACCTACGCACACATGACACTGATTTACAGAATTACTACTAGAGCATCTTCTTATCAGTCAAGCTACATACTGTAGGTACTCTGTAATCTTAACGGCGAGAAAAACCCGAAGAGGAAGAATAAAAAACCAAAACAAGGGACTGAAACAGATTGTCCACCAATCTTAAAAGATCCTTTCATTCTACAATCATATCTGGAGCCATATTCCTCTGTATTGCTTGCATAATTATCTCAGGAATCCTAAAATCCTCGACCTATCCCACTACTTGTGAAGGTTTCTAAACGTTTTTTTTTTCAGAAATGCGATACTTTTTGGTTTGTGCTATTTTCGGTTACGCAGCAGCCATCGAAATGTTCGGCAGAGATCAGTCATCGGCGGTGAGTCTGACTAAATCCGATAATCTCAATTATTTTGATGCCATGTCGAAAGCATATTGAAATTATGAGGTTAAACCTTAGAAGAGCTTGAAACTAAGAACTAGTACATATTTGGGAGAGGTGCTCCGCTCTATAAGTGGAAATATTTCCAAAACTTGGTTACCTCATCCATCTCTGTATCTTATTTCCAGGTCAGAGGACGACTGGTATGCGATGGAAGGCCTGCTGTTGGCGTGAAAGTTAAACTGTGGGATGTTGACCGAAGTGAGAAATACAGTTTGGCACATCTTCCAATATGCATGTAATTTCTAAAGAAATCTCAGCAGAAAATGTTATTGGTTTAATAAGTACTTCTATTTTCAAAAGTTCATACAGCGAAAGACCTTAAATGTCGTTGAATTCAGCGGACGCAGACGACCTTATGGATGAGAAGTTCTCAGATACGAACGGTGAATTCCATCTAGCCGGATGGACAAAGGAATACACAACTATTGACCCGAAACTCACCATCTACCATGACTGCAACGATGGTCTCAAGGTGATTTTGATTTTTTAAGTAAACAAAAGAGATTAAAAATTCTAGGACTCTCAGTTTTATAGTTAGGAGCGAATAACATATTTGATGCATTAGGAGTTGAATAGTCGATTCATAAAAAGGAGGGAAATTCGAATATTCGAAAAAGAGAGCCTACAGCAGGCTCAGATGAAAGACAAAAAACACTGCATGGATCTCTCTCACATCTAGATTTTCTAACAGGCTCCAAATTTGGTGATTATTCGGCTTTTAATTGGCCCTAAAGCCGCGAGTAAACGACTTCCTGTGCTTCTAAGGGAACATTTCATTCCAGCCCTGCCAACGAAAGTTCTCCATCCTTATTCCAGACAGCTATGTGAGCCATGGGAAAGTGCCCAAGAAGGTAGGCAGACTATAATGTTACTAGAACCACAACAATTCAGTGATCTTCTTCTCCAAAATTTTCTTTTTTTCTGCAAGTAATTACGTCAAGGTTTATATTTTCTGGCTCCATTCCATATCGAAAGCTCCAAAATTTTCGGAAAGTCTTCTTTGCTTAAACTTCTGGAATTGTTTGGGATGCTGAACACGAATATATTACCCAGTCTACACCATTATCTATACCAATCCATTTTTGTAGGGTAACATTGCGTACTGAACGTGAGATACCTTACAGAATGAACCGAAACTTCGTACAGTAGGGTAGCTTCACACTCTGATTGCGGCCATCATCATCATTTTGCATAAAACTGCCGTTTTCTTGCCGAAGTCGGCAATCTCCCCCAGATTCCTGCGGTAATTCTACCGCGGTCCTAAAAAACAACGTTTTGGGCAAAATGGATAGGATATTTGTGTTCAGCACCTCGAGTAACAGTACTATCAAAGATTTTATGAAAAAGATTCCTCGAAAATTTTGGGGCCACCGATGTGGAGTAGATTCTATTATTTTGAATTTTCTTTTTTATACTTCTGTTTTGTTGTACTTTTACAGTTTTTTATAATATTTTCACAATAAAGTACACTTTGATGTGCTTCTGTAACATTTCCTTTTTTATTTCTTTCGTTTATTATATTTTTATCATATGATTTTTATAATATTTTCAAACTCTAAGGATAAGTGGCTTCTTCTTTACGCATCGTACACAGAATACAAAAAATGGGCTAAACTAATATACTCCGGCATTATTTTTATAGATGTTTCCCAAGTGAACACAATTTACAGATGTAGTAGAAAAAAAACAAAGTTATTTCTCCTCAAAAATAGCCTTCAACTCATAGTTCACTTTTCTTATCTGAACGCCTTATGATTGCAGGTGTACGACGCCGGAACAATCCAACTAGCTGGCTCGTTCCCTGGTGAAAGCCGAGACTGCATCAACTAGTCACACTATACCGATAATCGCACATTCATTTGCTCAGCATCTCTTAGTTCTTGTGGAACTAATAGTCACTATCTCAACGACTTAGCCATTATGTGTTCATTCATATTGTCTACTATAAATGCGATGAAATAAAGAGTATAACTATTGGATAATTCCTACTTTCTCATGTTTCAAATCATATTATTAAGAGTTTATAGCGTTTATGCCATATTAGGCAGAAAACACACGCTGTGATGGTTACATTGACCCAAAATGAAGAAATGAGCTGCTGGGATAGCACACCGTCGCAGTCCTCAAAGGAACTGGCAACATCATGCAGAATCCTCCACAAATTAGAAAGTCCAACTGCCTGGGCCCTTACCCCGCCAAATAGATAGTTGTGTTGGGCGTGAAACTGCAGGGTCAGCAATTCGTAACCGAAACTCCAGCACTGTCTACTTCGCCAGAGCTTTGGAAGTGAAACTTTAGATATTCTATATAGTACAGCTCATTCATTTTGCTCTTCCAGAACATAAGAACTCACCAACTCCACGAATCACCATAAATAATTCGAGAAAATTACTTTCCAGTCTTGATGAACAATTTTTGCAGTATTTTATACTTTTGTAATATAACACACTTTGGTTTATGTTCATAACATTTTCTTTTTTCATTTTATATCATCTGTCATATAATTTTCATAATATTTTCTCACTCTAAGCAGAACTGGTTTCTCCTTCACCTATCATATATACAATGCAAAAAAATGGCAAAAGTGTTGAGGCCCGTGTTAACGATGGAAGAACTCGGGTGGTGTTGGCACGCTTACCCTGGGTAGTCTCAATGATGCATGCATTTTCTGTAAGGCTGTAATTACAGGTCATCGGAGTCCGATGCGGTCGATCCTCTTCCAACGAGTCCCGATGCACTGTAAATGCAGCTTAAGCAATGCTCGAATGGACAGGTCGTGTGATAATTATGATGACCAATGTCGGTAGAAAAAGAAGGCTACGATACGGCTTTCCAGCAAAGCTTCGCTATTTCAACTATCCTCCTTTTGGGAACGTTGAGTGCTTTGCTCTGTAGGATAGGCATTCCTATCATTAATCGTTTTTTTTTCAAACTGCGTTTCACATCCAGGACGTCGCCCACCGTTATGACAGGCCGTCCTGCCTCGTGAGGGCAACACGAACTGCAGCGTTTCTACGACACCGAATAGTCCAAGTTATATTGGACCAAGAAGGGCATATGACCAAAACTAAGGTGGATCATCGACGTTCAGTGGAATATTTAAACTTCTATTCGATCTCATTCTGATCCCAGTGCTCGTCAAGGTGCTTGGCGAAAACTCGAGACTAGTATAAGAGACAAGGAGTTCCTTCACTAGTTTGGGATGATTAGAACAACGGTGGACTTAACAACAGCCGACCGTCAAACGTACTTATATCCAAGCATCCTGTAGCCCACCCCCTCTAATGTAAAAGGAACCTTTGGAAAATCTTGTAAAGAACTGCCTTGCAGACGTAGCAGTTGGTAACGCGAAGCACTCCCCCCCCCCCCCCTGTCCGAATCTGACCCCATACGAGAGCATTCGCAAACAACTCGGTACAAAGCCTAAATTTTCTAAGACGTAAGTTCAACCTGTATGACGTTTACTGTATAATCCAGAATCTAAATGTAGGTAAATGAACTACTGAAGTGCGACCAGGAACAAATCATACAAATAGACATCTTTGTTAACTCGAACAAAATAAAACAAAATGGGCTATCCTATTACGCCGACACTCGGAACGAAAAGCCAACAGTTTAAAAACACTAGGTAATCTAGCCAATAAGCACAAACGCTCAAAAAGGTAACGAAATACTGATGAAAGAAAAGAGGATTCATCTTAAAATTAAATCTTAATATGGGATTATATTGGGTGGAGAATGGTGGAATGAGATTACATACACAATTCTCCCTATGTACACTAAAAGACACCAACACTAAGTCAAATTGGTCAGAGAAGCAACATTAACAATTTACATCAGTTTTTGCTGTTCAAAATCTTGGAAATCGAAGTTCTCTTCTTCATTTTCGCCCCACTGTGAAGCTTACGGCCCTTTTCAACTACATCATCCAATTACCCAACGACATCATAAAGTGCAATGGTTTTAAACAGTGACTTCACTACGTCATAAGATTACACTGCGCATGCTTAGAGAACCGTCTAAAAACCCTGCTACAATGTCTACGTAACAACCACTTACAAGAAGATGACTTTCGCCTTTTTTGTGTGGAAAATGTTGTTGTTGTGGCAAATTAATTCAGAAAACATACTTTGGAATAACAGAAGGTAGAAAACAACATGTATACAACCTGTAATATACCCGTATATACAACCTCAACGATTACTTCTTGAGGTTCTTCTCTAATGCCTCCATTGTTTGTTTGATTTTTTCAGACTGCGCAAGAACGCCTGCTCGTTCGTACACGTCGTCCAAGTCAATTCCAGTAATGTCAAGACTTGGAGCGTGCTGAATAGAGCGAAAGGGAAAATCAAGCAAAACATAGCTGCAAGAAGGTACGGGATAAAAACTAACAGGTTCCTCTCGGCGCAACCTCTTGTACTTCTTCAGCATAGTTTTCACATCATCCATCTGTGTTGGCTGATGTAGATCCAGATCTAAAATTCAAATTGAGCGAACTGCTGCATTAGTCCAGGCTCCTCAAGCAGAACTGCAGTAGAAAATACCTTTCATATTCGGAGTAAACAGCGTAGAGCGCGCTGTGTGCAGCGTTACTCCTTTGCTAATCGGTAATGAAAGATCCTCGTCTAAACTTCCATCGAAGTTGATAGAGTATACTAAGTAGAACAATCTCGAAATTTAAGATCACTCAAATGTTAACCCGTTCAACGAACCCTCTTCATCGCTTGAAACACCAGCCTCTCCAACTTTTATCCGACAGTCGGCGATCATCCTTGAAAAAATTTCAATAGCAAAGTGAATACGGGACCTTTATACAGCCAATTCGCTAGGAGAAGCTGAGAACATAATCAACTCAGTGCTAGAGGCAGAATAAAGCGCGTACGTCTGATTACCAGAGGGAGAGAGGTAGTAAAGCGGTAGGAGCGTGTAGGAGACGGCACGAAGAAATGCGGAAGAGGAATGGGTGTCATTTTTTTGTGTGCTTTTCATAATAACCATGCTTGACCTAGGTCCAAAGATATCGGCCAGAATGCAATGCCGTTTTATTTCCGTGTTCGGAACTTTTACCCAAATGTAACCTCCAAAAGACGCCAATCACTATAAAATATTAGACGACTTCCAACAAAATTACTAGAAACTCAATACTTAGGTCTCATTATTCTGGCGAGAATTGGGATGGAACACCCGTTCAAGTAATCTCAACCACAAATGCACTCCCCAACAAGACCTGGCCAGTGCGATAAGTCAAAGCGCATGCGTTGGTCCCACATCGTAGGAGAATGTAAATACACAATAAAAGCCCTGCTCTAAAACTTCTGAAAAATAAAAGCCCGAGAAACCACTTTGTCGGTGCTTTTAGAGGAGATAAATTATGCATAACATTGCTATGAGCTTCTAACTATTCTAATTATGCAAAAATTTCCAACATGAAAATAATGTGGGGCTCTGACTTCAACGGATGCGAATGTGTGAACTGAGAAAAAGGACTATAATGAGAGTAAATGGTCACGATAATCGAGCTTTAATTATGTATTTTTGGCCCTTAATCGTCTCCAGTGACGTGAAAGAGTAATAAGTGAGTAATGTCGAACAAAAAAAAATGAACAGACAAGAAAAAAAAACTGAGGACCGATGAAAAAAGTTGAGAAAGACCAGTGAAATAAGTTCCCGCTGCAGGTAAACTGCATAATGAAGGGAGCGGAGACAAAGTTTTTCTTCTTTCCCTACTCGCTCCATCTAACGAGCGCGTCTCAGGGAATTCAATTTCTCAAAGAAAATTTCCCAGTGCAGCAAAAGAGGCTCAAATGCAATTATGCGATCCGTTACTCACGCCTTGCTCCTCTTTGCAGCACGCAAGCGAATTCTTTCCATGTCATTCCGTCTTTTTGTTGTTTCAGGATCCATTGGCTGCCGAGATGGGGAACATAGAGCACTTGTCGACATCAAATGTTGCAACACAGCCTAAAACCAGAGCATATGAACCACATAAAGGTCCTATAGGGAAAAAGATGAGCACTTCTCCAACATGTAAACGATGTATCAGTGTTCGAAAGAAAAATAGAAGAGAACTGCACTCACATGGCGCGATTTCACAAGTTTGTTGAGGAGATTCATATGGTAGAACCTTATATAGTGGTCATATAGCACCTTATTGTTGTCTCGGATTTGATTCTGCTGTGAAGGCCGATCAGGATTGAACCAGCCGTCTAGACAGGCAATCGTAAGAGATACGTAAGATGAAGCTGTAAAAGCGAAATACTAACTCTTCAGCTTCGATTGGACCCGCTCGATTGGATTGCCATGGACTAAGTCTGTGCGCTTTGTGAAAGCACAGGCGAGTGCGTGCTGCTCCTCAGCAACGGTTTTAATAGGCGGTAGGAACTGCTATAACACACATGTGTGAGGAACTACAACAGCTAAGTGGCTTTTCAAAAAAAAATAGGCAAGGAATACATGGAATAAATTACTGACCCGAAGGTGATTCCGCGCCTCTTCTGACAAACTGTAATATGTTTCGATGGAAACCACCTGGCGAAATATATAATCCTGAAATGATCTGATCGTTTAATGTTAATGTGAATGAACTATGTAGTAATAAAATATACTTCAGGAAATTCTTACGCTATGGACAAGTATGCTAGGCAGTAAAAGCAGGTCACCGTTGAAGTTTACTCTTGTCACCTCCGCATCAGCTTCTTTATACAGTGCTAAAACATATGTGTAAGCTACACCCTGTGCAACAGAATCCAATTATCGCTAGAAATCGGGGTAGATCGCAGAGGATCACATCCAATTTATAAAATGAGCCATGGACCTGCACTAACTTCATTCTAGTCCCTCGATATAACTTTCTGAGAATTTGCCTCTTACATCTGAATTTGATTTTTAGTGTCTTCGCTTTGGAAACTTCAGCCCGGACCTTTTTCTTCGACGAAATTACATCTCCTCTAATATATATTTGAGGCAAAAACAGTAACGTTGTCTCTCACTTTCCAAATCCAATGTAGAAGGTTCACCAAGACCACGAGCTGACCGATTTTCACCAAGCGGATCCGGCAACCGACCGACTAACTGAAAACTCTCACATGAGGACCCAAATAAAAAGGAAAAGAAGAGAAGGGAACAAACATGAGGAAGATTTAATAGGTGCTATAGAAAACTAACCGCCGTAGGAAGCGAAGATCGAGGTTTACGAGAGCCAAGGACTTCGTGTGGACGATCTTTCAGTCGACGTGGTGGAACCGCAGGAGTTTTGAATTTGTGATCATCCTTGTACGACGACGTCGATGGACTCGAAACAGCACTCTGAAAAAAAAAGCCGTTGAAATAACAGTCCATCAATGAACGAATGAATGAAAGAACAATTTTCAAATTTTATTTCTTCAAACTTCTTCAGATACAAATTCTTAGAAGACCTAAAAAGTGGGTTTTAGCTTATCTTTCTTCATCTTCCTGATCTCCCAAACAGAAATCAACCTTGAAACATCTTAATCTTCAAAATTACAGGCAGATGAGTCGCCTTTTAACAGGAACTCTCTCTCCCCTCCCCCTGCTGCGGCTGCAATTGGCCGTAAGCGTTCTACTAGAGATAACAACTTAGCCAATAACTATTCTAAACCAGTTCAATATCTGCGTTCCCGAAGAAAACACATGTATATTTGCACAGCTTAAAGCATAATTTCAATTACGTAAACACCCACATTTTCGTGCATTTCGCTCCACATTTCTTGACGGCTGTCATCGAACGACTTTTGGTCATGCGGCAATGATTTCTGTTCATTTTCTTGGGCAGAAAATGAACTAGTGCCGGGATTTTCTGCGGTCGTTGTCGGATTTTCCCCTTCGGAAGACATAGTCCTGAAAAAAAGTACATATGATGATTAACAAGTTCTGCCCCAAAATCTCAAAACCAAAAATTTCCCTAAAACTTAGCCTAGGGGGGTTATTTGACATGCTGATCACGAATATCACATTGATTTTGCACGGTAACCCCCATTTGAGTAGGCTTACGGTAGGGTAAGGGTAAGTATGGCATCTCACAAAAACACCTGAATTTTTGTCCACGGGGGTTTTTTGACATGCTGAGCACGGATATCATGCACATTTTGCACCGTGACCCCATTTGGGTAGGGTTACGGTGGGGTAAGGGTAAGTATACCTACCGTAACCCTACCCAAATGGGGTTACCGGGCAAAATCAATGTGATATTCGTGATCAGAATGTCAAATAACCCCCCGTGGACAAAAATTCAGGTGTTTTTGTGAGATACCATACTTACCCTTACCCTACCGTAACCCTACCCAAATGGGGTTACCATGCAAAATCAATGTGATGTTCGTGATCAGCATGTCAAATAACCACCCTGGACGAAGTTTTAGGGAAATTTTTGATTTTGAGATTTTGGGGCAGAACAAGTGGAATAGTGCCCAAGTTTTTCATGTGCTCAAAAAAGTAGGCAACGAAGAGGAAAAGAAAATATAGGCAAAGAAGAGGAAAAGAAAACAATGCCCGATAATAGAAAAACAGTAGCAACAAGAGATAATGTATAAGAGAACAAGTTCTGCCACCAGAAGTAAAGTAATGAGAAATGGAAGGAGTCAATCAACTAAAAATCTAAACATGTGTTGAAACACACAGTATAGGAATAAAGCCGATGAGAATTGAACATCTAGAGATCTTACAAATTGAAATTATTGTAGAAACCTACAAAACTCCAAGAATTACTAGAACAGTGACAACAGCCGCAAAGCTTCCCATAAAATTGGGTAGAAACACGGTGGCTGCATTTCGTGCTCAACGGCGAATTCATGCCCCATGGTCAGCTCTGGTAATAAAATCCGCGATGACCGTGCGCACTTCGAGCTTTTAGCCTTATGATGAACTTTCCATATGAGGTCATCTTAACTTAAATTATTGCTGAAGTAGCGTCGAATCTTCATGAGCTAAATTCCAGGTGTAACTCGGAGATGTCAACTTCTCGTCATTGATTTACGGCTATGTCTCCTGCTTTAAAATTTCTGACCCTCGGTGGTCTTTTATTGTTGCTCACGACGTCGAGCATAATTGTTGCGGACGAATTGTTGGTGAGTTTGGTCATTTCTTTCGGTTCCAACGTCCTCAGTTCTAATGTGACGAATTCATTGTGAAAAACTCACATTAACAACCAGTTTTACAAGATGTACAGGTATTTATTGGTTATGACAGTGCATTGTCCGCGACATCGGCCCTGCTGGCATCGGAGCACGCAGCGCGGTCAGTCAAACAGTTGTCTCACGATCCGGCTTCTTTGATGAGTTTTATTGTCTATTCCCTTCTTCAATTGTTCTAGGAGCTGAGAAAGAACAATATAAGACGAAACAAGCGATGAAACTCCTCAAAGATGCCAGTTCAATCACAGGGCAACTTTTTAACCGCGCTGCGTGCTCCAATGACAGGGGACCGCTGTCGCGGAAAATGCACTGTCAGAACGACTCTACTATAATCTGTCCGAAACGACGAGTCCGCCCACGCACGCGGGGAGTGAGAGGCGGCGCGGCTGGGACGGATGCTGTTGCTGCCACGTCGTCTACGCCACATCCAAATCGTTGGTCAATACCATGAAGATGACGATGAAACGTGATACGCAGATCAGGAATGATGACGTGGAGCGCTGGCAACGTGGCAATCTCTCGATCTCCGCGTACGTAGGCGGACTCGTTGTTTCGGACAGACTATAGTCCGTCCGAAACGACGAGTCCGCCCACGCACGCGGGGATCCGGAGGCTGCCACGCTTGCCAGCACTCCACGTCATCACCTCGAATCTGCGTATCACGTTTCATCGTTATCTTCATGATATCCACCAATGATTTGGCTGTGACGTGTTCGACTTGGCAGCTAACAGCATACGTACCAGCCGCGCCACTTCTCGATTCCCGCGTGCGTGGGCGGACTCGTCGTTTCGGACGGACTATATATACAGGAAGCTCCAAATGTCCGCAGTCAAGAGGGCGTGGCCACGGTGCGGCTCCCTGATCAGACACATGCGCTCTCTATGCTGCCTCTGGCTTCTCTGACTCTGCAGCCAACCAGTGGCAGCATGCCAAGCGCCTGTGTCTCTGTCTAAAGCCGCGTCGTGGCCACGTCCCTCTTGACTGCGGACATTTGGAGCTTCCTGTATGTAACACCGCTGGTCGAGATCCAGAGCGTGCGCTACATAACATGAAGCGTGGCACTTTACAGTGCCGGTCGATAATTTTTGCACCACAGAATATCTCATCTTACGCTCCGCCCCGCCAATGTGGCGGTGCTGTAGTCATCGAGCGTTGCCGGTATTGATGTTTCGCTTCTGTTTGATGTCATGCTGACTCAAAACATCAATATCGCAGACGCCTATGCCGCTCCGCTTAAGTGATGCGACGCGGCAGAACCTATGGGCGGTATTCTGCGAGGCAAAAATGGTAATGGTTGGTTGAAATCGCAGTTGTCTCTGCGTCCAAACGGTTCATTGATATGATAGCTCTACTTCTCGCCCGATCCTCCTGTTTCCTGTTCTAACCTGTCCAAAAACGTGGCGAGGCGCGTGTGCGTGGGTCCCGACATTGCAGTTTAGTGTAATTGCGGTGCGGCCCGTACCAATTTTCTTAGATCAAAGCTGGCGGTTCAATGCGCTCTGCGATCACCTGGAAAACACTCCATTCCATTTTTTTGACGCACGCTGCGGGTGCTTGCAGAGTACTAAGTCTGAAGGATCTCCCTGTATGCGGTTCAGAAAACTTTCAGTGTCGTTTCGTTTTCGGGTGTTATCGGTATTTGCTTATTTTTTTCTACCGTTTTCACAGTGAAATCAAAGATCCTAAGTAAGACAGAATAGATCTTCCCATAGTGTACATTTGGGTAATTCGTCTCTACAGGCGGTGTTAATTCAGTGAAGTTTTCGATCTACGGCATCTATTTTTTCTGGAAAATCTGTTTTTTAGGAAGACGAGCTCTGCGACATTGAAACAGGATCTCCTTGTTCCGCAGAAGATCACGAAGAATGCAAACAACAGAGTGGCTCTGATAAGGTGCTTCTTTTGGTTCACTTTTTTTTTCTGGTTTTTAGCTCTGCCTTATACCATGTACTCAGATTGGCGTATGTGTATGCATTAATGGATATTCCCGCGAGTTTCGTGGTGCACCATGCCTTCTCTCGAATTCTACTTCAGCACTCTCACAGATCTCAACAAATATTACAGAGGATAGCTCAACTCCCACAGTTGGTTTCATTCCCGTTTTCCCTGTTTCGTCTTCCCTTTGAACACTGAATAACGCTACTCCTTTTCCAAGAATGTAATAAAGTTCTCCGTCGATGGTCCCGATACTGTTCGCTTGCCAGCAGATTCAGTTTCTGCAAAAGTTGTTATACCCAGCGAGGACTCTACTCAAGGTATCTCCTTCGTAAAAGTTTGAGTGGTACTCGGGAAATTCCTGGACTTCTCGTTACAGAGTATTCCTATCTATGGGAATTATTGCAAGGTTCTGGTCTTGCTTTCGCTTCTTCATACAAACGTTCTGTACTGGAACTGTCACAGGTATTTTATTCTCGAATGCCTTGTGAAATTCTCTGCAAGCTACGCACTGGAACCCGAGCTGGATTTTCCATCTTCTTCTGTTCAGCTGAAGCCTGGAAGTCTGCAGTTTCGTGTCACCGTCTCGAACAAAACACATTCGGGACAGCAAAAATATGCATTGACAGTCGAGCCGCCCAAGGGACCGAACAAGCCGCCAAAGGCAATTATTCGACCGGAATCACCTGTTCAAGGGGTTGAAGGCTCGAGATTAACGCTAGATGCAGAAGGTAATTTAGATCTTACCTCAATGGTATTGTCTTAGATGCTCTCGATGTCTTAGGTGATGATGCCACTGCTTTAGGAAGTATCGACGATGATAAAATAGTGTCCTACAAATGGACTCAAGACAAGGGACCAAGCATCCCCTTACCAGCCATGAACACGCCTTTCTTGACATTGGATAACATGGTTGCTGGGAACTACGTTTTCAGGTACTTTTTTACCATTAAATTTTTACTCGTTGTACTTAGTATTACTTTTTCCAGTGTACTGGTAACTGATAGTGGTGGGCTGACATCGTCAGCATCTGCTCGAGTTGAAATTGAAGCAGAACGTGACGATCCACCAAAGGCTCATATTAATGAGTGTGGTAGCAAAGAGCACTCTGGCTCTCTCACAATACGCCTTCCACGAACAGAAGTCAGTTTATGCGGAAATGGATCTCTGGATGATAAAGTTAGTTCTGGTTATAGTTCTTTTTGCAACAGTGGAATGGATATAAAGTGGTTTAGGGGATTGTATCTTACAACTGGTTCCGCGTAGACAAGTTGTCCGAAAAACTATCAGTTGACCTCGCCGGTTTGTTATCCAGCTGCTCTTGTTTTTCTGTTTTTTTTTTGTTGTTGTTTTTTTTGCTCATTCTAATGCAGTCGATCGAACTTCTTCCATAGGATTGGAATTCTATACATATGTAGTAGTAATGATGCTACCAGACTGAACTTTCAGGATCAACCACCAGTATACTCACGCTAAGGAATATCCAAGCAAATGAGCGCTTAGGTCCGTACGAGTTCCAGCTGGACGTCACTGACACTAAAGGACAAAAGGATTCGGCCCGTATCAGTATCTTTGTCAACAAAGCCGAAAATTTGCCCCCAGGCTAGTCACTTCATCATTTTTTTTACCACTTGCGTTTATTCTTGTTGCTAGTGGTTTATCTGTTCGCTTCAACAATGTTCCCCTTCTGTGAATAGTTACCAGTTTTAGTGGCCGATGCTGGAGGAAATCATACAGTCATTCTCCCAGAATCTTCTATGGTTCTTGATGGTAATGCCAAAGACGATGGTAGCATCACGAGCTACTTATGGACCCAAGTAGAGTAAGAATGTCACGTCACTGTTTTCTATTGCTTCTTTTCGGAGCATTACTATCTTTCAGTGGTCCATCAGAAGCGTCTTTAGTGAACGCTGACAAGGCAAAGGCGACGGCTTCAGGGCTTGTCGAAGGAGTGTACCAGTTCTTGTTGACTGTGGTCGATGACGGAGGTCTAAACGCAACAGCTTCGGCATTTATCAGTGTGGAGCGAAGTACGTTCTTGACTCACTACAAATATGTCTTTTTTTCGTCGGTTTTACTATCAGAACTCTGTTCAGGTAGAAACGAACCTCCTGTTGCAAAGGCTCCAAATGTTACTGTGCACCTTCCAACAGTGATAGCCATTTTGAACGCTTCTCAGTCCTTCGACGATGCAGGAATAGTTGCATTCCACTGGCAACCTTTTGATGACGTTCCCGCATCCATGGTAAGCATTCTTCTTTTTTTTTGTTATTGTTCCTTGCCTGTGTATTGTTCTCTTTTTTTCTGCAGATTGCACTTGATGGGTCGGAGCATAGAGCGGTGATGTTTGTGACTGGGCTAGTGGAGGGAACACACCTTTACAATCTTACCGTTTCTGATCAACAGAAAGCCAGTGATTCTATCGTTGTGCGGCTCACTGTAACAAAAGGTGAGGAGCTCAGGAGGAATCCCCTTTTCACGCTCATGCTGATAAAGGTTGTTGCAAAGATTCCCAGAAATTTCAGGCGAGGAAGAGACAGAATCTGTCGAAATTCTGATGAAAAAGGATATCAAGGAGTGGACCTATCGTCTTCGACGCAAGTTGCAAGACAGGATCGAAGCGAGTCTTGCTGGATCCATAGAGGTGAATACCTGGTTTTTTTTTTTCGTGAAAATTTGTATAGTAGTATGTGGCCTTCATTCTGGTCGCTTTCTGGGCTATTGTTTTTGTATTGAATGTTAGGAAAGGAATTGACATTTTCTTAAATAACATTTTCCTTTGAAAAACTCAATTTGTTTCAAATTATTTGTATTTTTATTATTTTCTCCCTCGCCGAGCATTGGAAAGCTGTGAACAATAACACTTAAAGCTTTCTTCATTTACTTCAGGAAAGTGACCTCGTTGTGGTGCAATTTACACGATTCGAGAAGTTACCTCAAGACGGAAGATTAAGGGCTGTTTTCTGGGCAAGGAGTCATTCAAAGAAAGGTATCTATCACGATTATTTTTGATAGTGTTTGATAGGATTTCCTTAATACAGATCCATCTTTGAACTTCAGCATGTTCATCTAAGCGACATTTGATAGATTTCTAATTTAATGTCACCTCCTTTCTTTTCCCTACCTTTTTTTGAAGTTGATCTAGTTTTGAGTCGTCTCTGGTAGCCTGATGGGTTCAGTTCAAGTCGAAGTGAAACATATCCACCAAAAATTTGCAGTATCATTTTGTGGTGCTCATATGTTCCCACTTAATCTTTACATTACAGAGAATACGATGCGACATCGGCGGATGATATCTCCCGATTACAACGGTGTTATTATTAAAGCTGAAAGAGCTGTAGAAATTCTCCGCCATGAGTCAACAATGCTTTCAGACTTCCATATATCTGTAATTCAGCCTCTATGTGAGTTGCCCTACACTTGATAGTTGATTGTTGAATTTCCCAATTTTTCAACGTTTTAGACTGTAAACTCGATTGCTCTGGGCACGGAGTATGTAACGATGCAACAAAACAATGTGAATGCGACAGCTTTTGGATGGGCAATATTTTCGCGTACCTTATCGCTGGCTTAAAGAACGAAGATTGCGGTGGGGCTTAGATTTACCTTTGCGCGTTCGCTCACGGTTGACATACATACTGCTTGAACTGATGTGAACAATTCAGCCGAAGCGTTTTCAGCTTGGTCATCTGTATACTTCTGGATTATATTCTCATCACTGACAGCGCTGATCACAACATGTATGCTGGTAAGAAGACGATCATCAGCAATGTGGAACAGAGTCAGCAGAAGACGGTTCAGAAGGCGAAAAAGGTAAGATTTACTTACTAGAGTAATCGCTCTAGTGCAAGTTATAAAATCAGGTAAGGATAATATAAAAAAGACTACACTTCAAAGAGCTTTGCACTGGACCACGATTAGATCCTTATTATTCTTGATAATGCTCTTTTCTTTACCACCCAGACATTTATTTATACCTATACCACACCTTTGGTTTTATCCTGAAAGTTAATCGACGGATATCCTTGGGCAGTTCTTCCAGGTACTCAACACACAGTTTCATTATCCAATGTAATGATCCCATGTGCCAAATGATGATCTCAAGTGTTACCGTCGCTGGGGTATCTCTTGACTGTCACCCATCTACCTGCCCATCCAAAAAAGCTTCTTACATTTTTTGCGGTTGACTTGCCAATCCCCACCCTCAGCGCGTACAGTCTGTTCACCTGCAGTGTGCACTGCGGATCATGCTTCAATCGAATATGCCGGAGAGGCACCAGATGCCGACCACTTGCTGCTAAGGAGCAGAGAGCAGCTGGACGGCCACTCTTGCCAGCCGCCGCATTCGATTGGAGCGTGATGTACGCAACAGGTGAATCGGCTATAGTTGTTTTTCACTTATGGTTTGCTTTGCCAAGATCATGAACATATCAGATGCGCTGGGTGTTTATGTTCTCCGCAACCCTTTCGCCGGCAACTGCCTTAACGTTACCAAGTTTCTATTGAGGTACTTCCAGTGAGGCCTTCGTCATGGAACGCTTCACGTACAGGTGGCATAAATTATTGTACCACATTCGCTCATTTATTTCTCCGCTAGAAACACATGGATTATTATGCTCTTTTTTGTGCCGAATAGGGGAAAGGTTTAAAGTATCTTTCAATTAAAACCCGGTCTTCATGAAGAGTTTTGCTTTGAAACAGTTGGCCTCAGAACACATTTTGAAAAAAGCGAGTTGTGGAAATTCTTCCCGAAAAAACCTACCAAATCTTCGAGCATGGTTTTACTGCTCAGATGAATCGTAAGGCCCTTTCCAGTAATACCCGGGGTTTCCCATAAAATTGGATTATGAGAGATATGAGAGCGAAAAACAACGGCTACTCTATGCTTTCAGTGATGGCCAATTTTCACCAATTTGCTTTCGAGAAACTTCTTCACTGGAAGATGGGATATAGGCCAGTGATTGGATGTGATTTGAAAATTAGATTTAAAATGCTATAAAATGGCTATAAAGTCTCATCAATAGGCCCAGATGTAGGGCAACTGGGCCATTCGAGACGTCAGGCTAGGTGTTCTCATTCAAGCAACTTTTGGAACAGCCTCTTTCTATGTCCTAATCAACACCGATCTTTAGGAGATTTTCTAAATATGTCTAATAATCGTCGTTAAGAACACGACGCCATTTCTTATACGACTTAAACACGTTGTCAAAAACTGTTTTTGTAGCTGTTTTGCTCGGAATTTGCGGACCGGGTCAGTGCATTTGGCGGCACTGAAAGTTTCCGACAATTTTTTCATTACCTCGGAAGTATCCAGGACGTGTTTGTGGTCAGAAAATTGAGCAAATCTATCAGTATTGTGCAATGCCTAGCACGAGAAGAAACATGACACTATTGCGAAGAAATAATCCATCAAACGAGGTACAATAAGTTATGCTCCCCCCCCTCTGTATTCTAGGGTATTCTAGGAGACTTTTTCACGGCGGTATTACTAAGTGAATGTTTTAAGGTACTCCGCTCTTCGAAGCGAGTCGGATGATGTGGAAAAGGAGGCATATCGTATGCGAAACGGTGGGTATTCTCTCGTTATTTCGAAGTTTTTGTTCATTCGTTTTGTATAGATCCTTCTAGTGAAACCGCATTGCGCAAGATATTCCAATGGTAGGGCTTGCATCCAAAAAAATTATAAAATGGATGCGTACTTTGCTTTGGGATTTAGTTTATTAGCTTAGTCACTGTCAGGTGTAGGGCTTGATCGCTGCTCAGTTTTGTCTGTCGATTTTTGGTATTAGTTCTTAGTGACTAACATCAGCATTTCCGCAGAAATCATTATGAAATGATTCATGAGTTTTCATATCCACACTGTAATGTTCTCTACTCACCTTTTATGTATGTACACTTGTCATTTAAGCTTTCCTTCAGGACCACGGTTAGCACCGCTACCAATCCCACATTCAAGCGAGTCGCTTGATTCCGAAAGCGATGAACTATTACATGTCTCAGGAGGTGGTTGCTCTCTGCAAAAGCGAGAACGTTCCTCAGCAGAGAAAGTCCTCAGTTAATATCTCATAAGTCTTTGTTAATTTTTTACTGTTACTAACAACAATATCGACGTCGGGCCACTCACTTCATTCACTTCTAATTCATCCATTGTGATTACGTACTGTAAATAAGATTAACACTTGCTATTCTTTCATATTTTGCTTTAGAATGCCCTTTTAACAGAAAACACTGTGCATGTAATTATCCGGGTAAATTTGTGTGATATTAAGTACTCATGGACCTTGAATTATAAAATATGCGATTTCTGAGCTCTGTTTAACAATACATAAACATTTATCAATTTATAGAATGGCAAGAGTAATGAGAAGCAAGCGCCTCTTCACAATCTGACCTCTAATTATGCTCTAACAATAAATTAAGAAATCATTAGTGTGCCTTAGTAGACACACTGAAACCGACCGGTGAAACAAAGACCTCGTCGGAAAACAGTGACTCGTTTGCCCGTCTGCTCACAATCTGCGGCCGGACTTTATGGATTCCTTCCACACGGAACATCACATGGAATGATAGCTCACACCTCGGTGCTGTCACTGATAGGTGGGGCGGCTGAATTGTAATATTGTTTCACATGGTCGGAAAAAAAGCTACTTGGTTCGACTACATCACATTAAGAATTCTACATTATACGCTGTAGAAACGATCTTATCCATACATAGACACGATTCCTGTGCCGTTTTGCCAACTTTACAGACCTGGTGAAATGCTCACACAACAAAATAGGCTTTTTTACCATCTACCAAAGTAGAACCTTGGGAAATTGATAAATTCTGCATTGATTTGTTCTGCTAATGATTTAGGCAAAAGCAGATGTATCTAACTGAGGAACTCATATGCAAAAACTACCCAGTCCTTTCGGGGCTATTTGTGTTGCTGTCACACAATCATACACGCCTCTCTGACTACTTCGTAGAAGTCTGACCTATACAGAGAAAGAGGCGAAGAAGCGAGTAAAAAAAAAGGCCATTAGAAAAGAAAGCTCAGAGAATTTCGCGGAAGAGAAGAACAAACTCTAGCCCAATTTTCGAACATCTTGCAATAAATGTTATGCCTCTGAACAATTCTTCCAGTTAGCCCCGTTAAGTCTTCAAGATAGCGCGAAACTATTTTGGGAAAATATGTTTGCTCCATCTCCATATGTATGAACCATTTGTTCGATGATCCCACTGTACAACAGTAATGAATGTTCAGCCAACAATTTGAGAAGAAAGAAACTTACACTCTTCGGTACAACAAATGGAACTTTTCGTTGTCCTATAATCAGAAGATTCTCGGTTTTGTCCACACTGCCAAAGAAATTGGATATTTCTTGGTAGCATTCTAGCGTCAAGATCCCATCAAAATCATCTAAAAATCTAGCTAGTGAATAACAATAATAAGCAAAATATTATTTCTTTTTTTAGAACCTACACTCAAGTGACGATATGACCGCTACTTTTATCAACACCATCTCTCCAATTCCAACTGATATGTCATCCTCGCTCAAATATGGTGTTCCATTTACCGAAATATCTAGAAAACATGTAATTAAGTCACTTCACAAAGGACTCCAACAACGTGCTATTCATAGTTCATTGCGATGGTTCACTGCGGGACCTTTCCTCGTCTGAGGTTAGTTCTGTCCTGTTTGAATCTCACCCAGGGTTAATGATAGGGTTTGGGCACCATGTGATTCAGCCGCTAACCAGTAAAAATTAGGCAGATCATTCTCAGCGCTTTGGCGGTCAGCAACATAACTTGGATAATGGCAATCTATTCCAAAGAGGAAAGGCCGCGACACTGGTGTTGGCATCAATACTCATCTATGGGTCACGGGCCTTATCAAAGACAAGATTCATGGTCGCATAACTAAGCAAAACCAAGTTGGAAAACCAAATTTAGCGTTCCATCTCTCGTAACATTGCATAGTTTATACGATAAGTAATCACTGTACAACAGTAGTATCACGCTAACCATCGTTAATCTGTGTGATTAACGTTTCATGATTAACAGCTCAACGAGATCACTGTGATACAAGAGTCTGAATATTACCAGAAGCAAAAAGCAAAAAAAAAATCCAAAACTGTACCTAAGGATATAGCTGGTAGCACTAGCTGCTTTAGCAACGACACCGATGACAGCAGTGCTCCAACCGGAACTAGACCTTCCAGCTGAAAGGAAGAATGGTAAAGGAAATATTTCTACTCTCCTGAAGAAAAGGAAAAAAGAGAACAAACATTCATCGCAGGAATCGCCCATCGAATATCGAGATGCTTGGCCACATGAAGTTCTAACGTGGCACGCAATTTTTCCACCTGAACAATGAGCTACTAATCGCAATATGAAAGAAGTACACGTTGATGAAGGAGGAAGCATGTATAAAACCAGAACCCAAGGTCTTCTGCTACCACCTTCATGGTGCCGCTATCTAGAACTCTTAGAAGTGCGAAACAAAATAGAAGCACCATCAGAAGAAAGAGCGGAAACTTATGGAAACTTAGAGTAAAATAAAACACAAAGTGCAACTTTCAAAAGCCTTTTCACAGCTTTTCCGCGCCGCGGCATTCGATAAAGCGTAAGGAATAATAGCGTCTATTAGTGGCAGACGCAGAAAGTGGGCGGAACGAGGAGAGGGGGTGGGCGTGGGAAAAAGTGGGGTCACCGCCGCTTTGGGGACCCAGTTGAAAAATAAAGTTAATAAAAATACATGTTAATTATAACAGCAAATATCCAATAAATACTATATGAACTGAATAATAAGTAAAAATGAACAAAATACCAAATGCAAGATTTTTATTAGTTTTGTAAAGTAATTTCACTATGTGAACTCGATATGGTAAACAACTTGAATTGGAGGAACCCCTGCGTACTTTTTTTTGCCACCGGCGAGCCTACCACATCATTTCAGAAGCCCATCTATTTTTTAATAGCATTCTAAGTGCATCAGGGAACTCGCGGCAGCTAAACTGACGCAGCTGAGTAAATAAACGAAATAACATCGAAGCATTAACTAACAAAGGGAAACGTTTGAAACAATACATTGTGAAGGCAATGCTTTTACTCTGCTGTGAATACCGTTCACTGAAGTCTAAAAATGGCTTAACTCCATTCTATCCACGAATGTTAAAGCAAGCATCGAATAAAGCAGAATTAAGTCGCTGTACAAGTCAACAAAAAATCACGCGGCGGCCTGCGGAAATGGGAGGTCTTACCATCATTCATCATTTTTGGCACTCAAACACAGCTGAGTGGTATACCTCGTGTAGAACGTCAAGTACTCTGCTATACCGTTCTCGATACTCCCCATTTTGCTTTACACATCGTCCCAGGTTTTTGAATTAAATCTTCTAGAACAATACCATAGCATAGTACGAAGCACAAGAGATTCGGCCTCAGGATGCTCAAAAGTCATTGTGCCAGCCTCTTCTGTAGCTGTACCCGCCCGCTGTACCCCAGCTGTGGCTTTCTCTATTGTATGTTTCACCGGGGAACAGTTGTAAAGATATCATAGGAAGAAAGAACGCATGAAATAGTGCTGGAGAGCCAGGCGAGAAATGCACGCGTACAAAAAACATACAAATCACACGCGCAATTACTCAACTAGCGTTGTTTTCAAAACAGACTATACGACTATAGACTTCCTGCGCCGCGTCGCGGTAAAAACTCTGAAAATGGCTTGGCCCATAGCATCCCATAAGCGGTAGCCTGCCCAGCTTTAGCAAAAACATACCGAAGGTTGCTGTTCAACATTATCGTCCTCTATGCACATTGGATAACGAACCTCCAGCTTTTGCATCATGTGACTATCCTTTTGTGTTGCTGCATGAAAGGCTCTTCCAGCGACATCAGAACAGCATGGGGATAAGAGAGGAACACTACAAAATTCCATCAAAACTGTGGCATCTCTTCTAATCAGAGTCACAATACATAAGGCTTCTGTTCACCTACCGACACGTCTCCTTTGGTAAAACGTTCATTCGTCTGTTCGAACTGTAAACAAGTTCAGCATCGTGTTCTGTGCTGTTTGTGACGTCGACCACGATGTATCGCGTGAAAGGGCCATCACCTGGCAGTACATGCCAAGCAGAAACTGTGACAGCCGGTACAACACAAACAGCAATGGAGAGACGTGCACTCCTCTCGTAAGACTATAAACATTAGTTTAACCGCATAAACACAAGAATGAAGATGATGCTTCAAGAAAACCGAATTAGATCTCTATTGGAATGAGTACCTCCCCTTCCGGACCATCGACATCAGCAACGTATTGGAACAAAAACTGGCACGTCAGCAGTCGTCCAGTATATGGTATTAAGTCATGTGCTTCACTGTCATTAGCTGTTTCTGCCAACGTTGATGCCAGCGGTAACGCTGTCTCTACAATCTGAAATGGTGAAAACTGGTAAGTGCGGAACCATAAAAGATTTGGCAACAAGGCAGGACCAAACAAACTGAAAGTTTGGAAACGCAAACAAGAACAACTATATGCACCTTTTCATCTGTTGATCCCTCGTCATCAGCTGTAGCAGTGGGATCAATACCAAATATTCGAAATTTGATGCTCTTCTCTTCTTCCCGTGCTAAAGAAAACGCCGCATCGGCGTCTTCGCTTGCTAGTTCAATCATGGAGGGTCCACCGGACACCTAGAAAATGAAAAATAACCATATGGAGGAACAAAATCTCTTCCAAGGCAAAAGAAAGTACCTTTGGCTGCCACACTTGCAGTCGAACTTTCCGAATGTTTATTGAAGAGCTGGTATTCTTTACCGTTAGAGAGTGTTCGAACCTGCAATTTTAGTGATGACTGTGATTTCAAATAGCAAACGACACCTGGACCTCACAGTTGCCCAGAATACACTGTTATTTCAGCGTTGTGCTCATTTTGGTCCTCCTCGATAGGAGCTCTCGGTAACGACGACTCCAGCTGTAGAACAGCGAGCGAAGGGAGGACTTCAACCTGAAAAGAATGCATTAGAGACGTAAATTACACTGACAGCAAGGGCGTCAGACCTTCAGCGGTCCCTTCGGTCCATAAAGTTTGCACACATTTTTCACACCAAATACCTCACAACAATAACCCGTTATTGTAAGAAGTCCGGGTGTCCTGAACAAAGGTGGGAAATTGTAGCCTAAATGACATACAGGAGGAACGAAATCACCTTGGCACACCAATGAGCTTAATTCTGGCAGGTGCAGCTCCCTCGTTAGCCGCTGGAAGAATAAGTCGGACTGGAACTGATTCAAAGAGACAACCATCGGCAAGCAAACATAATTCTCTGAAATTGCAGGTTCTACTGGGTGGGCCAAAAATACGGCAACAGTGCTTGTTTCTCCTCTGAAGAAAATTGTTCTGTTTTGAAGTTAAACTCAGTTGAGATGTCATTTCACAACGTTTTACCAGAACAATGCTCAGGCCCGCTAGTCATGTTTGGTAGAGGATTCAGGCAGAAATATATTTCAGGTCCTATCGGTTTCACCGAGCGACCACCCACTTGCTTGGATCTCAGTCAGTAGGGTTAACAGGCTTTGGCGATACCCGAGTCCAAGGCTTGTCCATAGCCTCTTCGGAACTTCAATCAGTTGGGCAAGCATTTGAAAAAATGTTGATGACACTTGCGCGCCGCGGTCAGCAACTTCACTCAGCATCTTAGGCCCTATCCCGGAGGTGACAGGGGATATCCCGAGGTGAAGGCCTTACGTTAAACACGACTTAGTAGACATAAATCCCACAACTATGTTTCAAACAACTATGTTTCAAAACAGGGCATAACATGGATAACTATGTTTCAAAACTCATACAAATTCTTCTTTGGTGTACATTTCTCCGTGTTACCGTACTTATGAACCAGCCGAAAGAAAGGGCTGGAAGTGAACTATGAACAATCACAGAACAGAAGAGTGCAAAAACAGGGCATAACATGGATAACTTACCTAACAATAAGTTCATAAGGTCGACAATTATAAACAAGAATTGAAACCTCACAAGCGCAGTCCACAACCCAGTATATCTCTGCAAAAAAAATCCATAGCAGTATACTGAAGGGGTGCAATCAGAGACAGGGTTCCCTTTGAAAGGCAGCAACAGAAAATAACTGAGTGACAAAACGTACCATTAGAAGACTTTTTCTGCTGGAATGGTGAGTAGATAAACAATTGCGGCTCTCCAGAGTTTGGGTGCAATACAGTTGGAGCCAAATGTGGTGGCAGCGGGCATAAAATGGGATCACTGAAAGGGCATTTGTAGGAGCAACATCAAACGTTTCCCCATAAAACAGATACGCACGAAATACTGCTTACCTGACCATAGGGAATCTTGTCAACTGTATGGAAGGGAGTATAATGTTGCCAACAGGAACCGAAATGCGTTGATTCAGTTGTGGGGGACTACCTTTGATCCGTACCAGGTTTTGAAGATCATCAAATAGTCGATTTGCCAAGGTTGGGTCCATTTCATCATAATACACCTGAACACTATTTGCTATGGAGTCCTTGATCCACAAAAAAGTCCCCTAATAATGGAGCCCAGTAATGTCCAATATCAGCAAGAATTTACCTGAATCAGATGACAGATATGTCTGATCGCTGCTTCATTCAATTCCGCTCGCGAAGCTGCAGTGTACACCTCATGCAGGGCTTTGATCTGCAGCTGAACTGGGCCTTTCAATATACCATCTTGAGGAACTTCGCGCACGTTCTCCTTTATGCCATAACCAGGGAGAGTCCTTAAATTAACAATTGGACAACGAATTGGACCAATAAGATTCCTATAGAAACCAAAAGGTCATTTGTTTGAGAGTGGCAATTGCTGGATTGCAAACTTGTTTCCATCAAAACATTTAAACTATATTTGCCGTATAAATGTATACTGCAAAGTACACTTCAGTATAAAAAATGATGCATAAAAATCGAAAAGAAGGATAATGATAGGAAAAAGAAGTACCTGTACAGAACCGGGTACACAACTCGATAATCCTGCGGAGTTCGCTGTTCGCCATCAGAAATTTGCAAACGAAACAGCACACCAAGTCGGGCAAAAAATGAACATTTACGCCTGAATCCAACCTGAAACCGAGAGATTGAGAGTATACTCTGTTATACGAACATCCTTCATTAAAATACACTCCAAATTACTAGCCTCTCTATACAATGCAGTCGAGTTTGCGCATATAGCCGCTTTTGTGTGGTTGTCAAATCTTGTGAAGCTGTCATCCAGATATTTACCAATGTGATCACGATGGAAGGTCTGAACGAAGCGAAAACAGGTTCTGGTCTAATGTATGTTGCGGACAGTAAATCAAACACAAAAAAAGCGAATGACAAAATTTTACCCAAGTCTTACCTCCATCTCAACATACATTCGCTGGTAACGATACAGCGAAACCGCTTTCATCATGCAGTCATACTCTATCATGGCTGCGAATGAAAACTTAGCGTAATTCTCAAGAGCCAGTTCAAACTTTTCCATTATAGCGGACGGTTCGATCTTTTCTTTTGATCTGAAAGCATCAACCATACATGTCTTCGTTATAAACTTTAAGCAGGGTCAAGCGTACGGTGGTAATTTACCAAGGGGGGTCGCCTCCAGGGGAGCAGGGAGGGGTCGCCTGAAGAGGGTAGTATGATAACAGCAAGGTAGGGAAGTTTGTTTTTCATCACCGAGATCCAAGTTCGATTCCTCGCGAGGATGTTAGTATTGCAAACACTTCAACATGCTCTTTTTCTTTTAGTCACTAGTGTAAAATCGACGGTTACCACTTTCTTCTTACTTTTGGACGTTTTATTTGGTTGTAAATCGACTCCTAGGGCCCAGTGAATATGTAGCTCAAAATGCAATTCCGTATATGGTGTCCTATGACCTCTGCTCATCACATGGTGCTCCAGAGCTATGGAAGCGGTTCCCCAGAATCAAAACTTATGAGGATGCAAAATTCCACGGCTTCTCGTTTATTGGAAATTCTTTAATAGCGATAAAACCGCATAAGACATGACCGCAAAATTTGTTAAATTTGATGTGTGTTGACACTCAATTACTGACAAAATCAGAAGATTGTGTAAAAAGCGACCCTATGCATAAGAAAGAGCAATTCTTCCTCTATTATAATGTATTGAAGCTGCTCCCTCATACAAAGCAACCATGAAGTTATTTGCCTCAGATTGACACCGCAATCCTAAACTTGCCAAAAATCAGGTTTTTCTTCCATGGCTTTTTTCAGCGAATATTTGAAAGCTGACAAAACCTTGAAAATGATTCTGAAAGAGGAAGTCAATCTCTATGTTCACATAAAATTTCAGCTCTCAAAGTTACCTAGGAGGAGTTTTATTCCGTTGGTAAACCGATGGTAAACCGTTGGTAAAAATGGCAATTTTCCCAGCTTTTTACCAACGAATTTCCACCCAAATTTAACTGTAATAAATCAAATTTCTTAAAACAAGAAGATGTGCTTCAGAAAGCGCAAATCTTTCTGGTAGCAGAGCGACTCAAGCCATTTTCCTAGGTCACGTGCCAACCCTTTTAAAGTTCGTGACAAATGACCTTACATCTGCACGTATACGATTCTAATTCTGAGTGAAAGGACACCACTCACACGCGACTTTCACAGCTTAAAAAAATGTCCTCACAATTTGTTTTTACTCATACACATAGAAACTTGACTTTCGACTGCTTCACAAACATTTTCTCATTTTGCAAAAAGTAGTCTCCGGCGGGGATCGAACCCTGGACCTGTTTGAACATGGCTACGACTTCTGCGTCACTCCCGTTGCTTACAGTAAGTGTGTAGATGTGCGACATGGACATGTGCGACATTTATCTGGTTGTTTCATTGATAAAGCTTAGATTTCAAAAATAAAAATTAAAAATTGAAAAGTGAAAAATTAATTTTGAAAATCAATTTAATTCAAAAAATATCTTTCGGTAATTTTGGAAGTTGTTGAAATACAATGACTGAAAAAGTTTAAAAAATTAAAAGTTTTGGGAGGGGGCCACATTTTCCCGTCTGCAAGAGGGGGGGGGGGTCGCTTCGGAATCGAATATTTACCAACACTACGCTTGACCCTGACTTTAAGTGAGACAAGCTGGGAAAGAAGTGTTCATCTGAACATATATGACCAATGCAGAAAACAAATACGATTAAGCTTGCGGATGACGAAAAAAATAGACCCCACCCCCTATTCTGTCATCAAACGCGGGACCCCTACTTCATACAAATCCTTAGCCCCACCCTAATGGCTCACAATCCTTCACTCACATATCCCCTTCCACATACACATTCCTACCTTTTCACTCTCACCAAGGTGACATCCGTCCTCCTCAACGATTCTTCCCCCCTGTTCCCGTTCAGTGAGCGTCGATGAAGCGCATAAATTTGAGAACATAAGCGTGTACTGCTCCGCGAACGCGCCCCGCACTGGAATCACTATCTTCCGCTGCCGTCCGATCATATTCAACAAGGTATTTTTAATCGTATTTGGTGATTTTACGAGGCTACAACACTGCAGGATTGCACATCTAGCGCGTATAGCACACGTATTGCTGTACACGCGCAAGTCAGCAAATTCACCAGCTCCTTCGATTCTCACTGCATAGTCACCTGCTTGAATGTGAAAATAAACGCAATCCTGGTGAATCCTAATTGAATTTCAGGATTCTCAACCAAGGGTTACAACTCACTTGTCTCCACGAAGTACAGCCCATGGCATACGTGAGCGACGGCTCTCGCTTGTTTCACCACTGTCGTCACTGACAGGAACACGAGCATTTTCATCAGAGCGATGTCTCTGATGTCCCAGTGATACTCTGCAAAGCAAAGAGTATGAATGGAAACTGATAGTCTAAAAATATCAATAAAACACACCCCAAATTGTGCTGGAAAGTTGTCGCCGCACTGATGGCCGCTCCAAGCGAGAGGTGCCCTGTAGATCCTATATCTCTAATTTGCGTCGGCGTCATACTCGCTACACGATACATGACAGAACTTGATGTTAATCCGTCATATAGGAGAGACATGGCAGCACATGCCCACCCCTCACAAGCTCCTGCAAATTGCTAGTTACTCGTAGGAATATAAATTCGACAATGAAAGATGTGAAAATTAACAGCGGTTTTGCCTTCAAAATTTGAAAAGTGATAAACAATACGGTAATTCACGAACCAGCGAACCAGAGCATATCGTTGCAGGTCTTCAACATATCCATGGAAGCTGCATATGAGTCAAGGGCTAACTGCGGCAGTCCCGTTAGCATAGCATAATCCGCATTTTGTTTCCGTGACCTACCGATACACTTGCGCCTTGAACAGTGCTCAAGTATCAGAAGGAACTGGCGATTCTGATAAAAAGTGAGTCAATAGACACGATAACAGAACGAACTTGTAAGTTTTCGATGCTTTGTTCTCCACGCCAAACCGGAACTTTTCCTCCTCAGGCAGTATAGGACAGGGAGGGCACTCCTGCGAAATGAAGTCAAATAGGAACTGTTTAGCATACAAATACAGAACTCGCACAGTGACGACAACAAAGGAATATGAATGGAATTACTTACTAACCAATTTCTCAAATGACTGATCCACTCGTTTGCTCTCGAGTACGAAATAAATTGCACGCATGAACTCCCGCACTCCCATTTCCAATTCATCAGACTCTTCTAATCGATGAAAAAGGAACGTTTCTCGAGATGAAAAGTGTGCAGATACTTCTTCCTGAAGAGATTTTGCTCATAACACGCTAAATTCGTACGAATATTTATAAAAATGACTGCGAAAAGGGAACCAGAGAGAATAAAGATACCTCATCATAACCAAGTAAAATGCAACGACTGTCTACGAGTGTGCTGTCGTAATCTCTCTGCAATGATATGAAGGTTAAAAATTGGCTTGGAAATCGGGAAAGGTATGAAAAATGATTGGAAAACATGGGAGCTGGTCCCATTTTTGCCGGCTGAGAGGGAGATCGTGAGGCTGACTGGAACTTACTGTGTTTGACTTCTAAAGAAGCCCTGGAATTAACAGTGAAGGCATACCGAGCACCAATTTGATACCCGCTATTTTTTCTTATAAGACCCTTTTAAGCTCCCAACTAACTGAAAGTGAAGCTCAGAAAACTAGGTCACTATTTCAAACTGAAACAGAAAATGCAATCAATCCTAATTCTCTACGACCCTAAATCGACCACAGGGGCGGCGCAAGCTCGCATTCGGTCCGGGATTAGCCTCCGCCTATGGGGACGCACTACGTATTTAGCCGAACCGACAGGATTCCCTCATAAGAGAGAGAACCGCGGTTCTTATATCATAGGCTTTAAATGTATAGCTTACGTAATAGAACAGCGCTAGCACAGCGATAATGATTTTCGTGCAAAATAACCCGTCCTCGGAAACTTGGTTTAAAAAAGCCTGCAGGATTGATAAGAATGAAATAATGCCGAAAAGGGGGCGAAAAAGTACAATGGGCATGCAAAGAACGTCTTCCGGTGGATCTTGTCGGATCCTTACCTTGACTTTCTCATAGTTGCTTTTCACCTCGTCCATTGTTAACCCGCCGGTCAAAGAAGAGCGCCTCCTAGTGGTAATTGGTGCCAACCCGACATCATCCGATATAGAGGAGCTCTGACATGGACAGAATAATCAAAATGACAGGAATTATATACTAGAAATATCACCAAGTATTGGCACAATACCGATTTTCTGGCAGGTGCAGCAACTGATGTCGATGGCTGAGAACATGCGACTCCGATCAGGCCTAGAACTCGACGATGCGCCTGAACGTGCGCATGTGTGGGTAAACCAGGTGAGATGAAAAGAAATTAGAAAGAAGCCGAACCTGCAACTCTCCAAATCTGACCAGCTCGGTGTTAACGCTGGTAACGAAGTTAGCATGGAAAGTACGCTTTGGATTGTCGCTAACTGAAACTACTTGTAGAAGACAGAACCTTAAAAAGTAACATAGGATAAGCTGCAAACATTAGGGAGTGCAGTCGACCTATATCCCCTAAAATTAGATATTCCAAAAGTTGTTATGTGTCGTCTAGAATGATTACTCAAGAACAACTCGAGCAGGTAAACCAGTACTAACCGCGGGTTACCCTAGGAGAACCTGGTAAGTCCGCTAAGATGTCTTTTCTTGAAATGCTCAATCTCGGAGATTTCTGAGAAGATTACCACTTAGACCAGCCATGGACACTGTCTCTACTTCTTCGCAGACATCTTAAGTAATAGTTTAACTAACTCCGAAGAACTTCGCATTTAAGACAGGGTAATGATAAGAGGGGCGACCTACTACAGTTAATAAGCTGTAAAACAACAGATTCTTAAGATAGTAGTTATAAATTCAATACGAGACATGGAAACTGAAGTTGTATTTTCAACGAACCTTGTATAGATCGCTGTCGAGCGAGGCGATCAACAATTCGATTGAAAACAGCAGCATTTCTTGGGCCAACTTGACGAATAAGGATCGTTACCCTCTGGTGGTCCTCGATACATGGTACGCCATCCATTCGGATACAGACTGCCCAATCCAATCCAGCTACATCAGTTCATAAACAGTGGAGTGAGCCGGACATAAACAATGGGAAGCCCGCTGGGAGATTTAGTCGTTAACCATTGTCCATAGAGCGCCAATTTGCCGTGGCGCGCGGAAATTTCTCGATTATTGTTAGGGGGACAGTTTTGAAGTTCGGTTTTCCATCAGTTTCTGCCTTTACGATCTCCAGAAGTCTGTTCCGTACCTGTATCAATCCACATATAATACTGCAGAGAAAGCTCCATGGTACTACTATATAACAAAGACAAAAGCTAGCCCGTATAAGGATTATAAGGATGTCTCAGCGGGCCATTGTCGACCCCAAACTCGAAGAAAAAAAATTTTCGAGGGAACTCCTGAACAAATCCCGAATATTACGCTTCTTTTGAATGATGCTATCAACTCAACTGACTTTACCTGTTTTCCCAAATTCGCCTATTTTTCCAAGCTGACCACTTGACTTTTACGGGTTTAAAATCCTGCATCTGGAATTTTTGGAAAGCATAGTCGGATTTCTTCAGGAGAACTAGAAAGCACGTTTTGCATGAGATTGGAAGATGCAGATCTCACGATTAAGACAAGCGTGCTCGTGCAATCTGTACGTCGTTTTTTAAAATCAGTAGTAGAATAGTTCTACATATACCAGCTGGTCAAATACATGCAAAACCATGCATACTCACACAAAACCATGCGTCTCCAAGTCCGATGCAAATGCGGTGCAGAACCGACGAGATTTTTTTAATCCTATGGAAAACCCATGCACACCAATGCAAAACACGGTCTCTATGTAGATTTCGTTAGTGAGAATCGTTTTCCACACTTAAAAAAAGAATCTCCAGGAGCTGCTGATCACAGTGGTATGCGTGATTCCATGCAAAACTGCCAAAAAAAACGCTGTTGAACCACAATTTATGTAGTGCTGTGTGTGGTCCACGGGGGGGGGGGGGGCCCAAAGAGGAGGGAGAAGGGCACCTTCAAATGCTCAGATTACCAATATGTTTGGTGAGCAGTTTGCAGTAAAATATCGATCTTATGGAGGGAAAGCACTTCACTGTAAAGAGACAAATTTGGAGAAAATCAGTAACATCTTTGTTATGTCTTCCTTTTCAAAAACGACGATAGTTGACTATTCCTGCCACTGACCTGCATTTCTCGCCTGCCTCTCCAAATGCGACACTAGTTCTCGCGTTCTCTCTTTCCCTAATATCTTCACAGCTATCTTCCCCAGTGAAACACACTGTAGCGTGAACACTGTTTCTCGGACTTTAATCTCGAACCACCAGTGGCGGAAGCAGAAAGTGGGCGGGAGGGGGGGGGGGGCATGGGAAAAAAGTGGGATATCCGCCGTTTTGGGGACCCAGACGGAAAATAAAATTAATAAAAACCTTAATTATAATAATAATTAATTAATAAAAATTATATCAAAAATAATAATAAAAATAAACTAATAAAAATAAACTGATACAAGATTTTTATATGTATTGTAAAGTAATTTCAAAAATTTGCCGACCCATTCTCGGAGGGAGTCGCCCCCGCCCCACGCGTCCGCCACTGCGAACCACGTATTGAAATGTTAATCCCAAATCTCCCGCACTGTTTAATTGATGTCAGCTTCTCAATGCCACCCAGTAAAAAGTCATTTCTTGAATATCAGCACCTAAGGGAACTTTCATGCTTGATATTTCTCCTGCAGTTGCGGCTTTGGAGGACGTTGAACTCATAACCAATGGAGAAAAAAATAAAAAAATAAACGAAAAAGAAGTGGTGCTTTCCGTTCGTTCGAATGTGCATGTGAAGAATTTGGGTCCCGCCACCTCAGTGGTACATGCGCTTGTGAAGGCGACAGTGACTTCGTAAGCTGGCGTGTTGTTGTCGCCGTTCCCTCCCTCTCAACTTCTACCTTCTATCTCTTCTCTCCATTCACTACCTTCAATTGGTGGATTCTTTATTGCAGTACGTACATTTATTCGCATTATAAATGGAAGTGAACAACAGATATGTACAAGAAAAAGAAAGGCATCACAATAGTTTCGAAGTGAGGTCTAAAGTGAGGAGCCTGAAGAGAGTTTTCGGAGATCATCTATAAGTTGAACGAATTGAAGGAATGGACCAACAACTCTAGAACAATTACTAGTTACATCCAGAGTTACTGCTACAGTTATTATTAAACAACAGAATTTTTGAGCGAATCCTGGTGTGTTCTATAGTTGATCTCTGGCTCGGCTCTGCTAAACGTCACTCTATCAGGGCTTCGACCTTGTTTGCGATCTTTCCTGAGAGAGCTTCTCATTCCATGTGGTATTCCAGGCAGATCGTCTGGATATTTGTTGTAGTACAACCTGAAAATTGTCATTTGGATGGTAAAAATACGATGAAATGGAACAAAAAGTTTCATCTGGGATTGGTGTTCACGAAACGGATTCACATAAAAGGAGACCAAGCAAGTTTGATTGGTTTTCCCTACTGGACTCGGCGTAGACAACCCCAAGTCACACAGAACGTTAAAGTTGGTTTGCTCACCTGGTCTCGCTTGGTTATACAGTAACCACGGTAATTGTTGGACAGAAAACGAAAAAAACGCGAATCCGCGTTTTTTTCGTTTTTTCTCCATAACTCAGTTCTTTTTGCTCCTTATCAGAATTTCTGCCCACCATTCGATTCGTGGGGACGAGACCTACAAGAAGAGCTCAATTTCGTTTTTGAATTTTCACTAGAAAAAAGCCCACTTCACAAACTACCTGCGGGTACGAATCAGCGGGCGAGACTCCGCGATAATCGTATCCTAAGGATATGCGCTGTGTGGGATACATATTATGGGAGAAACGTCTGGAAATACTTATATATTCGAAATCTAGGGAATGAGCCGATCATTTTAGTACCCCATTCACCAACATTATTAAAACTTCTGTATTTCCAAAATTTTTGGGAAGTGCTGTTTTTCAGCAATCAGAACAGCACGCCGAGTCTAGCTGAAGAAGCTTCTTTTGGAAATTCTTCAGATAAGCCGTTTTCTTGAGCGGTTTCTAGAATGATAGACCACTAGAGTCAAAGAAGCTTGAGTTTCTTGAGATCGAAAAATGCTCCCTTGCAAAAACATTCTCATCTGCTCATGTACCTCAAGATTCATGTGGACCGCCGCGGAAACAGGACGAAGTAGGGTATCTACCAACGAAAGATCTTGTGGTGCATCTTCTTTTCCATTAGCTGCAGCTGGCGAATTTTTCAATTCACACCGATTGTTGCCAAATCCGACGCGTCCAACTTTGGGAATTTTCCACATGTTGTTTATATTTCCATCGAATCCTGATTTTCGCAGTTTACAGAACCAGCCAACAAATTTCAAATACACCACTCCATTCTTCATTTTTTCGAAAATGGCATCATTCAAAAGATCCTCTCGAAGCGAATGGAGTGGTGTATTTGAAATTTGTTGGCTGGTTCTGTAAGCTGCGAAAATCAGGATTCGATGGAAATATAAACAACATGTGGAAAATTTCCAAAGTTGGACGCGTCGGATTTGGCAACAATCGGTGTGAATTGAAAAATTCGCCAGCTGCAGCTAATGGAAAAGAAGTGCACCACAAGATCTTTCGTTGGTAGATACCCTACTTCGTCCTGTTTCCGCGGCGGTCCACATGAATCTTGAGGTACATGAGCAGATGAGAATGTTTTTGCAAGGATCTCAAGAAACTCAAGCTTCTTTGACTCTAGTGGTCTATCATTCTAGAAACCGCTCAAGAAAACGGCTTATCTGAAGAATTTCCAAAAGAAGCTTCTTCAGCTAGACTCGGCGTGCTGTTCTGATTGCTGAAAAACAGCACTTCCCAAAAATTTTGGAAATACAGAAGTTTTAATAATGTTGGTGAATGGGGTACTAAAATGGTCGGCTCATTTCCTAGATTTCGAATATATAAGTATTTCCAGACGTTTCTCCCATAATATGTATCCCACACAGCGCATATCCTTAGGATACGATTATCGCGGAGTCTCGCCCGCTGATTCGTACCCGCAGGTAGTTTGTGAAGTGGGCTTTTTTCTAGTGAAAATTCAAAAACGAAATTGAGCTCTTCTTGTAGGTCTCGTCCCCACGAATCGAATGGTGGGCAGAAATTCTGATAAGGAGCAAAAAGAACTGAGTTATGGAGAAAAAACGAAAAAAACGCGGATTCGCGTTTTTTTCGTTTTCTGTCCAACAATTACCGTGGTTACTGTACGTTCATTAATAATAATCTTCGAGTTCAAGGAAAGTCGGAAATACGTAAAAATAGATTGCAGGAGGTTCCAACATCAAAAAACAAACCTTTCAATCGCCTCTGTCGCAGTGTGTGGTCTTGTCCGTTCTTCTCTCCGTTCCTTCTCCATTTTCGTGGTTTTCCAAGGAAATTCCGGGTCATACGGCTCGGGGGCAAAGAAATCAAGGCTGAAAATGGACAAATTCAGTGAATAATGTACTTATCGTGTACTTACATAGGACGTTCATTCTTTTATTTTCAAATAAGCATTCCTTTATATGAAAACGTACTTCGAAGAACAACATTTAAGATGTTACCACAAGAGGAGCTGTGGCTGCAAACAACTGATCCTTCGATTGTGATTAAAGATCTGGTGTAGAACCTCGAAAATCAGAGAAAAACTCGAGAGCCCCCCCCCCCTAAATCTCGTTTTTGTCTCCTTTTCCTTTTTTTTCAACGAGCACTCTGCATCACTTCTTTGTATCAGTGCAAGATAAAATATTGAAGCTATTGCTTTCATAGCGTAAATGATAAAAAAAGAAAAAAAATCGAAAATTGATACAGTCGAAGCTGAAAGTTTGATGAATATGTAATGAAAAACCAATTCCTAACTTTTCTCTCGTTCCTTATCTACCTTTCTCATTCCTTTCCGCACATTTTTAAGACTGTACCCTCTCAATAAGCACAAAATTAAGGTCTAGTGACGACTTCCTTAGCCTCACCTGCTCTCGTCTCCCGGCCTATGGACTGAAGTGACTCTCGAATCACTCCGACTCCGTCTATCCCTCCTTCGAAGCTTTTTTTGGAGAGGAGGATCGGGAATGGCCGGCCATTCCTCTCGCCATGGTGGCAGATTCGACGGCGGTGGTTTGCAACGTGGTCCCCGGGAGTGACGTCCACCGCTCGCAGGCTCAGCTCCAGCCGGGTAGAAACCGTTTGGTTGCGGTGTGTATGGCCTCTGGAAGATATTAATACAAACTGGACAGCGTTCAGGAGATTTATTGACTTCTGCCAATTTCAACAGAACATGCTTCAAAGGATGTCCTAGAGAAAGAACAGCTCGTTGCTCTTATTGTTCAGTGTTAGAAACCCTAAGAACAGCGCTATGATCAGAAGATACTCTTAGTCTTGCTAGTAGCTAACAAAACTCGTTTATCTACTGGACTTCTTGACACACCATAAGAAGCCAAGAAAGCCATAACAGATTCACTACAATTTCATGAACACATTAACGTTTCAAGTGGTGCCAGTCTGTAGCGGAGGAACATGTCGTTCTCGTTTCATCAGTTGTGATAAAATCCTCTTCCGAAGTCGTTTTCCAAATTCAAATAATAATATTATTCAAAGAGAGAAATTACCCACCGTTCTGCCAGCATGGCCACGACGCGATCGAGCTGGTTTGTCCGATGTCAGCTTTCCTGACAGTCTCCAGTAGAAGAAAATCACAATGATTAGGCAAATGCCCTGGAATAAGCATTTGAATACTATGGCAAAAAGGTAACAACGGCAGTTGGGCTCCTACTTAAGGTATACTCACGACTATGGTTTCTCATGCTTTGTTGTAGTCACTATTCTACAGACACTTTCTTTTTTTTTAACAGTTACTTTCATGAAAATAATAGGTTCAAAATTTGATTTCGAAGTGATAAACTCAAAAATTACTAGCACCTCTAATGTCATTTTCTATCATTTTCATGAAAATCCAGAAAAAATTCCAAGTACTACTGAATGTACATGGCTATGAAGCTATTAGAGAAAGAGAGAGCGCGAGAAATAGTGCCGTATTCGGAGAGACAAGCGAGAAATGCAGATTATAGGCCCAAACACACAACTATCGTCGCCTCTTGAAACAGATTATACTCACATTAACTGCTAGCGACATCACAAATTCGGCGACAGACATGGTCAGTTGTTCGTTGAAGACATCCTGAAAGATTTTTAGAAGAAAAAATAAAGGTTTGACATACTCGAACGCTCTTTGGACTACTGAATAATCGAGAAACCTAAAAATTTATGTATATGGATATGTTGCACCTACCCCGCTCCACCACATCACCGCATAGGCAGTCGACATGATGATGATTGGACCTGCCGAGAAAATCCATGGCCATATGAAGTTCTTGTTATACTGAAAATCGCATTAATATTGAATTACATTAATTTTTTTGAAAATTACTACAGAAAAAAGTAGTGAAAAAAGAAACAGCCACACCTTCACAGCTCCGTAAAGTAGAGCGAATGACATGAAAAAATGCACAAAAGCTAGGAACACGTTTATCAAGACGATGACGAACATGGCTAAAAATGAGCATTTAATGGTGTTAGTAGCCGATTTCGAATGTACAAGTCACCGTTGATTCTCCGGCGCTCTGGGGTTTCGGTGTAGATAGCGTAGAGCCCGGGGAAACGAGCTTGAAATGCGTCGATTCTGGAACAGGTGACTCTTGAGGTTAGATGTGACGACATTGCTTTATTTTGAAAATTATTACAGTGAAAAGGAAAGTCACAACCAATGGCGAAAAATATTTCCTGTTGGTTTTGACAGAACATACGCAGCGGAATTCATTATGTTTACGTGTTCTTATTATTTCAATACAGGGTGCGTCAGAATTATTGACGCACCCAAAATGAGTCTGTAGAAACGAGAAGATGCAAAAACATTCCAAATAAGGATATGCAGAATAAAGCCCATGTCTCGGCGATCCGAAAAAATGCACTCTTCTTAGCAGCAGGCTCCTCCCTTGCTGAAGCAGCCACAGAGATGACGAGGGATCGCACAGCCTCTCCGCCGCAACTAACTCAGGTCGACTTTGTCCCAGATCTTGAACAGATAAGACGTTGGGGACCCGACGTTTCTGTGGATTATAGCGCAGCTCTTGCTCTCTAAGGTATCCATATAGAGTCATCCGTAGACTGGAACTCGGTTCACAAGGAAGCCTATTCTCCGCCAAATTGAAGTGCCTCAAGCAGATTTTTGAAACTGGGCCCGTACCACTTTTGTCTTATGCGCAACAGCCAAGCCCTGCCAAAGTAACTATGAATTCATCTTGTGATGAGAACTAAGATAAGCAAGAAAATGTGCCCTTAGAAGATTGCTTGGATGAGAAACAAGAAAACGAAAAATCTTCTATAGTAAGACATAAATGCCTTACTTTGGCGGGAACACGACAAGACTCGCGAACAAGGATATGCTTTCATATGACACTTGGAGAGCAAGACCTGCCTTACTTCCCATAAGAGTATCGTTTACCTAAAGCTTACCCTCTTTATAATATGGAAGAATAATGGACGAACTTCATTTGCGGCGCATCGGCGATATTCTCTACTGACATCTTCGTGGCTGCTTTACAAGGAGAGAGCGCTCTCCGAACAGGAGTGGACTTTTTATATTCGCTAAGACATGACCTTTATTTTTGATATGCATATATAGTGGTTTTCGGGATGTTGTCCTTTTTACAGCATAACTTCAGTGCGTCAATATTTATGACGCACCCTGTACATTTTTTGCTCATCCTAGTCCTTAGAAATCAGTTTAAGTCGAAAAATTCTTTTCAAATTCGATGAAATCACAAAAAATCTTACTTTTATCACTTTCAACTAGTATTCCATTTATACTCCACCTGTAATACATACAATAACGAGATTAAGTTCACAATGTTTCCGTTCCAACTTATCGTCTTTCCTCGATTTCGAACTACATACTTCAAATTGTTTTATGGTGCGACACTGTGAAATAGTAAACAAACAAATATATGCACAAATAAACGGGTAAACAAATAAAATCCAGATGTAAGCCCACCCTCCAGTGGCTGGCAGTTGACGTCCTTCGTACTCCCACTGTCGATCCCGCACCTCCTTCACCTGCCAACCCATCACTCCCATTTGAATCACAGCGTATATCTAAGCAGAATTTCCTTTTTTTTTCAGATATCCTTTCCCTTGATTTTTTGTTCTTCCCTTCTAATGTAGATGTGAAGTTTTGAAAAAAAATAGTAAAAACACCACAGCAATATCCCATAAATCGTATTGTCCGACAGTTAACAAAACCTACAATGTTCCATATTGCTATGCCAATGGTGCTGTTTCGAAGGCACACCAAGGGATCTGCCATAGCTGTTTCCTTCACATGGTAACAGCAATAGTGGGAATCTGAACACTAATGAATAGTTCGATCGCATAATACCTATGTAGTGGATACATACTACTTCGAGCTCATAAGGTGAATGCACGTACATATGCGAACAGAAAGAAGTTTAATAGCAGCTAGCAAGAAAACTCATTTAGAAAGCTCTAATAATGATCCAATTTTATTCTTTTTTCACACAATAAAGCAAAGTTTCCCTAGGGAACATCTGTTAGCCTGAGACAACCACCGTTAAACGCAGCGTCCCACCTCAGATTCGCTTTCGAGATTTCAATGTGAAAAGAATCTCCAGGAGCTGGTGATCGCAACGGGATGCGTGATTCTATGCGATGCTGCTGAAAAACCCCAGTTCCGAGCCCCAATTTTCAAGGAGCCTTTGGGCGGAGCTTTTGGGCTGAGCTAAGAAACTTTCCGAATAATTCACTCCAGGAAGCACACCTCCTGAGGAAATTCGTATTCGTCGTGAGACATCATCGTCAACTCCCTAACGGAATAGAAACGGCGCTCCACTTGCGGCGAGGAAGGGAATACGTTGGGCGGAAACCTTGCCCTCCCGCATTGTCTACATAGCCAAGGCGGAATTGCAGGGTTTGCGGACCGTGAACTCCTTTGCTAGTCATACATGGAGGACAGTTCCTACTCTGTTATGAAGTTGATGAGGAATGCTCACAAGGAATACGAATTTCCTCGGGAGGTGTGCCTCCTGGAGTGTTTTATTCGGGAAGTTTCTTAACTCCGCCCCCAGCTCCACCCAAAGACTCCTTAAAAATTGGGGCTCAGAAATGGGGTTTTTCAGCAGCATTGCATAGAATCTCGTATACTGCCTTGATCGTCAGCTCCTGGAGATTCTTTTCACTTCGAAATCCCAAAAACGATTCTGAGGTGGGACGCTGTCTTTAAGCCAAGAAAAAAAAAACAATAGATTATTACAATTTACATGATTATTGCTATCCTTTGAAGCATAAAGCGCCTGGGAAAAAGTGATGGAGGGATTTTAACTAATATATATTTTAGAAAGTGAGAGGGGACAGCGTGGACTATGAACTAGTTCAGTTTGAACAACGAACCTACATACATTTCATTTCATTTCACAAAAGAAACACCTCACTAAACGAGCGTATAGAGCGAACTGTGAAGCACTTGAGACACCATTGTCATTATGGTTGTGGACCATGATAGTTGTTCTACATAGAACCCTGCTACAGATACGAGAGTTATTTATTTATTTATTATTTATTTCATTGCACTCTATGGTGCGCCTTACAATCACCAAGGAAAGAGAACAAATCAAACGCTAAAGTTGCATTACTATGCCTTCGACACAAGAGAACTCGCGATGAGCTGAATTGACCGAAAATAGTAAACGAAACCGGAAGTAGGTATCTTTGAAGCCAAAAGGTCTGTGCCATGCACGCCACCTTATGCTACAGTCCACACCAGCTGGCTAGATGCCCTGCTCCCATAAAGGATCATTGGACCATGACGGGACTTCTGCACACGAGTATACCAGCTTTCTCATGGAACCGACCGTATTTATTTATTTATTTATTCATTTGTTCATTTATTCCAATGCCCACAAGGGTGTTCCAAAAAAGGAACTGGAAAATGTCGAACATAAATTCTGCCTCCATGTTCGTCAGTAGAATTCACGTGATCCCACATGACGATGTAACAGATCGCTCTTATTACTATTACTACGTAAGGTGAAAGTATCCTCTACCAGGATCCTAATTCTTGCATGCGAACGCAGCTTGTTAGGCCTTGCACCCCAAGAAGAAAACTGAAAATTGGCGGGGTAGTCTAGCATGAGGTTGTTTAAAAAATTATCAGCAATGTTTCAGTGGGAATAGTACAGCTTGGACGGATTCAAGAAACATTTTATGAGTCTCAGTAAGAAGATTCTCACAATAAAAAAAAACGAAATTTATTCGAATCTCATTTCGATGTGGTTTTCCTTCGCATCAATTCATCAAATCCTTCTCCGACAATGATTTCGTTAGATATCGAACAGAATAGGCAGTATGTAGTAGATGAAATTGCACAACACCTGAGAGCAGTTGTGAGAAAATCAGAAATTCACGTGGATCACCAACGTCAGCAAGTGAAAGGAAATCCCAAACAAATTTGATTATCATTACAGTTGCTGATAAGGAATAAGGCATGGATTTCAAACGAACAGGAGAAGTTGTGCAGAAGTAACCTATATACTTTCCATTAAAAAACCATCTTTTACAAGCCCATAATTCCAACTGAGCAACGGACCTTGTCTTAGGGGTATCCTCTTACAATACCGCTCATAACTTTTGCGAAAAAAGAAACGGGTGGTGACGGATTAATTGCTAACAAACCGTCGCAGTACTGTAACTTCTTCCAAAATGAAGCTTTTCTAAATCCGAGCACGCCTTCGGATTCCTCATAGAAATTGGCATTGAACAGTAGATAAAACTACTTGGACCTTGACTTCAAAACATTTACATTTTCAAAAATTTGAAATTTTTCTAAAATTTCAGCAATCAGGTCAAAATCTGCAAAAAAACGTTGAAAACAGGGAAAATATTAGTATCTGCAAAATTGAATTGGCCCATCAACCTTCTAATGCTGATTTTAAAGAAGAAAAATACCTGCGGAGCATTACAGCATGTTGCCTGGCCAAACCAGATTTGGAACGCCAAAATTCCTACCACTGGAGTTGGATAGAAAATTACGCATATTGTGTATATTAGTTTGTATTATGTTGCAAAAAAAAACAGTTGTAAAACAGTTATAACAGTAGGATGATGATATAAGCATAAGGAAGCTTGCAAGATGTAAAAAATTGAATTGTAACATTCCTGCCGATGTCTGTCATCATTCTTCGCAGCTGTGATTCCATGCCGACAATTGATTCATGCGTTCTTATCGAAGATCGATCGAGCAGAATGGGACTGAGGACCCTCCACACATACTTGTAATGAGCAGCAATGTGCTTCACTTTGGATTTGAAAATTTCAAGCATAGTGTCCAGGCCTTCGAGCATGTAAATGTATAATAATTGGTTTGAAAAAAAAACAAAAAAAAAACAAAATTAAAATGCCTTTAGAGGCGGAACGATAGTGAAAGAGGAAAGTACGTAGGTTGACAGGTTGGAAGTCAGGAGCTGCAGCTCGTTCAGTAAAGCCACGCATAGCTCAGGTGTAGTGAGGTGCTGCTCAAGCGTGCGACACTATTGACCGATGCAAAAGCAAACAGACGGAGAAGCAACCAGCTGGGGACTGGACAAAGACGGGTGAGCTGGCATGTGACTGATGACGAAGAATTCTAGGATTATGATGTTCCGTAGGAAATTCTTCTCGAATGTGCTCAATCTGAACCATTTAAGGGCCTAGAGATTGATTGAAGGATTTGGACATCAACGGTAAACCTATCTATGCAGGAACTTATTGACCCTGTAAAAGTTAATGAGCTTGAGTAGTGTACTCCAACCTCTAAAGACAGCAGCTGCTCAGGTATCCTTGCCAAAATAAAACTTGTGCGCTAAAAAAGATAACAATACCGCATTTTCTCCACACTAACGCCGCCGACGAGACCCTCGTCGGGTACGGCGCAGCCTCCGTGCGCGCGATATGACTGGCGGTGATATCGCCGAAATCATACTATACAGAATCATTTCTGTAGTGTGTATTTCGCAATCCCAACGAAAAAGCGACACCTGTCCACCGCGATGAACGGGAGACGGGCGAGTTGCGAGCGGGAAGAACGCGACTTGTCGCGCTGAGGACCGTGACGCGGCCGAAAGGACGCGTCGGCGACTCGCTCTTCTGAGCGGTATAAAAAAATGAAAAGTCGAGAAATCAAGGGGATATGTGACCATGACTTCTGAAAAATTTCCGGAGCAGAAGATAGATGGAAAACTGCTTTGAAGAGTCACAGTAATAACCTACTTCTGACACCTCAGAGAGAATGCAGCTCAGATTTCGCCCTTTCTTCGTCACTGATCACTTTCATCGCATACAATTTGTAATAAATATAAAAGAATAAATAGAAAATGTGAAACAGAAAGTATTTGTTCAATTAACACGCTGTAATTGATTTACCAGGATACAGGGTTCGCAGCTAATTATCGCTCCCCACTGGCACAGACCTAACAACTTCTCCCGTGCTGAACTGAGAGGGTAGACCCACCTGAGATACGGAGCAGAATCCCATGTGCACACCTTTGCAGGTGTTTCCATTAGCTTTGCGCAGAGGCGATAACGTGACCAATGAGGCTCTGCCGAGGTGCGTTTATTGCTGGTTGAAAACTTTTCCCAATTGCCCGCGATGGCCCCTGAAACACGGGTGCCATACGCAATTTTTGAACGCCCCTAGGGGGCAGCAAAACAACAGAGACCCGAAATTCTTGGATGAGTCCTGTGGTGATCTACACACACCCATTCTCGTCTCTGCTTCGTTTTCGAATTTTACTTCATTTTATTAGTTTACCTTCCCGTAAACTCAGTTATAACTTTAGGATTTTTGGAGACAAAATAGTACTCGAATCAGTACATATTTTACACATCTAGAGCATGATATGAGCAGAGTGCATACCCATTCGTTCTGGACATCGTTACTACCGCAGAAGTTGCAGGACTTTGGCACTACTGCAGTGGCACTGTACTGGTAGTGGTGCATAACTTGCACCGCACATGCCATACAAAGAAATGTCTTAGCGCACCGGTGTCTTGTGAAGTTGCGTCAGCAGCAATTCTTTCAAAATTTCTCCATGAAATAGTTGAAAGTATCTTTATATTGTACTACATATATATATATATATATATATATATATATATATATCAGTGGCGGACGCAGAAAGTGGGCGGGAGGGGGGGCGTGGGAAGAAAAGTGGGGTCTCCGCCGTTTTGGGGACCCAGACGGAAAATAAAATTAATAATAATATTAATTATAATAATAAACAATAAATAAAAAATATATTAAAAATAATAATAAAAATAAACAATTAAAAATAAACTAACACAAGATTTTTATTTGTATTGTAAAGTAATTTCGAAAATTTGGCGACCCATTCTCGGGGGCGCGCCCCCCCCCTGCGTCCGCCACTGATATATATGTATATATATATATTATATATATTTGATCCTCTATAATTATGAATATTTTCGACGTTATTGTTTTCCAATAGTAAATTTGAACGGAATATTTGAATAGCCTAGCGCGGCATTCGCGGAAAACGCGACGGATTGTTCAAGGGCATTAAAATAGGCCTAGGAAAGCGGGGAAAATTTATATTTGGCTCACAAAGCGAATCTAAGTACAACGGAGAACGGCCAAAACCGTCTTATTCCTTGAATGAGTTTTCATCGAAAAAAAAACATAATATTCGCGCACCAGGTCCATTTGTGGTCAATTAAAGAGTAAACTTCAATAAGGATTTGTGATATTTTAGCTCACTTTTTCTTCCAAGCCGAAGCCAACGCTGCTCCGACAGATGGTGCAACTTGAGCCTACCCGAAATCTGCTGGATAGCACCCTCAATTTTCTTAGAATTCAGTGGAATGGACTGAATAAAGTGGGAGAAGGCGCACGTGCTCGCACTTGATTTATCCTACTTCATCTAACTCTAAGCGTCATCAGGTCTCAACGCTGCCGAACACGCTTTGCTTGATACGAAGAATCATAGAGAGCATAGCACATCTTAATTTATGGCCAGAAAACTAAGCTACAATGTCGGAAATGCTTATTGAGCTAAAGTGTTGAATTGAAATCGAGTAGGCCTGGTAATTGTCAATTATTGTCCAACAAATCACTCACTTCAGGTTTCAAGAAAAAAAACAAGTTTACTCAAGGAAGACCATTCATCTATTGGGGGGAGGGTTTATGATTTTCCTTGAATGTCTAGAAACTCAGATATAATTGAATGTTCGAGTGTTAACTCCTATGAAGCTTTCAACTTCTAGGTTTTACTTGTACTATAGAAATGTGCTGGTTTTTCAAATATAAGCATGCCTCCGGATCAATCTCTATGTTAGCGAACGTTGGTGGCGTAATAATACTTCTGCGTATATATTCCCCTCCTGCGTTTTCCCTTCGGCTAGCGCTGGGGTACTACTTTTACCTCCGAGATGGTTTTCGCACCTCACATGCACTAATGAGCCAGAGTGGGTCACCAAACTTGGGCATAGGGACACACTGAACAACTGAAATGCAAAAAGAGTTAACTGTAACGTTATCAAAGTAGGTAACCAGCAATTAAATACAAATGTACACAATAATGGGCACTTTTCCTCAAAGCAAAACTCTGTTCTGAATTTTTGAAAAAAAGGTGCAAGTTTCCAAATTCAGTTGAACGTGTGAAAACAGCAACGCTTCTCTTTGTTTCTGAGACACCATGCTCTTAAATTCTTTTTTTTTTCTCTTGGAAATTTGGCGACTAAAAGCTTCTACAAGCGTTACGGTGATCGTACACAGTGACGCGACAAGGAGGCGGGCAAGGAGGTGGGACTGCTCTGAGATCAACCTGTCGGATAGAGTACCGATGATTGCCAATGGCACTCACACTTGGCTTGCACCTCTAATTATTTGTATGGGTAAGAAACGCGACGAACAGCGCACAACAACAAGAAAAGCGCGGCAAAATGCTCGTTAAGAGGCAGAAAGTCATCACGTGTTTCTTCTTTACCGTGGAATACGGATCAACGGAATTTTGAAAACAAACCTTATTATCATTCAGGATTCAAGGTGCAAATTATAGACCACTGGCAGCACAGTAGTAGTGCCAAAATCCTGCAACTTCTGCGGTAATAACGATTCCAGTACGAATGGGTATGCACTCTGCTCATATCATGCTCTAGATGTGTAAAATATGTACTCATTCGAGTACTAATTTGTCTCCGAAAATTCTAAAGTTATAATTGAGTTTACGGGAAGGTAAACTAATAAAATGAAGTAAAATTCGAAAACGAAGCAGAGACGAGAATGGGTGTGTGTAGATCACCACAGGACTCATCCAAGAATTTCGGGTCTCTGTTGTTTTGCTGCCCCCTAGGGGCGTTCAAAAATTGCGTATGGCACCCGTGTTTCAGGGGCCATCGCGGGCAATTGGGAAAAGTTTTCAACCAGCAATAAACGCACCTCGGCAGAGCCTCATTGGTCACGTTATCGCCTCTGCGCAAAGCTAATGGAAACACCTGCAAAGGTGTGCACATGGGATTCTGCTCCGTATCTCAGGTGGGTCTACCCTCTCAGTTCAGCACGGGAGAAGTTGTTAGGTCTGTGCCAGTGGGGAGCGATAATTAGCTGCGAACCCTGTATCCTGGTAAATCAATTACAGCGCGTTAACTGAACAGTCACTACTTATTTATTTATTTCAAGTTGCATGCGATGTGGTCAGTGGCGACGAAAGGGCGAAGTCTGAACTGCAGTCTCTCTGAGCTGTCAGAAGTAGGTTACTACTGTGACTCTTCAAAGCCGTTTTCCACCTATCTTTTTTCCGATTTATTCAGAGGTCATGCTCACATATCCCCTTGGTTTCTCAGCCTCTTCTTTTTTTTATACCGCTCAGAAGAGCGAGTCGCCGACGCGTCCTTTCGGCCGCGTCACGGTCCTCAGCGCGACAAGTCGCGTTCTTCCCGCTCGCAACTCGCCCGTCTCCCGTTCATCGCGGTGGACAGGTGTCGCTTTTTCGTTGGGATTGCGAAATACACACTACAGAAATGATTCTGTATAGTATGATTTCAGCGATATTTCTGCGAATCATCGGGCGCACGGAGGCTGCGCCGTACCCGACGAAGGTCTTGTCGGGGGCGTTAGTGTGGAGAAAATGAGATCCGTAGCGCTGGGAGATGGGAGATGCCTGAGTTCGTATTAGAGTTTGAAGAAAGAGGTGATTCCAGAATCTAGTAAAGCCTTCTGCTATTTTTGTACCAATATGTATGATTCAAAAGAAAAGCAAAGTAATAAAAGAATTAAAAAACCCGCCTAAAAATGAACAAAATCTAACAAATTTGCGAAGGAAATACAGAGAAAAAACTTTAACTTCATGGGTCTGCAGTGCAGCAACTGCAAAACTTCAAGCAGCATCGAGAGAGGGATTGTTGTTGAGGTGATGACCCATTTGCGGGATATGTAAACGAGCATGTATTCATGGCAACGCAGCCGATAGGTTGGATTACGACTTGCGATATTATTACAGCCGCGCGGAGAGGTGAGCATGAGGTTCGAAGGCACAAACAAGCAGCTGACAATTGTATTGAATAACTCAAATGCATTAGTAGAACTTCTGAAATATTTTAGCAAAACGGACTCTGTCTTCCATCAATATTCTTAAGAGGAAGGTCGCATTTTTTCCGAGCTTGTAGTCCTGAATCCCAGAGGAACGAGAGTTGTCATACGTCATACGAAACATTACCGAGTGGTGCCCAGAAATAGTGCGCTCTAAGCTGGAATAAGTTCCATTTGATCAGTCGTGAAACACTGAAGTCTTCAGTAGGGGTTCATGAAGTCATAAAAAAGCAACACAACGATGGTTAGCGTTATTGATTATAGTATGGACTACGTAATGCTAGGATATTTATTTATTTGTTTACACGTTCGTGGTGCGCCGTCAAGAATGGAAAATGTGAAAATAACGAAGAAGGAAAACCTAAAACAGACAGCAAACTCAATCACATCGGCCTACTTGCTATACAGTCTCTAAATCTAGGGCAGTAATCTAGAAATAATGTTGAACTTTACAATAAAAAAACTCCGATGAGGTGATGAGGATGCGAAAGTTCCTTAGCAAGCCTGGTTTCACTCGGTTTTCCTTCCATGACTCCCAACCTTCGATCAAGAGGCTTGATTCATTTTTCATGCCCTCCTTGGTTAACGGCACTGAAATCTTCTTTTTAGCGCCTCTCCTTTTGCTGACCAACCCTTACTTGAAAAAAGGTTCTGCTATGCGTTATGGAAGTCTTCATCAGCAGGTGACGTCGTTCTATGGAGCCGCGCAGCCTGCCGTTTTCCCCGAAAAATTCAGTGATGTTCACATTTCTACTCCACTCATGATATGTACGTAATCAGTAGGTATGTATGAATTTCAGATCTCCACGAGAGAAAATTCTCCCCATTTAGCCGCAATCGACATGGTCTTCGCCCTCGTCAGATTTCACACGGGCTCCCGCTAATCCGTGCTTTACCGTGATATCACGTAATTGGTCTATTCGGTCGGCTGCCGATCGACTACGCAGTTCATTTATTTACTTCACAGAACTGATCTTTCACATAGTTTGTTTATCACCATGTACGACATTATTTAGCTGCCTCAAAGCTATTCAAATCATGTTTGTATAATAGTGTTCACTCAAAACATCTTTATGATTGCGTAATATTGTCACTTTCTCTGTTACAATGTAAAAAATGAATGAACGAATGAGTATTGGAGCGGGACAGGGGAGGGAGTGAAGATGAGTCCTTTGTGTCGTAAGGGCATTTTTCGAAACATAGGTGTACCGTGGGTTCATTATTATCCATTTTATTTATTTATTTATTACATGCGCAGAACACAAGTGACTGTAAAATGGATAAAACAACCATGCGACACACAGGCCAAGATCAAATGGGAACAACTGTAATTAACAACCGTAAAAAAACTATTAAAAGACAACGAGAGGAGAAATGAGGTAAAACTGGTATAAAACACATGATTAGGGCTTCACAAACCTGTCAACTAGTCTGGAGAAAGAGTAGAAGCTAGTGGATAGAAAAGATTTGCTCAGCTTCCGGAATTGCGAGCCGGCTCTATGCACAAAAAATGTTGCTCTAACCGTAGTATTGGCTAATGGCAAGTTTAATTTGGATGCAGATCCACAGGTAGACGATGGGTAAAGAGTGAGGAAATTCTGAATTTCGACACCACCATTAAGAATCTTGAAGATTACCTCACAGAATCTACCGGAACTTCGCATATTGGCTTATTTCATATGCTAAACACAAATATTGTATCGGTTTTGTACAGAAATGCAATAAATTTATTGCTACGGTGCGATTACCATGAGGAATAAAATGCCAATTTAGCCAATAAAATTGCAGCGTGACATGGATGAATGTTGACAGTCGCATTCTGCCCATGATATAACCCTAAACCCATTGTGGAGAGTTTCAGGAAATTCTGTGAGGTACCCTTTTCATCGTCTACGGTAAGTAACACTACAAAAACTCGTAACGGTGCAAAGCGGACAAGATTTTCGTGATGAGCAGATGAAATAATCTCCATTAGGGAAATTTGGACAAAAATGATTCTAAGATTCAATGAGCTGATCTGGCCGGATAATAACTCCTGCGTTCAAATGTGGAAGATACTACAAGTCAGCTTTAGCGTTATCGCCAGAAATCCTATTTAGTTTTCATATTAGCCTCCAGCTGAGAAGTTCAGATTGCCAGAAACGTCTTACCCACGACCTTCTCTCGCAACTACAGTGCCTCAGAACTCTAATGGTATTTCCAGATCCATCAGCTTCAATATGGCCGGAAGCTGGCGCTTACTGCTTGCCTTCGCTTCGGTTCTTGTTCTTTGTGATACTTCAATCATAGTGAGAAGCAGAATCAGGCGACAGACAGGAACAGGTATGATGGACGTGGAAGAGTCAGTCGACTGCAAGGCATCAACAGAACCATAATATATCAGAGGTTGCATGAGATATTTTCGCACCAGGAAGTAATGAGCCTTTTTTGGCTTCAAGCTAACAATAAGATAATTTAATTAATTGAGCTCTATTAGCTGCACCCGGAATAATTACAACCTGTATTATTTAGGTTGGTCCGAAAGTTTTGTACCGAAATTTATTTTTTGATCCAGAATTTCTTGGTTTTGAATTGAAGTTCTTTCGTAGTAAAATGTAGAAGAATGTTCCACTATTTCTTGACTACAGTAATTGACAGAGGAGGTTAAATCCACGAGCAATAATTTTTTAAAAATAAGCGAAATGTTGTGCAAGACTTTCCGATCAAACTCATAATAGGCGATTTCCAAGGTTCCAAGGTCGGTTTCCAAGGCCCGATGCATCGTTGAGATTACCCCTAGTAGACGCGTTAACGTTTACAAAGTTATCCATTACCTGACATCCGTGTTCTATTACCTGTCGCCACCCATAGGTAATAATATTAAAGGTATCCTTGGGATTGCTCATTATTGCTATGATGCATCCCGGCTCAGATCAATTCTAGAGGAAGCCGCGAGCCCGATCCCGGCTACTTTCCGCACAAACCGAGCATGCTCAGATCGCCCGAAGGTTTTCAATCTGGCACATACAACGCTAACGAATAAATGAAAGAATAGCCTACTTCTTGCCACGATTATCCGCCTTACCGAAATTCTGCTCCTCAATTTTTTTCGGCATGGATATCTTCTTATAGAAAGACTGGTAAGGGTCCAGATATTTCTAGAGCCAGACCGCAAAGGTCTTGCAATATATTAGGTCGTCAAGTATGAAATGTCTGATTTTACAAGCGGTCAGTTTGACAGTCGCTATCTTCGAAGCGTCATTAGATCACATCTCACCTTTCTTTTCACTATGAAGGTACATTCTCCTTCTTTCAAATTTACCACCTGTGTTTTTGATCAGCGTTCAAATCTTTGTTTGGAAGTATTTTTTGTAGAACTATTCAAAGATGAAAAATCGTATCGTTTTGGAACATAGGTTCCATTTTCCAGCCATTAGAGTTGAGAAAGCTGGGAACATCAGGATAAAGTTAAGGGGCATTTGGCCAGTAAATGCACCGAGCAGAGTTTGCTTGGGAAGTTCCGCTCACGTGATGTGAAGCTGCAAAGTGAGCCTTGTGATGAACCTGGATATCGATGAGCTGGAAGCCGTAGCCGAAGCGGATAGGAGTCAAACTAGGTCAGCGTAAGCAGCAAGGTGTGTCCTTTATAATCCAGTAATATTTAGGTACTCAAGGCAATATGACCATTAAAAGTGGTTCGCTAAACGAATTTTTCCCAGTTTGACCCTCAAAAATGGGTGCCAACTCTTGATCATTTTTCACAAATCCACGCTGCTTAAGCCATGGGAGCAAGGGTGAGGACACACCTACCACTCACTTCACTGGGCAAACCTTGCTCTATTTGGCCACAACTCCTTTCAGGGATTCGATCACTTCTTGCTGGAGAAAATGTTCAATTTTCAACATGATGTTGGAAACGCTCTTCGCCACTAGATTGCTACTAGCCTTCCATATTTCCAAGCTGTTGGCGCATTCAAGCTGCAGTCAATATGGCAAGGCTGTGGGGATAGTACAGGAGCACATTCGGATATCTTATACTGCATCTCGCTTTAGGAACAAAACTCGAAATCTTCTCATCCAAAATCGGACATTTCATACTTGACGACCTAATACTATGTAGCCTTCAAATACCTGCGCAGTGCATAGACAATGGTGGAGGGAGATACGCAGATAAGCGCCGCTTGACCGTTCTCTCATCCTGTTTTGGAACTAGATGTTGTTGCTAATAGTAGAGTTATTAGCTATTGTTCAGTTTCTTGTCTGTAGCTTTACCTATTCCGTGGTAATATGCTCTTACACGTCTTTTAATGATGCACCTATGTGATGCATTGATAAATAAATAAACAAATAATTAGATAGATAGAGCCCTGCAAGATTTCTCTCCAGGAGCTTGTTTTATTTTTCAATTCGAAGCTTCCCTCTTCCTGTGATATGCTTGCATTTTTATTTCAAGTGGTCAAGTCGGATGCAAACACAGAAGGACAAGGAGATGATGTTTTGACGAATGCAACAGCGCACATATCCAAGGCGAGTTATTGTAAGAAGACACATTGTTTTTATCCAGAGATAAAATAAAACCAAACCTGAAACAAACAGCTGTACGCTCACACGTTTACCAAGAAGGTTGAGAAAATTTGACGAGGAGCCACTCTTTCAGGAAGCAGATGGCACTATTAATTTGGGAATCTCCTCGTCGGGGAATGCGATGGGTGCAGACCAGTCATCTATCCAGAATCAGGCTATAGGACAAGTGGAAAGCTCAGGTGTGGAGAGTTCCTAAGACTTATGTATTAGTTGCGCATGCTAGAGACCACAACTATTGACTCACCTTTTTTTGCTTGTAACTCTAGAACTTGTCTACCATTCACTTTAAATGTAGATGAAATATGCTCCATTTGTTTTGGTGGAGCTTTTTTTAGCGCTATGATCTGACTGCAATTTTCTTTTTCGCAACTTCACATGAATTTGAGTTGAACAACCATCGAATTTTTTTCTAGTTCTACTCGCCAGCGGGAATGTGGAGTCATCTGGTCAGAACACCAATTCAGCATCCGAAATAGAGGCTGCCGCTCATGGTGACGAGAGGATGATTTCTACACTTCAGAAAGTATAATCCTTTACTAACCTTCCCTTCCACAAGTTCTCGAAAACCTTATACATATGTATTGTACCTATCCACAGGGCGAAGCGTCCGGATTAGGCGACACTCTGGTAAAAGCTGCAGGAGGAGCTGCTATGTCCAATAACTACCCTGCTAATCCTAATAGTAAGTGAAATTCTCAAATATTCCAATCTGGCAGGAGAGTTGCGATAAATCTCTTGTGTATTTTCATTAATTGGATTGGCGAAAGAACAAAAAGAGGAAAAAATAACAAAGGAGGGGTATTTTCTTGTAGTATTATCAGAACCAGACATTCGAGAATTTGTTCTTCCTGGAGCCTCAATGTTCCCTTTTCCCATGGTTCAGCCATGTCTTTGTCAATCCGAATACTGAGAAAAAATGAGGGCGGGAGGCAATGGAGAAAAATGTGGTCGCCACCGCATTGGTATCCTGCTGGAGGGCCAGAAAATGATATCATTACGAAGGTGAAGTTATTAGAAGGGCAGTTTCAAAACAGGCAGTTTATTACGTCATTGTAAACAACGAAAAATTAAGAAAGAAATAAACAGCATTTGGACACGTAAAATCTCCCGTAATTTTCAGAAAGTGGAAATGCAGTGGCAACCGCAGGAGCAACCGGTTCGCTGAAGTCGCTAGCAGAAGTGCTCTCTAAACAGGTCAATATAGAAACATCACTTCAGCCAGAAAACAAACTGATGAGCAAAAATCAAAATATACAGCCAGAAAACATACTAATAAGCAAACATCAAAATATATCAAGGAATACTAATATAGGATCCGTTGAACGCAAATCTTTCGTATTTTTTTTATTTCTTTTTAAAATTCGATTTGTCGTAAAAGGAAGTTCTGCTGCAGCCGAGGCGAAAGTCAAATAAGAAGTTCTAATACGCAGTATTTTGCAGGAGTTGACTTGGGAGAATATACTCGTACACGTGATGGGATCAGCCGTGGCTGAGGGCATCGGTCACGCTCAGGCAAACCTTGACTTGGGCGCAGGAAACGGTGACAATGGTATGATATTCAAGATTCAAGATAGATATTATAAGATATTCAAGAAGGAGGATGAGTAGCCGGAATAGCTCTCGCCCTAATTAGTTTGACTTTTACAGAATTTGCAAAAAAAAAACGAGCATAAAGCGATTACAATAAATAAATGTAAACAACTGAATTACTGATGGATTACGTACGTAGGAGTTAGCATAAGTCCTCACTCTTTTTCGACTGAGCTTTTTTCTATCCGAACGTCATTTCCGCGTAAAGTGATGTATACCGTCCAAAAGCGCCTTGTTTCCTGTACAATTCTATTATCACGTGGTTTTTCAGAAGCATTGATTCTTTTCATCGTATAGCAGTGGCACTGCCTTTTTTTTGCTCGTCATTCAACAGTTCAGGAAGTTTTTCAGAAAATCAATGAGTACGTAAATACAAGGTATACAAATTATAAAAGTAGTGTAAAAACCATAGTACCTACCTCGTCTCCATTCCAACTGGTGCTGAAGGTTTCCTCACATTTCGCAATGTATTACATAGGTGTGGAGCGTTGTACCGTGGATGGGGCGGTACTAGCGAACACCACAGTTGGCTAATCGGAAGTCGGGAAGGTCCTTTTTCGGAAAGCCTTTCTTGATGACATGTTATAGAGCTAATAATTTCGTTCTGTTCTTGAGCATGTGAGGAAACACGACTGTTGCAGGAATCGAAGTGAATGGACTCGTGTCCGGAGTGAACACAGGAGACGGAAATGTTAATGCACAGGTACGACGCTCTGTTTCAGTGCAAAAATTTCTGGAGTTTGCCGAAATTTTGCTCGATACCCATGAAAACAAGTAAACTATACTATGAAATCACAGCCGGTAACTCCTCATCTCTTATGAGGACGATCAGCTCAATAATAGGCAGTAAGCAACGGAATGCAAAATTCCACTCCCATCCTCGTAATTAGAGAACCTTCTTTCAGTGCGATTCCTCTCTGGTACATTTGTAGGACTAGTTTCCCTGAATACTTCTGCAGGTGAACGGCAACGCAAGCATGAACGGAGACCAGCACGATCTCAACGGAAACATGCATGGAAGTGTAAGTGGCACTAGTGGAAACAGCACCTTGCTCGGTGCCACGAATATTCAGAGCAACCACATCAATGGAAACTCAAGTAAGTAAACCGTTAGCTGTTCTTCTTACTGATGCCTTTATAAGGCATGCACAGCAGAAGTTCATTAAGGTGTGAGTTCGTTTGCCGACTCCAAAGTGCACACCGACGGCAGCAGTTCGATAAACCTCGACGCCCAGACAGGTCTCAATACTGATGTGGGCTTCTATTTGATGATTTTATAAGTTACAAACTAATTCATATTTTTAGAGCATCAGCCACGTCTATGTGAAATGTTGCTATCAAAATCATAAGTGGCTTGTAACAATATTCAATTTCAAATCTTGCACGATTTGAACCTAGAACTTGGGTAACTGAACCGCTGTGATTCTGATCAAATCGACCCATAAATCTCACCTTAAATAAAGTAAAAACTGGAGAATTGTGTATCAGTGAGTAGTATACACCAAGCCGTGACATGGGCACCATAGGGCAGCTAACAAATTTCTAAGAGGAAAGGAATTTCCTTTTTTGTATACCTTCGAATGGCGATCGATTTGAAATCGGAAGCATTGAAATATCTGTAAAAACCAATGAAAAACTAAAAACCAACGAAAAAACTGAAAAAAAATGTTATGAAATAAAAACGGCATCACTGGTATCTAACTGACTAGGAGCACATCTCTTAGGAGACATCTAGTGAGACTACATAGGGTCAAACACACAGAATTGTTGTAAATAATAATTCTTTCCCTTCATAGATGTCGAACAATGTTTGCTATAATGAAAGCTATGGATAGCTGAGTGTGTTCAAAGTTATCCCAAAGCCGAGCGAATACCAAATATTTTTCAACTGAGCGCAAATGCTAGAACACCCACTACGTCATTTAATTAATGAATTCGGCGACTTCTAAATAAGGAGGAAGCATAAATAAGGCACATAAATAAGGCGAACCACCAAAATTAGTTGAGTTACCTTCGCATTTGCTCAACAATCAAACTTCTATCGTTTCCATATTCTCCCATCAGACACGCACTTTCCAGAAAAAAAAATCGATTTTTAGAAAAAAAAAACGCCCTAGAGCGACTATTATATGCCAGCCAGAAGTCGCACAGCAATCTTCTGAATCCATTGAAACAAGTCTTCACACTATGCAGGAGTTCATCAATGCACGGTGATAACGATGTCATTTTCTCCACGTTAACGCCGCCGACGAGACCTTCAACGGGTACGGCGCAGGGTCCGTGCGCGCGATGACTGGCAGCGATGTCGCCGAAATCATACTATACAGAATCATTTCTGTAGTGTGTATTTCGCAATCCCAACGAAAAAGCGACACCTGTCCACCGCGATGAACGGGAGACGGGCGAGTTGCGAGCGGGAAGAACGCGACTTGTCGCGCTGAGGACCGTGACGCGGCCGAAAGGACGCGTCGGCGACTCGCTCTTCTGAGCGGTATAAAAAAGGAAAAAGTTGAGAAATCAAGGGAATATGTGCATGATTCAAAAAAACTTTAGGAGGAAGTGGAAGGTTAAATACGGCTCCGAAAAAATTACAGCAATGACTTCATTTTCACATCTGGGAGAGACTTTAGTTCAGATTTCACCCTTTTCGTTTCTGATCAGCTTCACCGCATGCAACTTGGAGTAAGTAGTAAGAGTAAAAAGTAGTGTGAAACAGGAAGTGACTGTTCCGCTAAAGCGCTGTGATTGATTTGCCAGCATGCACGGCTCGTAGCTAATTACGTGTAGCTCCACTGACACACAGAAACGACGATTTCTCCCGTGCTGTGCAGAAAAGGTGGACCCGTCGGAGGTACGCAGCCGAAGCGCAGGTGCACACCTTCCCAGGTGACCTCATCAGCTTTGCGCAGAGGCGATAACGTGACCAATGAGGCTCTGCCGAGGTGCGTTTATTGCTGGTTGAAAACTTTTCCCAATTGCCCGCGATGGCCCCTGAAACACGGGTGTCATACGCAATTTTTGAACGCCCCCAGGGGGCAGCAAAAGCAGTGTTGAGGGTCATGAAAAGATAAACAGCAAACCACTGATGGTTAGCGTGCTTACTTGTTAAGGCATGCAAGACGCGAAGAGAAGGTTGGTTTGCTAGCCTGGTTTCGCCTGATTCCATGAATCCTTGTCCTGATCTACATCCATATGCTCTATTTTATGGATTATTTTCGAGCTCTATTTCATTTAATTCCTTTACCTTTTGATAAACCCAACATTAAACGGTTTCATTTTCCCAAGATTAGACACTTGTTTATCAGATAGATAAAAAATTTTGCGTTATCATTTTTTCACTAGCATCAATCTGGTAAATTGTGAATTCGTGCCGGCCTTTCTCTTTTCTGGAAGAGTAAATCATGACGAATTTACTGATGCTTGATTCGTCGGAAATTCCTCAATTTTCGATTTTTAGAAAAATTTATAACGCTGCTGTCGAATGTTACATCCTTGTGAGAAATTCCGTTAGAGAAGATGAATCTGGAGCGGACTAATACAGCAGATGACATGCATAACTTTGGAATTTTTTTGGTGTGCAGCCTGGCTGGATCTACTGAACAATCAGTTACTTAAAAATGCTCTCGAACATAGAAAACTGAGCAGCTGTCGTGACGACCGATCAATTCATTCCCTATGAAAGCGCATCCTATCTGTGGCGAAGATCAAAAACCTGCAACAGCGTGTAGATTATGAACTCCCTCAAGTGTTATCTCGTTTTCGGAAATTCCAAAGGTAAAGCTGTACATACCGAAAGGTGAGGGAAACTAAGGAGAGTCCGATGATCATGTATAGAATGAAAGAGTTGAATGCATCTAGATCACCAGGGCGTCAATCCTGGTGACTCGGGATCTCCTCACTCCGATTTCTTGCTGCCCCCTGAGGGCGTTCAAAAATTGCGTATGACACCCGTGTTTCAGGGGTCATCGCGGGCAATTGGGAAAAGTTTTCAACCAGCAATAAACGCACCTCGGCAGAGCCTCATTGGTCACGTTATCGCCTCTGCGCAAAGCTGGAGAGAACACCTGGAAAGGTGTGCACTTGGGATTCTGCTTCGTATCTCAGACGGGTCTACCTTCTCAGTTCACCACGGGAGAAATCGTTGGGTCTGTGCCACTGGAGCGATAATTAGGCGCGTACCCTCCACTCGGGTAAATCAATTACAGCACAATAATTGAACAGTTACCTTCTCTTTCACAGTTACTATTTATTTATTTATCTGCTACAAGTTGTATGCGATGAAGGTGGTCAGTGACGAAGAAAGGGCGAGATCTGAACTGCAGTCTCTCCGAGGTGTCAAAAGTAGGTTGTTACTGTGACTCTTCAAAGCTGTTTTCCACCTATCTTTTGCCGCGGAATTTTTTTAGATGTCATGCTCACATATTCCCTTGATTTCTCAACTTTTCCTTTTTTTATACCGCTCAGAAGAGCGAGTCGCCGACGCGTCCTTTCGGCCGCGTCACGGTCCTCAGCGCGACAAGTCGCGTTCTTCCCGCTCGCAACTCGCCCGTCTCCCGTTCATCGCGGTGGACAGGTGTCGCTTTTTCATTGGGATTGCGAAATACACACTACAGAAATGATTCTGTATAGTATGATTTCAGCGATATTTCTGCGAATCATCGGGAGTGCGGAGGCTGCGCCGTATCGGTGAAGGTCTCGTCGGTGGAGTTAACGTGAAGAAAATGAGATCCATACCACTGTGCATCCAGGATATCCTGCATACTGAAAGTAATCCTAGCGGATCTCCACTTCCAAAGAATTTAGGATATTGTTTTTCTAATTGTGGATAACGATGTGAAGTTCAGCTCAGACAGTTGTTTCTATAGATCCAATTTTTTTGGAACGTTCATATCTGATGGGAATTTTGGAGATGATAGGAATCCAACTGTTGAGCGTGTCTGACACTACTTAGTAAGATTTTTTTTTGGTGGCTCGCCTCCTTTAATAGGTTAAAAATTGCGAAATTAATCAGATAAACGGCCCGATGGAATTGTCTGATAATTGCGCTAACTTGTAAAAAATATTTCGTGCTTATCCAGCTTCAGGATGTTCACAAAGACAAGTTAGCCAAACTTAAGCCACATTATAGCAAATATTACTAAGCAGCTCTCTGTAGGGTTAGAGCTATTGTTAACGACACTTTTGGCGTTTTACCATAAACGCTCTAAGTGTCTCTTGGGGAACACCTCAGGAGTTGTTCGTACTGCCTTTAAAGCCAATTAGCTTCTCGTGTATCTAGGACGTCAATGGCGATATTTTGAATGGATTTCTGAAGCAACTTTTATCATTCTTTATAGTTTAAAATTAGGCATACTTAAAAAATGCTGGTAACAGAGAATCTCACTGCATTTGAGAAAACATAATTTTCAAACGGAAAAAGAAATTAACGGATGAGCTGCAGCTTCTCTGTAGTTTTTCGAAAGATAGGATTCAGCTCAAACAGCAGCCATGTGTGAGAGGATTGGGATGCTTCGTTTCAATGATTCTTGTCCTTTACAATGCGCTTGAATTTTCTAAGTTTCTTCAGGGAGGCAATAGCGGCAAAGTAAACACAAATGCCACCGCGGAGGGTACGAACCATCACATGACTGTGCAAAATGGCCTCAACATTCAGAACAACCAAGGCCAAACAAGTGGGTTATACGCATATTATCGCAACACTGACATAGGTCCAATTTTTCCAAGAAAAAGATCCTACGAAGGTTTAGAGTAATTATTTAGTAGTTTTTTTTTAAAACCAAGATCAGGCTTTGAAGAGTTTTTTGCTGTACTTCGTTGTGCATTCACCTCCCCCCGTGCTAGCTCAAAAAAAAACTTCATTTGTGAGTTAAGATAAAAGCTCAGAGGTTAACGCTTTAGCGCAGTTCAAGTGTATGTATGGTCAGAGATTACTCCTCTGAATATCTGATCCCTCCCGGAGCTCTTGAATTGTACAAAAACACAAGCATGCGCTTTTTTCAGTTGCAATCGGCAATGGCATGGTGTATGGAAATGGAACAGAGAATTCGAACGCTTCGATGTCTGCGGACACCAAGTACAACGAGAATGGTGCAGCTCAGTGTGTTTTCGCTCACCTTATTCAAATTTGCTTGACTAGCGAATGTTAGAGTTCTCTAGGTCAAATGATGTAGGTGCCTTCTCTTCCTTGTGAAAATAAGAAAAAACTGCCATGTGCTCTGGTCATAAAACGTGGACATCCTTACTTGATTATATGTGATAATTCTTCTGTGCCACTCAGGTTGTTATAAGGACACGTTTATTACGGCCTAACGTTTCGACTCAACGTCATCTTCAGAGGCCTGAAAGTGGTGCAAGTTCATCTATTCACGCTCTAAACCACCAAAGACCTCCTCACACCCATTTATTCGACTCATCCTAGCTAGACAACACTCAGCATCCAGTTGATGGACGAACTCACCACGTGTCCACCGATAGAGGGGAGCAAAAAGGCCACCGCGACAGCAAATGATAGTCAATTGATGGCGAATGAATACTGCACTGTGCAGCCCTGGTCTTATAAGGCGTGCATCAGTATCGTGACGATCTCAGAGCTCGCATAATGATAAGAAAGGCATCAGATCGTTAGTTATTGACATCTGCTCATTCCTGCTGTTCAACCCGGGATTACGTGCAAGAATCCATAACGCCTCAAGTGCTTCTTTCCTAGCCGAAATATCAGTTTCGAGCGCCAAAATGGTGCACCTTATGTCGAAGTCATTTCCGTCATGGTCTTCCTTTCTATGTTTCCCCAGTGGACTTATCAAGCTCGGCCACTCAATAGATGAACTTGGACCACTTTCAGGCCTCTGAAGACGACGTTGAGTCGAAACGTTAGGCCGTAATAAACGTGTCCTTATAACAACCTGAGTGGCACAGAAGAATTATCACAGAAAAACTGCTACGTTATGTAGGGGAACCCAAAAGTTCATTGAAATTACCTCCGATCATGCCGAATTTGTGACCGCAGTAGAAGAAATTTATTTCGATAATAACACCCGGCTTCGCTAGGGTGTTCAACTTGTCCCGGCCACTTAAGGTTGATGCCAACACTTGTTAAACCGAAAAATCTTTTTTGAAATAATCCTTTGTTCATCATTTGTGATAGGCCTAAGTGACCCCTCTTCACCCCTTCCCCCTTCCCTCAGAAAATGGGGTGAAGTTGCTAGACTGGTAAATAAATCCTTCTAAAATGCTTGCCTTATCCACGTTCAGCGTATAGGAAAATCCCAGGAGGCACATTTTCACCAACCCGTGCGCAAGAATGCCGAAAAATCAATAAAACAAATAAATCGATAATTTGACGCAAGATGTTTGTCATATTCGTGTTCAGTATATTGAGGTACCACAATAGACATGTCCTTACCACCCGATGGGCAGGAATAGATAAAAATCAATAAAATCAATAAATCGATAATTTTGCGCAAAATGGTTATCAAATTCGTGTCCAGCGTATTGAGGTGCTTTAGTAGGCATATTCTCGCCAGTCGCTGGCCAAAAACAGCGAAAAACCAATAAAATCGACATAATCGATAAACCGATCGATAGTTCCAGGTGCAAAGTAGCCTGTAACCTTCGTCGGAACCTGGACGGTCTATATGCAAAATTTGGTCCCGATCCTTCGTGATTTCTATAAGAAACACACACACACACACACACACACACACACACACACACACACACACACACACACACACACACACACACACACACACACACACACACACACACTTATACTCTTACATATACAGGTAATAGAGGATAGAACAGAGTGACTAAAAAGAACCGTAGATGCTATCGCAAAAGCTGGATCTGGGCATAGCCAAGATTTGTTTTTTTTTGCCTGAGAACTCGAAAATGTATTTTCATGGGAAATAACGGGAAACTACCCGAGTTTTGCTCTGGTTTCTCTCTGAAAGGCCCAAAAATTTGAACTAAACATTCCATCTTGTTTACAAGAAAAATTTCTGGTTGAATCGGCAGTTTCTTGGTAAGGTTTTAACACTTTCGTGGTCGAAGTCTTATGATTTTCTGCCGGATTCCGAAAAATTTTCAGTCAACACATTCGAGTCCTGCTCAAATGGGCACCGCTTGTGGGGAGCTTTTTCCACCCAAACCGCCATCTCTCCTCAGTTGCTGGTTAAGGGAGCAGAGTTTGAGCAGCGATTGAGGAAGAATGTCAGCACCTAGGAAAAGGTGCTGCTTGGCTTTTTACTACATGTATTGAGCTGTTCGGGTTGCTTTCCTGCTGTAGGTGTGGTCGAGCACGGTTTGCCCGTACACCATTCTCCAATCAATCATTCACTCCAAAAGAAAAATTTCTTTCTTCTCAAATTCAGGTGTCAAAGGAGTTCCTAAGCGCCAATTATCTGTGGTATGCATGCTTCGGAAGCATTTCAGAATAATCGTCAACGGAGATGGGCAAGCGCATTCGAATGGTGCCAACTCTAGCCTCACCATCGGTGCCAATGCAGATATTTCCAACACCTACGGTATGAATTGAGCTAGTCTGCTAGACATCTCGTATACATTAGCGTCCCGTTCTCTGAAAATCGTTCAAGTGGGAAGCGCACTGTCCAATGGAGCAGCAAGTGGGGAAACGAACGGCATGGCTGGCAATGCTTCACTGAATGTGGATGGTGGGTCCGGAACAGGTGGAAGCGCGATGATGGAGGCGTGGGGTGGAGGCAAGGGTGACAGCTCTGTGTTCACCAACACTGGCCTCACCCTGAAGCAGTGGGATCAGCTGAGAAGTAAGTGCACGAATTCTTGACTTCTAGAATAACCAGAAGTTTGTCCTGCACTCAGACATAACCATCAACGGTGGGGTGGCAGCAAGTGGTGATCGAACACAAGTGAACTCTTTCTCTATGGTCAGCGATAAAAACGGTAGGACTTTGGCGGTACTGATTATAGCAGAAGGTAGAATGATCTTCTTTTTATAGGAGTGCAGACCCTGGAAAACTCTCAGAAGGCGTCGTCAAGTTCTAAAGGCTCGTCTTCTGCTTCGGCGTCAAGTTCCGCGATTCTGAAACGATAAACTCATGCTCACACTCCAGTGATTCGATCTTGTTACCTTATTTGGCTCCTTCAGCACAAGATTTCGTCTATTCTCGATCTAGTTTTTGACAAACGACCACATAATAACGACAAATTCTCACTAAAAAATTGGCGAGAGACCTAAGCGTGAGCGGAAATGCTTTTTCGCTCTATTGCTACTTATTCGCTCTATTTAAAGGCAGCACCCACGAAAATTTTCAACTCCAAGATTTCAAGATAATCTTGAAATTTTCGACCATGAGGAACACGAATATGAGGGTCACTTCTACTTGAAAGTCAATAGAAAACAATTTACCGACACTCTGAATTTGCTGCGATTGAACAAAACGGTCGAGTTGTCAGGGCAGGGTAGGGCAAAAAGTCTATAACACTGACTTGATCGCCACGTATTTCCTCAATGGATTTGGATATTTTCGTGGTTTTGTAGCATATTCAAGTCAAAAAAAAGAACAGAAATCAGAAGAAAATGAAGTGTGGGCTGAACAGACTTACTGGTGAAGAAAAAACGAGTACAAGTGGGAAAGAATAGAAAAGAAATAGTACAAACACACAAAATAGGAAGAAATGGATGTTATGGAAAGAGAAAATAGAAAACCGCTGGTGACAAGTAAGACAGTTGCAGTCACAGTAGTGTAAGAATGGTGGGGAAAAGTGCGCGGAACAAAATTTTTTCAAAGAAAAACTGAACGATTGTATGTGAAAACAGCTGATTCGTTCTAACATCGCCCCACGGCTATTTGTGCGCAGGAGGTCAACTCATACCAGCAGGCTGGGTTCGAACTGTTGAACTGATGTTACACTTGTGATATCTCATGAAATGCGGGGTCTCTGACAGCACTTCCATCACAGAATTGTCGGAGCAATGCCTGAGGTTCCAAAATTCTCAAAAGTTGGAAGGTGAAGATTATCGTGGGTGCTGCCTTTAACACATAACGGACAATACGACCCACCGGTGGGTCGTATCCGTTTTAGACCGTTTTCTTAGGTGGAACTTTGTGTTTTTGGGTTTTTTGCCCCCCCCCCCCCCAAATTTTGGGCCTAGGCGTTATCCTATCCGCTGAACACGGCAACGGTATCCATTCTGTACCGTAGCTGCAATACTGTAGGGTTACTGTAGGCATACTGTAGATACTGTTGATGTATTTTCTCACAGCATCTTCTGCAAATTTGAACTTTGGGTTACTTGACGTGGTGATCACGAAAACGCCATTCACTTTGCACCGTAGAACAGTATTGTAAGGTTACTGTAGCGCTGCTGTGTCGTTACTGTACGCATACTGTAGGTGCAGTTTAGTGACGAAATTCAGTGAAACTTCGGTGAGCAAAGTTGTTTGACATGCTGAGCATAAATTCGACACTCATTTTGTAGCGTAACGCAGTACTGTAGGATTACATACTCTAGGCATACTGTAGATGCAGTTTGTTCACCAAATTTAGTGAGACTTTGGCAAGTGCGGGTTATTGACGTGCTGAACAAGAATTTGAGATCCATATTTGAGATAGATGTCATGTTTGAGATCACAGTTAAAATAACCCGTTTCGGGTAAATTCTGATCCCTACAGTTCATATATTATGATTACAGTAACCCTACAGTAATGCGATATGGTAGAAAATGAATATCATATTCTGAATCAGCATGTAAAATAACCTTCCTTTGGAGATTTTGGTTGAATTCTGAGGGGAAAAAGTCTTCTCACAGTTTCCACAGTGTACATACAGTAACACTACAGAAGTGTTCTACCGAGTAAAATAGATGGTATACTTGTGATCGTTTTAGAGGATTCCTACAACTCTAATGAGAAACAAGCGGAAACTCGCTTTGGGCCAAAGTGGCCCCTAGCGGAAAATCTGCGTTGTCGCGAATGTGTCAATGTGTATGCATGTTTCAATTGCCTCATCAGAAATATCTTGATGAGCTGCTAGAAACTTCCGTCTTTTTTCAGGTGCACTCCTCCCACAAGCGATGCTGAATTTTCCAAGAAACTTTCCAAAAGGAGTGGGATGAAATTTCTAGACGGTTGAGATGTTAAAGTTAAAAAATACCGCTTATACGACAATTCATGCTAGTTGCACGCCTTCGATGAGAATGACCCAGAAACAGTCATTACGCATTTCAGACGCATGTAAGACGCACGCGAGACTATTTGCTGTAATTGAATTCCTATTTTTAACACCGGGGCGTATCTGGCGCGTCGCCCAGTCCCTATAGAAAATCTTCCGCAAATGTCCCGATGTTTTAGTCGAACAGGTGGCTGTCGTGCACAACTAATATAATCAGTGAATGACATTACTTTCTGAGGAGTAAAGAGGGAAAATGACCGTATAACTTCCGTTTCATACTATTTCCTCTCACGAAAGCTAGGTTTGAGCGTAAGGCATCCCTAGCACTCGTCAGAAATAGAAGGGAAGACCTACGCTTCAACAACGACAAACGTGGAGAAAACTCAGCGATCCACGCACTCGACGGATACACCGTTGGAACGTGGAGATATTGTAGCAGAGAATTTCATTATGAAAAGATTAATGTCTCACACATGGATAATTGTACCGTGTATAAGGTAAAATAGGTATAAAATGATGTTGTATTTAGAAGCATGTTACACTTGGTGTGTCAGGTTCTATGCCACATATCTTTCTCACGCCATTAGGGCAATGTGACCAATTTCTGACATGCAAGAAACAACACGGCAAACAATGTAAAAATGTGTCCTTCTAGGTTTACCTGCATTCTTGAAAATGCCAGCATGGAAACTACAAGGCGCGACCCGAGTGATGAGCGGCAGAGTTGGTCAACGAATTCATTCTTCGTTCCTTCTAATAATCGATCCGAATGTCCAAACTGTGGTGAAGTTTAGCACATACATACTTGCTACTTCAAGGTATCCATGTGATAAAACCCATCGGTTTGAAATTGGAGGAGTAGGATGGTCAGTAACGGAATCGTTTTTTAGTGTAACATCCTTTCACCGTCTTTACCTTGTGAGCCGGTGAAAAATCTTGTCAGAGGAGGGATGATGTGTAATTGGGTTGGGCAATATGTTCGTGCGGTCTTCAGTGGGCATCGAAATCACGGTTTTTCACGGTCGACATTAATCACAATGGGTGATTCATATAAAAGCTTCTTTCCTCCTCTGCAAATGCTGCCAGAAACGGAACAGTTCCCACTTTTATATATGTGCAAAACCATATTGTTTGAGACGATTCAAATTGTGGTCCTCAACCTCAACTCTTTAATGGAACTCTATGACATGCTTACTAAGGTAAGCAAAATAAATTGTTGGGGATCCTATCGGGCCCGTGGGGAGGATCGGAGTAGAATTACCTTTTTATCCCAGCATCCGGACTATCGTTTTAGCTTAATTTGTTCGGAAGAGTCGCGCCTTCTCAATGTGAAGGGTCACCTCATATTGACCTCTTGCATGCTTTTTCGCAAAATGGATCAGTCGAACTTAGATGTTGTTGAGATTTAACATCCACGGTGCCTCTTCTTTACATCTAGAGCAAAACCTAATTGATAATCGTCTCCCTGTTCTTCAAACTGTATTTTCATATTTTGAAATATCCCCAATGCTAAAATTGACCTCTCTGATGTGAATATGCTCTTCTCTGTTGCCCTTCCAGCAGTAAGGGTTGCTCTTTCCACCTCTTTAACACTTCTAGCCTTTTGAGCCACATTTGCTCCATAAATGAAGTCGTACAATAGGAAGTGCCGTAGATGTTCATTCTTCTCAAATTGGACGGTGGCGTTCCATGTGGAAAACAAGGTAAAACGGGTATTTGATAAATCGGTTATGATATTCGTGAAGAGTAAGGCAAGAGCTACAAAATGATTCACGATACAATCGAATGGAATTCAAACCTAAACAAAGAACCAAGTTGAATAAAATGATGCCATATCCAGTACTAAACCAATCGTTGATCAGAGAAACAGTGTGCTTGCTCACCATATCGTTTTGACGATGATATGGCTATTTTGGAGCCAGAGGCGACGAGAATGACAGGGAGCCGGCAGAATCCCTAAAGCCTGTTTTAGGGATTTTGCCGGCTTCCTGTCATTCTCGTCATAATAATTACCTTGGAATTCCATCACTTGAATCAAGAAGATACTACTTTGATGTGGTCATCCTCTATAAGCTAATCAACCACCTGGGCCGGTAGTAATCCACCCCGCAAGTTGGTATCAATGTTGCCACCATGACGGCAACCCTGCCTACAAGGTGGCAACTTTGGTTGCGAAGTAGGTGTGAGATGCGGCATTCCATTATGGCTGCAAAACCTAGCGTCGCTCACAATATCGAACCCCACTACACCGCGATCACAAGCAAGCGACTGAACCACTCGGCCATGTCAACACGTTGCGACGTGCGATTGAATCTCAACACAAACACCAATCAAATCAGATTTTGATTGATTTTTGGTATCTCATCTCACAACAGTTATTAGTAGAGGCATTGAAATCAACTGAATCAACTGCTACTCGAGTATGTTCATTTCTCCATATTATTAATTTTGCTCTGATTTCCTATCTAGTTTGAGGTCTCTTTGTGCCATCAGGTTAATCTTTGTTCTCGCTAACCCTTGGCAGCATTATCGTTGGTGTCCCTTAACAATACAATATAGTTGGGTGAATCCCCTCGATCTCTGCAAAGTGCTAAACCGCGTGACCTACAGGCAGTGTTGCCACCAGCTGAGTGGATTGATGCTCGACCTCCCATCACTCCTAAAAAACTTTCATTTAAAGGCATAGAAATGAAAGAAAACAAACAAACCAGTATCGGAATATTTTATCGGATACCGGAATATCGGAATATTTTTCAGAATACTGAGAAAAACTAGAAAAACTAGAAAAAGCAGCGCTATAAACCCAGCTGGTGCGAAATGCGGCAGCCGATCATCAACTCAGCTGATCGGTCGGACAAAACGAGGGCGCGTGATGAAGCACTTTGAGAAACATGGCTAGATTCACTCTATAAGATTATACCTTTGGAAAGATTACAGGGGAATGCTGTTCAGGGGTTAAAGAGAAACAAAATCAACCAAATAACACAAGAAAAGACTCCAAACGAAACTCTGGCAAAAAATGGTTGTTCACACAAAATAGTGCATGAGCGACGCCACTTTGGTCGTGACCACGGTTGAAGTTTATTTATTTATTTATTTATTTATTTATTTATTTATTTATTTATTTATTTATTTAGTTATTTATTTATTTATTTATTTGCACTCATGGTGCTCCATCAAAAGTACATTGACAACACAACTATGACAGCCGCTTATACACTAGGAACAAATCAATGTAAGCAAAAGCCAGCGCTCGAAGAACAGCCACAAGTTCCTGACCAGGTACGACCTCGGACATGCCCTAGGGCATGTCCGGCCTGCCGACGGCGAAACCTCTCTCTTCACACACTCTCTCGTCGCGCTCGCCTGCTGCCACCTATGTTGCCACCTTATGGTGGCGCCCAATGAGATCGCGACCTCGTAGGCACCTCGCGCTCCCCTTTAATTTTGCACAACAGTTCGGAATCGAGAGATCTGGCCACTAAACATGGGGATGAAGTGGTTTGCAGAGATGGGGGTGTGGGTCATGATGAGGCAAAAGTAGGTGGGCAATGTGTCTGCGATTGGTTCATTCGAACCCTCGCCCCGCCCTTCAGGACCTACTCGCACTAATTCGCGCGCGATTTCACCATAATTGCCATGCAAATTTGAATGTGAGTGGGGACGAGTCAACGCCGAGGGGCGGGAAGACACCGCCCCATTTTGCCTCATCATGACCCACACCCCAGAGATGGTAGTCATGCGAAAAAGACTTGCGAAAATCAACCGTCCCTATTGATCGAGGTGCCTTCGCACCGTTGCGGGTGCCACTGATGTCGCACCCTGGTGCCACCGCGAGTTGGCAACTTGCGAGGTGGATTACTACCGGCCCTGATCGAAATATCGTGCTCGAAATTCTACTCCATGCGACCTTCCATTAAAGGGGAGGGAAAAACAAACTGTTCTTTAGGTCACTTGGAACTTCATTAAGAGCCGCCTCCTTTACGGTTAGAACAGGCCTCAAATACCTTAAATGGAGTAATGCCAGAACTGTCCCTGCATCTTTTGCATCCTTCAAACGTATGTCTAGAGCTACTATATTTAGCTCGCACTAAGACACATTACGGCGCTCCTTCCATGTTTCAACCATTTTCATGTATTGTAATGCTGGAGTTCCCAACCATATTGTTTAGACCTTATATGATGCTCATTGGGTGAAACTGTCCGCCAGTTAAGAAGTACTTTGCAAGCTCCGTAGTGATATTCATATCTGTTTCTTCAGGCGCTTCTTCAGGCGTCGACATAGTGCAGTGATGTGAAACATGATTCTCACACTGCTCATTTTTCAAGGCTCGTTCTCTGCCCTAATACGATTGAAGCTGGATTAAGTGTTAGCTCTACCTTTGGTCAGGAAACCTTGTTGCAAGCACACGTGATTTGTCAATTAAAAAAGCTCCTCTAGGAAGAAATGAGCCATCAAATTCCTCAGATGGCCATAAAGTGTCCCAGGACCAAGGGCATACTCAAAAAGAAAACACAAAAATTTTGTATGAATGTGAGCAGCTAGGCTGGATGCAAATAAATCAGAGGTTGCTCTCCGTTTTTAGTCAGTACAGATAGAACAGAAGTACAGGAAAAGCAGAGCAAGGACTTCGGACAAAAACATTGTCGATCGGCGCATAAGGAAAGACAACACTCACGTATATGAATCTTTTCATTAAGTACTAAAATAAATTTTTTTCAAGACAATGGGTCCATCGCATTGAAGAATGAGCTCAGCTAAAGGATATCACGTTCAGATTGCATCGTTGGAACAAATCTGATTACATTTCCTAAAAATTGACGGAAGAAGAGCGGAGCGATTTCTGACCTACTTGAAGTGTCACCGACTAATGAATGATGTCTGCCTTCGTAGTTCTGGCAACCAGGTATTTCAAAGCACTTGCAAATTCATGCACACAAAGAAATAGGAACAAGAGGCGTACAACACCTTGTAGTAATACTCTACCAGACGGTACATCGCTCGGTTGGGTTCATCGGAGTGCCCACATCACAATGGAATGCTGCCGCAAATTCAGGCTGGTTGGCCAATGCCTGGTTTACACTGAAAGGGGTTTCCATGATCTTTGATGTTTGAATGTGAGTATCCTGTTCTATAATTCTCAACAATAATCTTTTGATAATCAGTGCTGCATGCTTCTGCTCGTTCTTGGTTGGTAGGTGGTGCTCTTTATTCTTGGCCTAACGCTCCGTCAAAACGACTTCTTCAGAAGCCTCCAAGTCCACCGTTCCCTGCTGTTGGCTGAACTCTCCGATCACGACACTTACAATGCGGACAACTATGAATGTGTTGTGATACCCCTAAAAACGGTGGGTTTTAACGCTTCTGAAAATGTCGTTTTGACAAAGCCTTAGGCCAAGAATTAAGAGTGCCACCTACCAACCTGGAACGAGCAGAACCATATAGCCCTAAGAGGAGTTAGCATATAGCCTTTTTTTTAAAAGAACATGTGAACATGCATTGGTTGAGACGTGATTTCTCACCGATAAGGTGGTGGACAGTGGGTGTCTGTGAGAACCTGGAGGAACTTGAAGTTTTTTGTCATGGACTCGCACCTGACCTGAAGTAGACGAAGCTAAAATATACTCACCATATTTCTAATTCATCTAGGTTTTCTGTTGGTGTCTGTGAGAATCTGGAGGAACTTCCTAGCCTTTTACTTTCAGATAATGTCGTACCGAGATGTTTCTGTGCTAATGCCGTCAAGCATCGCATTCCCTCTTTTTGGATGTATGCAAAGAACAATATTGTTACGGACTATGGTCATATTTTTCTTGGAACCAACTCATACTATCAGAACTGGGGATGTCGTCGAAGTGCAGCCTGTTAAATATAATAATTTTCCCATTTCTGCAATGCACAACAAGCAGCTTGATTTGCAGAAATCATGCTGCAGATTTTTTTGCTTCGCCTTGAAAAGCAAAACAAACTTTCAAGTGCACATGTTTCGCTCAGTGGGATAATCGCATGCTCAGAAATGAGTTTGCCACAAATTCACTGCAACTGTTTTATTTTCTGATAGCAATTTTAACGATCGTAGTGTAATGTATGGCTATAACTATGTATATGTATTCAGGAGCCTATGAACGACTTTATTTTAAAAAATAGTGAAGTTTATGGGTTCGTTGTGGCATACCACACAGCTTGGAATTAGCTATGCATAATGGATGCGTGCATCAGTCGCTCCTGAGGCGAACACATTGAGACACCAACAGTCGCGTGTGCCCCACCCGCTTCCGAACTGCGTCAGAAATACGTCTAGTGCTGTTCTTCATCAAGTATTTGCAGTATTCACGCGTTTGACGAACGCGTACATCTATTAGCTTGGTGCATAATTAATGCGGCTTTTTCGCTACTCCTTTTCTCGATTGAAACTGAAGGTTTTCAAATGGTTTTTTAAATGAAAACTATCCTGTTTTTTTCATTCATTTAAGGTGCTATTGAAGGCTGCAACCACATTCGCGATTATATGCTCTATCACTTCGGGAAAAGTTGGAATGCAGCACAGTCATTTCGCGATGGACCAATGAGCAAGGCTAAGCTGAAGGATTGTTCATATTCGGCAGGAACAAGCTTCATATGTAGATGAAGAAAGGAGAGTTTGGCCATCAAATTCCAAGCACTAGGAATTTTGGGCAGCCTAAAAGAGGACGAAAGCTTGACAACGAGAATGCTGTCCGAGCTCTTCAACATAGACCGTTCGACCATGGTACTCCCTCTCAGAAGGCTCAGAAAAGCATGGAGATTGACCATATTGGTCATCATAAACTCTCAGACAAGAACAATGTTCGATTTTCACCAATTTTCTTAGCAAAACGAGCAGGCTCCATTCCTGAGGAGTCTCGTCAATCGAACCTCCTTCCTTTCCACGGCTGCCAATAGTTCCTGGTCATCGAAATTTGATCGTAGAGCTCTTCGTTCTTCATCTGTAGGATTGCCTTCCTATCAAACTAAATGAATATTTTTCGACCTGACTTTGCTGATTTGTCTTCAGCCGAAACTTCGTTGAGATCTAACACACCAGACTATGACATTCGCGGAGTGGACGAACGCTGTGGTGGGTCCCATAGTGATGGGGTTAGCTCTAGAAATTCTTTTGACGCACCTCTCATTGAGCTGTCACGAGGATTGTGAAGCCTTAGAATTCACCTTTGTCTTCGAAGGGCAGAACAATCAATCAATTCAATTGATCAAAATCTACTATAATAAAGCACTTTCTAAATATTTCCTAACTTACTTCTATCACTCCCGAAATTTACAAGGATGCGGGTGCACCGATGACGAGCAAGTGTGCCGGGCCCCCTGGTTCAGAAAAAAAAAACAGCGGTGTCCATCGATCGAGAAGGTCCAGTGGAAAGGAAACGTTAGCATACAGGTCCACGAATGGAGACAGACTCCGAATTGGCCCAGTAGTGGGGAAAACACCACGATACGGGTCCCCGGATGGAGGAAGAGTCCAACGTGGCCCAGTAGCTGGGAAAACACTGAGATATGGGTGCACTAATAAAGAATGGGTTCCCGGTGGCTTAGTAGTTGGGAAAACGCCACAATGCGGGCTCACGGATAGTCTTCTGCCCTGGCCTAATAGTGGAGAGACGCCAGGACACGTGTCCATGGATGGAGACTGTGTCCGCAGGGGATCCATTAGTTGGGAAAACACCAGGATGTGGGTGCGCAACTAAAGAATGGGTCCGCGGTGGCCCAATAGTGTGGAAAGTGCCAAGATACGGGTCCACGGATGGAAAATGGGTCTGCCCTGGCCCAGCACTTGAGAAAACGCCACGATTCGGGTCCACAGATGGAGGAAGAGTCCAACGTGGCCCGGTAGCTGGGAAAACACTGGGATACGGGTGCACTAATAAACAATGGGTCCCCGGTGGCTTAGTAGTTGGGAAAACACCAAGATACGGGTGCACCAGTGGCGGACGCAGGGGTGGGGCGGGGGGGGGGCGCGCGCCCCCCCCCGAGAATGGGTCGCCAAATTTTCGAAATTACTTTACAATACAAATAAAAATCTTGTGTTAGTTTATTTTTAATTGTTTATTTTTATTATTATTTTTAATATATTTTTTATTTATTGTTTATTATTATAATTAATATTATTATTAATTTTATTTTCCGTCTGGGTCCCCAAAACGGCGGAGACCCCACTTTTCTTCCCACGCCCCCCCCTCCCGCCCACTTTCTGCGTCCGCCACTGGGGTGCACTAATAAAGAATGACTCCCCTGTGGTCAATAGTTGGGAAAACGCCACGATATGGGTCCACGGATGGAGGAAGAGTCCATCGTGGCCCGGTAGCTGGGAAAACACTGGGATACGGGTGCACTAATAAACAATGGGTCCCCGGTGGCTTAGTAGTTGGGAAAACACCACAATGCGGGCTCACGGATAGTCTTCTGCCCTGGCCTACTAGTGGGGAAACGCCAGGATACGTGTCCACGTATGGAGACTGTGTCCGCAGGGATCCATTAGTTGGGAAAACACCAGGATGTGGGTGTGCAGCTAAAGAATGGGTCCGCGGTAGCCCAATAGTGTGGAAAGTGCCAAGATACGGGTCTACGGATGGAAAATGGGTCTGCCCTGGCCCGCACTTAAGCTAACAAAGTTGAAATTGATGACCTCGCAGCTCACCTAAGAACGGTGCATCTTCTTTGCGTGCTTCATTTCGACCAGAGATTGAACCTTGGTGTTCTTACCAAATTTTTTGAATCTATTAGTCTATATCGTTCAGGATATTCAATACGATCATAATACCCGATACTAGTGAGGTCACCAGAATTCCAAAAAGATGTATGAAGCAAAGCATATTTGAGTGCCCTCAAAAAATCGCGTTGTCGTCAAAGTGTTTGGAAACGAAATCTTTTAAAGACCAGCCTTCGTTTTGGAAACACTTTATACCGAGAAAGTGGCAGACATGTATCATCTCAAGTAACTTATATACCAATCAACGTGTCGAACATCCTAATATCACTGGGAGTTCGTTTTCATGGCAAACTTTAGGTGCCATACTTACATCTCTTTATTACGACGCCATGCCCAACGTCGTAGTGAGCATGGCGAATTTCGACGACTAACGAGTTAAAGAATTCGTTCTGATTCTCCTCCACATTCAGCGCTTAGAAGGTGCTGAATTGTAGCATATGGAATTGCTCCTTATTTAGCACGATATTCTGTTGAAAGCCAATGTTATCTAACTGATAATTGTCTGCTAACTTGTTTGTTATCGAATAATTATCCGTTATCCGTTATCCGGTATCCGTTATCCGGTCATTTTTGCCATCCGTTATCCGCACCGTTATCAGAGTCATGGAAATTCTCGTATCCGCTCATCCCTGGTGCACCCGAGGAGCAGCAGGAGTCAAGGTGATCAAGGTGAAAACAGCCATAATTTACGCTCTACAATTTACTGCTAGAAATCAATTTCCTAACTTCTATCCAGCAATCTACTGACTGAATCTGAAATAATATCACTGGACATCACTAGTTCAGGTGAATCACAACAAACCAACGGAATAAGAGATCACAGGAAACATTACGTTAAAGGCAGCACCCACGGAAATTTTCATAGCTGAGGTATTGATCGTTTCTGAGCCTTAACAATAGTTCTAACAATTTGGCGAAGAAAGTAGCGCGGAGAACTCAACCGTTTCTGAGATATAATTAGTGAAATGTTCAAGATCCTGGATCAGCAGGATCAGGGTGGGGTCGTTCGATCGAGTTGTGGCGGCAACGGATCGTTGTTGTCAGCTGATTTGGTGGTTAGCCATTTCTTTCCTTGTTATTGTAACGCTATTTCTTGGTCCTTAACTTCCCTCTTTGCACTACTTACAAGGGAAGTGCAAGAGGCTAACCCCGGGGATCCCAGCGAGCCACCCATTTTCAGAAGCCTTGTCTAAGGTGATTGTAATGCATGCATATTATTTTTGCCCAATGGTCAGGATGCGCCCAGGAGAGCGCGTCCAAGATTTTTCTTCTACGCTGCCATGAGCAATTGCCACAGGCATGCCAGCCGTGGAGAGGTGGCCGAGTGGGGAGCGTGTCGGATTGTCAGCCAGAGGGTCGAGGGTTTGGATCCCGTCAACGAAATCCATTTTGCATTTTTGAATTTGAGGCTTTCAAACTTGTTTAGAGTATTTCTAATGACTAAAACACATCAGATATGTGCGCCATTACGAGAATTACTGCAGAAACTTCGTCCGATTCGTTACTCACTCGGCCACCTCATCGCGGCTGCCATGATTGGAGCAAGGACTCATGGTCGCGTAACCAGGCGAAACCATGTTATTCAAAAATGCGTCTGCAAACGTTCGATGATCCATGGGACAGCTAATCACGCCAACCGCTGCTGGATTGCGTGGCCAAAGTTCCATGAACCCAAGCCATGACTCCATTGACAGCGCACTAGAAAATTGGTATTATTCAACCATCGCCCAAACTCTTCAAAAAAAAATTTTTTTTGACTGAAACTTTGCATATGGGGGTTATTTGAGGTGCTGAATACGAATATCATATCCATTTTGTACCGTAAGGCTATTTTTGTAGGGTTACGGCAGGTGCACGGTAGTATGGGGTGGTGCACTTGCCGTAACCCCACAAAAATAGCGTTACGATACAAAATGGATATGATATTCGTATTCAGCACCTCAAATGAGCCCCGTATGCAAAGTTTCAGTTCAGAAGACCTTTTTAAAGATCCTGGCGTGTGGGAGATGAATAACGCAGAAAAGTCTTTGGCGCGCTCTCCTGCGCGCATCAGGACCATTGGGCAAAAATGATGTACATACATTAACATAGCCTTAGACAGTGTTACCAAAAATGGGTGTTTCGTTTCGATCCCCGGGGTTAACCTCTTGCACTTCCCTTGTTAGCATGATAAATTTTTTACCTGTTACTTCACAAGAAATGTGCTGGTTTAGTTATTTGTATGGTCGATCGTCGCGTTTTCGAATTTTTCACTGTTCAGACTTTATTCTAGAATTCATTGGTGATCCATCTACATCTTGACTGGTCAGACTATCTTTTCCAAAATCTGTTTTCTTCCATAAACTCTAGGAACGCCGCGAAACGTGACCAAAAACCTTTTTCGCCCATAAAACAGCTGACAAAAAAGACAGCGGTATTGACTTTTTTGGATCGGTCCACAATGAGCAGATCGCGCAACTCGGCCCAGCCTGCTCGAAATCGATGAACTGAGGGTTCCAGAAAATAGGGATTTCGACGGTTTTCACTGTTTTCAGCATTATGACAGTGTTAAGCGCGCCCGATTACCCCGAATTGTACCGAAATCACGAGGTCGAAAATTTCCGTGGGTGCTGCCTTTAATGACGATGGAAGTGATGCATATGGATCGGTGTGACGCATCAATTCTCTTTTTATCATCCGCTTTTACGTCTGGAGTCTCCTTATCCACCACATCCATGTGGCCATTGCGATGATCACAAGCAAACTCCGAGAATTCTCAAGAATGCCTCAGTGAATCTCTTACCGTAGCATATCCCAGGAAGAACAACTGTTCGTTGTTGAACTGTTCCAGTCCCTTTAGGGGCTTTTCTTCTCCGTGCTTTTTTAGATAATTCTTATAAGCCTGTAAGACGAACCTTGTATGTCACGTTATTTGGAAATTAATGTTAAAGTGAAGCTGACAATGAAACGAACCCTGTAGGCTTGCCTTATGGCCCCATTATCAGCAATGTTCTCTCCCTGTGTAAGCTTCCCGTTGATTTTCAGACCAGTTCCTTGCACCTGAATTGATTATATGGTTATATCCTAAGGGATCTAAAGATGAATTGGACTGACTTTAATTTTCCCATATTGCTTGATAATGCACTGAGCTCGCTGCTCAAACCTCCTCCTCGCGTCGGCGTCCCACCACTCTCGGAGACTGCCAACGGAGTCAAATCCCCTTCCTGAGAAAATTGGAATTAACTAATCTGAGGCGACTTCTTTTATGAAACTGAAAAACACGTGTTATACTGTTCAAATCAAAGATCTCTTTCCCCATATACCACAAAAAATCTTAAAGAATATGGTAAGTTGCCTTCGTATTGCTAATCAGTAGTACCCTAATGGAAACAGCCAAATTACTGTAATCGCAAATACCTATGTCATCAAATCCATGGAAGAATTCATGTCCAATGACTGATCCAATGCCACCATAACTCATCGCCCTAAAATGCTAGTTATTCAAAGGCAGAGAAAGCAAGAGAGTACTCGGATTAGCAGCGCCATGACAGTCTTGTAAGTTAACACCCCACTAGGAATTCCGTCCTTAAGCACACCTAAATTATAATGGTTTCGAAGCCACAGTTTTATCGGCAAGAGTTCAGTAGTAGTGTAATAGCATGTATTTTTGCACATCTTGCTATTTGAAACACATCTGTTTTTCGAGCTGCCTTAGTAGAACGCGAACAGTTCAGCAAACCACTCGCTGATTACACGTTTGCACGCATGACATAAATAGTTTTTTGGCGGCCGATTATCGGGAGGGGAGGGATAAGGTATTGAAAGGAAAGTACTTCAGCCGTGCTCGAACCAAGTAAGATACACGAGTAAATTCATATGTTCTCTCTTCCTTGTAACTTGAGATCTCATGGTTGCATTTGGATTCCGTTAAATAGGAGAAGGAGTTGAGAACAAACATTTGCGACGATCCGCGGCCGTTTTCAGGAATTTTTTTTATACGATGCAAAATGACTTGTATAAAATGCGAAATCCGATAGAGAGGTCTTCTCGACATGATTTGAAGACGCATCATCGAACATATAATTTACTGGATGTGGGTGGACAACAGCTTTTTACTCTACTCTTGACCGTATTTCTTACCGAGTTGGACGTGGTTCAGCTCATAACAATGTGGCGGGACTTACCCCTTCTCGAATTTTTGCATGGCAGCGCAAGCTGCCCAAGTATGTAATTACTTTACATTTTCGATCTTCCCAACTTCTTGAAAACGAATACTTACATTTTAGTTGTTGATGACATTAAAATTTCTGCATCGTGCAAGGAGCAGGAGAAAGATGATGTTCAATAAGCCACAAAAAAAATCTTTGGATAACATGTTTGATTGGTCAAAAAAGCAGAATCTGCATATAGTGTCGTTAGGTGCATCCTCCCTATCTATCAGTGACAAAAGGGGACTTATTTCTCCGGCCAAACGGTTTGGGACCTGGGTGCTATCATGATAAAGAGTTGAAATGGAATAACCATAGGGATTTAGGAGCGTGGAAAGGCATAAGAGTGATCTACTGCCTGTTCAGGAACATTTGCACCACGGAAGTGTTGCGCTGGAAAAGGTGGATTTTTTAGAGCTGTAAAACACTTCTGCTTCGCATTCCAGAGTATTGTTGCCCCGTGTGAAGCCCCTACCGGGTACGACAATTTGAAAGGTTTGAAAAGGTTAAAAAAGCTTCACCAGCATCTCATAGATATATCGTTGTTCCAAACCTTCGCCAGTCACAGGCTCTTCCATTACACAGAGTTCGTTTACAGGAGTTTAATAAGAAAAGTGAACATTACAGAATGTACAGGCCGACGTTAGTTTGGCTTTCAAGATATTTATAGCAAAGTTCGACTGAAACCCTCACGATTTTGAGATTTCAGAGGATCTTTCGCTAGTCGCAGCAGTGTTTTCCGTTCTTCCCCAAGATTGGGGAATTTCGACCGGTGTCTTCAGGTGACTAACTTCGCTTGTAGAACATATAACTGGCAGCAGCAATTGCCGCGAGCGTTCCTCGGACTCTTAAATCCAAATCGCCTCGAATGGACCTTGCGCAAAGCATATATTCTGCAGTTACTTGCGCTGCCGGACGTGAAGTAACACTTGAAAAGTGCTTTGTGTGTTGCTATAATTGTTTAAACATTGCCACTTTCCTCCTTGCTTGTCAACGCATTTGTAGTTTTCCGGATTCTCACGTGACGTTGGCTGTGATAGTTTCAATTGCTATCATGATTCTGTAGCTTTTCTTTCTTTCTTTGTTTATTCTGCCATAATCATAGTATCTCATTTAGGCTTAGGAAACGGATTTTGAAATTTCATCATTTGATCACCCAAAATTGGTGGTGTGCTATAAATGTGGCCGCCACTGTACGTATGTTATCGATGAAGTCAATGTAGATGAGGAAATAAGATTCTTCGTTCACGGCACAAAATACTCGCATTCTCAAACTGCCAGCACATTAGTGAAGTAATATGCTTGATTATTTGCACTTATTATATGGAATGCTAAACGGGAATGCTCATCAAACACAGCTTCAAAAGAACTTTTTTTTCGGTCCCTTCCCGATAAGGCTTTTGAGGATGTGTGGTGAGAGGTCGAAGATGAGGCTACATAAGAATTGCTCCTCATCCATATATGATTATGATGAAAGCGGTTTTTTTTTTCCAAAACATTCAACATACCTTGGAAAATTGTGATGGAAAATGGGAGCTTGGAGTATGGCCACAGGTATCTCTGCAAAGACGACAAAAGTCTGGCAAAACTTATGAGGGGAGCATATTGGACGTTCGTGGCATTTCACGATGGGATATGCCTCGTAATGTTTAGTTGGCTAAGCTGATCTTGGAAATGCTTCTGGCTCTTGCTAAATATCACTGCGGAGGAAGTTATGACCTTGTCTGTGCAGCATACATGTGCAGTTTCTGCATCAACCTGCCATAACCCCATCTAATAGGCGTACCCATGTAAAATGAATGCAGAATTCGTGATCAGCAGTCCAAATAACCCTGCAAGCAAAATTGCAATGGAAAAATTCATCATTACGAGTTCAAAATTGCCCTCGACCATTTACTGCTACCACAACTCACCAAGGAACGACACTTCGTAATAGCCTTCCGACGCTTGGCGCCGGTGCAGCTCAATGCGCTGATTTTGAGACTGTTCTATTCTTGGTCCATTCTCGTCTACATAAGGATCTTCGCTCATTTTTCCAAATGCCCGTGATGAACAGATATTCAGATATTGAGGTACTTTGAGCATAAGGTGTAGCGCAGAGATAAGTGTCTTGATTCTCGAGAACGCCCTTGCAGGTCCGATTTCCTCAAATTTGTTAACAGTGGAACTGCTGATGCTCGTGTGAGCCCAATTTTTCAAGAAATTCCTTTTTTTGCTGAAAATTTTCATTATAGGCTTATTTGAAGTGCTTGACACGAACATGGTACACATTTTGTGACGTTTCCTCATTTTCACAGGCCTACGGTAGAACTTACTGCAATGAGTGTAGTAAACCGAGGAAAATAGTTGATTTCGACATTAAAAGTCAGTAGTGCCATGCAAAATGATGTTGGTAATTGTGATCGGCACCTAAAACTACCCCTTCCTTGCAAAACCTTGAAAGATTCTGCTACATGCCTAAACTACTCTATGTCCATTTATAGTCCCTCCTCAGTGATAGTAGTACATACATAGTAAATGATCAAGGCGTAATTCTGAACTCGTAATTATGTACAGAGTGGGCCATAAACACGGTAACAAGACGTGTTTTGCTTTTGAACGAGCACATTCTCCCTTGAAGTCATGTTTAGTTGGGAGCCCGTCTCTGGACGGTTTACCAGGACAATGCTCAGACACTTAGGTTTCGTCTGGCTCAGACTAGGGTAAACAATAAATTTTAGGACCTACTGGCTTTGTCGAGCGGCCACTCGATCACACAGAAGTAACTCAAGTGTGCTAGTAGGTCTTCACGGCATCTGAGATATAAGCTTCCTCAAAAACCCTTAGGAATCGGCAAACTCTAGTAAGAAACTTCAGAAACAGGAAAATAAATTTTCGCGCAACTACTTGCGCGCCAAGGCTAGCGACTTCTTTTGATGTCTAGGGCCTGATTCCTAGCAGATGGAGGACATTTCTAGATGTTTTCTTGAATTATATCCGTTGGGAGGTACAGTCATCGCCGTAGAATCTGAAAAATTTCACGGGATTCGCGTCTTTAGCGGGATTTGCGGGATTTTCTCGTAACTTGCTTAAAAATGATTTATTTTGAGAGCGAAAAGAACTATGAGGTTTTATGCAATGTCCTGCTCATGCTCACACACTAATCGCCTAGGATTTCCAGCAGCTGTCAGCAAATATTTCAATAAATTCGTTAATTACCTTGACCCCGCCCACTAATTGGGGTCAGACGCTAAGATTTTCACAGTTTTTCGTTACAACTAACTAATTGGACATCTGGGACAGATTTTAATAGCAGTACTGTTTTCAGGATTCGACGACGGATAGCTTGATGCGAAAATTGTTCGGAAACCTTACAGTTTTTCATCCGCAAAATAATGCATTTTCCCCAAATTGCATGGCTTTTTTCAGCTGATAGAAGAAGTCTGGAGAGCTATGCTGACTCCATCGGAATTTTCAAGAGACACATATTGATGTGCTGTGCACTGGGGTCAGCTTGCTTCGACTACTCGGTTATAAGCTTGCTGCGAAGTTAGTGATATGAGCAAAATCATGAGAATTTGTGTCAATTAATCAGCAAATTTTCTCCTTGATTGTTTTCTCTTTCAGGTATGTTTAGGGGAGGAAGTAGACTACTCTACGCTTTAACTGCTGCACAGGTTTTCTACTGTAATCACGTCGCTCTAAGCTGAATAACCCTGCCTCAAAGAGTCCAAAAATTGACAGCTGCTGGAAATCGGACGCTATTAGTGTATGAGCATGAGCAAGACATTGTATGAAACCTCATAGTTCTTTTCCCTCTCAAAATAAATCATTTTTAAGCAAGTTACGAGAAAATCCCGCAAATCCCGCGAAAGACGCGAATCCCGCGAAATTTTTCAGATTCTACGGCGATGACTGTAGTGAACATAAATCATGTGACAGTGATTCAAATTGCTCTGGAAATCTTTTTTTTATTGTCCTTTCTTTGCTACCATATTTTCAGCCCACTCTGTACTTTTCACTGAAATTTTGCATAGGAAGTTATTTGGAGTGCTGACTGTAAATTCTGTCTCCATTCTGCACGACACCTGTTTTGTTGGGTTACGGTAGGTGGATGCAGAAACTGCACGTACGTATGTACTGCACAGACAAGGTCATAACTTATTTCTCAGTGGTATTAAGCAGTAACGGAGAACATGTTTAGGATCAACATTGTCAACTTCACATCAGGAGGCACATCACATTGTGAACTGCCATCTGGTTCCTTCGCTTGTCAGTATCAGAAGAAAACTAGCTCACGGATAGAGTTGGTCCCATAATAATGAGCCGCATTAGACTGAACTGGACTGATCATGAATTCGGATAAAAACTAGCTCACGGATAGAGTTGGTCCCATAATAATGAGCCGCATTAGACTGAACTGGACTGATCATGAATTCGTTTCGATCAACAGGCTTAAGCAGACGCTTGAAGTCATACTCAACGTTCCACCTCAAGAGCTTTTCCCACGTTTGGCTAAAGGAGTCCGACTCTTCTACGGAGAACTAAACAAGTAACAAGTAAGCATTTGCAGCAGCAGCCACAAAACCGCGCTAACACCACTGTAGTAATTGTCCAGCTTCTTGTTGTCAAGGATAAAATCAGGGTAAGCAACGTTCCAGAGAATTCCTTCCGCCTTGTTCAGCGCCGCCTGCAACTACGAGGATGTTATACCTATAGGAAGAGAAAAAAGCTTAGCTGAGTCCACTGACAGCCTTGGTTTGCGTGTCCATCCAGTCGTTGGTAAGGATCATACCACGGAACGCCTCCTGCAGATCGTCGATCATCTCCAGAGTGACGTTTTTTGAAGCCTGATATCTCCGCTCAGACACCGGACAATGTGCGTACCAATTCACACACAGTACCTGATCGAATGCTCTCCTTACGTAAAGAGCTGCAGCGGCATAGGTCATCATGTTCATAGCTCTGGCGGTGCAGTGCTTCCACGTTGGCGCTTTTTGCATATTTTGGTGTGGTACATGGTGGAAAACCTGAGAGAAATATTTACACTGAGAGGAACTTGCCGTTGCTTTCTACATTGAAGGTCAGTATTGCTATTAAATAACAATAGATAACGAACAACGATTACAGTCTCCACAAATGTTTGGTGTTCTGAAGCTAACTTGGAGTTTATCTTATTGACCGTGTAACGATCGACCCTGTAGCGGTACAGGTCTCCGTCTATAAGAAAATGGGAAATTTCTCAAGACCACAATTACACACTTAAAACTTGCTATCTGAAACTTTTTATGCCCATCATAATTTGGTAGCTTCTATGTACATGGACGTTCACCAAATAGAGTGTTACTTGGAAAAAATAATCGACTATTTGTATCTCTTCGAACATTCGAAAATTCGGAAATGTGATGGTTTGCGAAAATTCGAGAATTCAATTATTCGAAAATTTGGTAGGTTCCAAAAAGTTTCGAATAATCCAGAAAATTCGAAAAAAGTCCGAATACTCGAAGCGAATATTCGGGCCACAGCATTGAGTCTGGACTAGGCAAATGGATGCACCCTTAGTGTGTTGGGGTGAGAGGACTGACTTGGTATCACCGCTACTATGCGGTCTCAATGCCATAGAACCTCTTACGGAATTACCCGTGTTGGTTTAATAACAACGTGCTTGCTTTGCTTGTTACACATTCCTAAATCTTCGCATAGCGAGGGATGGGAGTGGTAATCTTGCTCCTCATGTTATGCAGCTCGAAACCCTCGTAAGCGATAGCCTACTGGACTATCAGCGGAGGACGCTGGTTCCACCTCAAAATCCTAAATGCACTGCCTAATTCTCTCGCTTTTATCACTGGCGACTGTTTCTATCATAATCGTAACAAATTGAATCATACCGAAGACAGGTTCCACTGCACCTATGCAATCATGACGAAACATCAGGATGTCTCGTCAGCTTCGCATCCTCGCGAGCCTATAATTTAGCATCATGATTGAAAGCATGCGATCATATGCCGGCTCTTCACGTCTGCGCTGTAGAAAATTCTGTGCACTACCAGGGTATATATAGGAAGATCGTGTGCTCCAAGACCTGCATAGCAGAGATCCATAGGCTCTTTATTTCAGGAAACATGCCAATCATCCAGCAAATGAGATTAGTGTGAAGTAGTCTGAAACTTCAGGTCTGGAGCAACCTTCCATTTCTTTTTCCTTTGAAATAAGCTGGAAACTTCTGTTATATTATGTATGTAGATATCTTGTTATATTATGCAGATTTGCTTCATTAAAACTTCTCAGGATTCCGTTCTGCCTGCTTTCGTCCCTTTGTTTCGTGATTTTTGGTGGCAAAAAGTGGGGGGGGGTGGCTATTGACCTTCTCTGGTCAAAAGAATCTCTACTGAAGAGGTCCCATACGCGAGGGATCTCGCTAAGAAGAAAACTTATGTCCTCATAAATAATTAGGAGAAATACGGTGATATGAAATGCCAACTAGAACAATTTCTTGCAAAAGATCCTGCCGATACCGTTATTGCGGTCATTGCGGTCATTTCCATCTCTATCTCGTTTCCTGTTTGCAGCACATACAAGATTCAGAAAGAGTTACGGAATATAAAAATGTTTATGCGTGTTCAAGGCAATAGTCAACACAGATATGAAGTCACAGAATCTCACACAAAAGTGCAAGGAATAATTGCAACAAATCCCTGGCCTAAGCCTTTGTTGTCACCCCGTGAAGTTTAGGAATTACACCTATTTGCGTGGGCCCTCCCGGCTGTCACTGTGAGTCGGTGCAGAGTCATTCAGCCTCATTTAACGTAATGAAAAGTAAAGCATTTCGCGTGCGCGACCTCCTTGGACAGAGCATAGGAGATAAATGGGAATTTACACGACATCCTGTAATTGACAGTTCAAATAGATTCACATTTGAAACAGCACTTCTGAACCTAGTGGAATGTTTACAAAGCGGGTGGCTTTTCCAGCATAATTTTGCCCTAATCTTAGCATATATTTTTGAGATTTGGGGTCATGAAAGAGGACGGAGCTCCATTACACACAAAATGGCTGTAATAGCCAGTATTTTGACGTTCAGAAGTGGAATTCAGCTTTGATTATTAAAGGTAACACCCCTATAAAGTCTCAAATCCGAATTTAGGTGCTAAGGATGGAGCACACTGGCAGCGCATCAGAAATGTTAAATGAACACAAAGAATGGTGACTTACCTGTGAAAAAATCCTAATGCCAATCGTAAACCCAGTTCCTTTGCTTTTTCTTTCACAGCGACGGTGCGCCAGCTAAGGTAGCCGCTATATGTACTCCTCGAAGAATATAGCACCTTGTGTCGCCGTCGCCGGCGACGGCGGCCGCCGATCGCCAATGTTATCAGCGGCGACGGCGGCTGACGATGTTAGCGATCGCCAGTCGCCAACTTCGGTAGCCACCGCGACGCCCCTCCCACATTCGATGCGCACCGGTATCACAGTCGTCAACGACGGCGACGCAGGGTGCTACAGTCGTCGAGGACTATAGCGGCAGGGTAAGAAAGGTTTGTCTCTTTCATAAGCGCATGTGACCGCGCCCTGCGGAGGGTCTCACAGGTCAGTGGAGCGTGACAAGACGCACGAATGGATGGCACCCCCTTTCTGCCAATTTCTCGCGAGTACTTCGCTGTTTCACTATTGGATATGATTACCTCTGATCTATCACCCTGAGAAACTCAAAATCAAGCAAAAGCTCAGACCCGAAGAATCGGCCGGGGACTGCCTTCAAGAGCCAGGGACAGGTCAGCTTTTAGCAAAGAAGATTCCTTTAAGTTGATTTCGGGAAGGCAGGCGTTGTAACCTTTGAGAATATGGGAATAATTTGCATCTACAAAAGTCACCGTCATCGCGTCACCAATATGCACATTTAGTGTCGCTGGTCCCTCCTTCGCCATACACATCACCCAAAATGGCAAAGTGATAACTTCACGGTGCTCACTTTCTCGAATTTGTGGAATACAGCTGCATTTATACTGCATCGGAGTCCGACCCGGTCGGATTATAAAAGACACTATCGATTTTTATCCGACGAGAATCCATACGTTTCTTCTGTTACCCGACCGGATTGGAGGCACAACGCATGCGAACATAATTGACTAGCTAGAATTTCATACATTAAATACATTAGAACTTTTCTATTAAGAAGCTTAAGAAGCGGAATCCAAAACCTAAATTTAAAAGAGAAAAAACTGGTATTGGTGGGACTCGTTGAGAAATAATGAAAGTTGGCAAGTTCCGGGGCACTACTCTCAACTTTTTTCACCTCAGAGATATGATCATGTGGTTCTCCAATCTGTTCATCCCAACCAATTGTGTATCGCATGTGGACGTAATTGGTGATGACTCGAGGATTTGTTGACTGGAGCAGGTCAGTAATTCTGAAAGGACGATATTTAGTTCACACCTCCATAAATTTAGTTTCAAAGGCACCCGGAATACATTAGAAAGAACCTCCTCATAAAATCAATGTCCGCTATAATTATTTCTGGATTTGCTTTGAGATAGTCGTGAACAACGTAGGGCGCGACAGAGTGGAAATAGCGAGTCCAGTTCACCTGAATGATAACAACTTAGTATCGGAATGACACATCTTTCGAGCTTGAACAAAAAAACTACCAAGGGCATGAGTGTTTGAATGTCACTAATTCGTCGGAGATTGTAGATAGCAGACAGGTTTCTGCGGTCTTCATCCGGAACGGTAATATTGGCCAGTTTCGTCTCGAGATCGATGATCTCGTCGACGTCGCTAGCAATTTTCGTCATATTCTTCGGCAGATTGACATCATCGAGGAGTTTTTCCATCTGATGAGTTTGCAAATATTTTGCTCGCCGTTTTCACATAGTCGATCTCACAGAAGAACGCTTCTGATCTATGATATATGAGAATAACAAATCACCTTGTCGATAAGACTTTGCTTGTGTCCGGTGATCAAGATGTCATACTTCTGTCTGTTCAAGTAGAGCTCGCGCATAGACTCTCCCATGCTAAGTTGTCCTTGATCGAACTGGAAGAACTACATGCTGTTTTTCATACATTCGGGTTGATAATTATTCTCGAGATACAGGTGATCATCGCATAGTTGTAGTGAAACATTTTAACGACACAGCCGAAACTTCGAAACTCCACTTCGTTTAACGGGACGGTTTGTACTCACAACACTAGCTTCTCCGCGTGACTGCTCATAGGAATAGCCGCAAAGTTAAGGACTTTATCGAATACCGTCCAGCCAAAGCCAGACTTCCAAACTTCTATTGATGCTCGCTTCGCTCGCGTAATTCACATTAAAGACAGCACTCACGATGAACGTTGTCGATTTTCTCATCAAATTCTAATCTGGAGGCTAATCTTTTTCCCATAGTAGAGAAAAAACTATCTAAAAAGACAACGTTTGCGATACTGTACATTGCCAATAAATATTCATGTGTACGAGATGTATCGCCTGATATGGGTGCCGCCGTCGAGGTGTGGAATGTGTCACCGCTATTGGAGAATTCTGATCAATCCTGTATCAGCTGAGAAACAGCCGCACAGAGTGAATGGGGCAGGTTGAGGGTGGTGGGCACATATTTACATGCGTACGAGTTTTATCACTCGAGTAACTGCCCGATTCGGAGTGATTCCCTTTCCAGTTACACTCCAATTGATGGCATCTTTAAAACGAGGACGAATACGGGGAAACTTTTTTCAGCGTCAGTGCTGCTGCCTTTAATGAGAAACAAAAATGACCCAAAAACAAAAATGAATGAATGGGTTTAGTGAACCTTTCGTGGGCACATGAACCCTTACTCTCCAACACGGCAATGTTTTCCTCAAAACTATGAGATCCATCAGCTGTATATAACTGGCTGTAACCGATTATGCCAATAATCTCATGAAACGATTTATGTTGAGCTGGTTGTTGAGCTACTTCAGGTGATAAGAGTCTATGGGTGTATTTAAACGAAAACGAGGGGGTGATCTATTCAGACAGCAATGGAGTGGAGAGGCAAGATGAAGGAAAATGGCGTTGGTCTAGGTCATGTATACAGAGAGGAAAACAGAAATGGGTAACGAAGGAGTGGATCCGTTCCGGTATTACTGCACTCTTAGGAGCCGGCGCACCCTTATCATACCTTTGGACCCGTCTCAGACGCTTCCCATTTCTGGGCGACGGCACACCCTCCTGCTTTTGTGAAGCTCTCGCACATCATCCGACCTTCCACTTCATCTCCTCCCTACTCAACTCCACCACACCACATCCATTCCTCAGCTTTTATATGATCTCATAATCACCATCACTGATCAATCGTGGAATGGAGTTGACACGTGACAGACACCTATGGCGAACCGATGCGGAAAAATCAATGATGCCACTTTTTTACCACTCTTTTTGTCGCGAATCACTTATTTAAATGCTTCTGCGTTTTTATTCGGAGAGCACGTAATAATACATAATGTATACGTACTAAGACACGCACGAAATAATCTAATGAACAAAGCGACGTAAGAAGGTTAGAGCGCCAGACCTACTGTTCCATAACATATTAGACATATTGGGGCAGACTGCGGGGCAAGGTGGCCCATTTTGAAAGACTCAGACACGTTTGTTTCGGGATTTACCGTTACGTCACTCCTGGCTCTCCAGCATGCACGGGTGGTAATTTCATCACCTTCGCTGGCGGTTTCGCAGCATAGGGGCAGGGTCAAGCGTCCGATGGGAATTTCCCATGAGGGGGTCGTATGGGAGGGGACTGGGGAGGAGGGGGGTCGTACTGAAGAGGAGGTGGGGGGTAAGTAGAGCGTTGGCTTGACCATTAAATGTAAATTCAAGATTGTTTTATGCCATTATGAAAAATGACGGTCCGCACTTGCCAGCATAGCCACCATGTCATTACGTGTCAAAACAGAATAGATTTGCAGCGTGTGAGAGGAATCAGCTTCGGCGCACGCGCAGGTTAAATTCCCAGCGTCTTCAATAGATTTTTGCACGGGTCGGAATTACTTCAGAATCAAGTGTGGACTAATTACGGTGAAAATGTTAAAAAATGAAGTGTAGGTAGCGTGATCGTTCGATTGCGCATGCGAGAATTCGCCTCCAGGGCCCGTCAGAACGTGGAAAGTTAGGGTGAGGTAGACCTCGTGCTGAAGTTCTCTGACTCGAAATCAGCAAACGCTTTTCAATGTGACCATAGAGGACGATCAGCTCTATCTCTTGCCAGTGTTTCAGTTTTCTAGATCTTCATATTTTTTGGGAGCTCGATGGGAAATTTTTCAAATTTTTGGGTCTCCAAGGGGAAATTTCCCATCTAACTCACTCAAGCAGGAGCAAATGTTGGAGCGCGATAATGGGGAGCAAGAATGCATGCTTAGAGCTCTATGAAGGTAGTGAAATTTTGGTAGAAGGCAAAATCTCTTCATGGGAGTTGAAGAAGTGAAAACCCCGCAATTTGAACAGATGGTGAAAATAGAATAAATCTGTTTGGGAGACCACTGAGAAGTAATTTGCAGATATCACGAAAAGTTTCCTTCCACGAGTCTTAGATAAGGAAATTTCCCATTTGAGTGCAGAATCTGGCGCCACGAAGTTCGCTCGTTTTCCCGCAATTTAGATGGGAAATCGATGGGAAATTCATCAAATTTCCCATCGATTTCCCATCGAGCCCCAAAAGCATATGAAGATCTAGAAAATTGAAACCCTGGCGGAAGATAGAGCTGATCGTCCTCTATGGACATGTCGAAAAGCATTTGCTGATTTCAACTCAGAGAAGGTAAGCACAAGGTCTAAGTCACCCTACTATGTCACAATGTACGCAGCAGAAGAACCACCCTTCGACGGTTCGAGCATATCCAAGGCGGGTTCTACTCTGTGGCGTCTCGAGAGCTGGGTGATGGTTTTACCTGCGCGGTCGGCTCATTTGGCGGGTGCTTCAGCAGCGTCCCATGGTGAGGTCTCGATGCAATTGTGCATTCAAGATATCCGTTCATTTCTAGAAAGCTTGTGCAATAACATGCAGAGTAAACGCTTCAATTTAGCAAGGCATGACACTGTGTTACTAACCAACCAATAGTTGACCGAAACCAACACATAATTAATCAAAATTTCTTAATAAATCCCAGGCCTTCACCATTACTCTCGAGATTTACAAAGGGTACGGGTGCTCTGATAGAAAAGAAGAGTGCCGTGGACCGAAAGTGGTGAAAACGGTAGGATACGGTTTCGCGGATGGAGAGCAATGCGCTCTGGCCTTATTGTGAAGAAAACACCAGAATAAGGGTTGGCCCACGGCAGAAGGGCCCATTGCGGTCCAATAGTGTGGAGCACACCGGCATACAGGTCCCCCATTATAGGATCGATTCGCTTCGGCTTAATTACATGGAGAACACTAGGATATGGGTCCACCAGTGGCGGAGGCAGAAAGTAGGCGGGGGAGGGGGGCATGGGGAAAAAATGGGGTCTTCGCCGTTTTGGGGACCCAGACGGAAATTAAAATTAATAAAAAAAACTAATTATAATAATAGATAATTGATAAAAATTATATTAAAAATAAGCAAGTTAAAATAAACTGATACAAGATTTTTACATGCATTGTGAAGTAATTTCAAAAATTTGCCGACCCATTCTCGGCCTCCCCTCCCCCTGCGTCCGCCACTGGGGTCCACCGATCGAGTAAGGGTACGGTATAGCCCAGCAGTGAGGAAAACATCAGAATACTGGTCCACCGATGGGAAATGCAGCCCCGTAGCGCAAAGGTGTGGAGAGCGCCAGGATGCGGGTTCGCTTTGGTCCGATAGTGTGAAGAATGATTGTTCCGTCGTGAGTGGTTGTAGTAGTTAATGATCAAGGCGTAATTATCAAACCGCATTTTTTTGTTTTTTTACTGAAATTTTACACACGTGTTTATTTGAACTGTCGAACTGCGAATTCTGTGTCCATTTTGCGCCGTAACGCCTATTTTGTGGGTTTACATTAGGTGGAAACCGCACGTACGGATGTACTGCACAGACAAGGTCATAACGTTTTTCGCAGTGGAATTGGGTACTAATGGAGATCACATTCGGCACCAGCATTGTCAACTTCATATAAGGAGGCGCATCGCATCCTGAAATGGGACAGACATCTGGTATCCTTCCCTTGTTAGCTAACTGCCTGTAGATCAGAGGTTTTACCCTCTCAACTTTTCTCACAGAACAGTCATCAACAATTTTGCTTTTGCTCACAGTGACCTTTGTTTACAGTCTAATAGATCGACTCAGTTTCTTATTCGGATACTGAATGCTCTAACAGTGCCTCATATTAGAAAGATCAAACTTCTCTCAGAGTTATTAACAGCTCACTTTCGAATAGTGTTTGAGTTTCACCTTTCGGGGAAAACAGCTGCACTCCACATAACATCGCTAGCTGATTACTGCTGAACTAGAGGTCAAAGTGACATAAGCAAAATTTTCCTGACATACCAATCACTTCTGGCTAATCTTGACGATTCCGCTATAGAGTTGGTTCACTCGTCTGTCGAAATATCCGTGTCAAATGTATTTTGCACGTTCAAGCAAAGTAAATGACTAAGTAAACAATCGAACAACTAAACTGAAGAAAAAACAAATACGTCAATGTGAAGCAGTTTCGCTCACCATGATGATGTAGCGAGAGACGTTCTTGAGGTCGATATAGACCCCAATGGTGACGAAAATCTTCAAGCTACGAACTTCAGAGACATGGGCTAGCAGCGACGTGAGGTCGAAGTCTTCTTCGCGCCATTTGTCATCACCGTCCAGCATCGGCCATACACCGTAGCCCTAGATAAAACAGCTGAGCAGTGCTAACATGGATAAGGGCAAAAAATAGCAGACCCTTATGCTATCTAGCAGATGTTTAGCGGAAACCCGCTCGTCTTTGTCCATGCATCTTTTGTATATCGTCTTCAGGTCGTTCGCGGATTTTGATTCAAACAATTCTTCTGACTCGAGTATTTCTTAATCTAGCACTTTAGTGAATGCTTATGCACAGAGGGGGCCGAAGTTGATCTCGGAAACAAGGGGGGCGAAGTTGATCTCGGAAACAAAGTTATTTAAACAGAGATTGTGTTGTATCTGTTTTTTTTTATTTTCAAACTAAATAGTACATTATCGCCGCTTATTATCCGTTGACCCTTCCACACAATGGAGAAAAGACACTTGCTCGTGTCACAAGAGTTAAAGGGGGTGCAGGAGTTCAAAGGTGTGGAAACAAATGGAGACGTGCCCAATGGTTTAATAAGGGTGCGCCAGCACGCAACACCTGGAGACTGGTTCCATGGTGAGAGAGGGGTGAGTGGCTGCCAATAGTGGGATAAAATACTGTGTAGCGGTCCCAGCTTTGTGTGAGAGACTTTATAACCCGTATGTGGACAATTGGGCCCGTGCTAAGTGAGATGTACGCAGGTACCCAGCAGCACAAATTGCGCAATGTGTTTTGGAAGATACGTCTCATGAATTGCCTGTCTTCCCATGTGGGTGTCTTTGGCTCCTACTCTTTTCGAATTATACTGAATATGTGTACGTAGCAGTCGCGCGACTGAAGCACAGGATGAAAATGCTGCGAAGAACGTTCGTGGACGAGCTTCTGCGCTCAGTTACGATTGCAGCGTGATATAATACAGACGATTCGTTCGGCCCAAATTTTCTTATTCTTTTTGCAGTGCACAGTATTGCTCTAATGGTAGGAAAGTTCTGGGGATCAGGAGAGTAATGTGGCTGTACTTTTTTTTCCTGAAAACACAACGCAGACAAGCCACGCATTCAATAAATTACATCCCCGCTCTTGTATTGCATAAGCAAACCGCGTACAATGGTGCCGCGCAACTGTAGCAAATGCCGCGCGACGACGCAAGAGTGTGAATCCAGAGAGTCTGCGCTAGCGATGCGAGTGCCCTATCCTTCATCATACAGAGGCGAGTCGAACGTAAGCATCTGGTATAAACTTCCCTACACTCCCACACTCTTATCATTTTTGTTCAAAGAGATCACTCCTCCAATCCGGGAAACGGACATTTTGGACCCTAGCAATCAGGGCGGAGTCAGCGGCTGGCTGTGAGGGCGCCGCAATTGGTCGACTGTGTGCAGCCGGACGCTGTGGAGTGGCTGTTGCTTTGCGGTCGTCGCGGCAAGGCGCGGAGATTGCGCGAAGGCCTGTACGAATTGCGCGAAACTCGTTCAGATGATGCGCGAGCAGCAAGTAGCTGCTGCCAGCATGTCATGCTACCTGAAAGCGAGCGTGGCACAGACACTGCCAGAACGCAATTGCAAACTCGCTCAAAGCGTTTCTAAGTATCTCGGACGCTGAAAATTGACGCGTGGGAGTTATCCAACGTGTTCATTGATGTCAAATTCAAATTGCACTCGTCTTGCGTGGCTAGAACGGGTAGACGTCAATAACCGTGTTCATCAGAATCTTCTTTTGCAAAAATGGATTATTGGGTTGATGGGTTACTGCTTAAGATTATATTGACTTTGACTTTCTATTACATGTTACTGGAAATTTTACACTGTACTGTTCTAAAATTACATTCTAAACCATGCCCCTCTGTATCAAATTTGTATCAAATTTTGAAGGTCATTTTACGCATTTTTCAGAATTATGTTGTCCGTATTTCGGGAAACTGAGTCGTTTGTTTTGAGCTCCGATACATAGGAAAAAATCGCGAATTAGCTCCTGAGAATTGAAAAAAGCAGACGTCAGTCCACCGCAGATGTCGCACATGTCCTCTGTTATACTTCCGATTAGGGTATTTTCGCTTGTTTTTCATTTGTATTATGTTCTATTACAATTTTGTTGAGGTGACGCTGTTGCCGCCATCCTCAGTATGACCTGCGACAACAGTAACACCCAAGGGCATGTCATCGTCCCAACGACATGCCATCTTGTTTCCTGAAGTTCTTCAAGAAAAATCTGCCAATCATTGCGTAAGTGAAGTCACCAATGCTCACTGACACTTCGGAAACACTAGCTATTGAATAAATGAAAACCTGTAATATCAAGTCATGGGATATTCCCGTTATCGTGTAAAGTACCGATAGCTATAATTCTTCAATAGAATTACAAACTTACTCTTGAAATACTGAAGAACAGGACTACTATATTCTTGAAATGTCAAAACTGTCATGTATTAAAATGATCCCAAATCCGAAGCCTAAGTTTCTTCAACGCGCAATATCTACACTTCAGGAGAACGGAGACTTGCTTTTCATTGCAAGTAGAAATTCAGGATATTCTGCGAACTTTTAAATCTACTTTTTTAAAGAATCTACTTTCAGTGTAGATATCACATAGGTTTAAAAAATAGTACTGTGGAAGAATGCGCGTCAGATTCATGCTCAACATGCACGCTTGAAAGCGCTCCCCATTCCTCTTCACATCAGGAAAAACGAAAATTCGATGGCTCTGATTCATTGAATGAAATGTATCCAGCAATCTCTGCGAGAGTGTAGCCTTTATAGTGGTAACCTCAGAATTGCATTCTTTTAATCAACGCATCAGTTCTAGACAGCTTTATGATCATAGGAAAAATCGAGATCATCATATGTTTTGGAAATTTTCATAGGACTAGTTGCTTGATGTTAGAAATGGCTCGTCATACCGGTTGAAATGTAGGTTTGAAACTCAAAACATTAGATGTGGAAACTGTCTTCGTTCACGCCACTATAAATTCCATATATGGACTTCCTTGAAGGTCCATGTAATTTGCGTAAATAAAAAAACATTCCTCGCGCAGGCATTGATTTACTGATTTTGTCAATGTACGCCCAAGAATACTGTGCTCAATCCTTTACTCATGTTCAGCATGCCAGACAACCATAGTGAAAATCGTCCCACCACGCCGGAACAAAACGCACTAAAAATCGATAAAATCAATGAGTCGATAATGATCGTGCACAAACTCTGGTACGTGTGCAGCACGAACGCGGCCCAAATGGCGTAATAATTCGAGTAGAAACACAAGCAGCAGTTGTTCCCATTTGCTGGCCATCTCCCCCCCCCCCCTCTTCAATTGCTGCTTGCTGCCATCCCACAGCAATAGCTGCTAAAGGGAAGAAAGGCTGAGCAGCAATTTAAGGGAGGATAACAGCAATTGGGAACATTGCTGCAAGGGTCTTGAACCATTACGCCAATCGGACTGTATTCGTGCCGCACAGTTATCGGAGATATCAGAGAAGGGATCGTAAGTGCAGCGAATATCCTGGTTTCCGTTTGAGTTCTTAAGGCATAAGTGAGTAGAACTACCTTGCCTGGCTATGTTCAGCAGTGTGCTAGCAACTGTGCGGTGCAAAGTGGCCTTCAGATTGTAAGCGAGAGTTCAGATTCACAAAAAGAACACGGACGGTATTTTTAGCATGGACGTTTCGTGCTTATGACTTACCTAGCATCTGATTTCGTCACCACCGCGTCGACACATGACGAATAGGGAGGAATAATTTTCTGCGCGCACTTGTAGCATCACAAACGTTCCCGCACTGATACAAGATCATCTTATTTAGAATAGCCCACTAAAATGTTTGAATAGTTGGTTCCGCAGGAGGAGGTTGGTGAAAAACCTTTGTGGGTACGATTCCGCCACGCATGCAGCACAGTTTGTGAAAAAATCAATAAACACGCGGTGCAAAGTGGCCTTCAGATTCGTGATCAGCGTAGTGAGAAACCCCTGTATGTAGGTACGGTTTCGCTACACCTGTAGCATAACTTGTGAAAAATCAATAAAATCAATCAATTAACCATGCGGTGCAAAGTGACTTTCAGATTCGTGACCAGCGTGGTGGATTATTCCAGTATGCCCACTTCGATCCGAATTGGAGCTGAGCTGAGGAAAGTCGATAAAATTCATCGATGAATCGATATCTGGATCGCTAACATCCGGAGAATAGTGTCCTACGCCGTCCGCCCAGGGTCAAGCATAACGATAGCAAAAACCGACCCTCAATACGACCCCCCCCCCCCTATTCCCTCGTCCAACCCTCACTTTTTCACGACCCCCCATCCTCCGTACGCTGAGCAGTTTCAAGGAAGGAGACACAAACGAAACATATTAAAAGCAAAATTGGAACTAAAACAATCTTGATGTCGACATTCATTCTTCCTAATCCGATTGGACGAGACAGCGAGCGGGAACGATCACTTCATGACGTGTCAAAACAGGATTGGCAACGCATGCGAGAAGTCGGTTTCAGCGCTGGCATTTGAGCGCCCACAGGTTCGATCGCCGGCGCCTCCAAGGAATTTTTGCACGTGTCGGAACCGCTTCAGAATTTAGTGTGGAGTAGAGAGGATCGAAAGATTTGAAAATGAAGTGAGGAAAGCGAAATCGATCGAATATACATGCGAGAATTCGCCTGCATGGCCCTTCAGTTTGTGGAAAACTAGGGTAACCTAGTAGTGAAGTTCTCCGACTCGAAATCAACAGATGCTTTTCAACTTGTCCATAGATGACGATTAGGCCTATCTTTTCTTAGAGTTTCAATTTTCTAGATCTTCATATGTTCTTGGGAGCTCGATGGAAACGATCTCCCTCTAAATTGCGAAAAAACGAGCAAACTTCGTGGAGCCAGATTCTGTACTCAAATGGGAAATTTCCCACTCTTGAACTCATGGAAAAAAATCTCCGTGGTATCATCAAACTGCTTCTCAGTGATTTTTCACACAGATTTACTCTATTTTCACCATCTCTTTAAATTGCGAGGTTTCCACTTCTTCAACTCCCATGAAGAGAATTTGCATTTTATCGGAATTTCATTACCTTCACGTAATAGAGCTCCAAGAAATCATTCTCTATCCCCATTATAGCGTTCTAATGTTTGCTCCTGGTTAAGGGAGTTAGATGGGAAATTTCGCCTCAAAGAACCAAAAATTTGAAAAATTTCCCATCGAGCTCCCAAAAAAAAATGAAGTTCTAGAAAACTGAAACTCTGGCAAAAGATGGAGGATAGAGCTCATCGTCCTCTATGGTCATGTTGAAAGGCATTTGCTGATTTCGAGTCAGAGAAGGTAAGCACGAGGTCTAAGTCACCCTACTATGTCACGTTCTGACGGGGCCTGCAGGAGAATTCTCGCATGCGCAATCGAACGATCACGCTACCTACACTTCATTTTTTAACATTTCCACCGTAATTAGTCCACACTTGATTCTGAAGTAATTCCGACCCGTGCAAAAATCTATTGAAGACGCCGGAAATCGAACCTATAGGTGCGTGCGCTGAAGCTGGTTCCTCTCATACGCTGCCAATCTGTCCTGTTTTGACGCGTAATGACATGGTGGTTCATGCTGGCGAATGCGGACCGTCATTTGTCACAATGTCATAAAACAATCATGAATTTACTTTAAATGACCAAGCCCCCCCCCCTTTACTTACCCCATCCCACCTCTCCAATACGACCCGCTCCCCATTTCCCGGCCCCTCCCTTACGACCCCTCATGGGAAATTCCCATCGGACACTTGACGCTGCCTCCGCCCTATTCGAAAGGTGTCCCATGTTTTCAAGATCCCGTCTTCACCATCTTGCTTACAGATGCATTCCTATCGTTTGAATTTGGCGCCCATGCGTGCATGCGTGCCGTCCAGATTTTTGGAAAAAAAGTGTCGCAAGCGCTTCTATGTTTTATATATAGATAGACGAGCGCCCCTTTGGGACGCCAGAAAGTGGGGTGGGGCAGCCACTTGGGACATGTGCAAACGCTCCACACTTGCCAAATCTCTAGAAAATTGATAAAGAAGCAGAACCAAACTTCCAATGGGCCCAAGCATGAAGTCCTTCTTATGAGTTGAGTATGAGCATGAGAAGTTCGTTCTCCATCGTATGGCGTATTCGTGCGTATTCCCCACTGTCGGGCCAACGCAGACGCGATCTCCATCAGCGGAACTGTATCCTGCCGTTCCCCACACTATTGGACAAAGCGAAATCGTATCCGAGTGTCTTCCACACTACTGGGCCGCAGCGGGCTTTTTTTTCCATCGGTGGACCCGTATTCTGGAGTCATCTTCACTGTTAAGCCGCAATGAACCCGTTCACCGTCGGCTGAACCGTATTCTGCATTTTACTGAGTCACAGCGGATCAATCCTATATTGGCGGATCCGTATCCTGGTGTTATCCACACTAGTAGGCTATGGCGGGCCCTTCCTCCATCTGAGCCTTCCTCGCAGTTGGGGCATGCCGGATCCGTTCTCCAGGGGCGGGTTCGCATTCTGGCATTCTCAAGACTATCGGACTAAAGTGAATCCGTATCCCGACGTTCTCCACACCATTGTGCTTCGACGGGTCCTTCCTCCATCGGTGGACTAGCCTTCTCGCGATTTTCTCACTGTAGGGCCGTGGCAGACCCTTTCTCCATTTACGGAACCTTCTGATGTTCTCCACACTATTGAGCAACGAGGACCGGTTTTCAGTCGAAGGACCCGTATCCTGGCGTTCAACAGACCGCTTGGCTACGGCGGACCCGTCCTTGGCTACGGCGGGCCCTTCCTCCATCGGTGGACCCGTATCCTGACGTCCTCCACACAAATGGGTCACGGCGGGCCCTTTTTCCATTGCTGGACCCGTATCTTGGCGTCCCCGCACCACAGGGCCACGGTAGGCCCTTTCTCCATCGCTGAACCCGTATCCATATATAGTTGATTGGATACACAATGTCATGCCTTCATATATTGAGGCTTTTACTCTTTGTTAGTGCAGAAGCTTTCTCGAAACGAACGGATGTCGTGACTACACAATCGCTGCTAGAATTCAGCAGAGGAAGCAGCAATAGCATTCGCTAGATGAGGCGACGCGGAGGTCCAGCCTGCCATAAGCTTTCGAGACGCTGCTGCTCTCATGACACCAGTCCATTTCTTCCTGCAAGTGCACACAGCGTCGCAACAGTGGAAGGGTGGTTTTCCTGCTGGCATACATTGTGCAGCCTGAAAGTTTGTAAGCACTCCCTCACTCCTATGCTGCGAGACCGCCAGCAGTGACGTAATTGCGAGTCTCGGAACGAATGTGCCTGAGTCCCTAAAAATCGGCCATTTCGCCCCACAGTCTGCGCCTCAAGATTGCGGTGTCTATGAGTGCCGCAGAGTATCTCTAGCCGCTCTAGCCCACTTACGGCGCTTTGTTTAATAGATTGTGAGATATACCATTACTACTGTCTGCCTATTGTAGCCACGCAAGATGACGTCATACTCGAAAATGGATGTGAAATTCGCGTTCAGCACACCGAACTACCCCTACGTGCAAATTTACAGCCGCCTATGAGCCAAGAGAGCTCGTCCACATTTTTGTCGCGTTCCTGCCCCTGTCGGCGGCTGCGCACGCATTGCAGCCGTCCCGCGTCTCCGCCCCGTAGTTATTGTAGGGTTACTGTAGAGCCCAAAAGTTTACGCAACCCTCCAATCCTATCTATAAATTTTTCTGGACTCGCTTCGCTCGCCTTGCATTCGTGTGTGAGTTCCTCTCTACTGAGCGCTGGCATAACATTTTCGCAGGTGTGGACCCGTGCGTGGCATTTTCTCCACTATTAGGCGCCTGTGCGCCAATATCGCAGGTGTGGAACCAACCATGACACCTTCCCTCTTTCGGACGCCGACGCACCCAGCGTATCGCTTCCATAACAGTAGCCTGTTTCCTACAATTTCCCCAGCGCCCGCGCCAGTGCAATCCTCACCGTGTCGTCCCACGTTCGCCTGGTTCCTCCTCTTCGTTATGAAGGTATCCTAACGGTCTCTTTCCTATTATACGTTTACCAGTCTGGCCGTCCGGCTAACGCCGGACTTCCAGACTTTTGTAATGCTCGCTTTGCTCGAATGACTTTATATAATACTTTTTTTTCATCCGGACGGACTCACAGCTACGCCACTTTTTTGCTTCAATGTGTGCCTCATCCTTTCCATTGTTCTTCCTCATGTAAAACTGGACACATCAGATGAGATTAGCTGCAATGCTTACAGCAATTTTATCTTTCGCTCAACTGACATTGAGATAGCTATTTGTAACTCCGATCCAACCTGGAATTATTACAGGAAATGGTTCACCATTCTTTGTTTGTTATAACCGGTCAAATGATAAGAGCCAGTTTGAACACATAAAAGAGGAGGGTGCGGTGTGTTCATAAACAAATGAGAAATGAAAAACGCGGAAGTGGATGTGAGATGGAGGGAACCACACAGATTCCATACTACTCACTGCTGAGCTCTGATGATTACGATCGATGTTAAGCGCCAGCGGACCAATCGAGCAAAGATGGACTCAGCTCATGGCATTTCAGTAGTGAACATGCGCATCCCTAATCTGTCGGTGTTCACATTTTCAGGCGTTTCTCCACTTCTGGGCGCCGGCGCACCCTTATCACACCGCTGGATTCCACTCCAGCCGTTTCCCCACTTTTGGAAGCCGGCGCACCCTTATCACACCACTGGACCCGACTCCAGGCGTTTCCCCACTTTTGGACGCCGGCGCACCCTTATCACACCGTTGCACCCGACTCCAGGCGTTCTCCTACTTCCGGACGCCGGTGCACCCTTATCACACCGCTGAACCCGACTCCAGGAGTTTCCCCACTTTTGGACGACGGCGCACCCTTATCACAGCGGTGGACCCGTCTCCCCATTTTTGGCCGCCGGCGCACCCTTATGATAGTGGTAGACCCGGCTCCCCCACTTTTGGAGGCCGGCGCACCCGTTCAACTGTGGCGCTTGTTGTATAGGTCCAACAGTTAAACAGTTGTCATCAACCAACCTTCCGCTCGACCTTCTCTCCACCCCACTCCACCATACCACACCCGATCGTAGCCTTTTATATGATCTTGCAATCACCACACAATCACGATCACTGACCAATCGTAGAATTTCGTAACGGTCTGACACACATACATAGTTACATACAGACAGACATCTAAACAGACTAAGCCCGTTATTATAAGTCATGATAATCCACATAATAAAGAAGATCAGTCTTGGTGTAAAGTCTGTATTTAGCGAGACCATCGTTATCGGAGTAAAAGATTTTATTGTATCCATTGAATGCAATAAATTTTTTGTTAGCATTATCGAAGCATATGTTAAGTATATGGTGTATATTATTAATGATAACCAGACCGGCTCAAGTCGAAGATCTACCTATGCTCGTTTCATGTCACCTTCTCCACCATTTGTGCGGGCGCAACCCTCATCCATGTCATCCCTCGTCCGCCTGGTTCCTCCTCTCCGTTATAAAACTGACCTGCCCCTTTCTTTCCTTTTATGCGGTCATGTAATCATAAGCCTATATCACCCATTTCGACCGTGTTGAAAACAACTGCCGGCCATTAACATGTCTGAACATGACAAAGGTGGCCCAAAACACACACACACACACACACACACACACACACACACACACACACACACACACACACACACACACACACACACACACACACACACACATAAAATGCCAATTAATATTAACTATGATATTATGCGGAAGATTAGTAAACATGTCATTGAAATCTGCAGAGTATAATTTCTTGTTGTCAATACTAATACTAGCTAATTTATTACTAATATTGATATCGTTTATGGACCAGTATTCAATAAATCCTTTATTTCTAATTTTTATTGAAAATGTGTCTCATTTCTATAGCTGAGGGTTTGATGGAGCTCGATGATGCTCCAGTAATGAATCTAAATTTGATAGGTGATTTATGTAATTTGGGTAAGCAATAAATAATTGGTACAGTAGGTTTGTCTTGTATTTCTAATTTGTTTTGTATACAAAGCCTTTCATGCCTATTTACAATTTCTTGTATAGTCTCTTCGTTATGTATGATGTATGTATTTTGAATTTTTGTCGGAAGTATGTGTGCTCTTTTAAATTTAAATTTTAAATTTACATCGAAGCCCATTTCTTTTAGAATAGTGTGAAGATAAAACTTCTTACATATGAAGTAATTATTACTTGCTTTATCCAAAGGACAAACGATGAAGTTTTTTTGAATGTAATTAAAGTAAGCATAGTTATAATTATAACAAATGTTTGTTAACTTATTGTAGTTAAGTAAAGGTTTAAGTTTCTTAGAGATTTCTTTATTTAATTGTTTTTTATATGTTCTATTGTAATATTGTTAAGATTATAAAAACTTTTGACTTTGTCCGTATATTTGTCCGCACAATCTATAGCCCATTGCTTAATATCCCGTTTATTTATTTCTTTAACAGTTATGAATTTAGTACCTTTATTTAATGCCAGTCTGACCATCCGGCTAACGCCGGACTTCCAGACTTCTACTGATGCTCTCTTCACTCGCATACTGCACTTTGAAAGCAAGCACAGAAGTGTAAATGGATTGATAAAATCTGTATCCTTACACGCAGTTCTATCGCTCTCCTGAAAAGCCCTTGATCTCGTAGGTGGTAGCTTTCCCCCATATGAATGAAGTTATGCTCTCCCATATGAGCGAAGTTAGTGGCCGCAAAGAATTGAGTGTAACCAATTCAGTGCAAATGTTATCTTGAAATGATCTAGGCTAACTGGTTGTTGTGGTAATTCAAGTGATAAGGATCCACCGGTGTATATAAACGGAAGGGAAGAGGTTCATTCAGACACAAACGGAATCTGAAGAGAACACGGATACGAAAGGAAACAATGTACATCTAGGTGGGTTAGGTGGTTTAGGTAGGAGGATCTGCCGAAACAGGGTAAGCGTACCCCTCATGTAGAAGTAGATCCGCCTAGCGAATTCCTATTACATGTGGAAGCCGGCGCACCCTTATCACACCGTTGGACCCGACTCCAGGCGTTTTTCCCACTTTTGGACGCCGGCGCACCCTTATCACACCGTTGGACCCGACTCCAGGCGTTTTTCCCACTTTTGGACGCCGGCGCACCCTTATCACACCGTTGGACCCGACTCCAGGCGTTTTTCCCACTTTTGAACGCCGGCGCACCCTTATCACACCGTTGGACCCGATTCCAGGCGTTCCCCACTTTTGGACGCCGGCGCACCATTATCACACCGTTGGACCTGGCTCCAGGCGTTCACCCACTTTTGAACGCCTGCGCACCCTTATCACACCGTTGGACCCAACTCCAGGCGTTTTTCCCACCTTCTGAGGCCGGAGCATCTTCCAAACCGCGATAGACCCGTCGCCCTCCACTTTCCCTTCCGTTAGAGATTCTCTTCTTTCTTTGAACCTCACCATACCCGTCCCTATCATCTTGTTGACCTCTTAATCACCATCACTGACCAATCAGGGAATTTCGTTTCACATACACCCACACACACAAGTGACAGACTAAGCCCTTCATTATGAGTCATGATATTTAGTAAATCTCTGTCTTTTATTACTGATAAATCTCCTGTGATAACTTTATAACTCTTTATGATAAGGATCTACATATTTTTTAAATTCCATATCGTTGCATATACAATCAGTTTTCAAAATTTTAGTAACTGTTTCGTTAGTTAAGTTTTCAAGAAAGCTTCATAATTTAAAAATAAATTAGAAAATGGTTCATCGTACTCGTATATTTGTCTGAAAGGAATAAATTGCCTATTTGTGTTGTTTTTAATAATGCTAGTTATTACGTTTTTGTTGAAAATTCTATTAATATTTATATTATCTAAAATGTTATGTATACTAGCGCCCCTTCGGGACGCTAGAAAGTGGGGTGGGGCAGCCACTTGACGTATGTGCAAAAGCTTCACTCATGCGAAATGCTTAGAAAATTAGCAAATAAGCAGAATTAATCATTAACTGAGCCCAAATACGAAATCCTTCCTGAGTTTCCTGTATCCTACGGGTCTGGCCGCCTCGCCAACGTCAGACTTCGAGTCTTCTCGCGATCCTAGTCTTGCTTGCAAATTCTTAATCACGCATCTACTTGTAAAGCTAATTTGCGATGCAATGGTATGACCTACTCTTTTTTGTCACATTTCTTACATGCCTTTGGACCCGTTATGAACAGCCACTCCCAACTCAGCACAGGCACATCTTTCACATGGCTTTAGTACTTGTGAACAATAAAGTGTAACCAAAGCCGTGGCGAACAATCAGATGAAATGATTCAAATTTCACATTACTGAAATAGTCCAACTGATGAGCTTCTGCTTCAGTAGACAGAGAGGCAGAAGAAGAGGTCAACTGAGACACGAATGAGCGCATAGCGTGACTCTACTCCACCGGCAGACGTGCATCTTGGCGTTTTCTCCACTATTGCGGCGGACCCATTCTCCATCCGTGGACCTGTATGCTGGCGTTTTCCCCACTAATGGGAACCATGCAGACCCATTTTACATCCGTGCACGCGTATCCTGGCGCTGGCTCCACTACTGGGCCAGATCAGACCCATTCTCCATTCGTAGGAACTGTACCAAGGCGCTTTCCACACTAATGGGCCCCTTGCGGACCCATCCTCCATCCGAGAACCCGTATCCTGGCGCTTTCTTCACTATTGTGCCAGGGCAGACTATTCTCCATTCGTAGGATCTGTACCAAGGCGCTTTGCACACTAATGGGCCCCCTGCGGACCCAATCTCCATCGATAGACTCGTGCCCTGGCATCTTCCTCACTACTGGGCCACGGCGGACCCTTTCTCCGTCGATGGATCCGTATCCTGCCGTTTTCCCACTGTTCGACAACGGCGGACTCTTTCTCGATAGGTGTACACCTATCATGATGTTTTTCAGAATTACATACGGAGCCCCATCATCAGCGTACTCCGCACTCCAAAGTAATGGAAGAAAGTTAGGTAAAGTTTGATCAACTGCAAGTTTGGTTTCAGAAAATGTCTCGACAGCCTATAAGGATGCATTCTCCGTTCGTTCATCTTGTATATTTGATTGTACTGCACTTCTCAAAACGGACAAAACCTCAGACTGTATGATCCCCACCATATGATGCAAGGAGCAAGTGAGGAAACCGAGAGCAACATTCGCTATGGCCTCCACGGCATTCACCGTCTTTTCGAAACGGTTAACGTTTAGTGTTCAGAAACTGAATGGCGCTAACAATAAAACTCCAGCAGAGGGGCTACTCTGCTCCGTACATTGCTGCTATGCATCGTCAAATCGTTGTAAACACTGTCTCGCCTGAAGGGTTCGAGACCGCTAGCCACTGGTTCTGCCGCGAAATCCCAAATACACCCGACTTCCACTACGTCTATGCACCTATGACGAAACAACGGCCGAATGCCCCATCAGTTTCGCATCCTCGCGAGGCACTGTCTATAATTCAGTCTCACGGCAAGCGCACGCGATCACGTGCTGTCCCCCTACGCCTGCGCTCTAGAAAATTTTGTTGCACTACCATGATTTATATAAGAGGATATCTTACTTTGATGTATATCAAATCATAAATTGATATATGTACAAATCGAGTGGAGTTTTGAATAAATCGACTTTCGAGTGACTCGAAATGTCGACTATTCGAGAAACCTCAAAAATCGAATTATTCGAAATGTCGACTATTCGAAAAAAAACCCGTCGACTCAAATGTCTATTGTACACGATTATGTAGGCATTTTCATTTTTGATAGCTGGTTCTCGTGCACAGACTCACATACACTTGAACTGCCAATTAATAATCACCAGCCTGATCGTCCGCCTAACGCCGGACTCTCGGGCTTCTTTTCGTGCTAGATTTGCTCGCATATATCCAGTGTCCACAAATAAGATTAATGCAGGTGGATGAATAGACACTATCTATAGAGAAGGAGTCTTTACCGCGGTTCACGAAACATTGGACCCATTATGGACAGCTTCTTTCTAACCATTTGTGGTAACGCATTTCTATACGTGGTGGATGTTAGTATAGGTTGTGCCCGCAATAAATGGCCACAAGTTAGTAATGAATTTTTGGAAGTTCATATATCCACAATTTTAGAAGCTAGATGGACAATCCTTGGACTATTGTGGAGGGCAAGATCTGCTCTATCCTATTTTGAAAAGACTTTCTCAACTACCCTTTTTTTGTGATTTCTACAGGCGACATTGTGCGATGAGGCAAAACAGGGCTTCTGTGATCTCCCAATTTTTAGACAATTTTTCTGCAAAATAGAACAAAAGCAATATTTGATGTGAGCTCTGCATTTGGCCATATGATCGTGTTATAAGAGCACAGAAGCTGTGACTAGAAGAGCACTCCCAGAACGGTACGAGTTTTCAACTTTGACCGGGTGTCGATCATAAAACTTCTCTGATACGAAAACATAGTTCTGGAGCAGATACGAGAATTCTGGAACAGTCCATAAAAATGTCAGCAGCTATGTTGAGAGCAACTAAATCACTGGTCGCTCTGCCTTCTTGGCAACTAAACCTCGCAAAAAATGAGCAAAGTGGATTTTGAGCAAAAGCATTGCCAGTCAGTGCTTGACTTGCGACACCATAGTCTTTAATCCCTCTAACAAACATTGTTGTGAAATTTCCCGGAAAGATGGGCCACTTTAAGTGATGAGTGGACATTGCTTAATAAAATGGAGTTTTGTTCTATTTGTATCGCTGAGATCTAGATATATTCAACAAACCTCGACATCTAACAAAAAGGTAACTCTTTCTGATAGATGAAATACCTTTCGAGGCGTTCGACAGTAGCTGGAAAAATCCAAGAATCGAATTTACTAGATGCCACGGCTGTTGCCATTTCGGGTTCGGCTTCGAGATTCGATTAAAAATGCCTGTTTTGGTGAGTCGAAGGAGGGCATGTCCGCTGGCGGGACGGGCAAATCCACACAGGTTCACATCCTACCAAGAAAAATTTCACTGAGTGAGGCATTGGATCTTTCCTTGTAATATTGTGTCAGCCAGACCTTTGCCTCATAGAAGATCCGTTTAAGCTTGCAGTGAATCCACCTTTCTTGTCGAAAATTCATGTGAATCAACGTGTACTGAAAATTGACCTTCCGCACTTCGTTGACACCTGTGATTTAAGCTTGCTTCTTTACATAAGTTTCTCTGCACCGCAAAAATTTCAGGAAATGCTGATCATAATGTTCCTTATTGCCAAGGAAAAAAGTTTGAGCTCAGTCACGCATCTTGGAATGCATAGCTCCAAAACGGTCATGATTTGTGGGACAACCTAAGTAAAAAGTGACCGAATCAGAGCAAACTGTGGTTGGACCTGAACACCGCGCACCCTTATCACGCCGTTGGACTCGACTCCAAGCGTTTCCCCGCTTCTGGATTCCGATGCGCTTTATCACGACACTCGACCCGTCTCCAGGCGTTCCTCTACTTTTGGACGCCTGTGCACACATATCACCCCGTGAGGCCCGACTCCAGGTGTTTCCCCGCTTTTGGATGCTGGCGCACGATTATCAAACCGTTGTAGCCCATTCCAGACGGTTCCCCATCAATGGGCGCCACAGCAACCTTATCACACCGCCGGCCCACCTGTAACATACACTATGGCGCAATCCTCATCCGTGCCATCCCTCGTTCGCGTGGTTCCTCCCATTCGTTATAAAGCCACCCTACCCGTCTTCCCTCTTGTACGTTTCTGTAATCACAGGCCTATCTCATTCATTTCGACTGTGATGGAGGCAATTGTCGGCTGTGTCTAAACAAGACAAAAGTGGCTCGAAACACATGCAAATCAAGATAGAAACAAAATTCACCAAAATTTCGTGCTCGACGGGCTGAACACGAACACGGTGTGGGTATTGGCCTTTTTTAATGGCTTGTTCTCGGGAACAGACACACACAGACACACACATAGACACACACACATGAAATGATAATTAACAATAAGCAGATACCCAAGGTGATCCTTATCAAATGAACTACCCCAGCAGACAGTTAAGCATAAATCATTTCGAAAAATGGTTAGCGCGAAATCGGTTTCATTCAATTAAAGCCCTTACGCGCAATCGGCGGAAAAATTTCGAGCGCGCCCAGCACGGATCGCGTGTGCGGCGCGGCTCTCTTGTGGCAGCGGTCCACCGTCGTACGCCGGGGTTTTGGCTCAGGTGAGTGGTTTTCCCACATTTTTTCCCTGATTGAAGTTTATCTGAAGGTGTGCGCTTGTGCCTGACCGATGTCGACCGGACGGCCCCGCATGCCTCATAAAAACAATGAAAACAAGCATTTGGGGCATGCACGAGGAAAACGTCCAAAATATGAGGCATGCGGAGCCGTCCGGTCGATATCGGTCAGCCACAGGCCTCACAGCTTCAGATAAACTTCAGTTAAATAGAAAATGAAAGAAAAACACTCACCTGGACGAAGAATCTGGCGAACGACTGGGGACCGCTGCCACAAGAGGGCCGCGCCGCGAACGCGCCGCATGCTGGGCTCGCTCGAAAATTTTCCCCCGATTGCGCGTAAGAACTTTGCTCACATCAATACAGTCATCTAAAAAACTTTACAGGGCCGAAATGAAAGGGAGATGGCCTTGGCGAGGCTAGGGGCACATGTGGAACAGCAAGAAGTATATGGCTTTCCGTGAACCAGATAACAGACTGGGATGTGGGTCATGATGAGGCAAAATGGGGCGGCGCCTTCCCGCCCTTAGGCGTTGACTCGTCCCCACTCATACTCAGATTTGCATGGGCAAGTATGATGAAATCGCGCGCGAATCAGTGCGAGTAGGTGCTGAAGGGCGGAGCGAGGGTTCCATCGAACCAATCGCAGACACATCGCCCACCCACTTTTGCCTCATCATGACCCACACCCAATAGACTGCATCCATCAGCAATGGTTCCACTTACTATTGGTGAAAGTGTGCGAACAAAAGAGCTCAACGAAGTGTAGAAGTCTGGTGTGGACTGTCAGACTGATAACTGCGTACACCAATAATTGACCTCACCTCGCATTTTTTCCAGCATTTTTTTGTTGACAATGCTGAATTGCGAGTACTTGTCACTTGATGGATGGTTGGCTATCCAGTTACCACAGCTGAAGTCGAAGAAATCCTTACAAGGATTTGCCTGTAAATGGAAGTTTTAACTCTTCAGTCGAGAGTGCATCATCGGCGAACTCACCGAAACGTTCATGGTCTTTGTGAGATATTCGAATGCGACGTTGCTGCTAGCAATATTGCCAACATTCTTCAACTTGTCATCATATTTTGGCGTGATACGTAGGGCACAGGAGTACAGTTGTACCAGAAGCAAAAACCACCACATGTAGACTGAATGTGGTAAGGAACATTCTCTACGATGGAAGTGTGTTCGTAGTGTTTAAATGAAAACGAAAAGCAGCTCAAAAGAGCATGATTAGTGAAGTGAAGCAGGTGGTGTAAATTGGTACAGAACCCCGTAAATTAACACTGTAATCGTTAGCCGGTGATGTTATGATCGTCCCTGCTGGCAAAAGATAAGGCTTAGTAAAGGCATTTGATGTATAGGTACTTATACAATTACAGGAGCAAATCCAGTTTCACCTGCTGGGAAATCGCCGACAAAAAGTTCGAATGAGGGAACATTGTGGGCAAACTGTGGGCGGAACCGCACATGTTAAGGGGCAAATGAGCTGTTGGGCAAACTGCGGCCTGGATGCTGAATCATTCGGACTGATGCATGACAGTCGGGGTTCGGCCCGAAAAAGGAAGAGTGTTGTGTATCGGCCCGTTTTTCATGCCCACTGACCACCCCAATAATGTCCGAAAAAAAGAGGCTTGATCGACTACACGTCTCCGCTTATTGAAGTTAGGATGGCAGGCGACGAGAAAACCTAGTATAAGCTTGCACACAGTTCCAGGCTTCCAATAACGGTAGTGAATCACGACAACCATTATACTTCGGTTCTGTGAGGACTGCTCCTTTCTATTATTCGTACTCATCTGCTATCTATAAGGAGTTAGCTACTTTCTTTTATGTGTGTAGAATGTGCATCGATTCACATACGGAAACAGGATGCGTTAAGGGCTCCAGCGCATGAAGTTGCGATGGAGGTCTGAGTGTTCCTGCATACGGATCTCATCGCTAAAGATGTGCTTCGATATACATAGAGCAGAAGTATAGTTGTGAGAAGTTTATCATAGATACAGTAGCAATAAAATACGAAACCAGAATTGATAGGTCAGAAGTTGCTTTCAATACTTGCCCATTACATATGGCATACATAAATCACAAACATTTAACATCAAGCATGTACATGAAAGATGGATCATCTCATAATATTTTGGGCCGCTGTTCCCTCGTATAGATAACCCGAGCCAGAGCGCCGCTTCGCGGCGCTCTGACTCGGACCCGTGTGCCACGTTACCTCCGGGCTAGGTAAACTCTGAAAAAAAAGCTACCCCGAGCCAGAGCGCCGCTTCGCGGCGCTCTGACTCGGACCCGTGTGCCACGTTACCTCCGGGCTAGGTTCCTCACGTGATCAAGTCGTTTTCACTTGGGATAGCGCTGAAAGTCGAAATTGTTATGGTTCGGGCACAATTAGCTTTTAACAGGAATAAACTGCATGAACGTTCTATTCCTATTTTGTGAGCACGATATTAAGCTCATGGAGTGCACCATTTGTTCCCCTGACCGTTAATTTCTAATTGCTATTACTACTTAATGCTTTAGAAGGAGTGCAGCGAAAATTTCCCTATAACTCTGCTGTATTTGGATGATTCACGGCTCTGATTGCGAAATCACACTCGCTTCATCAGTGGTTCTCCCATCTTGCTTTAAAGATCCAAGATATTCCGTTTTCGTTGCAAATTAGATGTCCTAACTAAAGATTTCCATGTTGTACACATACATATACATGGGCGTGTCATTGGGCGTGTCAATTTTCTCATTTGAGCCCGTGGCCGCGGGCAAAAGAGGAGGGGCGAGGCGAGTGGATCAATGACAGCGTGACCTGTCATCCCTCGCGCAGCGATGGGGGGGTCTGCGCTTTATATAGAGTAAGATTGGACCCGCTTTGTGTCTCGTTCTAAATGTAAACTGTCGGGCGTTCGTTGATCGCCCGCTCTACCACAGGTAGGGCTAAACAGTGGATTCTCAAACATTTAGAAACAATGATCAGGTTGCCTCGAATCCACTCGTTGGTAGAAGAAAGGTAGTATTACAAAAACGGGTAGGAACTAAGCAAAGAGCAATCTTTTCCCATTCCTGATGGGAATTTGCTGATTTGTGTTGACTTTATATCAATGTGACATTGAACTCCAAGATCTTCTGCGCAAAACTCTGCGCAACCAGAAGCTTAGCTGCTAACGCTTGTCACTCTGCCGAAGGTTAGCTGACGGGTGATGGTCTTAGACAGCTTTGCCCTGAGCGCTTAAATTTGGAGAAGTAGCGCTTGTACGCACTCCATCTGGTTCAGCTCCGGCTGAGCGGAGGCCCACAGCGGCTTGCCCACTCTATCATTGCCGTCCGGGCTCCGACTTAGTGATTCCCCGGCTGGTAATGGTAGAGCGGGCCGTGTGTACCAAGTTTCTATGTCGTTTTCATCGGCAACTGTATCCACTTCTTTGCCATTCGCGCATGCTCAGACACTCCATTCGGCCTACTCGCTCTATCATTACCGGCAGCGGAACCACCAGCCCGGCCGGTAATAGTAGAGATGGCTAGCCGGTGATGGGCCTCCGCTCAGCCGGAACTGCTCCAGACCGAGTTGGTACAGGCGTTTCTGCTCCAGTTTGAGTGCTCAGGCAACGTTGCCGACGATTACCCATCAACTGGCCGTCGACAATCTCTGGAAGCTCTCCCTTTGGTTGTACAATGCTCGTGCTGTGAATTCACCGCCACTGGGGCTACATAGAGATTTATTGGAGGATAAAGGCAACGCGAATCTGTTGAGTTTTATCAGAAATAGGAAAAAGTGACTTCTCACAAGGCACATGCGTTTTGTTTGTAGTGCTGGCTTTTTTTCTATCATCGATGAGATTTGAACCAACCTGTCCATGGTTTAGGAATATTGAGAGTCCACTAGTTTATTCACCAGGTCATCCGTGCCTCCGATATCTTCCATTCGGCTTCTGATATCTTCCACTCATGTCTTCATCTTTTATCGGTTTCCTACTATCACCAACTAACCCCTCCGAGCGGGCGGACTGGCCATGAACTGTCTCCCAGCCAGTCGCAGGTGTGGTAGAAAGGCTAGCCGATGATGGGCCGCAGCTCGGCTGGTATGCGGTGATGGGCCGAACGGCGGTCAGTGATCAAAAGCCGCTCAGCTGGTCGGCACTTACAATAGAGTGGGCCGGCCGCACCAAGTGTCTGAGTTCTTCTTCTCCTTTAGCATCTGTTCCATTCGTTGACATGGTTCGCTTTCCTGATCTTTTCGCCATTTACCTCTATCGTGCGCCTGATCTGGGTGGGCGCCCGCATGCTTCAGATCCGCATGCATGTGTCTAGCCACCGTTGATTCGACCGCCTTTTTCGGTCATTTTCCTGGTGCCTCGAGATCAAGGCATACTTTGCAGATTGTGTCTTTGTCGCGCGCAGAACGTGGCCGTACCATCTAAGGAGGGTTACGCATAGCTTGTCAGCAATTGCAACGACTGCTCGATACAAACACCAACGGAGATGGGAAAATCTGCTGTCGTGCTCGCGGCTGCCTGCACTCAACCAGTCGGGTCCGCATAGAGAATACAAACCTACTCGAACAGCTCCTCAGGAACTGCAACGCGTGGCACGCGATCAAAGGCTTTCTCCAGATAGAAGAATGCTAGATGCAGTGACTTCTGCTTTGCTTCTCGATCATCAGTCGAGCCGCATGAATTGCATCCGTAGTTCCGCAGTTGGCTACGAAAACAAACTGATTCGTGGTAACTCGGATGATGTCGCGTATTCGGCGGTCGATAATGCATTCGAATATCTTCATACTGCGAGACAGGCCTATTGGCCGATAATTCGAGGATTGGCTTTCTTCTTCAGATCGGGGCTGTGGTGTTCTTCCGCCAATCCACAGGGATCGTCTTCTTCGCAATGGCCTGGTCGAAGAACTCCGTCAGCCATGCGGCTGAGTTCCAATGTTTTGATTTCCATAGTTCCGCTGCTACATCATCAGGATGTACTCGTCGCTTTTCCGCTTTAGCGTAGCCGTGGTCCCATCCACGGTGACCGGCTGGCTTTGACCGTAATTGTGGAATGGATGGATGGCTGAATTATTCTGTTGAGATCTTCTCGAGGTACTCACACCATCTCTTCGTGCCTTCTTGCGGTCTGTTAAGAGATGACCGTGTTCGTCGTTAACTCCGTAGAACTCTTCGACGTCTTCGGCCTGCCGCTGGCGATACCTCGCCAGCCGGTAGATGAAGCGCTCTCCGCCATTTTTCTCATCTAGCTTCTCGTTAACATTGTCGTAATGCTCAGCCTCCGTGGCAGTCACGGCCTTCTTTGCCGCTCTCTTCGCTTCTAGGTACTTCTGTTAGTTGTCATCTGTCTTGTCACCGAGGAATACGCAGTAGAGATGTTTTTTGTGGCGCACCTTCACCTTAACTTCATCCGTCCATAGGCACGCCTGTCTATCAATTCTCCTGCGACCTGGTTTAGTCGTGCCAAGCTCCAAACGTGCTACTTGTACAGTGGCTTAGGTTGCGTTCTTCCAGGTCTCGTCGATGGTAGTGACCGGCGGCAACTTGATGGTGGAAATTACTGTGGCTTCCTTCTCTTTTGACCGGCACCACTTGATTCGTGCCGTTCTGCACCGCTCGTCATGCTCGTAGGGTATAATCTTTGCATCGGTAACTAACTTTTGATCGCGATCTTCACGTTGTCACTATAGAAGGAGACGAGGGGAGAAAAGCGCTTTCGAAACTTTGTATTCATTATGGCAACGTTGTGAGAGTCAGCATACTCCAGGATGGGCTCGCCACCTTCATTCCGGTTCCCGTAAACAAAACCTCCATGGCATCTGTAATCGCCCTTTGCCACTTCTACGTGGCCATTTAGATCTCCTGCGACAACGATTGTGTCTTCCTAGGTACCTCCACGCTCTTCTCGTCAAGCAAAGCTCATCTTTAAACTGGTCATAACAGTCTGCTATGGTGAGTACGCCCAGAAGAAGTGAATGCGTTGATTTGCAGTGATGATGGCGACCTTCATGAGGCGGTCATCGAAACGCTGCACCTCGGCTATCGAATCCTGGAAGCGTTAAAGGACGATTATGCCCTTACGGTTCCTGGTCTCTGGACTGCCATTGTAGACTACTTTGATGCCGTGACTTATGTTCTTCAACTTTTCATTAGACCCATCTTGTTTCCTGCACATTGCACAAATCAACTCGACGACACTCCAGTGCTGCTGCCAGTTCACATGAGCAGCCTCTCAAGGTGCCGACGTTCAAAGTCGCAATGTGGGTAAAAGCTACGTTGTGATTCCTAACGATTCGTCCCCGATGCAACCGTTCGAGAAACATCGAGGACCCTCGCATATTTTTCACACTAACCTGGCTCCGAAAGTGCGCGTCGATTCCCGTGGACGCCGTAGCTTTTACCTTAGAACCATTTGTTGTCATTGATCACATGGATGTGACGTGTGGTCTTCCTGAGCCGGCCTGTCACTGTGGTCTTCCTGAGAAGGCCTGTCGCTCAAATACAGGAGGAGGCGGCGAGATTCAAATCCGGGAACCCGTGGGTACATGGGCTCTAAAGCAGCGCCTAAGACTAATAGGCCATCTCGCCTCTAGCGCCATAACATTGTCATGGTCTATCATTTTCTACGAATGATGGAAGGATAGAGGAACGCAAACGGACTTTCGTGTGTGACTTTGCAAGAATCCGCATCGCTTTGTTAGAGAAGATTTGGCTGTTAATGCATGTATGCTCGAGAATCAGCCATTGTTCCTGAACCCATTGACGACCGCGTGACTCATCGGTGAGCCGCACCCTTGTCATCAGGTACTGGACTTTATTTTTGAATTATTCCGCAGTATTTTAGTATGAGTTCAGGATAGCACTTCCGAACAATGTCTCAAGTGACTGTGGTTGAAAAAGATCTGTTTTTTAGTGTGGCAAGTACCATTAAAAATATGAGATTTTGAAATCGAGAAAGTTTGCGTCGCATTTTTTTGCGTAGGGGGTGAGAATAGTTTGTACCACAGTCCCATTTTCTACACAGAACCACGACTGTTAATTCTGCACTTCCTCATTCATCAGGTTAGAGTCATTTGAAACAAAACAGAAACGTGTGGCAGCACACCCCCTATGCCGAAACAGACCCCGCTCTTGGCGTTCTCCCATGTGCGGACGCCGGCTCATGCCTACTTAGGCGATCGCCACCTCTCCAGGCGTGCTCACAGTTTCGGGCGCCGACGCACCTACCAGACCTTTCGACTCGTCTCCAGGTGTTTCCACACGTTTTGACGCCTGTGCACTCTTACTCCATTTGTGAACCATTTCCTCAGCATTGTTGTCTCTGCGGGCCGGCGTCGCTACTTCACCGTCCGTGGACCCGCATCTTCCCTATTACGGGGTGCCCGTGCACCTGCGACCCAGTGGTGGACCCGTCGATTGAAATCTTCCATATTACCAAGCGCTGATGCACCCTATACGACGGTGGACACATTCTTCGGCATCTTCACCAAAGCCTGATACCCGCTCACCTATCACATTACTGTGGACCCGTCTGGTGAAGTCTTTCCCACTGCTGACCGTACGCGCATCCTCACATAGCTACGGATCCATTTCTAGCATCCTAATATGAAATGTACCGCTGATCTTCCCATCATCCTTGCTGTTTTCCGTCTATCTGGCTCAACCCCTTCTCTCTGAACCTACTACCTATACTCATCCTAATGGTTTCTATTACATTGGGATGCAAACGAAAATAACAAAAAAATAAGCACCAAGACTCATTTATTTCCGTTGCGATGTAAACAACTGTGGGTCTTCCAAGCGACAAAAGGTTGACCAAAACAAATTGTAATCACAGTAAAAATGAAAATTTGCACACTTTTCACACATATTTTATTCTTCCTTCATCATTCTATCAAATCTAGGGACATGTGATTTTATTCTGAACATTAGTGCGTGCCTTCCCATAATAGTTTTAATACGTATTTGTTCACCTCAAGGGGGGGGGGATCAAGAATTGTCAATAGGTGTTAAAATTGCGAAGGAAGGGATCCACAGTAATTACAAAGATAAAGCATGCTCCTCAGTCGAAGATTTTCCTCCGATTTGCCCTGTTAATAGCCAATCAGCTATTCACTGGAAACTCCGATGCTCGCTTTAAGGGTAATTTACACTAGCTGCGTGCGTCAGTCGCGCATCAGTCGCACGCATCCATTTGCAAGGGTTTTTCTATGAAGACCGGTCAACACGGCATGTGCATACCCAATAAAAAGAATGCGCGGCCGCCGCGAGGTCGTAAACGCGTGCATCTGAGCTGCGACTGCGATGCGACTGCTATGCGACTGGGCCCTATTCTTCATCATATAGACGCACGCGCGTCAGTCGCACGCATCCAGTATAAATTGCCCTTTATTCGCGAGATTTGATAAAATGAAATTTAACGGTTTGTTTCTGTCGCTGGTTCCATCTGGTATGAAGAGTACGCTAATAGTGTTCATACCAAAGCGTTGAGAAGAACAGTGCTTCATTTAAATCAAAACGTCACTTCTCTTCATAGGTAGATATTGAAATTTTCTATCTAGTTTGAGAATGCTGACGAAATTGAGGTTCTATTTTCTCATTCCAGTTCTAACTGACTGTGGTAGGAACAAGAACGAATATCCACAGAGCTTGTTAGAGCAGACTTGAACTTTATTTTGGTTGCACATCCCAAGGCTTAGATATACTAAGAAAACTCTATGAGCCAAATTCGTTGGTGTGCTAAATATGTGGCCGCCACTATAAATAGAAATGAATCAAATAATCTCATGCTTTTCTCAGCCGATTTCATTAATATGTTCACCAACCAGTATTAAACGGTTTCCACGCTTTTTCACCAATATTTCAATTGGAACACTATATCTGCCATATCTATTGGTTTCCCGAACTGCTCTACAAAGCTTTATAGACCGACTAAACGAACAAAAAATATTGCGCAGAGGAAGCAGTGGTGTAGTGAAGAGTAATAGTGCAAAGATCTCCTCCATTTAGTTCCTTTCCACTTGATATTATTCTCTAGAATCCCTTTTTTCTCACTCAGAACATCCAATTTCCTAAATATTGTGTGTATCTGAATCCTCCAGTTTTCAAAATTACCATATGGGTTAGTTCTTTTGCTTAGTAATGTTTTTATGATGAACATCAAATTTTCTTTCTCTCTGTCCTCTTTCTGTTCCTAGAAAACTGCTTTACTAGCCAAGTATCCGATGGCGCAAAGAAAATAGGTGTCAATGATGGCAGCGTTATCGCCTTTTTTGTTCGTTTTGTTTAACGCGACCACTATGCGCTAACTTACCAATATAGAAAAATTTGAAAACCGTCTCTGCGGGAGTTTTGGCGGGATGAGACACATCATCCGTACTCCTCATAGTCAAAAATCTAAAATTTTGCTACATACAATCTCAGAGAAGGAATTTTCCGTGGGTGCTGCCTTTGTCAAGGGACAGAGCAGCGACCCGTAGTCGCTCGAGGGCACCCATTTACTGCTGGTTGCGAAGTGAACCGTATCCGAGATCGTGCAAGAGATGGATCGTGGTACCTCAATGAGCGTGTAATCTGTTCCGCCCTGATCAGTTTTCACTCACTGAAGAAAAATTAAAGGTGACCGATCAAAATTATGGGAATTTGTTTTGCATGTTACACGGAAACCAAATCTCCCGTGCCAACCAACTTTGGAACAAGGAGTAACAGCAGCTCACACAGGAGTTGCAAACAGCTCACACCAGAGCAAAAACCAGCTCACACCAGAGCAATTTCGCGGCCCATCCTAAGCGGTAAGAGGTGAGGAAAGTTTATCCTAGGAGCCAAAGTGCCCTGAAATCATGGATCCAGTCAAGGATCCAGAATCGCTATCGATTCAACCCAGCCTAACCGGCGTTACAGTTAGCAATTGCGTGAGCTAATTGCAGCGCACATAGTCGTCTCTGAACGACAAATTTTACGGGAACCTTTCTGGAGTGAGCCAAAAATAAGCCATGGCACTTCATTTTCACAGAATTCCCATTATTCTTAGCTTCCAGATCGCTAAGAAAAGTAGTAAATTTCTACAAAGAGAGTACAGAGAGTGCAGTATAAAGAGTAGATATGCGAAATGTCGCCCTACGACAGCGTTGCTACAAAGTAGTGCCCAGCGAATCAATGGGGCAAAAGAGGACCTTCAGAAATTGTACAGAGAGATACTAGATGACTACAGAAACTGCGAGGACAACTCGGAGAAAAGGGAAATTCTAGCGGAAATTCACCAAATAACGGAAGAATCTGAGTTGCACATAACGATAGTGGAGGCAAACGACCTCATCGCTGTTTTAGCTCAACGAATCTGATAAGATCCAAGAAAATATGGGGAATCGCCTAGAATATCCAAAAACTAGAGCTAAAAAAGTATGTGCTCCGAAAGACGATTCAGAAATCGTTCAAAATATTGGCGAAATTACCGAGCAAAATAAAAATTATGTGTCACCGCCGTCATTTTCACAGGAACCATACTCGAATCAACACGGCGGTGGCCCAGTGGCAGTTCTCGAAGAAGAGATTGTGATAGGAAGATATAATGAGAGCAGATTGTGCCAGAAAAACAACGGCAGGGTCAAACAATCAAGAGCGAAGCACCCCAACTATCGACCTAATTACGGTGAGGGATGCATATTTTGCCACAAGGGCAATCACTCATTCACACGATGCCGTACAGTCAGCGATCAAAGCATGCAAGCAAAAAGCACTTAAAGAACAAAATCGCTGTTGGAAATGTTTCTCATGGGCTCATAACAGTTTTGTCTGCCAAAAACAAGACTGTGTACACTGTGGCCAGAAACACTATGTCAGCCTGTGTTTCAAGAAATACAGTCCGCATTATAACTATGCTAACAAGCTACAGCCAAAGCACATGCCCTTCAACCATTCAGATCGAGGAAACCGTCGAAATTACAGTCAGAGGTCAGATAGGAAACAATCTAAACAATCTGATCGCAGAAAACATGCATCCATTAGTGCACAAATATGCGTTGATACTCCTACAAACTCTAACCCTCGCGTCGAGAGTTCAACAAGCGAACAACTCGTGTTAATGACAGTCAAAAGCAGCGTATGGAATGCAAGAAAGCAACATTACGAGAAAGTTCTTTTCGTTTTTGACTCGGGTGCTCAAAGAACAGTTATTGACGAAAAGCTCGTAGAACAATTTGGTCTATCAAAGCATATGACCAAAAAAATGTTCAATTTCGGGAATTGGCGGACGTGTTGAAACATTCGAAAGCCACATTGTTCCTCTTAAAATCGGTACTGCATTTGGAGAGGAGATTGGAATAACCGTGCAAACCAGACCGCTTATTACAAATGGGTTTCAATCCGTGAGACTCGAACAAGGCGATATCGTCTTTCTATTAGGTTGGCACAAAAATAATGCGCGTTTCCATGTCTTTGATTCCGAACCTCATAACTCCTTCCAAAATCGATCTTTTTCAAAAGGCTTAGAAACTGTTGTAATCCGCAAACCTTTGCCAATAGGGTAGATGTTCTCCTACTACCGTGCAATTCTGACAGGACCTTCTAGAATCGACTAACTTCCGGAGGACAATTTTGGTTTTTTTCACTTTAGTCTTCGAGAAAATTCTCCCGGAAGAAGTCGCCCAGGTTCTCGGAGAAGTGGTAGTCGGTGAGCGAGAATTTTGCTGATTATGATATAGGAGTCCTAGCTTCCTAGCTCAGTTGCTCCAACCTGTGAAGAATCTGTCGTGCAAGGTGTGCCTGGACGGTGCCGAGTAAGAGTGAAGAATCCATTTTAGTGAACAACACTAGGGTCACACAGTGAAGTTTCTAATATATTTCATTTACATCTTAAAAGTACATATCAGATTAGGAAGAGTAAATGAGCTGTAGTGAGCAATTTTTGCAGCACGTCACCACAAATTCGTTGTGACCTTATTTTGGTGTTGCTTCGGTCTCTGGGAGTGTTTCGGTTCATCTTCCTTGTCCAACTGTTGAGCGAGGCACCTCATTTTGTCGAAGGTAGTCTATACTTCATATTTAATTAGTAAGCGACCGACTGTTTGGTCGCAATTCTTCCACTACAAAGGCGCGAAGCAGACCTCTCAAAGAGGATCAACGTGGTATTCGTTCGGTATGCGCGATATCAACTCGTCGATCTTTTTCATCCTCCCACTGAAGTGAGGGATGGTCTGACAGCAATCACCGGCGATGTTCTGCGAAACCAAATATGTTGTTTTGAATGGGTGCTCTTTGATAATTGTCATCAGCTGGGGATGCAGGAAGACTCATGCGACATTCCCTTATTTTGAAGCAAAGCACAGCAAACCGAAAAACCCGGAAGCATTCGCTCACACTTCTTGGCAAATACAAATCACGTGGAGAACATCAAATTCCACGCGTTTCGGTGGGTCTTGACTATTATCATGACCTGGTTATCGGTAATGGCGCTAGAACCTCATCCGGATTACACATTGCCAAAACAATTTTTGACCACACAATTTACGATCGCGGTTTGAGCAGCGTGAATCCGACTAAATCTGTCAGTTACAACCTGACAGCTATCCATGAGGAAACAAAAGACTAGACGCAACAGGAAAACTCCGAGCTCGATGGACCAACACAGAGCCGAAGAGGCGAAAATCCTAGACATTCTGATTTCGAGCACAACTACTCAGTAGCCGTAACAAAGCTACTCATCTCCACAACTCCATCCGTCTGCCTTCAACTCCAGCCGTCGCAATCCTGTACTCCACGTCAAGCCGCTTCCCATGCCGTCCAGCCGCCGTTCGCCTTCAACTCCTGCCACCCGTCGCCGCCCTTCACGTCCTCGAGGTGTGTTTCGCCGTCGCCCACGTCAAAAAGTCGATCTTCGCCGCATCACGACAACAAGGAAGAAAGCTAAGATCAGTGACACTAATAGTGATAATTCTTGTAGCCCGCCGGAGTACCATCGACAGATCGATGATCGTTGTAGTGTTCACCGCCGATACTGCACCTCCTCTTGGGGGGGGGGCAGGGCTGACCCGTCTCATGCTAGAGATACTTGTTCCTAGTCAGAATGATGCTGTAAGCCCAACGAGGCGCTCATTACTCACTTTACTCCTCTCACTCACTCTCTATCGTACAGTATATAATAAATATCCACTAAACCATCGCGTTTATCGCAAATACGGACAAGAAAAGTCCAAGAGTCCCAGCGCAATTCTCGAACTGGAGATCAAAACCTTGATGGTGAGCATTATGCACGCTGTCTAAACATGATGACTGATGGAATTCTTTAAAAAATGAATTGAATCCTCGTGAAAAAGGGTGCCCTAAGAAGTCCTAGAGCATCCTTAAAAAATTTGCTATTTTTTACCCGAAATTACTGAAACCATTGGTTTACGGACTTTTCATCATTTTCGCCCTGGGGTAAATGGGGGCATGTTTATTAGGATTCACGGTTACGCTGAACACTAACATGGCAACCGCTACAGACGAAGCTTGCGATTCATCGGCTTTAATTCACTTCTAATGAGGTTCTCCAATACGGTGAAGACGAGCAAGGATACCATTCCTCACAATGGTATGCTGTGCTGAATGCTTAATTATTTACCAAGGGGAAGTGCCGCTTCGCGGCTTAAGCTGTTTTCTCGAATGTTATATTCTTATTGTTAGTTCCAGAAAATCAATGTTGACAATACATCTGCAGAGTGGCAATCCGGCCGCACTGTATCTAGGAGGTACATCTCCAGTCACAGTGCATATCTGAGAGGCATTTCTTACACCTCATCTGGCGATGGTTTAATGATCGATTACGCAGAAAACAACGCAAATGTACATATGAGTGAAACATTCTAGAGCAATATTATGAAGTGAAGCTATATAGCGTGAAGTTGATGGTGCTTCACATGCTTAAATATTATATTATTTGTTAACAACACTGGGAACTCCAATTTCAAGGACGAATTTAATGAGAAGGGTCGGAAGGATTGTAGCGGCAAAATTCCTCAAAATTGCGCACAAGTTTCACTTCCTCATGCTTCTCGTCTTTGCTTACTTAATCTTTAAAGTTTGAAATGAAGCTGAGTTGGACGAAACATTGATAAACACTAACTATATGCAATCCGGGAATAAATTCCTACGTAATAATGCAATGAAAAAAAGGAGTTTCCCTCTAGAAATCGTTTACGGAGAGTGAGCAAAAGTGAGTGTGCGGTAACTATTTTAAGTAGATGGTTGAGAAGATGAAATTCAAACATAGAATTGTGAACTTTTATAAATTTCAGCTTCACCTCTACTCCATAACCTTGAATTTATCAGCAACAGCAATTTGCCTCAGCAATGTGAGATAGCAGGGACAGTAGAATGGACGAGCAAAGCTGGCTACGGCAGCTAGTCACGATGTAAAATATACGTATATTGGATTCGTTATCAGAGCGAAGAATAGCTTCTGTTTGCAAATTTTGAAGAGTCAGAAAAGTTCAGTATCTACCGTATATTTGTTGAGACATCACTGAAGTGGCGTTATGACGCAAAATAGACACTAAAAAACAGACATTATAAAAAGACATTTCGTAGTCAGCTTGTCGAATAACGCACTGATGAACGCTTTGTTCTTCGAAACCGTCGATTTTTTTCCTCCAAAACTGAAATTACATCTTCATTCAATTTCGGATGCTTCATAATGTACAAGATTCATCATCTCACACATCCTACTGGAACTCTGCCAAGCCTCGACTCTCCACGGACTCCTGAAAAGGTCTGCTGTGCGTTGATGTGCACATGTCGCACAAGGAGCGCGACATCGCGCGTGCGACGGTTGTGGTGAGGGGAGTTCCTGTAGGATGCGGCCAGCTCGGCTGCGAGCAACAACCGCGTTAAAGGTGCGAGCTAGTTATAAAGACGCTAATGATCCCTGAAGCATATCTCTAGTTTCGCTGTTAATTGGATCGCACCGAACGCTTGCCACCCCTTTGATCAGCCTTGTTTACGCCAAATCGCCAGTGGCGGCGGGCAAAGTGGGTGGGGCGGCCAATCACAGTCTTCCGCTACACCCAATAACGTGACGATGGGGGGTCTGTGCTTTATTGTAGCAGATTAATTTAATCTATTTTCCCCAACTCCTTTTGAAGATCGGCAGTGAAGTGTCTACTAGGATTCTCCAACACGAATATGACGATCAGTTTGTTCGAAATTATTAGCCTTTGACAAAGATGTATCACCATTATTATCACCAAAATGGTGGGCATTTCGAGTGGGTTTATTAGTATCACCAATCATCTGGAACAGTGTGAGAGAGCCCTCTTCTCAAAACTCGTAATCAAAGTGAAGCAGAGTGAGTCGTTTACTTGCGAATAAATGAGATAGAATAAATGAAAAGAAAATAATATCGTATCAGTAATGTAAGAAAAACGTCTAAACATTGACAACACCTAAAAGCCAGTTCACTATTTGGAACCAGCAATGGAATGAAAGAGTATCTAGTAACCTGTTGATGAGAAGCCATCAACGGGTGGGACCTCCCGTAGACTGGATGGTCGAGTGAACAGTAGCGGTATTCATGAACGTCGGCGGGAAGGTTTTGCCCTACCCGCCGGGTGCGCGAGTGTCAACGTTTTGCCGATAAATTCCTCACGGAATAAACCCTAATTCCGAAAACGCACCCTAAATCTCGAAATCCCGGCCGTATCTACGAAACTAATCGATGCTTCCCGGTCTGCCCGCTTCCTAGTCGTTCATGAATATAAATCTTACCTCCACGAGTGACTAGGAAGGTTCCCGCCGGGAACCAGCGGCAGTGGGTACCCGTCACGCCCCTTCCCGCTCCCGCGCGCTCATGAATACCAGCACAGGAATATGTGTTCCCTTCCACCTGACCGGTTGTCGAGACTTCCACCAGTTTTATATATATAAAACATAGAACCGCTTCCGACACTTTTTTTCAAAAATCTTGTCAGCGCGCGTGGGCGCCAAATTCAAACGATAGGAATGCATCTGTAAGCAAGGTGGTGAAGAAGGGGCCTTGGAAACATGGGACACCATCCGAATAGGTCGGAGGGCCTAGCACGCTGATAGTGTCGATCCGGATATCGATTTATCGGTCGATTTTATCAATTTTCCTCAGTTTAGCTCTAATCCTGATCGAAATGGGCATACTGGAGTAATCCATCACGCTGATGACGATTCTGTAGGCTACTTCGCACTGCGTGATTTATTGATTCTATTGATTTTTCGCGAGTTGTGCTGCGGGCGTGGCAGAACCGTACCCATAGGGGTTTCTCTCCACGCTGATCACGAATCTGAAGACCATTTCGTACTGCGTAGTTATCGATTCATTGATTTTTGGCAGTTTGTTCTGCAGTCGTGACGGAACCGTGTCTACAGGGGTTTTTCACCACGCTGTTCACGAATATGACAATCTTCTTCCACTGAATATGATGGTCTTGTATCAAAGTCGATGCGTTTTTGATGCTACAAGTGCGCGCAAAAGTTACCTTTTCCTCTTCATCAGGTTCCGACGCGGTAGCGACAAAATCAGATGCTAGGTAAGCACGTACATAGTGGAAATACCGTCCTTTGCATGGCAATCTCAATTCTTCCTCACAGTAGTAAGCACATTGCCGAACATAACCATGTAAGGGGGCTCGAATCAGTTATGCTTCGAAAACTCAACCGGGAACCAGGATATTCGCGGCACTTACTATCCTTCTATGATAACAGTGCACAAAGAACGCAGCCCGATTGGCGTAATAGTTCGAGTAGAAATCTTTGCAGCAACTGTTTCCTATTGTTGCCATCCTTCCCTCGATTGGTGTCCAAGCTTTGGTCCCTTTAGCAGCAGTTGCTGTTTGATGGCAGCAAATGAGGGGAGGATGGCAGTAACTGGGAACAGTTGCTGCTTGTGTTTCCACTTACACCATTACGAAGTTCAGGCTGTGTTCGTGCTGCAAAGTTACCAGAGTTTTCGCACGGCCATTATCGATTCATTGATTTTATCGATGTTCCATGCGTTTCGTTCCGGCGTGGTGGAACGATGTTTATTGGGGTTGTAGAAGCGTGAGCACAGTAAACCCTTGGAAATGCATTGACAATATCACTGAATCAATATCTGCACGCGGAATATTCTTTAATTACGCCAATCACATGGACCTCGAAGGCAGTTCATAAATTAAAATTATCGAGGCGTGGGCCAAGACAATTTCCACATCTGATATTTTGAGTTTCAAGCCTACATTTCAACCGGTTTGAAAAGCCATTTTTGACATCAAGCAACTAGTTTAAAACAAAACGAACAATGCGACCCACCGGTGGGTGGTATGGGAGGTTAGGTAGAGGAGAATACGACCCACTGGTCGCACACGTTTTAACCCTTCTTCTTCGGTGGAACTTCCCCAAATTCTGCTGCTAGGAGCAGTTTAACCCGCTGTACACTTAGATGGTATCCATCTCGTACGATATCTCCAATACTGTCGGTATAGCAAACTGTAGATGCTGTTGATGTATTTTCTCACAACATCTACTGCAAATTTAAACTTTGTGGTTACTTGACATGCCGAACACGAATGCGCCATCCATCTTTCACCGTAGTGCAGTACTGTAAGGCAGCTGTAGGATCACTTAATGCAGGCATACTGCAGATACAGTTTGTACATCAAATTCAGTGAAACTTTGGCAAATGAAGTTCTTTGACAGGCTGACCACGAATTCGGTATTCCTTTTGTACCATAACGCAGTTCTGTAGAGTTACTATAGACATACTGTTGAAGAAATTTCTTCATGATAACTAAGGAAACGTTTCAAAGTGGGGTATTTATAGCCAAACACGAAATCAACATCCATTTCACATATTGCTGCAACGGAAATTTCTGCAAGTAGTGCTGCAAGTACGGCGTATTAGTACGGCATGAATAGCATATTTTTGATCAGAACTAGGATTCATGAACGCGTAACCAAGTAAGCCCAAGCTAGCAAACCAATTTTTGCCGTCTCCGTCTCTTAGTAGCATGTAGCTAATACGAAAACCAAGCACCCTAGCCACCCTTGGTTTGCTTGGTTATCGTTTCATGAATCCCAGCATGTCAAATATGTCCTAGTTCCCTCAACTCTGGTGAGAAACAACAGGAAACTTGCATAGGTCCAAAGTGGCCTTGAGCGGAAAATTTGCGTTGTGACGAATGTGCTAAAGGGTGCGTTAGGTGTGATCGCTCCACCTCATGCTGTCATGCTTTTCGTAATTGTTGCTACTTGGAGGCTAGAGTCCCGTTTGCGAATCTTAAAGTGCATTGGCAGTTCAATTTGGACGCAGTGCGGTAATAACCGATCATGTGGATAGCCAAATCTTGCTTTTTGGTTGCCAATACAGATCCATGATGTGGACTGTGTTAATATAGCAGTCTTGGGTAAGAACAGACTTCAGGACTGCGCATATGCCTTTTGTGCGCCCGGTGGCTCAGTCACGCCCGACCCGCCGTGGTGGATTTTTGCATCCGTTTCAACATCCGCACAAAGCCGCATCCCACTCATCTTGTCTCACGAATTGCTGCACTAGGTCATGTCCTTAACCAGGCAGTGACAAGTGGACTAGACAGAATTATAGAGTTATGGCCGCGCCGATACCGTAACCTGACCTGTGATAGAGGTCAATTATTAGGTTGTCGGAAAAGTTTTCCGCCATTTTTGAGCGGTCCTTTCAAACTTGTTGTTCTTTTTCAAAACAACCAATAATTACACGATAAAGGTAGCATTATTATTGACAGGAACTCCGGTGGTAGCAATGGGGTTAACTGGCAGCAGCTGCGAGTGAGTGGTTCCACCTTAATTCCACCAAACACTGAGCATTGCCTTCTTTGGGTAGCGTTCTCGTTTTGTCACCAGAATCCCAGATTACCCGCAACCAAGCCACCCTCGCTTTCTCATGTGAATTGCCTAGGAAGACCACTTCTCTGCACTGTAAACCATGTTGTCCAGCGAAGCGAAAGTCTTTAGAAAATCCAAAATGTTTAGGCATACATCTCTAAGTAAGTACTTGAGGCTGTGACAGCTCAGATCAAGAAGCATACATGAATCGTATTTCTTTGGAGCGATGTAGATGAACAGCGATTGCATTATGATAGCATTGAAGTCCTTTCACTAGCTCACAGACATCACGCCGCGGACTCTCTTCAGACAGCTCCACAAGGCGCTCTCCGACCATCTTGACCGTTCGACCAAATCCTAGTCTATCTCAACCCGAGATCGCCGTCTTCAAACCCGTAGGACCAAACATTTACAGGGCAGTAAGAGCCAGTGAAGGGGCCTATCTTACGACGTATATTTCTTGCCGCATCGCATTCGTTACCGTGTTTTATAGGTCTCAGAGGAGGAGCAGTCAATACTATACTCTTAGTCAATGACGATTTTTTCGGCCGTAACCGTGACGAAATGCGGAGGGAAATTTGATATGTAAAGGCAACTGCCCAGCCTTCATACCTGTTCTGGATAGAAAGTTGCTGAACAACTGCGAAAAGATTGCCGAGAAGAGGAAGAGGGTGGCGGGAAACTTTTCCGACAACCTAGTGGTACAGTCCTTGTCGAAACGATAGACGAATTGCGCGTGCGGTTTCACAGCGTCGCGGCGGGATCTCCTCGACCCTTTCACTTGGAGAATTCTCTCTCCGCGTCCCTCGTCAGGGTCCCATCACGATTCTGCAGTGACGGAATCCGCCTATTTTTCCGACAAGGAGTGTATATTGCTGCGCGCTGGCTGCACACGTTGCGCAGCGTTTACGGCAACGTTTAAAGGGTTGCGCTAATCCTCCCAAATTTAAACAAAAGGGTTCTCTGAGGTGCTGATCTTGAAAATAGCATCCGTTTTTTTTATCTCGATTTTGTGCGGCTGATGTAGGATTACTGCAAGAAACCAACGGAATATTTACTTCGGCAGCATAATGGCAGTGTTATGCTAAGCGATGTTGATAAATGTGATCAACACCTGAGAACACAATAGAATTTGTGTACAGGGTGCTTCTCGAGTTCTGATCCCCATACAGAGAGCACAACAAACTAATGCTTACACTGAGCTTTATTAACTCCCACATGAGTAGTAGTAAGCGCCAACCTTTTCAAGGTCACATACGCAAAATACTGTTTTCATTACAAGGGCATCAGAGATCGAGTTTGCGTTTGGCTCGATCACAGTTGATGTTTGTCGATAAGTCCTATCCCACAGTGTTGCAGCCAATACATTGCTGCCAACGACGGTTAATTGCACACATCCGACCCTAATTCCTCCAAATATTGCCAAAACTGCCAAAAAAACTCAATATCAGTTGTTGGCTCTATCAAAGTTAACAGAATGGGTCAAAATTGTCCAAAATGGGTACCAGATAGATTTAACTTCCTAAACGGAGAAGCTGGGAAATAGGATCTCGATGTAGCCGTTAAATTATCCAACTGTTCACTGCATTGGTTGAAAAAAAAAACCGGTCCTAGCAGTATTCCTTCTCGAAGTCGAAAGTAGTGTTCCGTGCCGCACTTAGGCGCTCAAAGGGGCCTTATGTACAAGTATGTATCGAGACTAGTTCTCTCTTACGGTACGGGCGCGGCCGTGGTTCCATTCCGTAATTCTGCCTCGACTTGTTCAACAGAAGTGGTCTATTCTCCACCGGCGCCAAGAGGAGACAAATGTAATACTCCACCACCAGCTTATATTTATGCCCTCGCAACGGTCTGTAAGCAAGTGGCGACAGAACGTTAAAACGGATGACGTGAGGGATAGATTGCAGGTTCGACGACACCACAGTTGAACGGATCAGCAGCTGTCTTCCTCTTTGCTGCCAAAACGCGGGCTTTGCATTGCCGCAACCTTGCTGACTTTCCTTTTTCAATGGGCTGGGACGCAGGTTCTGCTGCATTTTTCTTATTGAGTCAAAGTGATTAGTAGTGTTCCGGTTTAATTTCGGTCTCTCACACTTTCACTTCTCACTTTCACACATTCACACTTCCCCCACTACATTTTCACCAGTGATTGTTCTCATGCTCCTTGGAGTAGTAGGATTGTGAAGTGCCAGGAAAGAGTATAACTTGGTTAGAAGCGAAGGAGCCATATTTGCGTAGAACATTATTCAGAGAAGTGTGCCGAAAAGTGGTACAGAGAATCACGCTGAGAAGATTGTCTACAAGGAGTAAAGTCTGTGCTCAAAGATGAGAAAGACGTTTTGGCTCCACAGCTGTGAGATGAAGGTAGGGAAGGAGACGGACAAACCGTGGCCCAGCAGTGAAGGGCATTACTTGACTGCGAGGCGAACAGCCTGTTTTAACGTGGCCCAGGCTCTACTTCAGAAAGAGTGATTAGTTTCCGCAACCGCATGAGAGCTTAAAAGTAACAAGTAAATTGCATAAAACGGATACAAGATGAATAGTGCACGGAAAGTCCATCGATAAACCCTCTTCTCATCAAAGAGCGGAATTTAGCATCAAAGAAAAATTTTCGATAGGAGGGCATCCAATCGGACAGAAAAAAGGTAACCGGTTCTGTTGTCTATTGTGAAAATTCTGCAGTAAATCTTTAAAATTATTAGTCATATGACTGTAAATTCACTAAACAGCGATTGTTGAGCGAGCGACTGGAGTCATTGTTAGAGATTAAACTAGATGGCATACCCACTTTTGCAAAGGTCTGTTATCAGGCTAATTTTTTACTCATATAGGGAAATTGCCAAAACAGATAGCTCCATGTTCATACCTTACTAATACTAATATACTAATACTAGTCTGGCCGTCCGGCTAACGCCGGACTTCCAGACTTCTATTAATGCTCGCTTCGCTCGCATACTGCACGTTGAAAGCAAACACAAAAGTGTCAATAGATTGATAAATACTCTTTCCTTCCACGCAGTTCTATGGCTTTCCTGAGAAGCCCTTGATTCCGTAGGTGGTAGCTTCCCCCGTAGAACGAAATTACGTCCTCCCATATAAGCGAAGTTAGTGGCTGTGAATAATTAAGTGTAACCAATTCAGTGTAAATGTTATCTTGAAATGATTTAGGCTCAACTGGTTGTTGTGGTAATTCAAGTGATAAGGGTCCACCGGTGTATATAAACATAAAGGAAGGAGTGGTTTATTCAGACACAAACGGAATGGGAAGAGGATACGGATACGAAAGGAAACAATGTACATCTAGGTGATTTAGGTAAGAGGGTACGCCGAAACAGGGTAAGCGTACCGCTCATGCAGAAATAGGCCCGCCTAGCGAATTCATATTACGTATGGACGCCGGCACATACAACGTTGGACTCGACTCCAGGCGCTTCCCACTTGTGGACGCCGGCGCATCCTTATCACAACGTTGGGCCCGACTCCAGGCGTTTCACCACTTTTGGACGCCGGCGCATCCTTATCACAACGTTGGACCCGACTCCAGGCGTTTCCCCACTTTTGGACGCCGGCGCATCCTTATCACAACGTTGGACCGGACTCCAGGCGTTTCCCCACTTTTGGACGCCGGCGCATCCTTATCACAACGTTGGACCGGACTCCAGGCGTTTCCCCACTTTTGGACGCCGGCGCATCCTTATCACAACGTTGGACCCGAATCCAGGCGTTTCCCCACTTTTGGACGCCGGCGCATCCTTATCACACCGTTGGACCCGACTCCAGGGGTTTCCCCACTTTTGGACGCCGGTGCATCCTTATCACAACGTTGGGCCCGACTCCAGGCGTTTCCCCACTTTTGGACGCCGGTGCATCCTTATCACAACGTTGGACCCGACTCCAGGCGTTTCACCACTTTTGGACGCCGGCGCATCCTTATCCCACCGTTGGACCCGACCCCAGGCGTCTCTCCACTTTCCGGCGCTGATGCACTCTCCACACCACGGTGCACTCACCGCTCTCCACTTCCCCATCCTTTAGAGCTTCTCTTCATTCTTTGAACCTCACCATACCCATCCCTATCATCTTGTTGACCCCGCAATTACCATCTCTGACCAATCAGGGAATTTCATTTCACACACACCCACACACACACGTGACAGACTAAGCGCTTTATTATAAGTCATGATTAGTAAAGTAGTAATAAACTTTCACAGAATCCCCGCTCATTTTTGCAGTGATTCGTGGTAGTAATCGGCAACAAATCGATAATTTTGTGCTATATCATTAGTCCCTTGAAATACTGAAGGAGAGCTTGTAGGCACGCTTGCGCCTAGTCTGGAGAAAATAGTGTGGGAAATCGATAGAATGTGCAAAGGACAAGGTAACTGGTAGTCGTGACCAAACAATAGTCTATAACTCCATTTGTCTCTGGAAGGACTGCCTGCAGATTTCGCAGATTGATCCTCCATCATTTCTACCTTTTCTAACATGGCCCAGTAATGCGCGGATTTTCGAAGGGTCTTACGAGGAATACCCTCTCCCTGATATCTTCCATCATTGGATAAAATGATAGACAATAGAAAACATTGATTCTCAGATCGTGTGCGATGAAGGATACGATCGCAAATGGTGGAAGCGATAGATTTAGACAGTGTTTTCATAGGCCAATAAAACATACTAACAACCTCGTGTACGGCTACTAGATTTACAACTTACACCGAAGAACTATGCCGAGGTTCAAAGACGACCGGACTTGGGAACTAAGTGCTTTCATAGTTTCGCGACAGATCACGCGTCCCCGCTGGCGCTACAGGGGTATCAGAAAGTTTTCAGCCAAGCCCACTTGCAGATTAGCTACCATAGTGAAATTTTGAAGGAAGTAAATGTGCATCCTTCAAGGACCAAAACACTCTTCATCTTTCCATTTTATTAAACTTATCCAATTTTATGAGAATTTTCATCACCCTTATTTGAACACCGAAAATAGACTCCTTTTCGTTATCTGTTTTGTTCTGTTGAAATGCCGTTTCAGATTTTCTCACGGATTCTAGTGGATAGTCCCTAGACCCCGTCTACGAGCTGGCTGAATTAGCGAAATGCATTCGCATTGACATGAAACAATACATCCGAAACGGATGGAACAAAGTAGCGTTCTAATTATCCTCTCCATTGGGGCTTACATAATGGTGGCTAGGTAACACGATCTTTCCTCTATTCCACAGAACTTTGGGCAAGACGTTTTCACCCTCGGTTCCGTGCTCGTTCGCACTGATCTCAGAGATCTGCCCATCCTGACCCATTACTCCAGGCTTGGGACTTCAAATCTTGGCAGTGAATTCGCCACTTGCCTATAGTCAAGGCACTACAGAATGTGTTTTTCGTTTTCATCAGAACCCGCAGAAATCTTCTTTGAATATTCAACTGGAATTTTCTTGTTGAACGCCCAAAAGTTTTTAGAGACTCAATGTTCCGCGAAGGTTAAAATTATTGCCGAGAGGATTTCCATGGGAGGTTTTGAATAGCTTAGATCCTTGCACACTTTCTGCTCCCGAGGCCCTTCGGCGATGCTCAGTGGCAGTGATCTGTCTTCGTCTTGTCTCTGCTCGTTGATCAGAGGTCGCTCTTTTTTTACCGACTGTCGCTCCATTAAAAACATTGAGTTCCAAAATTTTATGTAGGAATGCAAGAAGACTTCCTCTTTGTTTAAAATTCAAGAGCGGATCTAGACTTTGTTCAATAAAGTTCGTTCACAAGACAAAAATTCGTTGGTTGCTTCTCGCTGGATGCACATTTTTTGAGCGAAAACCATGCCTTGGCTTGAATAAACGTTATTTCTGGGAGATCTAACGAAATCTCATGAAGCGTTGCGAACTAACATGAAAGGCTTCATCCAACATGATGCTCCCAAAATCGCACAGGAATTTTGAACAGGCAAGCGGAGGCCGGAATCTTTTTGATACCCTTGTATAAGGCCTTCAGTTCGTATTGACCCACTTGGGACGTGCTTTTATTGCAGATCTCGCATGGATTTTGCAGCCACAGAATCCAGCATTCTTTTTGAGAAGATCAGCACAGGTTGGTCTACGTGAAGTGTGACAGGCCATAGAAAATCAATTTTCCGACCTTTTTTGCTTTTTTGTGTTCTTTTATGCTGCTATTCGTTTTTCCCGTATATTTTTGTCCTATTGTGGCCAGTCTTGATCTCTATTTTCTATTTTCATATAAAGATGGTGTCGCTTCAGGATTGCTCAGCAATAGTCGCCATCTAAAATCGTGGGCCGCCTGTTTCCGAGATTTTGAAGACGCTCAAACTGCATCCTGAGCAAGCATCATAAAGCGGTTTAAGAGGAAGAGTTGGAGGGAATAAAAATTTTTCGAGAGGAAGAGCTAAACAAAATGCAAGGATCCCCGTTGTTCGAGTGGCCGTCAAGAACAAACTTCGCCGAAATCCTGAAAGAATTATTGAACAACTGTCTGAGGATCACAAAGTAAGCCGTCCAACAATGCAAAGTTTGATAAGAGATGATCTCGAGTTGTGTCCTCACAAATTCGACAAAGCACAAAGCCCTACCGAAGAAATAAGGACTTCAGGATTGGAAAAATGCGGAACGATGGTGACCCTTGCGCGTGTGACAAGCTTGGCCAGTTTCTCTTCACAGGCGAGAAAATATGTGCCCCTGAACCACTCCGAAAACGAAAGCGCGGAATGGGAAAGGATCTCCTAGAGCCGTAAATGTCGAAAAAACTCATTTTCCACAGTCCATGATTGCGTAGGCTGAAATATTGGGTATGGGCGAGACCAAGCTTGATTTGTCCAACAAAGAGTTGAAATTGATGCCGAACTCTATCGAAAGCAAGTCCTGGAGGATGTGATGATACCTTAGGCCAAAGAAAACGTTGCGGACAGTGAATGAACTTTCCAGCAAGATTGGGCACCAGCCCACGGCGCAGAGAAGAAACTTGAACGGTGTGGGACCATTCTTCTGGGTTCGTTGGCGAATGATTTTTGGCCCTTGAACTCGCCAGACCTCAATTCATTGGCTTTGCTATATGATCAATTCTGTAACAAAAACCCTGCTCTTTGAAACCTAAGTCATTGGATTCGCTGAAGCCAACCCTGGTGAAAGCATGGGACCAAATCTCGTCGAAAATGATCGCGCGCTCAACAGAGGATAACCTCCATTTCTAGAAGTATTACTCTCTCCAGCGCATTTCACGTCATCAGTGGTTTACAATTCTGTAGCAAGGTAGAAGACTGTAATCCAGACTTGTACCTGCCCAAAATGTTCTTACTCATGTTTTCTGGGTCGTGCAACAAAAGTCAGGCAATTACTTGCCAGTTACCTCCCCATCATTTATACTTCTAAATTATCAATAACGTTGGCAAATGTTTAATCATTAAAAACGTTGAAATTGGTGACCGCGCAGCTTACCGATGAGCGGTGCCTCTTCTTCGCAGGTTTCATTTCGACTATTCTTTCAACCTTATTGTTTCCATCAATTTTTGAGTGTACTGATTGAACTGCGTGTTCGAAAGTCAATATGTTCTTATTAGTCAGTCAGCACTAGAACGCTTATCAGAATTCCACAGAAGGTATGGAGTCTCCTCCCTCCTTCAGCTCCCCCACCTCAAAACAAACCCTTGGGAGGACCAACCTTCGGATACCTCACCTTTGTACTGAAAAGACACGGACACGTATCATCTCAAGTGAATACTGCGCCAATCAATTTAACTATTATCCATATGTCACTGGAAACTGTTGTTTTTATAGCAAGCTGTAGTTAACCCTAGATACACTTCTTGATAATGACGCTGAAGAGTTTTTGCTAACTCTTCACAATATTCATATCGTACCTAATTTTTACATTATTAATATTGCACCATAGAATGTGTTGTCTTGCAGCATCTGGGACATTTCCACATTATCCGGTCATTTTTGGCGTATCCCTTATCCGCACCGTTATCGAGGTCGCGAAAAATTTGGTATCCGCTCATTCCTGGTTCACATGTAGTTGTGTGATGAAGAAATTTCGAGCAAGGCTAGGATCACAAGAAGACTTGAGTTCGGCGTTGGTGGGGCGACGCAACCCATAAGGAGGACTTCATAATTGAGCTCCTTTAGTGATTAGTTTTGCTTTGTTAATTTTCTAAAGATTCTGAGAGCGTGAAGCTTTTGCGCATATCTCGAGTGGCCCCATCCTACTCTCTTGCGTCCCAAAGGGGTGCTAGTCCATTACATACATTCACATGAACATATATTGCAATCATAATTTTCATTTCCACACAGAGGTATCAAGAAGTTCTGCCCCTCAGCTCATTTATTCCATCTTTTTGTATAATTTTGCTAGATTCATGCAGGTGAAGCTTTTCGCATAAGTTTGCAAAGTTTCATGAGATTTTGTGAACTCTTAAAGAAATAGCAACGTTTTTTTTATAGCTAAAATGCGTTTTCTCTCCATCAAAAAGCCCAAATTCCTCTAATGTGTGAACAAGAAGAAAGCCTTGTAGCACGGAATTCTGAGAGTTTTTAAGAGCGTGAGAATAGCTCGGAAGAGAAGCGATCTCTGATCATCCGACGAAGGCAAGGCAAGGACAGAGTGTTGCAGTTGAAGAAAAGAATCATGAAGCAGCGCAAACAGATTATGATAACTAAAACCGCGCAAGGACCTGAGCAATCTGGACTCGCCTCGGTAATTCTCTAGACAATCATTAAAAATATGGGATTTTTGTGGTGACCAGGTTTTTAACTGGAACGATTTATTAGCGAAGCTACATTTCGGATCCATCGCTGCCCTCGACGCCTGCAAAGAGGTTGGCTCGATTGATCTAGTGTCTGACCCACCGAAAATATCCCCATTCTCTTTTAAAATCTAAATATTACTCCAAGAACAAAATGCAGAAACCATATTGTTCTAGGAACAAAAGGCAGAAAAGCGTGGCTCCCCGTTGTTCCACAAATGATGCGGATGTTGTAGCATTTCATTGCCGAGATTTGGAGCAAGGTGAAGCAACCGATGGGAAACTTCCAAGTAGGGGTTTGGATGAAGTGAATCGGAGTGATCGCGTTTTCTGGAGGGGGGGGGGACGTGAGGGCGTGGGGGAAAAGTGGGTAGGTAAGCAGACGCTCAGATAATAAAGACTAGCGGCATAAATACTGTGTCAAAAATATTTGTTAATAACTTTCGTCACAGAAGCTGAAACTCTAATTCCTCTTCAGTATTATTTACCTGAACTCTTAGAAATTAAACATACTGGGACACGTCTAACGTGGTCTCCTTCTGCCTTAGCGACGGAGGTTACACCCGAAACATGTACGACCGCTGAGGCCCGAAAAAACTTCGGAGGTTTTCTTCTCCCTTCTCTCCTGTGCGCAATCCCAGATTCGTAGCAGCAGTGGGTTAGTGAGCGCATGTCCACAACTCTACGATTATCAGTTGACACATCCATGCGATCGATGTCAAGAAAGTTTGCACACGATTCCTCTGTCGGTATGAGTTCGTGGAGTTGGTGCACCAACGGTCACTTTTTCTTCTGCGCCTCGTTTCTTGAAGCACTGCTGTCCTAGCGGACCCATTTTTAATAAGTGAACTAGCAGCTATACATTCTTTAAAAAACTACCCGTTTTCCAGAAAAGAGCTGTTTTTCCAACTTTAATTCAACGTCGACCTGAGGCTTATGGTCACTTTCAGAAATGTCAGCTTCAGTAATGATATAGGTCAGATGTGATCTACAAGAGAGGCCTTTCCTACCCCATCTGATGTCTTGGAGAACTGCTCTCACACTACGTGATTTGCGCTGATGAAGCTTTGTCCCACATTGAAAAAAAAAGATCATCGTCCTAAGATGCCTAACTTTTGCGGCCCTCCAAGGTTACATAACTAAATTCTGCCTTCTCTCGTGCTGACGCGCTTAGTTGTGAACATGCTGCTCCCAGTGCTTGTAGTGTTCCGTCTGTACTTCCTCAGTAGCTGGTGAATTAATCGCCCTCTGCGAAGCTCACGGCTCTGTGTGCACCTAACTCTTCCACTTCACATTTTTGCAACGAGTTCGTTTCTCGTGAATTTTCTCGAAAATTAGAACTGTGACATCCGTGTGGCATTTATATGGGAAAAGCACCTCAACAGCAGAGCATCGTACTGCAAATTGGGCGGTGCAGTTAATTGCTGCAAAAAATAGGCGATTTAGAAAAAAGATTGTACGGTGTTGCTTCATAGCTCGATCTTGGTTCTTTTCAAATATGGACTTGTTATAACGTGGAATGTTGATGTGAGGTTACGAAACGAGGAGCTAATGCAGAAAAAGGGATAGCAATTTCAGATATGAAATTTAGGGCAAACAGCTCTTTCGCAATGGGGATGGACTTTGCGACAAAGTTTGACACAGTAATTAAGCCGTACCCTATACTTAGAAAGCTGCACAACCAGTCGCAAAAGCAGACGGGTTATCTGCTCCAGTGGGATTGGTGGCCGTTCACGCATGCAGACATTCAAAAGTAGGGTGAGTTTGATACAGTACAGCGATGGTCGCATTCGATATCACAACATAGGATTCCACACTTCTTTTTTTTCTTTAGCGTTTGTCCTGTTCGTTGAAGAGGTCCGCTTTCCTGATCTTTTGGAGCCATTTCGCTTTATCGTTCGTCTGGTCTGGGTGGATGCCCACATGTTTCTAGTCACCATTCTTTCGGCCGTCCTTTTGGTCGTTCTCCTGGTAAATCAAGGCAAGGCCGATTTTGTATAGGTGTCCTTGTTGGCGCGCAGAACGATGCAGTACCATCTAAGCCGGCTCTCGCGAAGCATGTCAGCAATCAAGGCAATGCAGGACCTCTCTCTGATGCAGATGCGGTCTGCACGCCATTCATCGTAGCATCGTCATGTCCATGACACTCAGATGGCGTTCCACTTCCTCGCTAGTTAGCCAACATCCTGCCCCACACATTGTTGCTGCTCGATACACCCTTGACTCGAAGCCAGATACTGCTTGACAAAAGGGAGTTTCGCTAAGCTCATGTTACTCAAACAAATGTAGATACATTACCTAGAAGTTGACATCTCAAGAAAGATAGACTTTTTCTTATTGGAATCTTTTTTCCTTATCTGCTGATATGGCTATTAGGAATGAGCTCAAATGCGTAATTTACAAGACGCTTCGTTTGCTACACTTTTTAGCTTCGGCCTCGAGATTGGCTGAAAGATGAGCCAGTTTTGGTGGATCGAAGAAGTGCACCTCTATTCAGAAGATGTGTAAATCCGCATGGATTCACCTCAAACCAGGAAAAAACTGGTTAGGGCATCGAATCTCTGCTGAAATGTGGTGTTCGCCAAGACCTTTCCTTGTGGACCATCACTTTGGATCTACTGTGAAAACGCTTCTGTTCCAGGAAATTCATGTGGATTAACACGCAGTGAAGCGTTACCTTCCGAGATTTGTTGACTGCAGCAATATTGGTTTTCTTATGTATAGGAATTCTATATATAATGTGGAAAGCACAAAAATGAAAATTTGGATTATAATCCTCTTTATTTCGAATAACACGAAACTGCGGTTGAAAAGGACATTATTTTTCCAAGTGTTCTCATGAAGTCGAAATCAATATTAAATTCGGCGATCATCAAGGAGCTAAACTTCATGTAGAGCACAGAAAAGCATGGTACTAGTGTAGCTAAGCATGGTCGCATTCATCATGGTGTCGCATTCATCATGTGTTTGGTAGAAGTTTACATTATTTAATGGTGCACAACACCATTAAATAATGTAAACTTCTACCAAACAGCGCATCGCTTGGTTGGGTTCATTGGAGTGCCCACGCCACAATGGAACGCCACCGCAAACTCATGCTGGTTGGCTAATGCCTGATTTACCCTGAGGCCGTATCCAAGAACATATCCGTTGGAAACGAAATCCAGACGGAAATGTAACCGCGTAATGGCGACTTTCCCGATCCTGCGATCCAAGAACGATTTATCCAGTTTGGGAACATACCCGTGTACGAGTTTTCCGTTCCAACGCAAAGATTCGAAAATGTTCGCTGTTCTGCGATCGGAGCAGAGTTTTGTTGACGCGTGGTAGAACTATATCGCATGTTATAGGCTTGAAAATGACTTAATTTCGGGAACGGATCTGATTTCTCAACTGTTTGCGCGCATATTCCCTACAATCGTGAAATGAGGGCTCGTTGACACTTTTGGAAATGATAGGAAGTCATTCGGTATTCTCCTTTTGGAAATGATAGGAAGTCGTTCGGTATAACACCCACATTACTACTTGATCTGGAAAAGTTTTCTGTTCTAGTATAAGAAGATGAGTATGGGGTGTACACCTCTGCTTAGAAGTGTAAAACCATCCCATGCAAGAAGCGTCAGTTGTGTTTATAAACGACATCCTTATCCGACTGAAGAGGTCATCACAGATTAGTGTGTCCCAGATTTGCAGGTAGGTGTGATATCATGGGTGCTTGCTCAAGGAGTGATTACCTTTACAGTTATTAGCTAAGTTGCTGTTGAAATATTGAAATACCAAAAAAAAATGTTTTTTTTATTCCGTATACTAGTGCTTCTCTGCGAAGTGTTCCGCTCAAACCGCACTATCTCTGCATACGACGCCCAAAACAAAACAACGTTTTGGTCAGTATGCTTACAAGGGAAGTGCAAGAGGCCATATTCGAAAATCGGGATGAAACCTATCTGGCTTGAATCTTTGTTGGAGAGGGTGTTACAGTATATATTTCATTATTGCCCTCGATTCCAAAAAACAAAAATCCCACCACAGTACCATATGCGCTGCAGCACTCGTCCGTCAGCGACGATGTGGCCGAGTGGGGAGGATGCGGACTGATAGGCAGGAGGTCGAGGGTTTGGATCCCGTCATTGACACTCGTTTTGCATTTTTGTTTTTTATTCCTCCTATGTTATTGAAATCAATTTTGGAGGGCTAGAAGACAACACTTGTCTTTACTGACGTACTAGCTATAGAATAACTACTATGCTATGAACGTAGTTTAGTGATCGTACAGCTTTCCCTCGAGTCGCTAGAAAATTGTAAAATTTTCATTCAAAACAAAAAAAGGATGGTCAATGAGAAAGCATTTACTGGCAGCAACGGTGCACACAGACAATGAAGTGTTCAAAGCAAAAGCGGTGAGAACAATACGCGCAGACAATGAAAGAAATTCTGCTACAATCATTACAGTCGCATTCACTGCAGAGATCAGAGGGGAAGCAGGCTTCCACTGGAGTGAGGAAAGAGCCTGGATCCTGATTTTGAGTTACAGTCGTGAAAAGTGACTGCTACTTTATAGCTAATCGAGGGAGAAAAGCAGGTTTTATATAACGTAGTTATTCCGTGCCTAGTGCGTCAGTAAGGATAAGTATTATCTTCTAACCTTTTAAATTTGATTTCAACAACACAGGGGGAATAAAAAAATGAGAGAGCAAAACAGGTAGGTGCGCATGACGGGGTTCAAACTCTCGAGCTGACAGTGCAGCATCCTCCCCACTCGGCCACATCGTCGCTGACGGACGAGTGCTGCAGCGCATATGGTACTGTGGTGGGATTTTTGTTTTTTGAAGCCGAGGGCAGTAACAAAATATATACTGTAACACCCTCTCCAACAAAGATTCAAGCCAGATAGGTTTCATTCCGATTTGCGAGTCTGGCCTGTTGCACTTCCCTTGTTAGTGTGAAGCAATCATTAGTAATGTGGACATGGGTTGCAGTGGAAATCATTAATCAATCATCATTTCTTACCAAAATGCATTTCGTAGTTGCTAAACTATCGCTTATTAGTAGAACGAGTACTTTTCACTGAGGAATTCTCCCATTTTTCCCATATATCCAGACGTTTTCACGCGGATTAATATTTCTCCGTTGGGAGGAAAAATTTCGGCGGACAAATGTTCTTGGATCGCAGGAAAACGCGGCCACGCCCACTTTTGCCGGTTTATCCCATTTAACCCATATTTCCAACTTTCTTGGATGCGGCCCCTGGAAGGAGGTCTTTGCGACAAGGCCAGATAGGAGAGCATTGCTAGAAACGAGAAATTTCACCTATATGGTGGTGGAGAGTGAGGATCTGTGAGAACCAGGGAGATCTTTGCCTCTTCTGCGACAGACTGGCACCAGACCTGAACATAGTTAGTTGTAATTGTTGGGTGGTATCGTTGACTAAGCTGAAATGTACTCATTAGTTTTTCTAAGTCGTCTAGGGTTTCCTCTAGGGTTTTAGGCTTCTATTTTTTTGATGCTTCCGTATCGGAATGTTGATGTGCTAATACCATCCAGCTTCGCTTCCCCGCTGTTTTGGCGAGAAAAGTGTATGCGATAAACAAATAAGTCGACATATGCGATGAACAAATAAGTCGACATAGTCATATTTCTCTTAGAGCCTACTTACACTCTCGGCGTTTGCGATGTCGTCGCAGTGCAGTTTCGTAGACAACTTCCGCATTTTCGCCGGACGTGAATATTTTAAGAAGCAGCTTGACTTAGAATAGTCATGTTGCAGGCTTTACAGGTTTTTTCATCTACCTCGAAAAGAGAAACCAAAATCACGAATGCACAAGGATCTCTGTACGAATCGTTGGATAGTCGCATGTTCTATTGCCGTATGCTGTTTATTTTTGTTTTTCAGTTGGATATTGGTATGCTTAGGTATATGTGTTTGCGACTAAATCGTTGCAACTGTTTCACTCTTAAACATTTTTCTCAGCGATCATGGTTCGCTAACTCTGTAAGTGTATCCAGGAGCCTATAAACTACCATTCCGAAGGTTCATGTTGATCATCGTGACACGTTTACCCTATGGTATCCAGTCAATAAGTTGTCTTGCCCAACCGTTGTCGTCAAAAACGGTGTCAAGTCAAAATCTCAGATATTGAGATCTTATTAGTTTATGGAAGTCGGCCGGTTCAATGGCCATTTGCGAAAGTTTAAGCGAAAAACTTCTACAAATAAGCGAGGTATCCGCTTCCGACCCAGTACCCAAAGCCATCCTCAGTACGTAGCCCGCCACCCGGTGCCTGCCATTTCGTGAGATAGGTGTAGAGTAGAGCATCGTTGGAAAAATATCCTGTCATGGCCACTCACTAGTATAATAGCTTTGCCTCCGTGTAGAAATTTCACTCGACGTATAAGAGTGCGTTCCAAACATTCATATGCTGCAGAATTTCAGGTTTGAACGAGCTTGACCTTGAACAACAGGAGTGTTTACGCACACTCGCTCATCTGTATCTCAGCTTTTACTATAGCTATATTCATAAATAGTTTATCGGAGTCCGATGCGGTCGGATAACGAATGATACGTATCGATCGCCGAATAACGAAGATCGATACGTATCTTTTGTTATCGGACCGGATCGAACTCCGATGCACTATAAATGTAGCTTATAAAATGTACGCGTTAGCTTTGTAGTAAATACGGATGATCATATTTAAACACTCTGGAGGATTGCAGAATGTAATGACATCAACAAAAATTCATGCACAGTTGACAACAAACCGCAAAAGAGAAAGAATCTTAGTGTGAAGAATCGCTCATTCACCATCAACAAACATTACCGTGAACAACAATGATCGAAACTAATCTTCTCTTGCTTAATTAGAAAACAGTACCCCAACAGAGATACGATCCCCGAGTTAAGAAATGACGAATAAATTGCAGTTGGAATTGTGCTAGCGTTTTAGATCGATAGAAAATTCCCTGCGCTCTTCCTCTGAACTTTCGTACCACGGCGGGCCCACTGTTATCCCGTGGTGGACCCTAAACCGACGATTGGTCCACCGTTATCTCCCGTTTATCCCACATTGTAGAATCCATCCCCATTTTCCCCAGCTTCAAGCCACCATTGTTATCAATCCAACGGTGGGCCCACCATTTCCTCACGGTGCTCCCTTCAAACTCGTCCGTCCCACGGTGGAACCTCTAATTACCCACCCTTTTCCCACTGTTAGCCCACCGTCTCTCCATCTTCACTGTGGAACCACCGTTTGCCCACGATTTGCCCACCATTATCCCAGCTATCCCAATTCTCTACTTTTCCCTCCGTTTGTACGCTAATGACCGACGTTTTGGTCACGCTTAGCCACCCTCATTGCATCCTCAACTCGAAACTTTTTGTGATTGTTAGCGATTTTCTTGGGAAATTGTTGTAATCAGTGGTTGAACATCGTTGAGCAAGCACTGAGGCAATGATATAGCCAGTCACGAAACTAAGCAATTTTTCGTCTACAGTAGATTTTCCTCGTGTTACCTTGAAATATAAACCTGGCTAATGTACGTAGCACTGTGGTGGGGCATCCGTTTTGGACAACATTTTGTACGAGTGAAGGAGACGAACACGGTGGGACATGAACATGACACCAACCACTAGGTGGTAGCGTTCTAGGCACCCAGCAGATCCCGGAACCCCAGAGGCCTTTGCCTGGGTATGCAAGGCATCATTTGCATGGGATGCTCGGTTCCCACGGAGCCGCATCCGCGATTTGCCCTAAAATCCCTGGTCTGTCTCGTAACTACCTCGATTTGTTTCTAAATCCACCAAAAATACGCTCGGAAGTTCATGGTTTCACCGTGGAAATGCCCCAGTTGAAAATCCCCCGATTTCTCCATCGAAACCTCTCTATTTGCCCACGGATGCTCCCCGGTTAACCCACGGTGGGCCCACTAACAGCCCAAGGTGGCCCCTTCATTATCCCATAGTTGATTATTACTATTATTATTATTATTATTATTATTATTATTATTATTATTATTATTATTATTATTATTATTATTATTATTATTATTATTATTATTATTATTATTATTATTATTATTATTATTATTATTATTATTATTATTATCCCGGCATGCCAACCATGGGATAACGGCGGGCGCACGGTGGTACGAAAGTTCAGAGTTCAATGGCGATAGGCGCTATCCGGACATCTCGTCCATGTTAGTCACGTAGGCTCTCGGAAAAAGCTGTTCTCAACGCTTTTGTGATGTTTCAAGTTTATGATTGCGATAAGCTGGCTGAAATGACCCAGAAACCACTGAGAACAAAAACGCAAAAATTTTGCCTGGACACTGCCTTCGAGGTGGATCCCGTGTGTGGCCTACCTGATTTTTCTTGATTTGGCGTAAGCTGCAACTTCCCTGATCCTCGAACGTTGACGCTGCAATTTCCCTGATCCTCGAACGTTGACGTAGGATTGAACTTTGTATTCTAGCCCTCACCTCCGATTTATTCCCAGCATCACCCTCTACAGTAAGCGTTCGATGACGCCGACTGCAATCGCACCATGCGTTCCGGTTTCTCAGGCGTACATTAGAGTAAAGAGAACTGTGGTGTTGAAGAGGTGTGTGACTAGGTGTTCTATGTCCTCTATAAATTGTTTTGGGTTTTGGCTCCGCTCGTTCCGGTGAAGCAGGTGAGGTGCTGATCGTGACGGGAGTGCTTTATTCTACCGTCGCGCAACAGTTTCTATAATATTAATTCACTTTGGAGGTTAACCTCCAGAACAAAATTCTGACGAGAACAAGTTTTCTAAACACGTTCCTGATTTTGATACGGAATGAATGTAAGCCGGCCGTCAGGGGTGCAAGTATCTGTCAGGTCTCCGCTTCCGCGGAGCTTGAATGGTTTTCATAGTTTTTTTCGTGATGCGGTGCGATGCGAGGAGTGAACCGCCGTGGACTGAGCTCTCACGCCCTACCGTTTCCCGCGTTGCCCCAGCGGCAAAGAAGATGTCTCGAAGCATTCCTTGTCGCAGCCCACAGTGCGAGCTCGCATGACGCGGAAAAGTGTGCAAAGACTCCTTTCTCCATTTGCCGCAGCCAGCTCACGCTAGCTCGCACTGCGTTGCCGCTCCCTAGGCTTAAAGGCAGGCGCTCACCTCACATTGGTGGTTGAGGTGATGACAGATTCTGCATCTCCTCGACACTCTGGATCCAGAGGTATAGGTAATTTGTCGCAAAAAGGTATTTAAACCCGTTTTCCGGGACGGGGTCCGTAACAGTTTGCCAATCCGAGTGTGACGTGTGAAGCCGTTGATCTTATCGATCGAACACGCCGAGACTCGTTGGCGAACGCTGCTGCCGTGGCAGGCAGCCAGCACAGCGATCTGTTTTTTGGAGCGATCCACCTGCGGGCTCCAAAAATGTAGCCACTTTGAACTCTCCGAAAATGGGGCTTTCGTCGTTTTTGAGCCTGTTGATGTACATAACCGGGATCAACATAGCGGGAAGGTCTAGAATATGTAGATACTTCCAACAGGCGGAATGAGGTGAGCCCCTGCCTTTAACAGAAGGAGCGGTGCGACGTGTCAGAGCCTGAGTGGACAGGAGACGGTTAACCCATTTGATATTAGCAGAGTGTAAAATTAAGATGGAGAATGTTTGACACATAAAGAAAAATTCCTTCAAAGGCAACAGTTCAACAACTGCAACCAAAAGATATTTTCCTGATTGATCAATGACTCTTCTACTTCTTCCGCAATGTTCTTTTCAAAGAAATCACTATGCTGTGAGACGCAGAAGCGAGTCACCCAATTTTTCATTTCATCGCGGTTTCTAAAGTTTTTGTTTTTCTCAGCCAAGAAATGCTGCATCGACAGGACCCAAACTTTTCTACCCCTGGCTTTCATGCAGACTGCGCAATTTTCCTATCTAGTATCACTAGCGCCCCTTCGGGACGCTAGAAAGTGGGGTGGGGCAGCCACTTGAGGTATAGTCCTTTCCAAAAACGAAGATGGTTAAGTATTTGTGCCTATGGGCCGTATTTCTCCTCCGCCTCTCCGAATACAGCACTATTTCGCGCGTTCTCTCTTTCTCTAATATCTTCACAACTTTTCTCAACGGTGAAACACGTTATATGTGCAAAAGCTTCACACGTGTGAAATGCTTGGAAATAGCAAAAAAGCAAAACTAATCATTAGCTGAGCTCAAATACGAAATTCTCCTTATGAGTTGCGTATACTCTACGGGTCTGGCCTCCTCGCCCACGTTGGCCTTCGACTCTTCTCGCCATCCTAGCCTTGCTTGCGAATTCTTAATCCCGCACCTATATGGAAAGCTAATTTTCGATGCACTGATAATACCTACTCTATTTGTCACATTTCTTACATGCCTATGGACCCGTTATGAACAGCCAACAGAGAGGAAGAAGAGGTCGACTGAGACACGAATGAGCGCGTAGCGTGCCCCTACTCCACCGGCAGATGTGCATCTTGGCGTTTTCCCCACTGTTGAGCCACGGCGGACCCATTTTCCATCAGTGCACCCGTATCCTGGCGCTTATCCCGTTGTTGGGCCAGGGCAGACCCATCCTCCATTTGTGGATCTGTATCCTGGCGTTCTTCCCACTACTGGGCCAGCGCAGACTCGATCCATCGGTGGGACTCATATCCCGGCGCTTTCCCCACTAATGGGCCCCTTGCGGACCCAGTCTCTATCCGTGGACCCATACCTTGGCGCCTTCTCCACTACGGGGTCTTTCTCCATCGACTGACCCGTATCCTGCCGTTTTTCCACTATTATGGAACGGCGGACTCTTTCTCGATCGGTGGACACCTATCATGATGTTTTTCTGGACTACGGGGTCCCGGCTCATCTGTCCATCATCACTGCAGCCGCACCCTTTGCTAATCTCGAAAGTGTTGGAACAAAGTTAGGAAATATTCAGAAAGTTTAATCAACTGCACAAGTTGCACAACTGGTTTCAGAAAGTGTCACAACAGCTTATGATGACGCGTTCTTCATCCTGTGTATTTGATTGTACTTCTCAAAAACAGACGGATCCTCAAGCTGCATAATCCCCAAGGGACCGCAAAGAGAGGTGCGCAAGGAGCATATCCCAAGTAGGAACATCGAGTGAATCCTTTGATACATCTTCCATGGTATGCACACCTTTTCGAAGTGGTTATCGTCTACTGTTCCAAAGCTGAGTGAAGTTACAACAACGCTCCAGCAGAGGGGCGACTCTGCTCCGTACATTGCTGCTACGCATCGTCAAATCGTTGTAAACGCTGTCTCGCCTGGAGGGCTCGAGACTGCTAGATGCTGGTCCCGCCGCGAAATCCCGAATGCACCCGACTTCCACTACGTCTATGCACCTGTGACGAAACATCGGCCGAATGTCCCATCAGCTTCGCATCCTCGCGAGGCACAGTCTATAACTGAGTCTCACGGCGATCGCATGCGATCACGTGCTAGTCCCCCTACGTCTGCGCTCTAGAAAATTTTGTTGCACTACCATGATTTATATAAGAGGATTGTTAGTTTTGAGGGCGTAGGGGCAACCCTGAATTTTTAGAAGTTTATTTTTCTTTTGCATGATTTGCAGTTATGACATATGTACCTCCATGTTCTAACACGTTAACTAGCTGCGTAATCGGAACTATGGAACCCAATTATTTTCATGAGCTTCCATATGTCTCAACGATACCGCACTGTCTGCTATTCACGGTCTGTTATTCTCGCTCCTGGTATGATTCTGAAGACATCCGCAGCAATAAACGTCGCGCACCCAAAAACTGACAATCTCAATTTTTTAGCCACTCATTGCTGATGACGCCATACCCCAAATTGGCTGAAAAGAATGCTCTCTGGTCCCTCTCTAGAAGTACGGTTGGCACTTGTCACAGGGTGTTCCGGTGTGTTCGCTAGGTGGCGCTCCAGGAAGGCAACATTCATTCGACATCGGGATATTGACACATTTTCTCTTTGAAGCCTACGAACCAGTTGCCTCAAATTGATGGAGATCACTCCCAGGCACATTCTGATGTGCAGCCCTGTCAAATCAGGTCCCAATGCCTGTCTGCTCGAGTCTTGCTTGTCGAAGAATGTGCATGAATCCATCATATGTAGAGAAGAAAATCTCACAATCAAGGAAGTTCCATAACTTCCTTCAGGTACTAGGATCACTCATGAATTTGGTGGCGTGAACCATTTTGGCAATTTTAGCAATCAGAAGAGTTATTGGCATGATAGGAGGATAGAGTGAAGGCTATTTTAAGTAGGAACTTTTGTCAGAGCGGAAGTAGACTTGAGCAGACAGGTAGTGGGATCTGATTTAAAGCGTCGGACATCAAAAAGTGCCTGTGAGTAGGTCCTTCCGTTTTTCACCCGTTGAAGCAAGAAAATACGGGAATACTCCGATGTTCGTCGAATGTAGGCCCCATAGATCACCACCTAGCGAAGCCAACGGAACAGCCCGTGATTAGAACCAACTGTAGTTCCAGAGCAGAGCCACAGAGCATTCTTGTTAGATTGGTTTTTTTTCTTTGGAATGTGCCACTATTAGAAGTAAGTGGCTGAAAAATTGAGATAGGCAGTTTTGGATGCGTGGCGCTCCACCAGTACGGTTGTCCTCAGAATCTTCACAATGAACTGGAGTGGTAGACGTTTAGACGGAATCGTTGTGGCTCTCAAGAGCTCACAAAAATGTTTACGTTCTGTGGTTTTGAATTAGCAGCTGATAAAACTGTAAGAACATAAGGCGTTTCATGACTGTGGATAGGGCAAAAGTAAAAATAGAAAAGTTTCAAAAATGTAGAGTTGTTGTCGTGAGCTCAAAGATGAGGTATCAGGGTTATTTTAGGTGTTATTGACAATGGCACAAGAGAAAAATTCGACGATCTGTGGGAAAGCCGGGGCTGGAGAAGTTGGCAGTTCCTATAATTATGAAACGCACTGTAGTATTGGACTATATGGCGTTTGAGCGACGAATTCCATCTCCTACTCCTTTCTGCTGATTCATTTCTGCGATGTGTGGCTGAGGCCACGTCGTGGATTCGTTTTGTTGTCGCTATTTCAACACCATAATAGTGGTGTTGAAACATCGACTACAAAACCATGGCTAACCCATTAATTGGTTACTCATGTGTGTGTCTGTGCACTGTGCATGGAAACTAGCCACAGTCTTCAGAAACTATGTATTAGGTTGGTTCAGAAATGGCGTGTTTCCGTGCTGACCTTATTTTCTTCCATAACGTTAATGAACCAAAACCCTCCGGATGATATACTTACTTACTTAGATACTTAGATGGCCCGTCGTCACGTGTCGTGCGGGCCCCAGCATCGCATCCATTGGGCTCTTTCTCTCGCCATCGTCATCCAGGAGCACCGTGGCCGACGCTGACGAGAAGTTTGACTCGTTTCCAGCTGAGCATTCAACTGGTCCATCCGTGTGGCGAATACGCCTGCCCATCTCGTTGGTGGCCTCTCTCGAGGTCGTTTCGTCTCTCTCGGGATCCACTCCAAAGTCCTCTTTGTCCACCTATCATCTTCCCTTCTCATTATATGACCGGCCCATCGATGTTTCGCTTTCGATACGTATTCCGCTGGATCACGAGATATTCGCCGTAAATCGGAACTGTGAAGTCCGGCTCGCAGTTGAGTGCGTCGGTTGTACCTCAGAAGAGAACGTTCGAGCGCTCTTTGCACAGTGCGTGGTGTCTTTGACGTGGTCATCGTGTCTGCCCACGTCTCCGCAGCGTAGCAGAGTGCCGGAAGAACTGCAGAATCAAAAAGAGCACTGAGGTCGGGATCTTCCAGCTGGTCTGTGGCTTCTCTGAGAGGCCGGAACGCTGTCCACGCTGCTCTTCTTCTTCTATCCAACTCTTCTTTAAGGTCGTTCTTCATGTTCATTGAACGTCCAAGGTACACATAGGACATAGTCTCCGTTATCTCGGATCCTTCAAGTTCTATTCCTTCTCCTTCATAAAAGACGTTCCTCATGAACTTGGTCTTTGTCCTGAGTATGAAATAAGCTTACCAATAATGTCCCTCTTAATGCCCTGTGGAAACCTGTAGTTAACCTAAAGATCTCGCATTATAAGTTACAAGGCATTCGTTGTTGACAGGTGAAAAGAAAACTTGCTGAGCCTAGTTGAAAGTTGACGCTGAGAACTTTTAGCTGGCTGACAGAACTGTCGATCTTACGGTTCTCACCAAAGGGTGGCCTTCTACAGCCAGGCCATTATGAGATAATTGGATGTATGCGTGAATATCTTTTGTGCTCATTGACGACAGTAAAGCTTCTTTTCACCACTGTATCATTATTTTCCTAATTTCACCCGAGACCTGCATTGCAATACAACAGAGATGGATTGGGCGATTTTTATTCACTATAGGTGAATTGGTGAATGCCCTCGATGCCATGAAATTGAAAGTTGTTAAAAAGCGTTCCCCACCCCTTTTTCAAGCGTTCATGATGTCTTTGCTGTCGGCGATATCAGATAGGTGTACCCACTCTAAAGGTTGAAGGTAACACTCTAAACAAAATGCAGATTCAATGAAAATTCAAAGTGGTGCATCTTTTCTTTTTGATCAAACTGAGTTGGTACGAGGCGCTTATGATTGCCTGTCAGTGCGGTGGTAGCACAGGCTCGGAAGGTCTGAGACGTTGATTGAGAAAGAAAAGGTTTCGAGGTGCAGTGGGACGGTCGAAGGTCAGTTGTCCAAAAAAACGAGATTTGGTTACCTGGAAAAACATGAAGTCGGCAAAAATCCAACGAGTAAGATTTATGTGCATGTCAGTGGCGGACGCAGAAAGTGGAGGAGGAGGGGGCCGCCGCTTTGGTGAAACCGATGGGAAATAAAATTAATAGAAATATTAATTACCAGTCTGGCCACTTCTAGACTTCTATTTATGCTAGCTTCGCTCGCATACTGCACGTTGAAAGCAAGCAAAAACGTGTAAATGGGTTGATAATATCTGTATCCTTCCACGCAGTTCAGTCGCTCTCCTAAGAAGCCCTTGATCCCGTAGGTGGTAGCTTTCCCTCATATGAACGAAGTTATGCTCTCTCATATGAGCGAAGTTAGTGGCCGTGGAGAACTGAGTGTAACCAATGCAGTGCAAATGTAATCTTGAAATGATTTAGGCTCAACTGGTTGTTTTGGTAATTCAAGTGATAAAGGTCCACCGGCGTATATGAACAGAAAGGAAGGTATGGTTCATTCAGACACAAACGGAATGGGAAGAGAACACGGATACGAGAGAAAACAAAGTACATCTAGGTGATTTAGGTAGGAGGGTCCGCCGAAACAGGGCATGCGTACCCCTCATGCAGAAATAGACCTAGCAATTTCTATTACTTGCGGACGCCGGCGCACCCTTATCACGCCGTTGTACCCGACTCCAGGAGTTCTCCCACTTT